>JAKOOJ010000002.1:22388750-23117500 GCA_022577455.1 Arizona elegans
CTTTGGGTAGCCCTTAGGGTACATTGATTTTAAACCACATAGAGCTTCAGGGATGATGATGGCACCTTGAATTGTAGCAAACCAGAAATTAGTGCAATTGTTGAAAGACTGGGTTGTGTGAACTGCTACATCTGAATCTGATTACAAGTAGAAAAAGAATTGGATTAGAATATCTCAGTTATATTGTGAGATGGTTGCTACAGTTGTCTCTGGAGGCTAATGTCAGAACCACATCAGGGTACTTCACTCTGAGCTTTAAATGCTGCTCCAGGCAGTGACTTGGAAGGTTACAGAGTAATAATGAGGCCCCATTTCATTACCCGTCTTGTCTCTTAGCTTAAATTGCTCTTCCATTCAGTTTTTAGGCTTGCTTAGCATTCTCCAGTCACAGTGGGTAACAATACCCAACCAACATGGATTGTTCTTGAAAAAACAAAGCCAAGGTTTGACCTGTTTGAAATTTGAATGAAAGGCTACCAGGCAATTCCATTGATATTGTACAGTTAGAAAAATAAAAACGATGGAGAGACTGGAATGACCTCCCTAATGTGTTCCCCCAAATCCAACATGGCTCTGGTCATATAATCATTCAAGTTCATCTTGAAAGACATTTACTTTGTATGTGTTTGAAACAGTGGAATAATTGAAAGGGTTTAAGGTGGCAATCAAAGGTCTGTTTTCAACAAAGGGGAAGCAGCATGGAATTTTAGGCCATTTCTATTTAAATTACTTATAACAGGAGTATAATGAGTATAAATAAATGACAGCCACAGTGGACCTCCTTTTATACATATTGCCATATAAAATTACCTTATTTTGCATGTTAGAGCTATAGTTGTCCTAGGGAATAATTAAGACTGGGCTACACAGGCAAATAATTGATTATAACAAATAAATACAGACCAGTATTTCAAGGGAGGAATATAATATAGGTCTGACTATATTTACATGTGGGCTGCAAAATCCAGACCATCATTGGATGCAGCAAAATAATAGCATTTTGGCTATATCTTTGGTACCATCCAGTGATTTTTGTAGCTCCTGTATATGCCTATTCCATATGAAAAAAAAATGATGCATAGTAATGCATTAGATACATTAAATTCAATCCCATTAGCCCTTTAATTCAATGGAATGGTAAGCTTTTTTTTTTTGATGAAGACTTTCCTTTCTGTATATTACTAATATCTTTTATATAAACAACTAATCAGTGTTCTCCCAAGGCTCTTAGCATTAATTTTCTTATCTATAGTGTGCGTACTTGGGATTTCATTAAATAAACTAAAATAATCCAAGCTATGTTTAAATATATTTTGATAGATATCTACTGGTTCCTAGAAACAGCTTTTCAAAAATGCTTGTTATATACCAATGTTAATGCTATGAAAGGTTCTGGTATATCACATTTTTTACCATTTTTTCCTTTTTCATGTAGCTCACTTCATTCTCCCCTACAAAATTGGTATAAAGACTTGTACATTAATCAATTCATGTTTAAAATCATAGTTTTACAAAGCCACAGTTGATTGGATTCACATACCCTGCTAAATTTAAATCAAGTAAAACTTTAAGATTCCTTTGAGTCAGTTTTTGACTCCTGGTAACTGCCTGGACTAGTTCTTGCAGTTTCTTGGTAAGGTTCTTTGGAAGTGGTTTGCCACTGACTGCTTCTTAGAGCTAAGAGAGAGTGACCGGCCCAAGGTTCCCCAAACTGATTTTGTGCCCAAGGCAGGACTAGGACTGATGGTCATCTGGTTTACAGCTTGATGCCTTAACCACTACACCAAACTGGCTCTCAAAATTACATAACAACACATTATAATGTAATATTTGTTATGCTACTAATTGCTGAAGTGGTGATAGACCAATCCAAACATTCTGTGAAAATGAGAGGCTATTCTATATACCCCTTTGAACTCAGTGATAATATTCACTCATGACCAGGTTTGCACTGAAGAGTTTTAGTATTTGGGGCTGGTGTAGTCAGATAGAAGAAGGATTTCTTAACATGCTTTCCAGAATAGGCTAGGTTCTAATGTGGCAGGGAGTGGTTAGACAGATATAATGAAGTCAAACTGATAAATGCAACAGAGGAATGAGGGCTGGAGGTTTAATATGGTGATCTATGTTCCTGTGCAGAAGCAAATGTTATTGAATTCAGAAGGCCTGCAATCTTAAAGATTTTTTTTCCTTTCCTCCTATTTTAATTGTTGTACTGCAGGTTCTCTAATCTCAATGGTACCATTGTTCATGCTGGCTTGTTATGACGGGAATTGTAATCCAACTCCTTTCATTGTTTAGAGGACTGCATTAAGTCAAATGGACAGTAGAGCAGAAGAAGGATTGTTTCTAACTTCAGTTTTCTAAAAGGATGGGCTGCAGAACAACCACCTGGGTCAGCAGGCAAATCTGTTTTCTCAAACAGTTTTGTTGGCTTTTTTCTTTAATTTAGATTTTAGATTTAGATTTTATTGAACTTCTATACTGCTCTTCTTCCAAAGGACTCAGGGTGGTGTACAGCCATATTAAAACACATATAAACAATTTAAAAACAAATATATAAAATTTGGCCCACGAAATTAAAAACTAACAAACACCCAATTTAAAAATTCCTATTAGGCCAGCCCGACTTGTTGAAATAAAAGAGTCTTCAGGGTGCGGCGAAAGGTACGCAGGTCGGGGATCATACGAACCTCTAGGGGTAGCTCATTCCAGAGGGTTCGTGCCCCCACAGAGAAGGCTCTCCCCCTGGGTGTCGCCAGTCGACATTGTTTAGCCGACGGCACCCTGAGGAGCCCCTCTCTGTGGGAGCATATTGGCCGGTGGGAGGCTATCGGCGGCAGATGGCAATCTTGTATATACCTTGGTCCTAAGCCATGGAGCGCTTTAAAGGTGGTAACCAACACCTTGAATCGCACCTGGAAGACCACCAGGAGTCAATGCAGCTCACGCAGGAGAGGGGTTACATGGGTGTGCCATGTCGCCCCCATAATCATCCGCACGGCTGCATTCTGGACCAGTTGGAGCCTCTGAGTGCTCTTCAGGGGAAGCCCCATGTAGAGAGCGTTACAGTAGTCCAGATGGGATGGGACGAGGGCATGAGTGACCGTGCGCAGGGCATCCTGGTCCAGAAAGGGACGCAACTGGTGTATCAGGCGAACCTGATAAAAAGCTCCCCTGGCCATGGCTGTCATACGATCTTCCAAAGATAGCCGTGCATCCAGGAAAACACCCAAGTTGCGAGCTCTCTCTGAGGGGGCCAAGATTTCGCCCCCAATAGTCAGCGATGGAACTAACTGACTATACCGGGACGCTGGGAGCCCAAGCCACTCGGTCTTGGAAGGGTTGAGTCTGAGCTTGTTTCTCCCCATCCAGATCCACCGGGACATCACGTCAAGGACATCATTGGGATGGTCCGGGGTGGAGATGTACAGCTGGGTGTCATAAGCGTACTAGTGGAACTTCACCCCGAAACCACGGATGATCTCACCCAGCGGCTTCACATAAATGTTGAACAGAAGAGGCGAGAGGACTGACCCTTGCGGCACCCCACAAACAAGGCGCCTCGAGGTCTACCTCTATCCCCCTGCCAACACAAACTGCATACGGTCGGAGAGGAAGGAGGAGAACCACCGCAAAATGGTGCCCCCCACTCCCAACCCCTCCAATCGTCGCAGCATGATACCATGGTCGATGGTATCAAAAGCCGCTGAGAGGTCTAATAGGACCAGGACAGAGGAACAGCCCCTTTTCCGAGCCCTCCAGAGATCATCAACCAATGCAACCAATGCCATTTCCATGCTGTACCCCGGCCTGAAGCCCGACTGGAACAGATCTAGATAGACAGCTTCATCCATGTACTGGGGAAGTTGTCGCGCCACCACACTCTCAACAACCTTCGCAACAAAGCAAAGGTTGGAGACTGGACAATAGTTCACTAATACAGCCAGGTCCAGGGAGGGCTTCTTGAGGAGGGGCTTCACCACCGCCTCTTTCAGAGAGGGAGGGAAGAAACCCTCACTCAAAGAAGCATTAATAATCCCCTGGAGCCAGCCTCGTTTAACCGCCCGGAAGGCCAGCACAACCAGGAGAGACACGGGTCCAATAAACATGTGGCTGCGTTCAGCCTACCCAGAATCCTGTCCATGTCCTCGGGAGTCACAAGGTCACACCCCTCCCAGATAACATTCACAAGACTCACCTCCGTCACCCCATCTGGATCTACCCAATCTGAGTTCAGGCCTTCCCGAATCTGAGTGACTTTGTCATGCAGGAATTGTACAAAATCCTCAGCCCTGCCCTGGAAGGGGTCTTCCCTTGCTCCCAGATGAAGGAGGAAGCAGGTCACCCTAAACAGGGCTGCTGGGCAGTTTTCTGCAGACCTGATAAGAGCGGAAAAATAGTTAGATTTAACTATTTAAAAGATCACCAAGTGCCGTTGTCATTGCAGAAAGAGAAGTACGGATTGTCATGAATAGGCAGTGTTCCATGATACTGGTGCAAGATGTCTCATGGAAAAAATGGAAAAAGAAGACATATATTGTTAATGGTAATTATCAAAACACAACATAGACACACAGTTCTGCCAATAGAAATAAGATAATGAATGTAAAGAAAATCATATATGTGCACTATAAATTTTTTTTTATGTACTTGGGCACATCTGCTTGAATTTTTCTTTCTTAAAAATGAATGAATATTGTTTCAGATTAGCTCTAGTGCCCCATCTGCAGATGAGTAGTAATATTACTTACAAAGATGCTGAAGGTTTTTTCTTTTTAATAACAAACTTTTTTGTGTGCTTGGACCTATCTGTTCCCCAACATTCAGTATTCGTTTATGCAAGCTGAGCTTTTCAATTGTGTCATTTTGTCATTTTTATCTTTGGATGGCACTTCCACCTCATATTTCATTTTTTAATTTGATTCATTGACATTTCTAAAAAATATTAATTATACTCCATCAACTAACAAACATCATTGGCTAAAAAAGTGCAGCAAGTAAAAAAAAGTCAATAGGGCTTTTTTTAAAATGGAAAGCTATAACAAATTCCTCCTTCCTCCTTAACTGTATGATCAATACAAAATGTTATTGTAAAAGTCTTTTTTCATTTTTAATCATCGATATAGATTATATAAAGACATTATAAAGAAATAGAGAGTTGATAAAAGTTTTCAAAGGAAAGTGAAATATTCTGTATTATTAAATAAAAAGAAATTATGAGCCATTTTGCTGTACTAGTTAAGGCACCAAACTAGAAACCAGGAGACTGTGAATTCTAGTCCCACCTTAGACATGAAAGCCAGATGGGTGACCTTGGCCCAGTCACACACACTCTCAATCCATCTCACCTCACAGGGTTATTGTGGGGAAAAGAAGAGGAGGAAGGATATTAAGTATGTTTGCTGCCTTGAGTTATTTATAAAAACAACAAAGGTGAGGTAATTAAAAAAAACAGGAAAGGATACATCCAAACTCATTAAATTAGCATTAAATGGTAAATATATTTCGGGATAAGCAAGCAGAAAATTATTTATATTGAGGCCAATATATCCTAACTTCAGAGGGCTAAATTTCTGATGACTAACTAAAAAAGAATTATGATAGTTCTAGTATTTATTTTACTTAAAGTTCAAATAGCTATTCTGCAGTTTTGGGTAGAATCAAAGGCAAATTCCATCATGCCTTTGAATCAATCTTGAATCCTTCCTGGCAACTATATGGACAAGTTCATGCAACTTTCTTAGCAACAGTTTTGGAACTGGTCTGCCTTTTTCCTGGAATGACAAGAGAACTACTGTCCCAAAGTCACCTGGCTGGTTTGTGCCTAAGGCAAGGTTAGAACTGTTTCCTGGTTTCTAGCTCAGAACCTTTAACTACTAAATGAAACTGGCTCTATGTTGGGATTGTATTTGGAATGCATTGTACCTTTTGGTTGCCTCATTTTAAAAAACAATATTGTAGAATTGAAAAAGAGTACAGAAAATATTATTTTACGTCTAAAGCAATGAGGCAAACTCACAAGATTTTCGAGGTTTTAGGGATTCAAGCTGCACATTCTGGGCTGCAAAAATTCACATGACCATCACAAGGAGGCAAAGATTTGTTTGTATCACTTTTCTGTCATTTACCGGTAGTGGTAGTCTGGATTTTTGTAGCACAAATTGCATTAAGGTTGCAGGTGTGTATGTGTTTCACACTAAAAAAGGCTTGTAAGAACTATGATGGTTGATATATTGTGGTCATCCCAAGAAACAGAACCACAATAGATTCAGGACAAAGTTTTTTTCACGGAACACTATGTTGTGGATTCTTAAAATTATGATATAACAGCCCTGCTTTCATACTGTATTTATTCATGCTTGGATTCACACAACCTAGCTAAAATGTGGCTGTCTACTTTGCAGTCCTGGATGAGATATAGTGGCTACCATCTTTGATGGCTTTATAAAGGAATAAAATCAGATCAATTCAATTCCAGATGAAGGAAAAGATATCCCTTTCTATTCCTTGTATAGCAATTGATTATACTGAATGCTGAATGTTATTTCTGTATTGGAGAGGAACAGTATTCTCCACTATATCTGAATAAAATAAATCAGAATTTAAAAACCGTGCAAAAATTACAATATGTGTCCATCAAACTAGCATTCATACAGAAAGGTTTACAGGTAGTCCTTGACAGTTAATTTAGTGACCGTTCAAAGTTATAAAGGCACTGAAAAATGTAACATGACAATTTTTCCCACTTATGATTGCTGTAGCATCCCCACATTCACATGATCAAAATTCAGATGCTTGACAACTGATTCATATTTATGATGGCCATAGTGTCTCAGGGTCATGTGATCCCCTTTTGCAGCCTTCTGACAAGCAAGTCAATGGAGAAGCCAGGTTCACTTAACAACTGTGTTACTAACTTAACAACCACAGTGATTCACTAACAACTGTGGCAAGAAAAGTCATAAAATGGAACAAAATTCACTTAACAAATGTCTCAGTTAGAAACATAAATTTTGGGCTTAATTGTGGTCATAAGCCAAGAACTACCTGTATTTCATTCTCTTTCTTTCTGTTTAAAAAAAGATCACTTTCTAGAAGGTTTTTCTGAAGAGGTCAGCCTAATGGTGACTGAAGCAGAAAAAAGTTCCAAGCTGATTAATTAAACTTGCCTTGATATTTTATAGATATAAGTGACATAGAATGACCAAATTATGAAGAAGTCAAAACATTCTACAATTGAATGAATAGCTCCTGTATGCATAAAAATGCTTTTGTAGCTCTGTATATTAAGCTAAATAAATAAATAGAATAGGATTTGTGTGTGGCATTTATTGAAAGTACATTTGTAACTTCTTCCCTATGCATTTTCGTATCCATCAGTTCTACATTTTGGTCAACAAAGGTAATTGAGTTTTCAAACAGAAAAATTTGACAAAGTATCCCCAAGGAAGAAGCAATGATTTGGAGGACTGAGATTAACCTTTAATTCCAAGTATTATTACCACTAGCTATGCTTCTGTATGGTAAATTGAGCTATAGTTATGTAATTAGATTTTTAAGATATACACAAAAACTACACCTGCTGGGTTTGCACTACTTGTTAGGCTAAAATGTGGTAAGGGGGGAGTTCTAAGTTCACACATCTTAAAGTTGCCGACATTAGTCTAGATTGTGTGAAGACAGCTAGTTTGGTGTAGACACCAGGCTAGAAAACAGATGGTATTTTCTAGTCCCACATAAGGCACAAAACCAGCTGGGTTACCTTGGGCCAATTGCTCTGTCTCAGCCCTAGCCAGCAGCAACGGCAAACCACTCTGAAATCTTGCCAAGAAAACTGCAGGGACTTGTCTAGGGAGTTGACAAAAGTCAACAGTGACTTGATGGCACAATAGATAGAGCAATAGAGCATGCCCAATGTACCTCTTCTCATATAAGACTCTAGAGTTCCTTTTGGTTCCTAGAGGGACCCTGACCTTTATCTTCTCAGTCTTCTGTGCCTTTTAGATGTGACTTTATGCCCATGTTCATTTCTTTCTTGCACATAAGAAAGTTCTTATTTATTACTTATCTGTTTGTTTCCCTTTTCTCTAAGTCTCTAGTTCTCCAATTTTGTTCTTAAAATGTCCTTAAAATATAGCTACCTTATGAAGTAGCTGTGAGGTAGAATAAAAATAATAGACTGATTCAGTGAATTATTTGAATGCAAATTGGAATCTGAAACTTCCAAGTCACAAGTTAACATTATAATCAATATACATTTTTCTCAAATTCATCATCTTCCAGATGTATGGACTTCAGTCTTAAACTTTATTTTAAACTAGAATTTTTACTTCTTACTGGAGAATAAAAATGACTCAAAAAACAAACTGGTGATCTAGAAAACAAGCTTAGATTAAGAAATGTTGTGTTAATAGGCAAAAGAAAAGGACAGAGGAAAATACAAAGATACTCTTGTCACACTAAATGATGACAAACAGGGAGGACAGATGAAAACTTTTAGCTCTCTCTTTGTGATGGGTATATATCTGTGAGAAGGACATCAGACAACCAAAATATAAAGATTCTCTTTTAGTTTTTATCCCACATAAATTTTATTAACATTTATTTATCACATTTTTGAATCACCTATCACCCTCAGTGTACAATAAAATGTTAAAACATAAAAATTAAAAATTCTCATTTTAATTTATTTTTTTTAAAAAAAATAAAATTTAGAATTTAAAAGTAGGCAAAGATGAGATATCCCGGTTAAAAATTACTTAAAAAGATGACGGGTAACAACCAGCCTCATGTGACATTATACAGCCATGTTTTAATTCTTTTTCAGAAGGCCAGGAGAGTGCAAACCTGCATTACTTTTTGGGAAGGGCGGGGGAGAGAATATTCTACAGGGTCAGGGTGATGGCAGAGAAAGTTGTATTCCTAGACCTGACCAGTCAATTCTTTTAACTGATGGAGTCTGCAATATAACTTCCTTGCTTGATTGAGTAGGATGGGTTGATGTAATGGGCTGAAGACAGTTCCATAGCTTGACCCCATGCCACGTAGAGCTTTATAGGTAATAACCAATACCTTGAATTGGATCCAGAACAAACCAGTACCCAACACAATTTGCAGAGCAAAGGTGTTTCATGCGCCAATTCTGGGTTCCCAGAATTGCTTGCATGGCCACATTCTGCACCAACTGAAGCTTCCAGATACTTTTCAAGGGTAAATTCATGTCCCCCTCAGTCGGTCCAAAAGGATACCATGGTCAATGGTAATGAAAGCTGCTGAGAAATCAAGAACAGAAAGGATGTATTCATTACCTTCATCCCATTCCTGCCAAAAAACATCTATGAGTGCTACCAATGCTGTTTTAGTTCCATATCCTGTCTGATTTGCAAATAGAAGCAGAACAATTGTGACAAAAGAAAGCAAAGATAGTACCAATAGTAACAGGCACCTTGGAAGCAATCCGAAAACAAATGGAGCATCCTTGAACACCATTAGCATTGACAAAATCATCACTGGTCAATTGTAAATGGCAGCTTTACTTGGAACAGCTTGATGATGATGATCGTCCATTGTTTTCTAAGAGGACCTTGACATCTAATTGGTTGTGGGCTGTCTACAGTGTGTCCGCAGGTAAGTTCTATATGGGCACAGAATGTTCTGCCAAATGTCAGGCAGAACATTCCGTGCCCATATAGGACTTACCAGCCACCTGCGTACACACTGTGTGCTATTGCAGCATTTGCAACTGGCTTTGTGGAGTGCACACTTCTCTTGTGCTATGGTTGTCCTTCTGTCTTCAAATGTCTGGCAGCCTTGGTGGATCAATATGCGTCATGTAGATCGATCTTGTGCCAGGGTTTCCCAGGAGGTGATGTCGATATCCAGGGACTTGAGAGAGGCTTTCAGCATGTCTTTGTATCGCTTCCTTTGTCCCCCGTGTGATCGCTTTCCTTGAGACAGCTCACCATAGAAGAGCTGTTTGGGGATGTGGTGGTCTGGCATCCTTGCAACATGGCCTGCCCTGTCTGGGCTTTAATCAGCAGGGTGTGAACTGATGGCAGGCTTGCTCTGGAGAGGACTTCTGTGTCTGGCACCTTGTCCTGCCACCAGATCCTCACAAATCTGTGGAGGCAGATCATGTGGAAGTGGTTCAATTGCTTAGCGTGCCTCCTGTATACAGTGCAAGTCTCACTGGCATACATCAGGGTAGTTAGCACTACTGCTTGGTAGACTTTAGCTTTGTAGCAAAGCTTATTCCATGGTGGTCCCACATGTTAGTCAGTAGTCCGCCAAATGCAGAGCTTGCCTTGGTGATTCTGCAGTTGACCTCAATGTCAATTGTCACTGCATGGGAGAGGATGCTGCCAAGGTATGTAAATTGGTCCACTGCTTGCAGCTTTTGTCCCTTCACTGGGATGATGTATGTTAAGTGTGGATCGAATGAAGAGGCAGGACTCACATATCAGGCAAACAGCTCTTTTATTGAAGACTGGCACAGGAACGAAGAAGTGCTGAGCTGTCCGGCAGCTCCCTCTTTTAAAGGGAGCTGCCTGACAGCTCAGCCACTGAGATCCCTCGAATTTCCCTCCTAAAGTATTTGAGCCAATCAATTTAAACCTCCAGTTCTCCTGCCTGTCACGCGGACCAGAGGAAAACCTTTGCTCAATGTTTTCCTCCTCATTACCATATTCAACAATGTACTCTTGGTGTTGGGCATTCAGAGCTGGCTGGCGCATCACTTCGGTCTTCTTTGTGTTGATGAGGAGGCTGAAGTTGTCGAATGCTGCTGTGAATTTGTCCACGCTGTCTTGCATTTCCTGCTCTGATCCAGCATTCAGGGCACAGTCATCAGTAAAAAGGAGGTCTCATAAGCACAGTCTCCTTTATCTTGGTGACAGCCTGGAGTCTTCGCACCTTTTCCCACCGGTCCTATATCTCAGGCTGACGCCCAAGGAACTGTTCTGGAAGGCATCTGACAGAAAAAGAACTGGAGAAAATCACAAATACAAAGATCTGTAAATAGAAGCAGAACAATTGTGACAAAAGAAAGCAAAAATAGTAGCAATAGTAACAGGCACCTTGGAAGCAATCCCAAAACAATTGGAGCATCCCTTGACACCATTAGCATTGACAAAATCATCACTAGTCAATTGTAAATGGCAGCTTTACTTGGAACAGCTTACATCCTTTGATGATACCTTTAACACCATCAAACATCACCTGCCTATTCCTGGTCCTTGGGAAGGACTTGATAAGTGGATAAAAATGCCAAATCCAGTCTAAACATTTGACTGACTGAGTGACTGATCAACCATAATAATAGTAGTTGCTACCCTATGTTCTCAATAGAATAATAAATGCATGAGTGAATGAACCTATGGACCACTGAATGAATGAGAAAGATCTGAAAAACTACAAAACCTCAAGCAGCCTGAACATGTTTTAGGCACAGAATACTGTGATGAAAGGATCCAGAAAGGAGTGCAAGGAAGACAGAATACAGTAATATTGATAGAATGCAACATAGTTTTACTGCATTGGCACATTTTCTTGTAGGCCGTATGATGGATATGCCTATGCTAGTAAGGAAGAATATTCCAACCACACATGCCTATAACCCGATTGTTCTTTTCTCATATTTATACATGTGAAGATAGACTGCTCAGTGCATGATTGATTTTGAGATGCAGCCATTAAATTTCCAGCCGTAGATTAAATACTTTTTGGTTATATGATGGGCCATTCAGAAGTGTAATGTGTCATTATGTGTTTCAGTCATTAAAAGCATGCACAGCATATTTTAGCCCTTACCACAATCTAGACCTTAGCACATGGCTTAATATAAATCATTGCATGGAATGATAGAGAGAGATCCTGTATGGAACATATCACTCCACTTTTATGCAGTGGCTCCTACTGAACATAAGTTACAAAACGCTGTTTAGGTATGAGTTGTATTAATAACTATGATAAGACATAGTAAAATATAATACAAAAGAGCTGTGTGCATACTTTGCTCTGAGGGCTTTTAAAGAGTTAAAGGTCCAGGACTAAAAGGAGCCCTAGAAATTTTATGACCTCAGAGCAAGTTGAAATCCTAAGTAGTAGAACAGGTTTTGCTAATACATTCAACCCTAAAGGCTATGCTGCTCTCTGTCATGCAATTGTTAACTTTCTGGCAATGTTTCACCTGACCTTCTAACACTGATAGATATCAAAGGCTCAGGTTCTTTTGTTAAACAAGAAATTACTCTTTCGCATTTCTAAGTGTTTATTTCTGAACAGGCCAAATGTATTTTAAATTTGAAGTGGATATATTAGAATCCACAGAGACAGTATCCTGTGGATGAAATATGAGAGTTATTTACTGATAAAGAGTTGAGAGGCAACAGCTGCATAAAACCAAATCTGAATGGAACTGTATTTTACACCTAAACATTTCTTGGAAGAAAGTATGATTTTCAATCCAGGAGGAGGAGGAGACTATTGTTTTTAAACAATTTTTTCCCCATTATTTCTGAAGTAAAGAGAATTGTGATTTATATAAAGCTACTCAGTTCAACAGTCTCTGATTTCAAATCCTGCTCTGTTGGCAAGACTTGAACATCCACAAACACAGCAGGGAACTCTGCTTTTCTGGAAAGTTCACTGCCTCTTTCTTTAAGGCAGGACAGAAGGATCATTTTGCAGCCATGAGCTGCATGATTTTTGTCCTTGAACAGGAAGATTCTTCTGGCTGCTGAGGACCACAAGTGGGCTTGGCAGGCTGGAGGGAGCAGGACTTCTCAGGAGAAAGCAGGATGAAATCCTTCAGTCCATTTTGGGCGTGTATGTATTTTGGAGTTCAGAAGGGAAGTTTGGGACAAAATGATTATGTTAAACCTAACGGGGTTTAATAAATATATTATTTTAGTCATATAAAATGTTGGTCTTTCCAATAGGTGGCGGGGTCCTAAGAGCTCCAAGAGCAACAGAAATAAGGCAGGAGACTGTATGGAATCACTAGGTCTAAGTTACTCACCTCTACTCTAGTGTATGGCAGATGAGAGGAAGTATAGAAAACCAAGACCCTTCCAGAAATCTGGTTATGTTGGTAATTTCAACCATGGTTTGTCATTCCTCTGAAATGGCTTTCTCAGGTATCATATGGAAATCTCCAAAGCTATTTTGTTCCAAGAGGCAAGTACAAAAAAAAAATGCTGGATAGTAACAACAAAAAGGAATACAAATAAATATAGCAGGTAACAAAGAAAAAGAAAAGATTAAACGTATTGTCCTTTTCTTTATTAAAGTCAAGATTTGTACTCTGTTCTTTTTGGTAGAGTTGTATGTATGGCTATGGGATAATCATAGAACTTCCAAACAACTGCCTATTCTATCCCATTAATTCCATTGTTAATACACTACAAAACAGATATGTTTGGCCATTGTCTTTCACAATCGTTAATAGTATAGAATGGTCACAGACATGCTCTTAAGCACAGGGAATAACTGCATTATTTAACCATTCTTTGGGTCTGTACTCAAAACTCTACAACTCTTTAATCAGTATGTGCATAGTTCAAATCTAAGCTAGATATTAGATCAGCATGACCAAACTTAGTTTGCACTAGTTTCTATAAGGGAAGCAATGGTAGAAAGGAGGGGGAATTAATTCTCATTTCTTTCTATGCGTCTGGCTTTGAAATGAGCCTTCTCCACACATGGTTATTCTCCTCTTATGTAAACAACCAGTTTTATCACATTCCTGAGCCTGAGGTGTTCCTTTTGCTAAACTTCTTGATATGGTAGTTAATGCAGCAGGAGAAAGCCTCTCTATGAGATAAGCATCTCTTTAAGTTGATTTGATTGTGTAAGGGGGAAGGGTTTAAGGAAATGTATTTTGATTAAGCAACTTAGCAAAGGCTTCAGCCCTGGAAGTTTCATGTCCCAAGTTCCTCAAATCACAAAAGTTTTAGGAAATGCAACTTTGAATTTTGACTTGGATGATGTCCCAGCCATGTGATAGCAGTTTCCCAAATGTTTAACCAGTTCTATTTGTTTACAGATATACACCCATAAAATCTATTTGCCCATGCAGGGTAAGTCCTGATGAGATCACAATCCTAGCTTTAAATACAGAGACGTGCATGTTTTATTAGACATCCTGGCCAAAATAAGGGATTAGTACTTTGAAACAATAGAAATTGCTATTATTTCAAGGATTTTGCAGTTACATTTTGAATATATCTTACAAAAATAATTTCCTTTATAGCCTGGACAATTAAAAGATGTACTGATAAAGCAGTATGTGCCAGTTGTTATAGAAGTGGTTGCAAATTTAAAAGATGTTATATTTGAAATAATATTCCATACAAAACTAAAGAGAGTTGATTATTAACTATAATATAATGTGGAATAAAGAATCAGTATATTCAATTTTTCAAAAACAATAGGATCCAGGTTATTGGATTTCTCAAAATTTTTGTTTAAACTTCTATTGGTATCTTCAGGGTGTGTATCAAAATCTGCAATTATGTCCAATCCCTCTTGTATGTGCATGCAATACATAAAGACATTTTACAGGATCTATAAGCTCTGCACGTTTCATATGTGCTTGTTAAGTGGGGGTGAAAGAGGACGCAGCAAGCCAGGCAGTGTGTAACAACAGCTCTTTTTATTAGAGTGAGAATCCAGCGGCTGACCTGGGGAAACAGCTCCCCTTATATACCTTGCAGCTGTGGCGGTCAGCCAATCAGCTGATGGCTACTTTATTCAAACTTCCCACCAAAACCTCTATACATAACAGTGCTTATGTTATCAATATACATTCAAAAGGTTTGTGATTGTGTTGTGAAAGTGTGATGCTGCCTTCATTTTTGGCTCCCTTTGATTCCCCCATATAGAAGGAAGGAAATTTGGTAATAGTTTCCTTTTAATGAGGCAAAATATCATACTAGTTTTTTAGTTATGTGAAATTACATGGGAACACCCCCCCTCCACAAGCAAGTGGTTAATTGAAACCTAAGGGTATAATTGGTGATAGAATCAAGTTGAAGGATCATATTTTAGATTAATCATCTGCCTTGATCTTCAAAGGCTCATTTCCCAGTGTCAATTTAATACAGAATGATATATGATGTTCTACAATTATGATACCAGGGCATGAAATAATAGAAAGGGTACCTTTAAAAAATAAAGGGAACAAAGTATTTTTAAAAGACCAGACATAACAAAGAAAAAAAAAGGCATGTCTTCATGTTGCTTGCTTGGCATTCCTCCTTCCCCTCTTCTCTGTTGATAACGCTATTTATTGAAATGTTATCAGTACCCTGAAATACAATTAGGCAGGTTATATGCTTCCTGAATGCCTCTTGGCTGCAGCTATTTTGACTCTCCGGTTTCCCAATTTTTCTCTCTCCCTCAGCTTACTAAGAAGAGGGTTTTGTTTTTTTTAAAGACAGTTGCTTCTTATGAAAAGCTACATGAGCATAATAAATTAAGATGTCTGAAGCCAAACAAAGAGACCAACTTGAACTCTGACACAGCAGCTTGTAAAACATAAGGCAAATTTAAAATGACCACGGGTCAATATGGTATGCATAGTAAAATAGAGACAGGGTCAAATATGACTTTAATGATGCTTGCTGAATGACTTTAAGGCTTAGGGGGTTGTTTTGAGTACTGTGTAAAAAATAAATTATAGCAAAACTAGATTTTCACATTACACTATATAGTGCCTTGTTTGGTCAAGCTTTATTCTATCATAAATTATGATTTATAAGCCACAGTAATTGAGTTTACATGAAACCAAATAAATAGACAATGAATGTTGTCTACACTCCTTAGAGCTAGGCTGAGATAAAAATGAAACAATTCCATTGCCAATGGGAAATTCTCATTATTCTATTAGATTCCTTGGTTGTTTGCATGACAGTGAACTACAAATGCTAACGTATGGGTAAAACTTTATCTGCAGTTATATTAAGATGCAGTTTATTGTGTGAGACCAGAAAATTGGATTGAGTAAACTGTAATTCAAATTAATCACCATATTGGTTTACATCCATTCCTAAGTTTCCAGTTGCAGATTTTGAGAAAACCATTACAACTCTTGCGGTTCAGCATGACTCCATAGCCAACCCAATTGGTAGGGTTATTCCAAAGGCTAGAAATAAATAATGCGTAGAAACAAGCTCTGCTTCAAAATATAGTTCTGAAAAATGATGCAATCACAAGGATGGGATAGTTGTTTAAATAAGGAAATGGTCATAATTCTAATCCAGGCAGTGATCTCAGAAATAGTGGCTTTCTGCATTAGCTAAATAAAGAAAAGGTCTAATAGTCAAAGTGAAAGGGCCATAATGTTATTGAAATATCTAAATACAACTTTTGTGAGTTCAGAGAATTACAATATTTACAAAGCAACAACTGAAGCAAACTGAATTTAACACCATAATATTTAGCCATAATACTATATCAAAAATTAAACTATTGTAGTTATAATTTCAGATGAAAAAGTATAATATGTCTTTTGAGGAATTCCAAAAGGCTGTCTAGAAACTAGGAGACTGTGAGTTCTAATTCTGCCTTAGGCATGAAAGCTGGCTGTGTGACTTTGGGCTAGTTGCTGAGAGAGAGAAAGAGAGAGAAAGGGAGGGAGGGAGAGAGAGAGAGAGAGAGAGAGAGAGAGACAGACAGAGACAGAGACAGAGACAGAGACAGAGAGACAGACACATTGTATTACTAACTAGGGCATACAAAACCTTTGCCAGACCAATTCTTGAATACTGCTCATCCGCCTGGAATCCACACTCTATATCGGACATTATCATGATTGAGCGGGTCCAGAGGTATTTCACAAGAAGAGTATCCACTCCTCTACTCACAATAGAATCCCTTATGCCATCAGACTTGAAATTCTGGGCTTAGACAATCTGGAACTGCGCTGCCTGCAGTCCGATCTAAGCATAGTACACAAAATTGTCTGCTACAATGTCTTACCTGTCAACAACTTCTTCAGCTTCAACCACAATAATACACGGGCAAACAATTGATACAAACTCAAGGTAAACCGGTCCAAACTCGACTGCAGGAAATATGATTTCAGCAACAGAATGGTCAATGCCTGGAATGCTCTACCCGACTCTGTTGTTATAGCCTCAAACCCTCACAGCTTCAACTTCAAACTGTCTACCGTGGACCTCACCCCATTCCTAAGAGGTCCATGCATAAGCACACCAGTATGTCTTACTGTCCCCATTTATCTGTACTTACCTTTGTTTATGTTTATACCTATACCTGCTATCTTGTACATGTTTGACAAACATAAGTAAGATAGATAGATAGATAGATAGATAGATAGATAGATAGATAGATAGATAGATAGATACCTTAACCCTAAATATTTTCATTGTGCTCTCCTATGTTCTCTAGGAGCTGAGGTCCAAAACAGAGCATCTAATTTACAGAAAATGTCAGAAATCAAAGCATGTTAACTTAACAAATATGCTCTGTAACATTATATATTGATGGTCTTACATTTAGATACCTAACATCAAGTAAGGCATTGAAATTTTTATATAGTTATAAACCAGACTTCTGGAGAACCAGAGCACCTACTGAAGATCTCTTTTTTTCCTAACTAGAAAGCCAAACTGCTGCATTTCATCTACTGGCCTAATCTAATAACAATTCAAGTATGGAAGCTACATTGGTACAATAGGCAACATGCCAACACATAGGCTTATGACAATCTTTGTTGCCTTATCTCAAAGTGCTACTTATTTCTACGATTTCCAACTGTTCAATAGGTGGTAACAACCTTTTAAGGAGACAGAAGCTAAGCAAAGTTAGGCCTTAATTCTTGGATGCAAGATTTCCTTGGAAATCTAGCAATGGAGGCTAAACTGGAAATCAAAAGATGTACTGGAAGAAGGCAGTGGTAAACTACTTTTGCATTATAGGTAAGACTTCAGGGACGCTATACCTTTGTAACTAACAGCTGATTAGCTTAAGAGTTGGGTTTATAAAGGCATTCATGAAAGATCAGGTTATTTTAAACCAAAAAGATATAGATTTTTCACAATCAGTGATTTCAATCAGCAATGAAAAGCAGCATGGAGACAGAGATAATAAGTCACTGTACCTCAAAAAATCAGTAATTTATTAACAAGGAATTCTATGTACACAGCTATTAAAGTGAGTATTTCTTAATAGCCTAAAGAAATTAAGTTTTCATTTTTACTTCCAAATACTAGTGTACAGTAGTAAAATGCACAATTATCCAGCAAGTGGCACCAAATACCCACAACATTAAACCTGTGCAGCAAGTATCTTTTAATGTATTGTTTAATAGCATTTCAGGGAATTTTTTAATTAAGAAGTTAAGCAGGTCAGAGATTGAATGGAAAAATGATGATAGTTTAGAATGCTAAAAACAAACTTGTTTTATGATTGAAATAGAAAGTATAAATGACTTCATAATTACAGCATAGTCTTTTAAGGATATGGATTATTTCAGTAAATGTACATTTAAAATAAAATGAAGCTAATTTAATTCTATTTATTCCAAACACATTTGCAGTGGTATAATTAGGATTCTAAGGTTGGGTGAAGACATCAGGTCAATGTTGCAGAAAGTATTGATAGGAAGAATATACTATAAGTACATTGACTGGTTCATTTCTAGGATGATATAGACCCATCATTCTGTTCTTCCAAAAGTTAACTTTTAACTAATTCTGATTATAGGGTAAATGTTTTTCAAGTTCAATTATCCAGATAAAGATTCTGATATATCTCTTGTGAGGATAGTTCAATCATTTCTACAAGATAGGTTGCTGCCATAGGAATCCAGAAGATGGCACTAGAGAAAACTCTTAAGAAATGGTAATACTGTACAATAAAAACTGCTATAGTGCACAGATCAAACTCATTCTGCAAAACTGATGGTTCAAATCTACCAACCATATGCTTTATTTTAAAATTTTTACTTATTTATGAAATTTGTATGCTGCCCATCTCACTGACAAGACAACTTTTACAAATAAATCAGATTTCTTGCTTAAAATAAACATTTTGGAGCTGCTTTGATAATTATTCATACATATTTTAAATCTTCATATCTAACATAACACTATTTGAACAGGATATGAAAATTGAGAGCTCCCACTTAATTATTTTGCATTACAGAAGAATGAAAATGCCAGAATACCCCATTATTGCTAGCAAGGATTTCAAATATGTGCAGTCTCTTCTATCAAGACTAAAGAAGAATTCCTTTACCGAGCATGATTATTGTATAAATGGGGTACCCACACACTGGATCAGACTATCTCACAGTGTGGAGTTTCAAAAAGACACAAGTATTCCCCTGGCCAATGATTGGAAACATATTATTTGACATTTCTTTTTCAAGCTTCAGTGGCAAGAAAGGCAGAGGCTGTAATTGTTTCTGTTCAGTTTTGATTTAGAGTAATATGTAAACCTAACCACTGTGGCTCATCTTTTTTTTTAAAAAAAATAACCACCACCACCACAAATTGCTTTAGAATTAGAGATGCATAAATCGGAACACTTTAACTTTGTCAAGCAACTGTGTTGAAAGGACTATCTTAAGATGATGTATAAGCCCAGCAATTATGTTTACACATTGCACTGCTGTATCTTTACCATGACTGCTTAAATAGGCCACGTTTAGCTTCTTTACACAACAGGATAAGCCAAAACTAAGCAAACCATATCAGGTTTAACGTATTGTACAATGTAGTCTCCATGTATGTTGGCCTCTGAGCTGGGATTATATGGTATTGATTCCAATTGATGTAATGATCTTCAAGTAAATAAAGAAAAATAACCCAATGGATATTTTTTTAACCTTGAAAAATACTAGGTTGTTATTTATTTAATAATAAAAATATATTAAATGTATATGCTGCCTAATTCCCAACAACTCTTGTGCAGATTTGTTTAATTTAGATAGATGTTTCCCATTTGTTCTATTTTGATCTTACCAAATATATATATTGAATTTTCACATACACACACACACGGGGGGGGGGAGGACAGGAGGGGAGAGAGAGATGTCTCTGTGTGTAAATATTTATCTGTCAATCATAACCGACTCTAGGACACAGTGCTCATCTCCATTTCTTGGTGAAGGAGCCAGCATTGTCTAAAAGACATTTGGCGTGGTCATGTGACCAGCATGACTATATGTCAAAGGTGTATGTAACACTGTTGCCTTCCCACCGAAGTGGTACCTTTTAATCTATTTGCATTTGCATGTTTTCGAATTGCTAGGTGGGCAGGAGCTGAGGCAAGTAATGGGAGCTCACCCCTTTGCATAGCTCACTTGGGCTGTTAGCTCTCCAGCTGACAAGCTCAGCATCTTTAACAGCTGAGCCATCATGCCCCAAAGATATATACGCACACACAAAACCCCCACTTCCATAGATCTAGACTCCTTGTGGGAATTAGCAAAGGCTCAATCCATCACACTGCATGCATGCATATGCTTCATTACAACATATCTAGGTTGCAGCCTAAAGAGATTGACTTGGAATATTCCACTTCCAAATCATTGTTCAAGATGACTGAAAGCATGTTCTTAGCAGTGTTGTAAAGCTGCACTTTTAAGCACATCCAAAACATGAACACTTCGTGAAACATGGGTTGAACATTTTAAGATGAGTACAACTACAACTTTATTTCAGGTCTAGGAGAATATAAGAGCAGCAGGGAAAGAGCACAGCTCTGAATAACATTTAATAATTGCTGCTGAGTAAAGTGTTTTATTCTCCTTATCTCACTGAATATCAGAGTTTTTCTGGCCAAGAAATACATTGGATTAGAGCTGATAATATTCTTTCCAATCCAATAGAACCTAGAAAAGAAATTATATAAAGGGGCTCTGGATTCTGTCTTTCAGCAGGATAGCTCTTAGAAAATTGAACAGAGCCGGAACCAATTAGGTGTGGCAACTAAGCCAAAGAAATGTTTGAAAAGTTTGTGTTTGAAAATGAGCCAGCTCCAGGACAGCAATGCAAAGAAAAACATTCCTTTTCACTATCCTCTCCCTTTTCCTTTTTTATTTAGAGGATCAAGTTATGGTGTGTATCCTTTATTATTCTAATTATACATTTTATTATGATTATGCTCACTGACTGTTTGCTATTGTTAATCCCTGTGGTTAATACCAGGCTATGAAGCAGAAAACAATAGCCTAATCAAGGAACTACCCAGGAGAAAACCACACCCCTATCAACACTGGCAGGACACACTACTGATAGCAACAGGAAGCAAAGCTCGCACTCACTAGCACTTATGAAGTTGCCTATTGTAGTCAGGTCATGAAATGTCTGCAAGCCAACAACTAAGCTCAGAGAGTACCAAGGACATTTTATTATTCATCAATATAAAACCACACAAACTCGGTTTGTGTGGTTGAGAAACCTCTGGTTCCCTTGTAGACAGAGGTAAAGGCAGAGCTGTTTCTAGCAGGGTCCATTTTCAGCTGAGGCCCTCTGCAGCAAACCTAAGACATATCCAGAAGAGCAGCAGTTTGGAACAGACACAGGAGTTTCACCCAATTCATATCATCAAGAATTGGGGCACATAAAACATGGCAGGTTGCAAATAAACAAACAAACAAACAAACAAATAAATAACTCTCTGGAGGTCAGGGATTCTCTAAAGTAGATCTAGGACTAGAAGGCAGGGGAGTGGAGGAGAGGAACAGAAGTCTGATCACACAATGTAGGATTTTGCCTACTATTCCCATTAGATAAATTTCCTACAAACATTGAATCTAACTGTCTTATGCCTCACAATCTGCTAAGAGACCCTGAATCATACTACAGCATTGTGCTGAAACCAACAGGAATATTTCAGGTCTAAATCTGAATGAAATATCTGGTTTCTTTGCAACTTGCCCTTTAAATGAAAAGGCAGTGCAATTGCAGAGGGATGTGGAAGTGGCTATGGCAACAACTCTCCTGAGCTATCAAATTAGACACGGAAGACAATGAACACCAGCCATGTATGTGGGATTTTTCTGCCCAGTCTTATTTCTAAGTACTGTGGATGTGTAATTATTAAATATTTATTGTACTTTAAGCAGGGAAATAAATGGAATCTGATGTTCTTGTACATTATGCATCATAATTTTATGGGCAACTTTTTGATGTGAAAAGAATAAGTAGACAGACTTATCTAGAGATTAAGAACATCATTTCCTGATCTTATTTCTTAACCTCTTATGATTAGCTTCTTCTCTCAGGGGTCCATCTAACCACACAAACTTGATTTAACTGAACTAACCCTATATTTCAACTTAAGCAGAATTATTTAAAAAGCCGAAAAAGAAGTAGTGACATGAGAAAATTAAGAGCTGTAAATAAAAATAAATAAATTATGTAAATGCTTCTTCCCATTCTGTTTATGCAAACTATCCTTGTTTCCACAGATCATATCAATTCATATATTGTCTTTTAAACTTCTCCAATCCTTCAGAATCTCATCAACCCCATCCAATGATAATTGATCATTTCCTACACAATCCACTTTTTTTCATCTATTCGTTTTGCAATTCAGCCTTCATTTATTCTTTATACATGGAGAGATTATTTAACGTATTCTTCAACCTATTCTTTAGAGACATCCCATATTTTTTCTAGTTTTCTAGCAGAGTGGATTTGATTTAAATCAAGTCAATTTAAATCACAATTTAAATCACTAGTAAAAAGGCTTGATTTAAATCAATTCTATTTAAATCATAATTTTTAAAGAGCAACTGTCATCTCTGTCCCACACTGGCTCCTCCGACCCACTGTTGACTCACCAACAGTCCCAATATTGCAGAATATACAGCCTCATGCTACATTACTAAGCTCCATTTTATGCTGAATAAACTAAATCATTAATGTATCTTAAACAAAAAACTATCTTTAGTTAGATTTTTACTCCCAAAGCATTTTATTAAAATAAATTTGTTAAAAATAAAAAAAAAATCCGATTCAAATTTAAAAAATCCAACTTTTTAATTTTTTTTTTAAAAAAAGCATCAATTTTTATCCACCGTTTTCTAGTCCAGAGAGACGAAGAGGTAATCTAACTCTAGTGACTCAAGGGTCATTGTTGCTTAAGGAAACACTGAATGGATTGTATCAGTGAAACTGTGGGAATATGTATGCTGGTGTCTGAACTACAGACCACAATTACAAAAGGTATAGTGTACTGGGTGACCAAAGGTCATCCAGTGAGCTTCATGGTCAAATGGTGACTTGAATCTGGATCTCCCCAGTCCAAGTTAAATACCTAACCGTTAACCATTGCTATAGATAGCTTAGTTAAAGAGACATGCAACAGATCAGGAAGTCAGATTATCTATGCTTGCTCACAACATTTTTTAGCTAAATAAGACATAGAAATACAAAGTCAACTTCGTCTTGGAAAATCAAGGACCTTTAGTCCAATGATCAGTACTGGTAGAAGTAGAGATAAATAAATCATTATAATCATTTATCCTAAGATAACTAGGGCAATGATAGCTAATGCTATCAGTGTGACTGAAAATGCAGAATGTAGGATCAACTTCTGATTTCAAAGCAGTGTAGAAGATATTACATTAAATCCAAAGGATTAGGGTCCCTTCTACCTCACTCCTTCTACTTGACTCTTCTAGCTAATGAGAGAACCTAGAGCTTCTTCTTAAGTTCCTGCTCTGTTACTTTCCAAAAAAAAAAAATCATGTCTGTGTCTTCATAATGTGCCTATTATTTTGTCCCAGATCATACATGAGGCAGCTAAAAGTAGTCCTGCTCCAGTACTGCAGCTACTTCAGCTGACTGCTAGTTCAGCAGATCAAATCTCACCGTCTCAAGGTTGACTCAGCCTTCCATCCTTCCGAGGTGGGTAAAATGAGGACCCAGATTGTTGGGGGCAATATGCTATTTAGTATACTGTCTTTGGTGTAAGCCGCCCAGAGTCCTTGGAGAGTGGGCGGCATAGAAATATGAATAATAAAAAAATAAAACAGCAGATAGGGAGATCAACTCACCATGCCGATGAGCCAGCTTCCCCCCTCCCCCCAACAAGTGAAGGAAGGAGAATGTGATTATGCAGCAGAAAATCATCTAAGTGGACCAGAGCCCTAGTCCTGTGAAGCAGTGAAGCA
This sequence comes from Arizona elegans, assembly GCA_022577455.1. Taxonomy (NCBI): domain Eukaryota; kingdom Metazoa; phylum Chordata; class Lepidosauria; order Squamata; family Colubridae; genus Arizona; species Arizona elegans. The sequence goes on from JAKOOJ010000002.1 coordinate 22,412,908, forward strand.
GGAGAATCTTCCTGATTTATCTTGTCTGATTTATAAGGCAACCTCTACCCCTCTATGGAACATTGATAGTTTCCTATTACCATGCATCAGCCATAAGCACAGCACCTGATTTGTGGGGTGGGGAAGCTGTCCAGTACATCATAGTTGTTGTTGTTGGAGCTGTTAGCAACTGTGTTATAAATACAGCCTCACTGCTTCTACTTGGCTTTTCTAGCTAATGAGAGTACTTAGAACTTCTTCTTAAGTTTCTGGTTTGTTACTCCCCCTCCCCCCTAAAACAAAACAAAACATCAATGACTTGAAATTAGAGTTTGAAGCTGGATTCCCGTTTCTGGCTGGTTTGCTACAATAATGAAAATACAGGACCACATCTGAGGTCACATATCACATTAAACCATTAGGCGACTTATTTCTTTAGCATGAAGTGTGAACCAATGGCGGGTTGCTACCAGTTCGCCCCAGATCGGGTGAACCGGTAGCGGCAGAGGTGGGAGGCTCTGCTCACCCAGCTGGGCATCTCTGCGCATGCGCAGTAGCATCACACACACGTGTGTGCATGCCCACAAGCAAATTGGTAGTGAACGAAATAGAAACCCACTACTGGTGTGAACCTAGCAACTGTGATTTATAGATCATGGTTTATTGCTTCAGATTTAATTAAATTGTTGTTTTACATTATGTATGTCTCTCCATAACTACAGAGAAATTCTCATTAAGCTCAGTGGAATTTACTGTTAAATAAAAATACACAGTTGCATTTGAGTTTCTGTTGGCATAAAAGAAATGTACTTATATACATGTACTTTTGGGTCTTGCTGATTTTATTTCATTGCTGCAACTCCATGCTTGGATGAAAGTGCAAAGAGCTACTATAGAAAGTGTCAGGGGAAGGAAGTGGGAATGATGAAACCATCCATGCATCAGAAAAGAACTTCTATTTATAGAAACAGATTTTTGGATCCAAGCTTTTAAAACCTTCTAGAACTGTTTAAATCCAGAAAATGTAGGGCAAACTACTAAGATATATCAGGGAAAAACTTGAACCCTTCAGATCTTTACCTTTAAATATTATAGCTAAACCTTCAAAATCTGTCCTAAATTCGACCACAAAGCAAAACAAATTAATTCTTTTAATACATTTGTATACATTTGCATTTCTTCAGATGAAATTCAAGGCTGTTTCTTCGCTTGTCATTAACAGAGAGAATAAAAACAAAAAAGATCAAATCACAAACAAAGAAGAAAGAGTGAATAAGTTGAGAAGTTATATTAGACGGTATTGATTTGCATACCATCAAGATTAAAGACAATGAAATTATAAAACAGTAGTGTATTTTGATGGGAGGGAAGGAAAGATGGCTCACAAAGACAGCAAGACGAAAATCAGTGAACAGGTTAGTGTTCTCTAAACACTAGTGTTCTCATTTAGATGTTCACTCTCTCTCAATCCAACACACCTCACAGAATTGTTTGGGGAAAATAGGAGGAGGAAGGACTACTATATTAGGTATGTTTGCCACTTTGAGTTATTCATAAAAATAATAAAGCTGGGATACAAATAAATAAAAAGAGGGAAAGAGACCTGCTTTCTGGGTGTATCTATTTATAAGGGAGAAAGAAGCTGTGTATCACCTTTAAACAGCTCAAGACTCCAATTAACATTATGCAGGACCCAAGTGGGATAGGATTAAATCATGCAGATAGGTGATTTGATTTTTGTTTTTCATAGTTTTTGTGAGGACTTGCTTTGCTTTAGATCTTATATGTTTACCATTTTTTCCATCTTAAAAAGTTTTTAGAATGATACTGATTTTCATTGGATGGATACTGGGGCTGCAAAAAACAGGTTTGGGAGCCAAATAAGGCCTCAGACTGCCTAGAGCTGAATCACTCTAAATTCCACTGTTAACAAGCCCTGGAGGTAGAGAAGATTTAACACAGATCCAGAGTTTGCAGTCTAAACCTTCTTGGAGAAATGGATTATGGAATTTAATACTGTAAAGAATTAGACTGTATGTAAACAGTTCTACTTACAATTCAGTGTAACTAAAAACAGTGAAACACATCACTCTGGGCAAGTCTTTTTATGCATGCATTACACACGTATATAAATGTACGCTGAAAATATCATTTTTTTCCCCACTTTGGGTTCATTTTGGTCCCTTCCAATCCATCTTGACAGCTGTCTGGACAAGTCTCTAGAGTTTTCGGCTCCTACTATATGGTTGGAAATATCCAGCAGGTACTTTCTAAACTAAAGCAGCGATGGCCAGATTCAATTTATGCTGGAACTCTTCTTAGCTCCAATCTTAGATAAGTGGGAAGCAACGTTTTGCATTGAAAAGTGGTTGCACACGTTCATTTTTTTCCATGCACCTTTTACTTCTAGTATTGTTGATAGGGGCGGAGTCCTTGCACCCGCCGCCTTTCGACACTTTTGATTGCTCCTGCTGGGGCAAGCCCTGTTAGAAGCCAGGCCCTCTTAAAGCGGATGTCAACAATGCCCGCGGCCTATTTTTTTTCCCTTAGACTCTAACCTGGGCTCTCCCGCTTCCTCACCTGCCACTGCGCACCTTCCCGCCGTGGGCTCAGGCGGGGCTAGCAGGCGGCTCTTCCGCCTCCCCGGCTGACGTGGACGCCAACGGGAATCCGCCCTATAACAGGCGCGGGCGGTTCGCGCGCGGCGAAGCAAAAGGCGAGAGCGGCGCGGCGCTGTGGGGCGTGTTGGCGGGCGTCTCCCAGGGTGGGAGGCTGCAGTTGGTGCCTCGACGTCGCCGCTCTCCGTTCTGGGCGCCACCGGAGGGAGGAAGAGTGTGCGAGAGCCCGACAGGGGGATGGCCGCAGAGACGAACGCCGGCAGCCAGCAAGGTAAGGGGAGCGGGGTATTTTATTTTATTTTTTCTTCTTTCCCTGGTGGCCGTTCCTTTCCGTTCAAACCCGCCTGCCCTTGTCTTTGGGCTCCCGCGGAGGGTCTTTCGTGGGAAAGCAACTGTGCGCCTTGGAAAGGTTTGGGTAGCCACTCCGCGTTACACTTGGGGAAGGGTTTGCCTCGGCGGGAGGAAGCGCAGCTCACACCATGCAGCTCGGAAAGCCGCCGCCTGTTCTCTCCCCCCACCCCCCCCACCCCCCCCACCACCACTTTGCGACCCAGAACAGCGTTTCCGAGCGAGAGGCGTGGCGCGCCTTATGTGCCTCTTTCGCCCAAGGCCCTTAGGATGGTCCGCCCTTAAAGCGAAGCTGTTGGGACTGGAGCCCGAGGAACAGCTCGGCACAAGGCAGCAGTTCGCCACTGCGAGTTTTGGCGAGCACCCAGAGAGACCAGCGGAGGTGTGTTTGCTTTGCGAGCTCTCCGTGCCTCGGTTCGCTCCCGCACCTCCTCTTCCTCTTGCAGTGGCGCTTGTTGCATCCAGGAAGTGGGAACTGCCCGGTTTTTTTACGAGGTGCTACCAGAACGTGGACTCACGGGTCTTGACTAGGCGGGGAGCGATTTCCAAAACTTAGGAGACGCTTCCCTCAAAAAAGAAAAGAAAGAAAAAACCCACCCGAATTTAGAAATTGCTCCTTGGAAAGCTTTAGGCTCCAGCGGCAGAACAGGAACAGCTGTCTTCCTTCTTACTACAGGGTGAGGACGTTGCCAGAGGTGTGGCTACAGCCCTACAAACGGCCAGGGAAGGACAATAGACCTTTCCCTCTATTTATTATCAGGGTATCTTTTCTGAGGTTTCCTCAGCTTTTGGTACATAACAGCATATGGTAATAGCACCGAAGCCTTCCATTTTTGTATAACATTTCTTCCACCCTGGTGTTACACATACAGTATTGCTTTCTGGAAGGGCAAAGATAGGTAAAACCTACTCTGATCCTGTGGGTTGGTTTTACCATTGCTTCTGCCAAATTTCAGATTGCAGCAGACTTGAATCTCTTGGTGGTGGGCCCAAAGACCAACATGAACAACTTGCAAGAAGCTGAGATTGCTATTGCTTCTGTCGCTTTCTCTCATCTGAACTGATTTTGGAAAACTTGCCAGTCAGCTGATTAACAAGCTTGACTTAGACTGAATTTGGGTGGGGAAACCCACAGTCCTTTTTCTCCCAAAGAGTGTGCTGCCTGTATGAATGAAAAACTAATAAAATTAGGCAGCTGGACTTCTTGCTACTAAAGCAGCTCCAAGAGCAGTTTACTAGCTGAAAATAAACATTAATGCTTTTACTTTGTAGGGTTTTTTTAAGAGGAAGAGAATCCAAGAATACTTAGAACCAGGACACCATATGAGTTGCTTCTTCCACCTGGCACATTATTAGGTGTATGGGTGTGCATTTCTGCACATACAGTGAACCTTTAATTTAACTTTTAGTATTAATCAAAACATATTTTAGTATTAACCAAATGCATCTTTTAGTATTAACCAAAGCATATTTGGAAAAAAAATTCTTAAGGACCACACATTAAATTCATTGTCATGATTTAGTGAATTCTGATTGTTCTCAATCATTAACTAAGCATGTTGAATGAATTTGTGCAATAGTCCCAATATACCCTCCACAAGATTATGGAAATTGTGAGGTAGCCTATCTGAAAAGCAACAATAATATGTAAATGTTACATTCAGATCTAGTGGTTGCTGTGGCTTTTGATTGGCATATAAAGTTACCAAGTGAGATAGGCAGCCATATAAATCTTGTAAGTAAATAAAGTGTTTTATGTTTTTCATATATAGTGCAGAAAACGGATAAAGGTTCACTTTGTATGGATAAGACAGACTGCCATGCTCACTTTCTGTGTGTGGAGAAATTGAAACTAAAGAAGGATTATCCATCATTTAATACCAGTATTCTATAGAATCATTTCTGTTTCAGAGTCTCGGAAGCTCTGTATGAAAGTGCAGCTGAAAATGCAGTTGATTTGCTAGGTCCTTGGCCTCTGAAAGGAAATAATGGTTTATTGTTTAAGACTTGGAATAGCCCACAGTTTGCATGATGAACTAACTGCACATATTGGATTTGCACAGCAGGCTAACCTCAAATGTGGTTGCTTACTTTATGGCTCTTTGTGTTGTGCAAATTGATAGTGGTTGGTTATTAATGTTAATACATGGACTTTTTAAACAGCATGTGTGGTAGCTGTTTTAATAACTAATTTATTGTTAGATTTCTATATGCCTTCAAGTCAATTTTTTACTCTGACAACTCCGTGGACTAGTCCCTGTGGTTTTCTTGGCAAAGATTTTTAGCAGTAGTTTGCCATTGCTCCTTCCTTGGTGCTGAGAGAAAATCACTGGCCCAAGGTAATTCAATAAGATGGGGCTAGAACACATCGTCTCCTGATTTCTGAATTGATGTGCTCTATCTGGAAGTTGCATTGTGGCAACGACTTCTTTTTTAGAAAAGAACTTTCAGACAACTCTATCTGGATGACTAAGAATCTTCAACATATGCTCTATTTCCTCCCCCCCAATTAATATATATTGATGGGTGAAATGCTAAAACGGATGAAATTCTCTTACGTATACTCTATACAGATAGTTCTTCACTAATGACTGGTGGCTTACTGACCATTTGAATTTATAACCGTTTGAATTTCCCTTGGACTCCTCCCCGCACGCCTCAAAGTACTTATGACCTGGTCCTGATGGGCCCCCCATGGTCACATTACTGCATTTCAGGTACTTGATATCCACCTCGCATTTATCGCCATTTGCAGCAATATGTGGTCACATGACCACAATTTACAATGTTTTTGTCAAAAACCAGAGTTTACTAGTTTTTGGCACACCTCATAGCAAACAGTAGGTTCCCATAGTCACTTAATGATCATGGTGATTTGCTAAATGACCATTGCCAAAAAACTTATAAAATTGGTTGGTTATGTGATGACTGACTTTATGACTATCATGACTTATGATCATAATGGGCAGGTTCCATTATGGTCATAAGTTGAAGACCATCTGTATAGCATCTCAAATCTGTAACTTGAAGAAATTGGTTTGGTTTAATGAGATAGTAATAAATATTGATTGGCAAACCTTTTATGTTTTGTTGCCAGAAAACGGCACAAGTGAACTTGGAATTTTTACTTTAGTAATAATTTAGCTGATCTGCAATTTCTCATAATAATATGTCCTGTACTAATAACTTAAGGCTATTATTAACAGAATCCTCCAATCTTGACAGCGTGTAAATTGATGGTCGATCATCAGAACACCACACAAAAGTGGATGGAGGCGTGGAATAGCTGTTCCCCTCAAGATGTTTCCGAGCATATCAGTCCTAGTAGTATACCTACAGGATTTAGCCTACCCCGACACATATGGGTGACATATAATAGAATTAGAACAACTCATGGGGTGTGTGCTGACTCCCTGTATAAATGGGGAAAGACACCTTCAGCACAATGTGATTGCGGGACCCCTCGACAGACTTTCCAGCATATAGTGAGGGAATGCCCTAACAGACGGTATCCAGGAGATTCTAGGGACTTCCTCTTCATAACAACGGCAGCTACTGACTGGATCTCCAAACTCGACATTAAACTTTGAAATGTTATTTCTATTTTCCTTTTAGCTTTTCTTACTGCTTTTTTATTGTTTTAATTGTTTTTAACCTGTAAAAATGAAGTGTTTTAATACTGTGTGTGACCAACCATACGCTAAAAAAAAAACCAGAATCCTCAACATAAAATGCTTTCTCAAGTCTTTGTCTTCTATGTTGTTTTAATACCATATTTACCTCAAAGGAAATTGACCCTACATTAATGATGACACAGAGGAAGAGTAGACTGGAAAAGAAAAAGAAACATGGAAAAATGTCTTGTGTAAATGTGTAATGTCCATTACACAATGGGGCTGAATAGTAACTACTGTGCTCAAGATTGAGTCATTTCAATATTTGTGCAATCTACAAGAATCAGCTTTTTAAAATTAAATTACCCTTTTCAATATTTTTCATGCAAAGAGGAAAGCAATTCCTTCCATTCCTTTTTTGTCTAAAATAATAAGTGTGTTTTTAATGTTTGCTTTTTTACGTTCTTTGTAAAGAATGATCATTCTTTACAACAATGTTACCAAGAAATTGGAAGACATAATTGTGCTTAAATGCTGTTTGTGAGCTTAACTACGATTAAGGTTAAACAAGGTTCCCAGCTGGGTTTGTGTAAAAACAACAGGATTTGGGTTTTTCTTTCTAAATCTCACTTTTTAGTAGACTATTTAAAGAGGAAGGGGTAACAAAATCACAGTGAACTACTATAAATGCTTATTTTAATTTCAAAGAGAATGAATTTCTGTTGTAGTACTGCATTATTTTGACAGAATATGCTCCTAGGAAATACTACAGTTTTTCAAAATTTACAATAGAGCAAATCTTGTCCTTCAAAATAATCTTTTATTATCTTTTCCAAAAATTTATATAAAGTACTGAGAATAGTATAAGTGGCGGCACAATGGTTAGAATGCAGTATTGCAGGCTATTTCTTCTGACTGCCAGCTGCCAGCAGTTCGACAGTACAAGTCTCACCGGCTCAAGGTTGACTCAGCCTTCCATGCTTCCGAGGTTGGTAAAATGAGATTGTTGGCAATTTGCTGACTCTGTAAACTGTTTAGATGACTGTAAAGCATTGTGAAGCGGTATATAAATGTAAGTGCTATTGCTATAAGTGGGAAGCTTTCTAGGGAATATTTGAATAAGTTTTGCTAGACAGATGAACACTTAGAGTTTATGTGCATTTTTTAAGGAACAAACTTTGGCAATATATGAGGCAAGTCACATTTCATTAACTTGCTTAACAGTCCAGATTAAAACTTCCTGTTACATTTGTACAGCTAAGAATGATTATTGCATAGCATTTCCCACTTATACTGGCACTGAATTTTTGTTTGCTTATGGATGGGACCAGAAGTATGCAAAAAAGTAGCTTCCATAAAATTTTGGACTATAACTTGAGATGTTTATTAGCCATGCTCGTGGAGCAAATAGCCAAAGTCCAAGAATAGGTGAATGGCACAGAAGAGTTGCATTGCCTCATTTGCGAAATTATATGGACATCCTGTATGAACATAGCATTTTGAGTAAACAAGAAATGTCTAACACTAAGGTCTATCATCTTACCAAACATATCCTCCAGGTTTGTTGGGACGATTAATAGAAATTATAGGCAGCCTAGATGGATTTGGTCTTAATACACCTGAAGGAGAAGGGATGAATTGGTGCTAGCCATGGTCTCTTGGAGGTTTGACTTTTTTACACTCTTTTTAAGGATTCTAAGATAATGGATAGAACTATGTTTTATTTCTGATATCTGTTTTGCAGTGGATAATGATTTGAGAGAATATACTTATACAGGCAGTCCGTGACTTGCAACACTTTGTTTAGTGCCTGTTTGAAGTTACAACAACACTGAAAAATTGGTTTATGACCATTTTTCATACTTACGACTGTTGCAGCATTCCCCATGATTATTGTGATCAAAATTCAGATGCTTGACAACCATCATGTATTTATGACGGCTACAATGTCCTGGGGTTATGTGATCACCTTTTGCGACCTTCTAACAAGTAAAGTCAATGGGGAAGCCAGATTCACTTAACAACTGTGTTACCAAGCAACTGTAGTGATTCACTTAACAACTGTGGCAAGAAAGGTAGTAAAATGGGGCAAAATTCACTTAATATCTCACTTAGCAACAATTGATTTTGGGCTCAATTGTGGTTGTAAGTCAAGGACTACCTGTATTATGATGTAAATATGCACTCTAAAATAATTGACAGAAAGGAGTTCCACTCTTTTTCCATCCCAAGCAAAGATTTACATATGGAGAAGCTCTTTGTCTGGCAAAACAGTAAATAGGCCCCAGTAAATCAACTATCTTTTATTAAAGCATATTCCAAAGTGTTATGAGTACCAGTACATAGTGGCTTAGTTCAATGTATAAGGTTAAAACATAACATCATTTGCTTGCTTGCTTGAGGAATAATTGGGTTTTATTTAGAATGTTATACGAGTCTTGCCTTTGCAGCAGGCTAGTTACTACATTCACCTGGAATTATTTATTTATTTATTTATTTATTAAATTTTTATACCGCCCCCTCTCCCGAAGGACTCGGGGCGGTGAACAGCCAGAATTAAAAACACACAATACAAATATTAAAATACATTAAAACAGAATTAAATTATCTTTGGCTTCTCCAATTGTAAAACCCCTTACCCATAAAATTCACCCAATTAAAATTTTAACCCAGCCCGGCTTGCTGAAATAAAAAAGTCTTCAGGGCCCGGTGGAAGGTCCGGAGGTCCGGGATTAGTTGTATGCCTGGGGGTAGCTCATTCCAGAGGGCAGGTGCCCCCACAGAGAAGGCTCTTCCCCGGGGGGTCGCCAGCCGACATTGCCTGACAGACGGCACCCTGAGGAGACCCTCTCCGTGGGAGCGTGTTGGCCGGTGGGAGGTTATTGGAGGCAGAAGGTGGTCTCGTAAATAACCGGGTCCTAAGCCATGGAGCGCTTTGAAGATGAGAACCAACACCTTGAAGCGCACTCGGAAGACCACCGGAAGCCAATGCAGCTCGCGCAGGAGAAGTGTCACATGGGAGCGCCATGTCGCCCTCATAAGTACCCGCACGGCCGCATTCTGCACCAGTTGGAGCCTCCGAGTGCTCCTCAAGGGGAGTCCCATGTAGAGAGTGTTGCAGTAGTCAAGGCGGGAAGTGACGAGGGCATGAGTGACCGTGCATAGGGAGTCCCGATCCAGAAAGGGGCGCAACTGGCGTATCAGGCGAACCTGATAGAAAGCCCCCCTGGCCACGGCTGTCATATGCTCTTCTAAAGACAGCCGTGCGTCCAGGAGGACACCCAAGTTACGCGCCCTCTCCATTACAATTATAATGTAAATATTTAGCCTGTCTTGGTTTATTTAAAAAAATGCCATTTTCAACCTTGGTTAATATTTTAGCTGGGATATGTAAGAAAAGCCAAGATCAAAACAAGCTTCAAAGAAGTAGTGGCGAACTATTTCTGCATTGATAAATTAAAGTTATATTGTTGATAAATTAAACAAGAATCTCATTTGGCTGGATTAAATAGCAAGTCTGTATTTATTGTCAGTTGACCAAAATGATTAAGTACCTCAGACTATGATTTAATATATAATTTCTGCAGTGAGCAAATCAGTACGATTTAATAAAAATGAACAAATGGTTTGGATTGAAAAATCTAATATTTCATTTTCTTTAGTATACATAAATGAAAAAATAATAGAAAAAGGCAAAATACAAAAACATCATGACATATATAGAAAACAGATTTTAAATGGAGCCAGACTAGAAATCAGGACTCTGAATTTTAGTCCTATCTCGGACATGAACGCCAATAGGGTGACTTTGGACCAGTCAGACTCTCTCAGCCAAACTCGTCTCACAGGGTTGTTGTGGGGAAAATAGGAGGAATTTCCATAGAAAACCAGTTCAGAAGCAGACAGGGAAGAAACTTTGCTGGTCCAAGACTGTAAATCTGGGTTGGCAATGTTTTTTACTGTTTATATATGTAATTTGCTGTGCTCCATAGTTTTAAGATAAAGTACAATCATGTTGACATATGCTACTCTTCCCAGAATTCTTACAAAACTTACAGCTGTTAAACCAAACAGGAAAATAGTAGCAATCCCATATATTCATATACTTCTGGTATAATGAAATTGCTTCCAAACCATTGTAAACGTTTTCAGAATGTTCAAACAAAAATATTTTCTGAATTAATCCTAAAATCATAAAGATCGTAAATATTCTTTAAAAACCTTAATTTATTTCTTAATATGGGGTATTCCAGCACTTTATTGCAAACCTTATAAATAACACATTAATGATACACTTGGATTGCTTATAAAAATACTGTAGTTTTGGAATCATCCTGCTTGCATTTTAATGCTGAAAATTTAAATGCAGCCACATTGTGAAACCAAAAAATGTGTCCATTGTCTAAAATAGCACAATGGCAGTATCTTTAATACAGATTCCTCTTGCAAAAACTCAGATATGCAATAACTCAAAAGCCTGATTGATAGTTAGATGATTCAACATATTAAGATGGCACATGCATTTTCTAGAAAAAACACCTGCAATTTTCAGGCTGGGCTTTCTCGGAGGTTGTGCTTATAATCAGAATAAGAATCCAGGTATATTTCTGGCTCAAGACTTTTGCAGTATGATCCTTTTCAGTGTGGGTTAGGACTGGGGCACAACACTGAAGTAGTATTGGTCATGCTTGTGACCTTTGGAAAACTCAGGATGGAGGTTGTACAATTGTTCTAGCCCTCCTGGACCTCTCATTGGCTTTTGCTACCATCTACGAAGGTATGTTTCTTATCTGGCTTCAAAAGTTGTGAGTGGAAGGCACTGTGTTACAGTGGTTCTCTTCCTTCCTCCATGGCCAGTTTCAGTATTGAGAGAGAAGATATGAACCCTACGCCTTGCAGTGTGGGATGCCAACATGGGATGTTGTATAATCAGTATGCTTAATTATATATGTTTGGAGTTTGTAACAGTCTGGATGGGGAGAAACCCTGACAAGACACAGTGGTTACGTTTTTGGTACCCCCAGCTGAATGAAATTCCATCTTTGAGTGAATGACATTCCCCTGGACTTAGCTGGTGCACAATTTTAGGGTGCTTCTAGACTTATGGCTCCTGCTCAAGGAGTAGGTGACAGCTATGAATAGGGAGCCTTTGCATAGACTTGTTTTATACATCAATTGCGTCTTTTCCTGGATTGGGAGGCCTTGTTCATGTCAACTCACACCATTAGAAACATTTTGTGTTCCGACTATTGCCCCTGAAACCACATGATTGCATTTTAGGCACTTGATAACTGACCTACAGCATGCCATGGTCATGTGACTGATTTATGACTTATTTTGCTCAAAACTGACATTTACTTCGTTTTTGGCAAAAAATATTCCCATTTGCAGACAATGGATTACCTTAATGACTGCCACATTCTGCTTAATGATTGTTGTATTCACCTAATGACTGCTACAATAAAGGTCATAAAATTAGGTGAGGTCATGTGGTGACCCGTTTAATGCTTGGTCCCACTTTCAACCATAATTCTGATCTTAGTTCTCATTGTAAGTTGAGCACTACCTATAATGTGTTCTGGGATCCTAAATATCTTGAAGAATGTAAGATCAAAGTTTCAAGTATCTTTTTTAAAAAATATATCAAAGTAGGTAACAGAAGAAAAAAAATATTAAGGCCTTGATAATTTATTATTTAGTTTCAATGAAGAACTTTAAAAATTACTATATTGTTTGAAAGTCTTATTCCCCATGTGTCGTGAGTGAGAAACTGGCAAAATAAATTTTCATAAATAAATAAATAAAACTGAACCCTCCTACTGAGTTAAATTAAACAGAATATTTAACATAGCATTCCTATTGTGCATGGATCTTGTAACCTCCATGATCAAGAAATCCAGAAATTGTTATGTTCTGATAGCTTCAAAATACTAGGGATATAGCCAATGCCCACAATTCTAATAGATGTGTTCAAACCCAGTCCTCCACACTTGTTGAACTTAATAATTAGGATGAGATTTCAAATTTAATATATCTGGAGGGCATCACATTGGGCTCTAACCTTTTGGCTATCTCTCTTTAGTAAAAATTAACTCCCTAATTCAGTATATTCACTTTGAGCCAAAATGATGATCTACAGTTGTCAGATTGTGTTCATTTTGGAAAATGTCCTAATGAATACTTGCAAGCAGAATTAAATATTTTCTCCGGCTATGCCTACTCTATGAATAAAATTGCACAAATTTTTAAATGAAGACACTTGAGGCAAATCCTATAATACTTTTAGCATTAATATTTCAAGAATGTTATATTCATCTGGTGTGCACTTTTCTTGTCTCTTTGTGCTAACTTTTACATTAGTGTGATGGTATGTGGAAATGACTTTGGGAGACAGGGCAATGAGAACAGATAAAAGAAGGCAGTTTAGCCTACAATAGTAATATGGATAAGACAAACACGTGACTTCCTCTCCATGCCTCTGCTCTATTTTCACATATTGAAAACTCTTAAATTCTTCTTTCTGCTATGGCAGTGGATAACTCGGAGGTATCTACAAGTAGTCCTCAACTTATGACCACAAGTGAACCCAAAATTTCTGTTGTTAAATGAGATATTTGTTAAGTGAGTTTTGCCTCATTTTATGACTTTTCCTGTGACAGTTGTTAAGTGAATCACTGCAGTTAATAAGTTAGTAACCTTAAGTAATTGAATCTGGCTTCCCCATTGACTTTGCCTATCAAAAAGTCGCAAAAAGTAATAACATGACCCTGGGACCCAGCAAAGGTCATAAATATGAACCAGTTGCCAAACATCTGAATTTTGATCACATGATCATGGAGATGTTGCAAAGGTCATAACTATGAAAAATGGTCATAAGTCACATCTTTCAGTGCTGTTGTAATTTTGAACAGTCACTAAATGAACTGCTGTAAGTCAAGGACTACCTGTACTTGGTATCATAGCATGTAGCTTCCTGAATACTTTTATAGCTGTCCTTTTGACAAGCTCATATTTCTAGCACACTCTTAAATTGACCATCAGTCAATATTTGAAAAAGTTTACATCCTTTAACCTTTAACCCATCAAACAACAATATCTGTCTATCTCAGTTTCTTGGGAAGCACTCGATAGGTGGATAAAATGCCAACTCCAGTCTAAACATTTGGCTGACTATGCAGCCAACCATAATAACAATGAAGGACATTGTTGCAGGTGAACAAATTGGGAGAAGTGTAAAGTGGTTGGGGTTATAAAGAGTGAGCATCTGCACTAACAGCTCCTCTCAATTGACTGTCCATTCTGATTTTCTCAAATCTTCATTCCCATGTGATCACCTTTTGCAATCTTCTGACAAGCAAAATCAATAGGGAAACCAGTTTCACTTAACAACTTTACTAACTAATGTTACTAACTTTAAAAACTGCAGTGGTTGGCTTAACTTTGGTAAGAAAAGTCATATAATGGGACAAAACTCACTTAACAACTATCTTACTTAACAACTATCTTGCTTAGCAATGGAAATTGTGAGCCCAATTGGGAGTCTTAAGTCAAGGACTACCTGTAGTCAAAAAAGAAGCTGCAGAGTAGCACTTGATAGAGCAGCCATGGAGGTCATGGAAAATACATTCAGATACTGTAATGTGTCTATAGAGAACGAATTTGGTCTAGTGACTAAGGCGCCAGGCTAGAAACAGGACACTGTGAGTTCTAGTTCTCTCTTAATCCTTTTGCTGCCATCTAGCAGTTGTCTAGATTTTATTTTATTTTTTAATTTTTTTTATAAAAACTTTTTTTATTAATAATTCAAATTTAAAAACAGTGGACATGGTTTGACATCTCTGGTTTCTAACATTTCCGTCTAATTCCAATTAATGTAATATATTCCTTAATCTGTATACAAATTTACATATATCTTACTTCCTTACATGTCAAGCACACTATGTAATCCCTCCTAAATAAACTATATCCATATCCAATAAACCTATATCTCACTCACAAGTTCAATATACATTGACATATACATTTCTGCAGTTGTTTAGATTGTAGAAGACTAGATTTTATATCCTTATATATAGATTGTAGGAAATAACATCTAATAAAACCGAAATGCCACCGGTAGCTAATAACATTTGACTCAATACATAGAGATAGACGCTGGAAACAAGATGGAGGCTGATTGGAAAGAAAGTTTATTGAACAGAACCACAAAGACAGCTTGCAGTTCTGGATCAGCTGAACAAACGGTTGAATGAATGGATGGATATAGGTTTTCTGTGACTTTGAAGTTTGAATTGTTCTGGGGATGTGTAAGGAAGGGGCTTGTGTTCTGAAAGGGTCCTGCCTTTCGTCCTGCGTTGGATCTTGAGTGAGGGGCTGCTTTCTAATCCTACCATTCTGCCTTCTTTAATATTTCCCAAAATATTTCATTCTTCGGGGGAGGGGGGCTTCCCACAGTAACTTCAAGTAAAGAGATCAAAACCAACTTTTATTAGTTATAAATCTTGAAAAGAATTAATTTTTTAATTCTATTAAAATATTTAATATTTTTGCTATAATTTCTGACTTCAACAAGTAAGACTTGCATAATAGCAGTTTATTAATAGATTTTAGTGATAAAATAGTGTCTCTTTGGACATTTGTCCAAAGAACTGGAACTACAAACTTGAGAAGAAACTACTCAGTTCCCAGTAAATTCCCAGTAACAAGGAAGAATTTCTGTATTTAGAAAAAGCCCTTAGAAAAGGTGTTCCATTGAATGAATATGGGGAAATAACAGCATTCATAAGGTATCCAGGATGACAGACAATAAAACAAACTGATCAAGCATTCAACTGAAAAACAGAACAGGATTTTGAAGCAAGTCCTATTCTTCTGATTTGAGAAATAAGCTAGATTTGTATGCAGAGGTTTACTCATTCATGCTTGCACATATATTCAACATTCAATAATCCATGATTTTGTTTTAGAATTTAAATGAGGAGAATCTTATATCAGTGCATAGATGCCATTTGCCAGGTCTTGGATGAAGTCTTCAGACTTTATAGCCAAATTGTAATTTTTAAGATAATACATTATTGAAGCTGAGATAACACATTGGATAGTTTCATCTGAGGCCTTGGATCTTTCTCCATAGTGTAGAAATGGGAGGTGCCAGTCTGGGTATTCCTTGCTCTAGCTCTATGTCCTGAGCTGAAAAATTCTGAAGATCCGCCTCCCTGGTGACGTCTCTCCAGTTTTTTTCAGCTCAGCACAGCTCATGGTTGCAGGTTTTAGCTCCTGAGCTTTGAGCCAGAGTAAAAATTGTTTGATTTTCCCTGGATTTACTTTATTTTCTTTATTTCTTTATTTTCCTTTGCTTGTCTTGGAAAGCTGCTGCTGTTTTCTGCTCAGCTGTGGCTGGAATTTCAGGTACTGGTTAAGGGGAGTTCTCCGGTGCCTGGATGAAGTGGGGAGGGCGGCTGCTGTTTCCCCCCCCCATCTTCCCCTTCCGCTGGGCGGCGGTGGAGGGCTAGCCGGCTGGCTTTCGCCCCGGTCCCTTCAAATCGACTTCTGAAGCCTCTAGGGCTTCCAAAAAGGCCGCTGGAGCCGCGTGCGCCATTTGCCATGCCGCGGCGTCCCTTTTGATCACCGCTCGTCAGCTGTGCAGCGGAGCGGCGTTTTTTTTGCCCTTTTCGTTGGTTGGAGACGAGCTGCAGCCCCACCAGCTCAGAATTGGCTGGTGGGCTCAATAAAGGCATGGCGGAGGGGTGTTGGCCTGGAGCAGGGCCATGCTACACCCTTGATTGTGATGGCGGCCTGTAAGTCGCGGCGGCCTTCGTCCCTGCGCAATTTGGGCGCGAATTGGCTCAGGCGGCTTTGCTCCCCTGGCAGCCTTTGGGCACCATGTCTGCTGTTTTGCTATTGGTGAAGCAGAGGAGAGTGAGAGTGGATTTTTTTGACCAGTGTAATTTCTATCTGCGGGTTTGCTGGCCGGCCTGACCTAATACTGCTCCTGATATTCAGAAGGGCCTTTATTTAAACTGCGTCAGTTGATGAGCGGCCATTTTGAGACCCGGGAGCCATTTTGCTTTTCAATTCAAGGCCTGTTTTATTTATTTATTTATTTTTATCTCTTTTGTTATCTATTTGCAGAGTCTTTGGAATCTAATTTTCTCTGTATTGCCAACTGACTTAATATCATGGAGGATGCTGACAGGCAATCATCCTTCTCTGCTGAGGGCTCCTGGTCTCCTCCACCTGACAAGGGCAGAGCTTCTCGGCCTCGAACTGCCAGCATTGCTGCAGCTAATAAAATTAAGGCCAAGGCTAGAGCTCGGCCCGGGCGTTCCAAGGCTGAGGAAAAGACAGCTCAAGTTAGACAACGTGCCTTGGATAGAGAATTTGCAAAGGCTGCTGCCATTAATACGGCTGCTGGCTCCTCTCAAGCCTCTGTGCCTGTACCTCAGACATCAGTTCAGACTGTGGAATGTTCTGCCCCTCAGACTGCCCATTCCCCCACCTTGGCTGGGCCATCCAGGGCATGGTCTCCAGAGTTGCAGGTCGAGCCCCATCAGCGCCCAGGGCCTTCTGGGGCCAACAGACGTCCTGAGGCCACCTATACCCCCACTGCGGCTGGCCTTCGTCAGGATGAAGGGGGGGAACTGGATGTGCAGAATTCCATGAAGTCCTGGGTGGAGCAGGCAATTAGGCAGGGAATTGCAGAGGGGATGCAACTTCAGTCACAGATGTTTGCCCAAATGTATGCCCTTAGACCTGAGGTGGAGCCCCAGGGCTTTATTGCCCCTTCTGAGGATTATCATGGGCAGGTTTCCCCTTCTCCTTCTGAACTAGTTGACTATGCAGAAGACTGTCTGGAGGAAGGAGAGATTTCGGATGGGGATCAGGTGCAGCCGCCTAGACCCACCTTCAAGGGCTTATTTAACCCCGCTCTTTTGAAACCACTTCTGACAAAGGCCAGGGCCACTGCTCGATTGGGCCCTGACCCAGCCCTCTCTGGTACCTCGGGTACTGGAGAACAAGATGATTATCTTTTTACAGAGCAGGCAGTGGAGGCAGATACTATTCCTATTCCGGGAATGTTTCTGGACATGATCCGTAGACAGTGGGCGGCTCCAGCTCTCCCCTCCAGGGCGTCAGGGCTGGACAATCAGTTGTTTACGGTGGATGCAGACATGCTTGCGTTGTTGGAGGTTCCAAAGGTGGACGCTCCGGTGGCGGCTCTCACATCTTCTTCTGTTTTACCACCTGATGCAGAGGACGCTCTAAAGGCTGAGGATAGGCGAGAGGAGACGGCACTTCGTCGTGCGCACCAGGCGGACGCCTGGGCTGTAAGAGCTTCTTCGGCAGCATCCTTTCTCACCAGAGCGTCGGTCAGATGGCTCCGCCAGCTTCAAGACCATCTGGCACCAGATGATGTTCGGGCCCACCAAGACCTTTCTAAGATTTTGGCTGCAGCTGAATACACGGCGGACGCTACCTTGGCAGCTGCCAGGTTCTCGGCCAGGGCCATGGCTTCGTCAGTCACTGCTAGACGTATGCTCTGGCTGCGTCATTGGCGAATGGACGGGAAGAACAAGTGGAAGTTGGCTTCCGCCCCCTTTGGGGGGGGGGTTCTTTTTGGGCAAGCCTTAGATCCCCTACTTATCGAGACCAGGGATAAGAGGAAGGTCCTCCCGTCCCAGAGTAGGCGAACGGACTTCCGTTCATCCCCTTACTATAGGCGGCCCTCCTTCCGCCAGGGGGGAGCCGGGCCAGGCTTTCCCCGTCAGCAAAGGCCATTTCACTTCTCCAGATCTAGTTATCAGGCAGATAGGCCAGCCTTTTCCCGGGGTCGACAACAGTCATCCAACAAGCCCTTCAGGGGCTCCAGCGGTAGAGGGGCCAGGAGATCCAAGTGACTATCCATCGCTGGACCCTCTTGGGGGCAGGCTTGGTCTGTTTGCGGACCGCTGGGACGACCTAACTACAGACTATTGGGTGAGGGAGACAGTAAGAGCAGGGCTCTCCCTCGAATTCCTTTCACCCCCTCCGAGGCATTTCCTCCACTGCCCCGTTTCTGGAGACCCATTCAGGCGGGAACTCATGGAGTCGGCTATCCAGCATTTGCTGGATATCAGGGCCATTCAGCCGGTTCCACTGGGACAGTGGGGGCGCGGGTTCTACTCCATCCTCTTTGTCATCCCAAAGGCCTCGGGAGGGTGGAGGGCAATTCTAAATTTGAAAGGCCTCAACAAGTTCCTCGTCTACAAGAGGTTCAAAATGCACTCCCTGCATTCCATTTTAGCCGGGATCAGGGAGGGAGACTTCCTAGCCTCCATAGATTTGACCGAAGCCTACCTCCACATACCAATTCGGCCGGAGCATCGTCAATACCTGAGGTTTTGCTATTCAGGCCGTCACTACCAATATCTTGCCCTGCCGTTCGGGCTGGCTTCCGCCCCCCGGACGTTTACCAAGATTCTCTCTGTTTTGGCGGCATATCTCAGGTCTCTTCCTATCAGAATTCAATGTTACCTCGACGATCTGCTCATTCAAGGGTCCTCCCAGCGGCGAGTAGAACAGGACCTGACCACGACAATTCAGGTATTGAGGGAACACGGTTTTTCGGTGAATCTGGCGAAGTGTCATCTCATGCCTTCTACAAGGTTAGTTCACCTAGGGGCCCTGATAGACACGCTAACGGGGCAGGTCTTCTTGTCCCCGGACAGACAGGACAGTATCAGGGCGCTAATTCAGTCTCTTCGGGGGACCAGGACAGTTCAGGTAGCCCTACTATCCCAATTGTTGGGAAAAATGATATCCTGTATGAACATAGTTCCCTGGGCCAGGTTCCATGCGAGACCACTACAGTGGTTCTTGCTCCCCTTTCAGAGGGCAGGAACGAGCTCGTCCAGGGTCAGAGTTCAGGTCCCCCCACAGGTCCTACAGTCCCTAACCTGGTGGACGTCAGGGGCCATCCAGAAGGGATGCTTCTTCAGGGAACCCCACAGGGTGGTGGTAACGTCGGATGCCAGCCTGATGGGCTGGGGGGGGCATTGCGGGTCTCAGGTGGCCCAGGGCCGCTGGTCCCACCAAGAACTATCCCATCAGATCAATTGGTTGGAGCTCCGGGCGGCCCGTCTGTCTCTTCAGACCTTTCTTCCGCAGGTGAGGGGGCAACATGTGCTCCTTCTCACAGACAATACGACGACGAAAGCCCATATCAACAGGCAAGGGGGGACTCGTTCCGGGCCTCTGATGCGAGAAGCGGAGAACCTTTGCCTTTGGGCAGAGACTCACCTTTTATCCCTGACAGCGGACTACATCGCAGGGACGGACAACATAGAAGCCGACTGGCTGAGCCGAGCCATGGTGGACCCCTCGGAGTGGAGACTCCATCCCAACTTGTTTGCGGAGGTAGTCGACCGGTTCAGTCGCCCGGTAGTGGACCTCTTCGCCTCCCCAGCGAACACTCAACTTCCCCTTTTCTTCTCCCGATTTCCTGCCCCGGGAGCGGCAGGGGTGGACGCCCTGCGGACCCCGTGGCCCAAGGGCCTCCTTTATGCTTTCCCTCCCCTACCCCTTATCCCAGCCGTCATTCGGAAGTTGCTGCTGGAGGGGGCGGAACTGGTGTTAGTGGCCCCTCATTGGCCCAGACGTCCTTGGTTCGCCGACCTGATCGACCTGTCGGTCGCCCATCCCTGGCGGATTCCCCCGGACAGAGTCACGCTCAGCCAGGGCCCAGTTCTGCATCCGGACCCACAGAGACTGCAGCTAGCCGTTTGGAGGTTGAGCGGGGCCTCTTAAGACGGGAGAAATTTCCGACTAGGGTCATCAGGACTATGCAGGCGGCCAGGCGGCCTTCCACCACGAGAATTTATGAGGCAACGTGGAACAGGTTTGCTGGGTGGTGTGCCTCCAGGCAGTTGAGCCCGACTTCGGCATCGGTGGTGGAGGTGCTGGAGTTCCTACAGGACGGGTTAGACATGGGACTTTCCACTAACACTCTTCGACGACAGGTGGCTGCGCTAGGCACTGTCTTGACTTTTAGGAAGTGGGGCTCCCTCGCTAACCATCCGAGGGTGAAGATTTTTCTGCGGGGGGCGGCTAATTTAAAACCACCTCCTCTTCACCGTTACCCCACTTGGGACCTCGCTAAGGTTCTCCAGGCCTTGACAAAGACACCTTTCGAACCTTTAAAGGAGACTAGTCTCCGTCTCCTATCATGTAAGGTAGCCTTCCTTGTGGCCGTCACGTCGGCCCGACGGATCTCAGAGTTGGCGGCTTTATCGGTGCGGAAAGACCTGTGCATTTTTCACCACAACAGGGTGGTTCTGCGGTTGGACCCTGCCTTTCTTCCTAAGGTCAACTCCTTGTTCCACCGAGCACAGGAGTTGGTCCTGCCCGACTTCTGCCCTCGGCCTAGGCATGCCTTGGAGCAGGCCTGGCACACACTGGATGTGAGGAGGGCCCTCCGCATTTACATTTTTAGAACCTCTTCTTTCCGGAAGACGGAGGCACTCTTTGTCTCGTTTCAGCCGTCGACTCTTGGCCACAGGGTGACCTCTTCCACGGTGGGACGCTGGCTTAGGACATGCATTTCATCGGCTTACGAGCTCCAGGCTCTCCCTGTACCTCAGGGGATTACTGCCCACTCTACCCGCAGCGCTGCCACGACGGCGGCTTGGTCTACGCAGGCGTCAGTGGAAGACATTTGTAGGGCGGCCACGTGGACTTCTCCCACTCCCTTCATCCGTCACTATAGACTTGACTCCTTCGCTTCGGCAGAGGCAGCCTTTGGGAGAAGAGTTCTGCAGCGGGTTCTTGAAGATCCGGGGTCGTCGGCCCAGGACAGCTCCCACCCTTAGGGCTGGCCGGTCTTTGGTATATCCCAGACTGGCACCTCCCATTTCTACACTATGGAGAAGGGACGTTGGTCTTACCGTGATACGTTCCTTCTCGTAGTGTAAAATGGGAGGTGCCAGCCCCACCCTGTCTGTGGCTGCCTGGACCGGCTTCCCTGGTGGAGCATGTTGTTTCTATCTTTCAGACTGCGTACCTTTTGCATGGACTGCGTGACATTCGCTTTGGCTTCGCTGGCAAAAACTGGAGAGACGTCACCAGGGAGGCGGATCTTCAGAATTTTTCAGCTCAGGACATAGAGCTAGAGCAAGGAATACCCAGACTGGCACCTCCCATTTTACACTACGAGAAGGAACGTATCACGGTAAGACCAACGTCCCTTTTCATCTATTTATTAAAACTTAGAATGCGCAACAGCTTCATATCCAGTTAATGCTAGAAGTTGCAAGGGTGTGAATTAAGAAAGGTGTTTTCTTTATTTTATTCTAAGATAAGAAACAAATATTTTTCAAAGTTTATATGAGATACTAGGAAACAATACAGTTCTCTTTTGAATAACTGCTAAATATGCATTCCTACAATGCAAGAAATCGATGTAACTTTTATTTTTTTGCAGGGATAACGGCTGCAAAACTCTGCTTGTATTTTTGGGAGAAAAAAAATCTATTCCATTAATCAAGCATGAAGTCTTACACAGATGGCTGATAGAATAGATTATGTCTAGTAATCCTTTTGTGTCCTAGAAGATTAAGGATATTCTGGTGCAACAGCAGTCAGATGACACTTTAAAAAAAAACCCTAAAAATTCTTGGTATAATCCGGCAAGGGCTAAGGCTTTCCAGGATCATAGGTATTTAATGTCTAAAGACCATTCTGGTGTATTGAGGGGGCGTAAACCACATATTTCTGGTTTGCTGCTCGCATTAGTCCATGCAATAAAGAAGTATTTCTGCAGTGACATTTCAATCTGGCAGCCTAAATCTTATGATCAGATCAGCTTCAGACATACTTCAGGGCAAAGGCACAGTGGTGGAAAGCGAATAAGAAAGATGGATGTGTCACTAGGTACAGGAAAGAAGGAGTGCTCATGCATTCTAAGGTCTCTGTGATGGACTGGCGAGATATGGATCTCTATGAAGATTACAAATCTCCTTTTGATTTTGACACTGGAGTTAATAAAAACTACCTTTATTTACTGCCCATAATGACTTTCTCCCCTCCTGAATCTCCTGTACTGAAGAATTCTGGTAACTCTCTTATATTTTAATAGCTGTAATGTTTTGAAAATGAGTTCTATTGTAAGAAGAGATCAGCTTGCTTTTAACATTTAATAAGGTTCTGAAAACAGTCATACTGTAAAAAGATTCTCAATATTTAGAAACAACCTTTTTTGTACTGTAATCTTACTGTGTACAGGAATATTACTGCTTAGATAGAAACTATTGAAAGCCTAGTTTAGAACATGAATAAATAAAATGGAACCTTGATATTTGATATTGCCATGCAACTTCTAAACCTGCCTTGAGGCTCTTAGGGTTGTAGAACAGTTGGTTTCTGATTCATGGGAAATAGAAATGACAGTATACCCAAAATGTAATTATTGAAAAATAGTGTTCCAAATGTATTAGATTTGACTTCTCTTTTAGGGATTAAATAAAACTCACCCCAGATGGTGGATTTAGCTGTTTAGAAAATTCATAACATACTATTTAGATATAAATAACAAGTTGCACTGTTACTTTAGATTTTTTGCAAATAAAAGTGTTCAGGCATCATTTATTTTATTTTGCAATTTTTGCCTCTGTATTTGATTAAGAAGCAACAGTACTCTTCTAAGTGATTTTGAGGCTTTCTGATTGGTATATAATTTGATTTTTCTATCCGATTACAACAACTTCAAAGTAGTTGGCAGCCTAGAGGTATAATTTGATTCAGATCAGGAAGTCATAGATTTGATGTTTCCGTAGTTCATGACAAAACTCACTGTTTGTTTCTCCTGCCCCTAAATCTTTACAATGATGCGAATTGTGCTTTGGATACTTCCAAGTATTAGGAGAATTTATAAATAGTGTTCAATAAACATTAATTAGCATTAATTTCTAAACCAGGAGCAAACATTCTAATGTTGCCCAGTGGCAGTGCTTAAATTGTCTCAGACAATGTGGTCCATGGTGTAGAATGCTCAGAGCAGTAATTCAGCAACCCCTGGAGCCCCCCACATTTTATATATCCTTACCACTTGTAGGCATCTTAATTTCTAAATGGATTGAGTGAAACTTTTGTAAATTTTAAATATTGGAAAATGCTCATTATGAATTTGCCGGAGTTTGCAAATATTGCAATAATGTTGTATGTGGCTCAGAGTCGCCTGGCAATGAGATGGGCAGCAAACAAATTTAGTAAATCAATAATAATGATAAAAAGCGTATTCCAGACAACTTGCAGTAAATTAGCATGTCAGGTTTGAGAATATTTTGTCTTCCTACTCGTCTTCATGGTGAGAGGAAAAGGGATTTATGATTGGAAAATTCTACAACTTTTTTCAGCTACATATGATAAAAGAGTTTGCATATTCATATTAAATAGTACCCCATTATTCAGTTGCTCAAAAATATCTATATACTTTCCATTGCAACTTAAATTTTCCATGTTTACACTAAGTGAATGATGTCAGATTTAAGTTTTCTGTAATTAATATAACATATAAAGTGTCTTAGAACTCAGTCTTTCTATCCATAAGCAGGATAATTTTTCAAAACCAATACAATATCACAGGAGAAAATAAAGTTTGAAAATGGGGTAAATCAAGCCAAAAACTGCAAAGAGCAATATTTTGGTAAAAATAATAATAATGGCCTAATACATCCCATGGAATAGCCTGTTGAATTTTGACTTGGAATGTTGTAAAATTATATTCTCATACCCTGTAATTATTTCATGTTTGTTCGTTTGTTCGTTCGTTCATTCATCCAGTGTAACTATAGGATTCAGTTTGGTCATAAACTCAATCCTACTGCAAATGGATAGCACACTATGCAGATAACTACTGACTCTTCAAATCACAGGGACTCTAATAAATTGCCATGGTATTAATTTATTCAGGTCTGGAAACAAATAGTTTGGTGTGCCACTTCTTCATTGTTTGTAACATTAAATGCCATTCCTCTAAAATGAGAGCAGTAGAAAGAAATTTCTGTGACAGGAGTATATTATGGGGAGAGAAGGAGGATGGGCATACTCTTTGCAGTATCTTGTGTCTGGAGATAAGTACGGGCCCATTGTTGACAGTTACTGCAATATGCTGTGTCACGAATCTCTCCAAGTTTTGCTTCTTAAGTTCAGTGGCTACTTTTAAGGCCAACGGGGCTAGTTTTTTGAAAGTCTGAAATGAGAAATCTTCGGAGGACAGTAATACTAAAGAGGAAAGCCACATAGTAGATCCAAAATCTAAATATCACAAGAGACTTATATTTTTTTTTCCTCTTAAACAAAGCAGGTCACTATTAGGAATGTTTTACTAATTTAATTGATCATTATTAAATATGGCTTTCTTCAATCTTTATTAAACTGTTTTTAAGCAGGGCATCTTGGTTTTTCATCAGAATAATTCTCCCTGACAGGAATTCATACTTCTGCTCCCACCCCACCTTCTATAAATAAATACATTTACTAGCAGTGGGTGGAGATTATATGCTGTAATGCATTAGGACTTTGCCACCTCATTTGCAGCTCTACAGCACCCCAAGACTGAGTTGTCAAATTTCTATGGAGTGACTATAAGATCAAAAATAACAGAATGGAAAATGGACGTTGGCATCCACTCAAAATATGATCAACTTACTGGGGGGAGAGGGGTGACAGCTCCTATAGCCTACTGGCAAATCAGGACATCATGAGTCATAGTTAGACCAATAGGAGAATTGCTTATCCTTGACCTAAAAGAAAAGGATTATGCTTAGAGCTATTGCTGTTTTAATTGCTTTGCAATATAATAATCGGTAATATTCTTAGTTATAAAATAACTGGTTCAGGTTCATTTATAGGATTGGCTCCTGGATATAGGGAGCCCCCAGTGAAGCATCAACTTGTGGACCAATACTTCATTTCCAGATCATAATCAAAAATTACAGTGGGGCTACGAAGTTCTGTCCAGCCATACTTTCAGTTTTCTCTTTAAATGAGAACAGGGCATTGACGTCATGTGGATCAGAAAGGGTGGCTAAGTAAAATTGCTTGGCATGGCTTACTGTTAGACAGGGCGGGGGAAGGAGCAACCATCAATAGTGTGCTCTAGTCCTCGCAGCTATTTATGATGAAATGTGCTACTTGAAACTAAGTTGTCTGCCTGGGTTTTGATTGGAATTGATTCTTGACTTGGCATTTAAATTACCTAAACAAAACAAAACAAAACCCCAACAGCCTGTTTCTTTGCCCCCTGACTTATAATTTTTATAATTTCCTAAAATGAGCTTTAGTCAGTTGAACTTCACATTTGATACTTAGCTTTTTTCACATCTTTTTTTTTTTTTTAAATTTGATTTATATGCTGCCCTTCTCCGGAGACTCAGGGCGGCTTACAATGCGTTAAGCAATAGCCTTCATTCTTTTGTATATTTTATACAAAGTCAGCTTATTGCCCCCACAAACTGGGTCCTCATTTCACCTACCTTAGAAAGGATGGAAGGCTGAGTCAACCTTGAGCCTTGGAGAGATTCGAACCAGCAGAAATTGCAGGCAGCTGTGTTAATGACAGGGTGCACCAAACCACTGTACTATCAAGGCTCTTATCATCTTGCAGTACATCAGTCCTTTTTTCATATTTAGCCTGTCCTATTGGCTTCCATTCTACCTCACTGTGGAACATCTTTGTAGTGTGATGTCAGGTTGACAATTTGATCTGCTTTTTTAAAGGTCTGCTGAAAAATGAAGCCATTCCTGAAGGAGAAGATGTGGTTGCTGCAATTAATGTAGAAGCTCTCTCTGAAGAAGAACAAGAAGAGCTTAGAAGAGAGCTTGCTAAGGTAAATTTAATTTGGAATGATAACTTTTTGTGCAATCTTTAACACTAATTAGGAACATTTACTTATACACCTATATTTGGCAAAGATAAAATGATTGAATTAACAGATTGTGCAAAGCGATGTTGTATTTAACTATGATTTAAGAAATTATGGTAATCTGGAAGCCACACTTCTGCTTTCTGTCCTTCTGAAAGGTTTCAAGGATTATGCCTAGAGATGTCATCAGAATGGGAGGATCTAAAATTTAACCCTAATTAACTCTATTGGAGGTTTGGCACTACAAATACAACTGCCTGCATGTTGACTGTGAACTTATTATTATTGACATACAGTATTTTTCAGAGTATGAGACGCACCGGAGTATAATACTTTTTTTGGCGAGGAAAAGAAGAAAAAGAAATCTGCCTCTGCCTCTGAGCAATTTTGCCTCGTTGCAGCAAACAGCAAACAGTCTGCTTTACTTTCATTTCATTTTCAGGATAGCTTGATTAGCCCAAGGGGAAAAAAATCTGCTCCAGCAATTTACCTCTCTGCAGCAAGCAGCAGAGCCTGCGCAGAACAGTTGAGAGCAAATCAGCTGAGAGTCGGGAAGCCAATCCAATCAACTTGTGCTAATTAGGGTGTGCTGAAGCTGAAAGGAGCTGTTTTTTCTTGCTGTTTGCTTGCAAGGAGGTAACTGCTGCAAGGCAGAGGTCAAAGGGTGGAGGCCAGTGGGTAGGCGGGGCTACATTTGATGTATAAGCCGCACCTAAATTTTCACCCCCTTTTAGGGTGGAAAAAGGTGTGTCTTATACTCCAAAAAATACGGTAAGGTATGTATTGTCAATGTGCTCTTTTTCTGATGTTGCTGTGAATAAAATAAGCTTGGTTTTTCAAGATGATCTGAATGGTATGGTGTATCCTTTAGGAAAGTCATATATCAGCATGTGGCTCCCTTAGTATCCCTAGTGTGTGGGGGAGCTAAAATGTTTTGGGTGAGTTGGAATGAAATGGGAGGCTTAAAGGTACCTATTTCAAGTTTCATAATCAACAGAAATTTACAAATTAAGCTGATTTCTCATTTGGTGGAGCAACGAAGCAAATGAATGCCATAAACCCCTGCTTGGCTCAAAGCACCCATTTCATGTCTTTAAAATAATCTTAAGTCATCCACTAACACTTCCCTATGAACTTAAAAAAGCCATCTGTCTAATGATGACATCCCAAGCTATACTTCCATAGACTGCTCTGCTGTAAAAAAAAAAACAAACAAAAAAAACCCCTCATACTGTTCTGACCTAAACTTCCCAAGAGCATGAAGCAGACTCTTTGTCCTGACAAAAACCCCTTTTTATTAAGTTACTATGAATTCCTCTCATTCACATCTAGCAAAGTCTTTCAAGGGAGAATTTATAGTCACAGATCTTATCTGGCTTGAAGAGCTGCCCTGCTGACATCTTCAAAACTTGGCAAGAAGTCTCTGAGAGTCACGAACCAATTTAGTGAACTAATTATCTCCTGTAAACTCCCCTCATCTTTTGCTGCTATGGGATGGGCCATTCACTGTCCACCTGTGGCTTTACTCCTGAGTCGACCCTTGTTCCTTAGCTGTTCCCTTCTCCTGGCAGCTCTGCACATGCGCCCTCTGGGAACAGGCTCCAGCTGTTCTTCTGCCCCATTGATGTCTGACTCCGAAGGCAGCTGACAACTGTCAGATGGCCCTAGCCCCATCTCTGCCTCCGATGCAGAGCACTCATCAGAGCCTTCCCCAGACTCCAGGACTGGCCCATGTTCCTCCCCAATCTCCTTATTGTTTGAGTCTGCCACCAGCTCCGCCACAACACATAATTAAAGGTCACTTTGGATCTCTATAAATAGTTATGGGTTACGTTAGGGACCATCTCTTGCCTACTTGTGTCTACCCATCCAATCTGGGCCAGCAGGATGGGCATGCTTTGGATCCTATTGGTTAAGAAATGCTCATGGGTAGAGCCTAGAAGATGTGCTTTTTCTGCCATTATGCTGATCGTATGGAAAATTCTCCTGCTGGAGATTAGGATGGCCCTAACCCTTCTAGCCTTTTGTGAGGTTCTAAAGACCTGTCTTGGGGCCTCAACCCCTGATTGTGAAAGGACCCACCTCCTTGCTGTGTTAAAGTTGCTGATTATAAAGTTTTCCTCAGCTGCTACGCGTTTTAATTTTTATATTTGGGGTGCAGTTACTTTTTATTTGAAACTGTTTTCTGTCCCCAGCCACTTGTTGACATAGAAGTTATACAAATTAATTAAACAAATATATAATGTTGTAGTAGATTCTTAGTAAAGTTGAGATTTGATAAAGCACTTATGCAAGTTTATGATACGTAAAGGTTTTTTTGCTTAAATTTACATAACGTAGTGTAGATACTGCCTGTGAACTAGAATACAGAGGTTGAATACCAGATACTTATTGAACTGACCTAATGTATTTGATTTCATTCTATCTAGTGTGTATGTTGAAATCTGCGGTAAAATATACACACAAATCTTCTGAAAGAAATGCTAGTAATTGTGTGAAATAGAGTATTTTGCTTATTAGTAACATTCTTTTCGTTGCTTTTCTTTGTGGATTCTGTTCCCATAGGTAGAAGAAGAAATCCAGACTTTGTCACAGGTGTTAGCTGCCAAAGAGAAGCATCTAGCTGAACTAAAGAGGAAACTAGGCATCACTTCACTGCAGGAACTGAAACAAAATATTTCTAAAGGGTGGCAAGATGTAACTTCAACAAATGCGTATGTTTATCTTGCTATTTGAGAGTGATGTGAAAGTACTTGAGTTTAAGTAGTTGAGTTCTTTGGATATTGTCCAGAAAAACCTATAACGAGGCAGGTGTTTTTTTTTTAATTGGGATCTACTGGAGTGGGAAGTTGATTTCTCTGCATGGATATCTGATTATTGCTTTTTTCTAGTGTACAAACATGGTTATTAAACAAGCCATTATAGTCTAATTTAGACAAAATGTTAGACCATAGATCATGTTTTATAATTGTAAAGCCAGGGTTCACACATTACACGTAGACCAAACAAAACAAAACATGATGGTTTAGCAAGACGTGTGAATATAGTTGTTTGCGGGTTTTTCTTCCATTAGGAGAGCTTTCAAATGTTTAATATGTATGTACTATTTATGTCATGGCAATTTTATTAGTTAAAGTAGAATGGCAGATGATTTCGACGCAGGTAATATTTAGAATTCTCCTAACAAGTATATCAACATCCTTGCCCAATTTACTACTACTAGTACTACTACTACTACTACTAAATAAAGACTTCAATTTTTAAAAATGTTGGTAGCTGAAGGCCAATCATTGTCTAAGATGAAAGAGACTTGACTTTTCTTGTACGTAGTTGCCTTTCAAAAAATCAAATACAATAACAAACCCTGGCAACAGATCAGTAGCTTTAATTTATCTTAATAGATGAAAGGAAAGCTTAGTTTAGAATTCAATCTAAAACTGATGTTCAGTTGGAAATTCTAGTTCATTAAAAGGCTTTATTATGCTTTTCATGGGGGGTACATTACATCTTAATTTTAAACATCCTGAAAGGGAAACAGTTGAATATTTACATCCGGAACCTTTTAAGGTTCAGGGGGTAGAAAAACCGTGATAACCTAAATTGACTGACTTTCCAATCTAGGTATAAGAAGACATCAGAAACATTGACTCAGGCTGGACAGAAAGCTTCTGCTGCTTTCTCAACAGTGGGTTCTGCCATCACAAAGAAGCTGGAAGACGTAAAGTATGTTTTATTTCTACCCCCAGTTATTTATGTTGTAATGGAGCTTAATTGTACCAGATTTTTTTTTTTTTAAAAAAAAGCCTAATACGGTCTGTGCTGCAGAATCTCTTTAGATTGTAGAAGAATACAAACTCTTTCTCAGCTGTCATTTTGAAATGTTTCAGCAGACTGTCACCAACAGACAGGCAACAGAGCTCTAATGGTGACATCAGTATAATGGCTTCTCTTTGCTTTTCCTGTGTTATTACTTGCAATTACACTGATTAAGATTTTACTGATGTTGTAATACACTCAAAAGAATTTCGGTTGCCGTATAGTTGTGAAGCATAATAAACGAAAACAATGATCGAAAGACAGTAAAAGGCCGTAGAGACTTTGTTTTTATTGTGGATATAATGTTGATTCAAATAATTTTGATTGCTATAGATATATAATTTTGATTCTAATACAAAAACAACACCTAATAATAATGTTTTTTATTAGAACTTTTTTTGTACGTGATTAGTTGAGAATTTTGCAATTTACACTGAGTTAGCAGAGATTTGACTAAAATATATTTGAATGAACTCTTCACTTCTACAGGCTTCTCTTAACGCACAAATTAACAAAAGGAAATAATCTGAAATTTGAATTAGGAGCAGTAGGCAGCCCAGGCTATAAAAATAGAAGGTTTTCTCAGCATTAGCATGTTATGAATGTTATGAACTCCCCTGCGTGGACTTTGAAAACTCCCAATCTCCCTCACTTAGAATTAAATTGTTAATATGGTTTTGAATTATTGTATAGTTGATGAAAGAGGATTGGCAGAAAAATGCTTCTGCACCGGGATGCAAGATTTTTATGTGCCCTGGTACTATATAGACCCGTGATGGCGAACCTATGGCACGGGTGCCACAGGTGGCACACAGAGCCATATCAGTGGGCACGCAAACGTTGCTGTAACTCAGCTCCAGCATGCATGTGTGCGCTGGCCAGCTGATTTTTGGGCCTTTCGGTCCCACCGGAAGTTGGGAAATGGGCTGTTTCCAGCCACCGGAGGGCCTCCGCAGGGGTGGGGAAGGCTGTTTTCGCCCTCCCCAGGCTCCTAGAAAGCCTCTGGAGCCTGGGGAGGGTGAAAAACGGGCCTACCCAGGCCCACTGAGCCATCACGTGCTAAAAGCAGATGCGCAGGGGCGGGGCGCATTGAATTATGGGTGTGGGCACACACGTGGGTGACCTCCCCGCGCTCCCCCGCTTTTGGCATGCGACAGCAAAAAGGTTTGCCATCACTGATATAGACTATGCCTCTGAATTCCATTCCATAGCATTAGGCTATATATTTGCAAGTTGAAAGTAGGACAGTTATTAATAAAACTTGAATATAACAGAATATTTAGATAAAGCAAAATTTATATGTCAAATTAAAGTTGGAATCTTCTGGTTGATTTCCTGGCACAGATAAAAAAATCACTCTATTTTATTTTAATGCAGAGCATAACTTCTTCTGACACTATTTTCTTGAAATCTTCAGATATTTACATATTTACAATACTTTGAAAAAGTATTTATGGTATATAGTATATTCTATACTTTTATATAGAATCATATTCTTATTTCTAAATGCTGCTTATTATCCTACAGAGTGTAAGCATTTATTCTTTCAAATGAGATGTCTAAAAGGTTTGGAAACAGTATGAGTCATTATGTAAAGGCACCTGAAACTCCTGTATTCTTTTACAAATTCTATCATTACGGTACTGTCAAAAAATATCTGTTCTCTTCAGGAACATGCTAATCAGTCTTTATAACCAGATTTTCCTTTCTTTTAATGCTGCCATTTAGTATACGCTGTCTACAGCATTCAATTAGTATGCCTGCTATGAGGTAAAGTATGTGTTGTTTGCTAGAGTGCCCAAACTTGCTATATGTGGATAGGAATGTCTCTCATTTTGGTTGCTACAGGTACACCAGGATATTAAATATATATAAAATATCAGATTTATATATAAGCTGCTTGGCCACTCATCTGTATTTAAAGTAAGAGATACACTGAAAATGTAATCAATAGCGGGGGAAACCTATTTGTAAAGGTACAGCTTTGAACTTGATTCAGAGTAAAATTATTTTAACTATAGAATTCAGTAAACAAATCTAGAATGAGGGTGATAACCGTTTTAAAAATTTTAAAATCCTCATCGCTAACCAGATTGTGATGAGGAAGAAGGGTGCTTACTAAATTTAAAGTATCAGAGGTTATATCTTAAATACTATACTATTTAATTTTGTTTGTAGGCTCCCACTATTTTGTCTGAGATAGCATGTATATTTCTAACTTGGAAATCATTTTTTCTTTTTTCTTTTTTAATTAGAAATTCTCCAACATTCAAGTCATTTGAAGAAAAAGTGGAAAACTTAAAGGTAAATTTTAACAATAAAATGTGTTGTTAAAAGGAGAAGGAATTGGTTACCAAGGAATTGATTTACCAAGATACTGGTAGTTTAACACTTATATTTCTCCCAACAATGGAATGATAAACATTTAGCACTATTGCAACTTCAAGATAGAATAGAGAAGAGCTTTTCTTCTTGAAAGTAGATCAAAGTAGATTCAATATGAATACTTTTGGAAATATTGTACTGTAGTGGAAAGTGCTTTTATTCCACTTTGTGACTTTTTAGCTTTATTAGTACACAATATGTCAGGATTCTGGAAATTATAAATCCACACATGAAACCAACTAAAGCCATGTTGCTAGGAATTCTGGGTGATATACTTGTAGCAGATCTGGAGAACGGGAATTTTTTTTTTAGAATTGCTTTTGCGTAAAAGGTTCTGAATTGACACTCTTAGCAAGCCAAGATGATGGGCTTCCTAGGTGTAATAGTTTCCATTCAAAGAATTGCACAAATAAAAATAGTGTTCTAACATAAAATGGGGTGTAAATATATTACAATGGAAAAATTGCCTTCTTCAGTATTAGAGATCTTTTTTTTAATCTTCCAGTATTTTGCCACAAATTACCGCAAAGCTGTTGAAATGCCATATTTCCCAGAAAAATGCTAAAAGGGTATTTTGGATAAGACGGGGGAGTTTTATAGTTGTATGGAAACCCTTCTTAAGTTGATGTGCTGCCTTAAATTGGTAAATGACTGCTAAATATATAAATGTATAGTCATCTACATGCTGGCTGAGGAATTCTGGGAGTTGATGTTGCAGTAGCTAAAGATGAAAGAGACTGGTCTAAAGCATAAATTATTTACAGTATCCATAGATTAGCCTCATAAAAGTTTTAAATTGCCCTTTTAGTCTAAGGTTGGGGGAAATAAGCCTGCTGGAGCTGACTTTGGAGATGTCTTGAATTCTGCTGCCAACGCCAGTGCCACAGAAGCTACTCCAAAGCAGACTGAAGAGGAGACTCAATGATTGCCTCACCTTTGTACTGTCCACTGCCAGATGCTGCAAGCAAATGCTGAAGTGCATCACCTCTGCTATTGACTCCTCCAGTATGTTCATCTGTTTAGCACTTAGCTTTCCAAATATTTAATAGTTTCTTGAGGTTCAGAGTATTTTTGAAATAGGAAAATACACTTGCCTTTGTTAATCTGCAGGACAGGAATTTTTTATGTATTTTGAGGATTAGGCTTAATTCCGGTCTAGGTAATCACTAAGTTACTGCATTACAAAAAATTAAAAACAGAGCTGGAACATTATGCACATGTGACATTTACATTATGAGCCATCACCTCATGTATGCTTTCACAGACAGACCTTGAAAGTCTTTGTCTAGCCATTAAGCAGATACTCTTAATTGATACTCTTTCATTAATATTCTTTGGCCAAAGAAATTGGTTGGGTTTTGCAAAGGCTACTGTACCACATTTTTTTTGCCGGTTTCAAAGCTGAAGATGGGTAGCTTCAAGCATGTCATCTGATTTATTGAAGTTCTCCAGAAAATATTCCTTTTGACAGATCCCAGCCTGGGACACATTTTTTCCTTGGAGGTTACAGGCGGATTTAATTCAGTTTTTGCCTTGTCTACTGAAAATTGCAGAATTAAAATGAGTTTATAGGCATGAAGCAGATGATAAATGTAAAAAGCCTAATACAGCACAGTAGTGCTTTCAAATCATTCCATGCTATTAAAAGTGTTACATGTTTATTCCTCTCTTGTGAATTTAAATCAT
This sequence comes from Arizona elegans, assembly GCA_022577455.1. Taxonomy (NCBI): domain Eukaryota; kingdom Metazoa; phylum Chordata; class Lepidosauria; order Squamata; family Colubridae; genus Arizona; species Arizona elegans. Next base: position 22,447,252 of record JAKOOJ010000002.1, read on the forward strand.
GGGACAGTATATTCCATCCTCCTCTCAATTATAATTGGTTGAAGCTGTGGGCAGTTTGTATACTTATGTACATGGATTCTAGGAGTTTGCATCTGTAAGAAAAGGCCTTCAGTGAAATAGGAGCCTATCTAAATTGAAAACCCATGTTGAAGCTTGAGAATATATTTAAATATTGCAATCATAGATCAATTTCATAGAAAAAATGTTAATTAAATTTGTTGCTCTAAAAAGATTTGATTTTGCAGAAGCAAAATGTACTCCACCTTTATATGTTTATTTTTTGGCACCTTATAAAATATGTTTTGCATATGTTTTTGCTACTTTTAATCACCAAGCTTAAACTGAACTAGAACACGTCCTTAAGATGCACTGTAACTTTGTCTTTGTCTTTATAGCTGCACCAAAAACGTTACACATCATATAAGTCAACTTACGCTGTATTTGACAGCTTTCTGTAGCATTTCAGATTTAATCTGAATACCTGATTATGTATACAAATAAAATGCATTGTATTGTCAAACACAAAAGGCTACCTGAATGTTTTCAAACATGGTTCTATATTTCATACAGTTCAGTTGTATGCATATTTACTTTGAATTCAGTTGCATATTAGTTACTTTTAAAATACTTAGCTATAATTCTTAACACACGGTATATTGCTCCCAGGATCTGCTTGTAGTCATGATATCAACTTGTTTTAGAGAGTTCAGTTGGCAGTTTTCTGATTTTTCATATATCAGCTCAAAGCTTTTTTTTCTTGCACATGCAGCTTTTAGGTATTTTGTTTTTCTATTGGTTTTTCTCTTGCTTCACCATGTTTCCTAGCTCTATTCCACTGTCCTTTCCTCAGCTCCATCAGAACTATTGGTAAATTGTGCTGGGTATAAGTCTTTTTAACAAGAGAATCCCTTCTTAACTGTTCCAGTCAGTTTCATATAGTGTGATTTTGTTTTTGTTTACAACAATCTTGTTCAGTTGAATTTTTCCCTATTTATATGTACTGAATTCTTGCTGTGCTTTGGAATCATATGCTCTTCCACACACATACAAATTCTGCACTGTAATTGCAGTTAGAACTTTTGTAAAATAAATATTGGCTTCCAACTGGTATGTTAGAGCTTAGATAATGTAAAACAAGATGAAAACTGCCACTGTCCTTTCATCTCAGGTTTGGACTATTATAGTGCACTCCTGTATGGGGCTGCTCTTGGAAGACTGCTCGGAAACTGCAGATGGTGGTGGTTTGGACAGTTACAGGCACATCTTGATATGCTCATGTGGTTCAGAAGCTGCATTAGTAACCAGTAGCAGAATTCCAGGTGCTAGTTGTTGTCTAGAGTAACTTTCATGGGAAAAGGGCTAGGTACTTGAAGGAGGGCTGATCTCATCATTCTCCAGATCCCATAGATAAAAAAATATCTGATGGGGCTCCTCAATCTTATTTTAAAACAGCCTTTTAAACCCAGTTTTTCTCCTAGGCCTTGGATTAATCAATGGTACTCTTAGTACTGATTAGTCAACAGTACTCTTTTCATTTGGGGGTATGCCAAGTGTGTAATGCTTCCTTTGATCATTGCTTTTGTCAATAGTTTCTGTAACTCAAAATATTAGGGTAAACATACCCCAAAGAAGCAAAATAGGATTATAAGATTATAAAGTCTTTTATAATCTTGCGCTGTATGTGTGCATGTGGTCATAACCATAGGTGAGTCTCCAAAGCAGCATAATACAATTTTGGATTATAAAGCACAAGTGATAAATAACTGTAATACAGATACATTTTAGTTTTCCTTACAAATGGAGATACATTTTGATGCAGCCTGATCCTGAGACATCATAAGGTACAATATAGAAGATATGAGAATAATTGAAAATATATTTATTTTAGGAAATCATTATTCCCCACAGGTGTACAAGCCTTCAGTTATACCAAATAATTAATATAGACAGGTAACACCAAACTTTTGATATTCCAATAATGGATTTGCAGATAAGTATTACATTTTGTCTTTTTGCCAATTTATTGATGGCTTGAATGGTGTTAAGTGGCATACTAAATCCAGGATCTCCCTTTTGAAAAGTTTATTTTTAATCTTCCAGGGTACTCTAGGTACTAACATTCACTCTTGTGCTACTATAACATGCTTAACCATGTTTAATTAAGGTTTACTTTACCCAATTGATTGAATTGCCCAACACACAATACAAGCTGGATTTGTGAACCCACTAGGCCAGTTTGTGGGTCAGTCTGTCAGGAATAAAACAACTATTTTAGATTTTAGAAAAACAATTCTTGCTATAATTAACTTCCAAGTAAAAACCACAAGGCGGCAGTAGTTGAACAAAAATAAAGACTGAACTTCTTGATAGAACAACAGAGTATATCCTTTTAAACTTTGGTAACTTAAACACAATTGATTTGGTTACTCTGAATTATTAAGCAATAGGATGTTCATACATGTACAGTTATTTTGAGATTTCAGTTTTACAGTATAATTATCAACTATAGCTTAATTCTGGGTATTTCTGAGAAAACTTCATGAACATGTTAAAAAGTTGAGTGGAAGACTGACATTTACTGATATTTGAGAAATGGAGAAACAGATGGAGCGGGAAGGCATAGAATTTTTTTGGGGGGGGGATCTGGAATTCACTTATAATGCCCTAAGCAGTCCAATGATGATGAAATAAATACCATTGATTTATTAGAACGCTCACTATTGAAGTGGACACTTTTTAAGATCGTGAATTGCCTAGTGATTAAGGCACGGGCTAGAAAGTTGGAAAGTGCGTTCATATCCTGCTTTAACCACGAAAGCCGGCTGGATGACTTTGGGCCAGTCACATTCAACCCAACCCGCTTCGGGGATCGCTGTGGGGATTATATAGGAAAGAAGGTTTGCTGGATATGTTCACAGCCTTGAAGTTATTTGTAAAAACAAAGTATACAAAACAAAACAAGATTTGAGAATTCTCTGTCCCAACTGGGATTCCCATTCTCCCTCCTAATCCCTGGCTTTGCTGAGAAGGAACATCAGCTATATCGCCCTAGAAAGATTAGGTGAGTTCCCAAGCGTGTATCACGTAACCACGCTCGGCGAGAGCATAGCAACTACTCGACCTTGAAGAAAGCAGCTGAGCGTCTAAAGTTCCGCATCGCAGCGGAACGAAGGATTCGGGTTCTAGTTCAACCCGAGAGTTTTTCCCCCTATGACATTTGGTGAACTTCCGCTCTGTTCCAGACACAGCCCCTCCTACTCAGAATCTCTAATGATGTGTGGAGACGGGTTGGAGAGTACAGCTTCCGGTGTGGGCGGAGCTTAGCCCGCCGCGTTCGGCTTCAGTCATGGTAGTCGCCGGTCCCTTGGCTGTTGCTGCTGTTGGGCGAACTCTACATCGGGGAGCTGCTTCGGTAGGAAGACGCGTCTCCTGCGTCAATCCTGGGGTGACGCTTGGCTGTCGCCGGGAGGCTTCTTCAAAAGAAGGGGAAGTTGGCGGCGATAGCGGAAGCAAGGTACGGCTCCGTGCATCCTTTCTTACTCTTCCCCCGGAACTGGAGAAGTGCCGCCTTAATGGGGTCCTTTAACGCTCTCGCCTAAATCAGAGGTCCTCACACTTAGCAGCTTTAAGACTTGTGGACTTCAACTCCCAGAATTCTCCAGCCAGCCTAGCTGGCTGGAGAATTCTGGGAGTTGAAGTCCACAAGTCTTTAAGTCTACAAGTCTTAAAGCTGCCAAGTTTGGGGACCCTTGGCCTAAATGTTTTGTCCGGGGACGGCCTGAGGCTGACCCTGAATTAATTCGGTATCTGAAGGCTGTACGGAGAAACGTTTTCCCTCGTGCCTAGGTTCGAAGACAGCTTTGTAATCTCTGTAATGCTGGGCACCCTTTACAGCCCTTTTGTCTTTTTTCCGGTTTTAACTATTGTGATCTTTGTTATCATAAGAACAGCCTTCTCTCATTCTTTTATATAAGTTTGCCGTTATGTTTTTTTTTCCCCTTAGGACCCATCTTCTGCTTAAACAGGGGACTGGACTAGAAGACCTCCAAGGTCCCTTCCAGCTCATTCCTTCTATTCTATTTTATCTCTTTACCTCTCTAGCACACAGTCCATCATTCTATCCTTAAACTCAGAAAACAAATGTGTTTTCTTGATTGTCAACGGCAGTGACTTTACAAGGCATATGGCTTGACAAGTTGACATATTATTAATCTAGAATAGATGATTCACTTCCCATTTTTACTTCTAAGACTTTCTTTTGGTTTCCAAATGGAAATCAAATTTTAGAGGTTCATAGAAAAGTAATTAGATATTATGGCATACTCATTAGTCCAATATGTACATATTTAATTTTCTGGCATAAATCTACACAAAGGCTTTTCTGTAAGCAATAATCCAAAAGGAAACTTTTGTTTTTAAAATATATTGCTCAGTCTCCATTATTCATTCAGTGTTAACTATCTGGTTTTATGTCTTTCAATCTTTCCAAAACTTGTCTGTTCATTTGATTTATCTGTATCAACATATGGCACTATTCTTTTTAGTAAACAAAATCTCCTCCTAAAGAATTTGTGCAATACAGTAATTTGTGTGTTCTTTTGCTTTTTTTTTTTGTTAGTTTAAGAACACCTAAGTACACCTGCCTTCTAATATCTAGGCCCAGAGAGATTTGCTCCACATGTGTTGACATAGAGCGATTCCACAAAGATTTTCAGTCTACCTTCTGAAATTGTTTTTGTAGTTGGCTCATACATTTCTGCAACAGTTTGATAGAAAATGACAAGGTAGATTTGATTTAAATCAAGTCAGTTTAAATCATGATTTAAATCATGATTTAAATCACTAGTAAAAAGGCTTGATTTAAATCCTAATTTTTAAAGAGCAGTTGTCATCTGTCCCGCAGCAGCTCGTCCTCTGACCTGCTGTTGATTCACTGACAGTCCTGATATTGCAGAATATACAGTCTCATGCTACATAACTAACCTCCATTTCATGCTGAATATACTAAATTATCAATTTATCTTAAATAGAAAACTATCTTTAGATAGATTTTTACTCCAAAAGCATTTTATTAAAATAAATTTGATAAAAATAAAAAAAAATCCGATTTAAATTTAAAAAATCTGATTTTTTGATTTTTTTAAAAAAAATTATCAATTTTTTTCCACCCTGGCAAAATGATCTGTTATTGTGTTGTAGCTGAACATATAATTAGTAGTGCATTTTTAGTGTTATTGCCACTTCATTCCATTTGGGTCTCATACTGTAGACATGGGTGTCAAACTCGCTGCATCACGTTGCCAATACGTGATGTTTTGCGATGTTTTTTCCATTCACAGAGCTGGGGTGGGCGTGGCCTGCACGTGACGCATCTGGCCCATGGACCGCCAGTTTGACACCCCGGCCCTAGATAGCATATTGTATAATTTAAAATTGTCTGTGCTGTTCAGCCTAATTTATTCCTAAAATATCCAGTCATATTTGCTTTTTAATGTATTATGATCTACTGCATTATTTCATGCATCTGAGGCTGAATGTTGGCAGTTAAAATAAGAGCCTTATAGCCTGATCATCTTTGGCAGTCCTACAGCATTCAGTGAAGTGAATACTTTTGGCATACTAGATTACAGATTTAGGTCACAGATTTACATTAGTTTGTCTGACTCTTTAAGAACTGTGAAGTTCAGGTTCCAAGACAAGCATTTGAGACTATTTATTTTTACCTAATTCCACTATATACAGCAGGGCATTCTAAATTTAGAAGGGAATTTTTGTAGTTCAGGGTTGAATGATGGGGCTCCTTGGTGCTTTCTAAACTTGATTGTTTTCTTGCAGACATTTCATTACCAAACTAGGTAACTAGTAAGTCTGATGATATTATCTAATTTGGTAATGAAATGTCTGCAAGAAAACAGCCAAGTTCAGAGGGCACCAAGGACCCCACTATTCTAAATTAATCTTACAATTATTTTAAACAATGATTAAAATGCACAGCATAAAATTGTTAATACTGTAAAAGAAAGGCCATGTGAAGCTCTGGAGAGTGATTTTGAAAAAGCCCTGTTATTTCATTGTTGGACTAAGCCAGGGGTCAACAACCTTAAACACTCAAAGAGTCACAAAGCTCCTAACTGGAAGCCCCCATTCAATTGTGGAGCCAACGGGAAGTCTGGTTCCCCCACCATAGAGTCTCCTAGCGCGGTGTCCTTTTTCCTCTGCTGAACGGAAGTCCGATTCCCCCACCATGGAATGGCGTCCTTTTTCCTCTACCTGTCCTAACCAAAAGCCCTATCAATTGTGGAGCCGACCTGTGACAAGGAGCCGCAGCAGAGGAATGAAAGAGCCACATGCGGCTCTAGAGCCGCGGGTTGCTGACCCTTGGACTAGGCAGATCTTCACTAGAAATGTTTAAAATGCAGAAGTGATATAAATAACTTTTTAATTTTTTTTAAAGCAGCCTTATATTTTTCTAAGCTTGCATGCCCACTGTGTAAAATGTCCTTACCCCCAGATGTGTGTTCATGCTCACACAACAGGCACAAAATTAATATGATATCACATTGTCTAGCGTTTAAGGTGTTCCATAGCTGTATTTTATACTGCCTGCTGTTTTTTAACTATTATGAAATGGAACATACTGCCGTTACATGTTACCTTGAGCACATAAGAGAAAGATACATTATAATAATGATTACAACCAATTGTGCATGATCCTGAGAGCAGATAGGTTACAGTAATTCACCATCCTTAATCCTGAGATAGGAAGAACATTCTTAGCCACTTCAACTTCCGTGCAGAACTCTTTATCTAGGAATAAATAAGTGTAACACTGCCCACATCTCCATCAAGATCAATGGTCTATGAATGAATGTTTCAGATTATTCATATGATAACTGCTACTGTTTCTTGATACCCTTAATTTCTCTATAAAATAAAAAATGTCTCTGTAAAAATTACATTGAATGTTAATACATCGAATCTGATAATTTCCTAAATTAAAATGACTGCTTTATCTAGGTGCCTTCCAAGAATGTGGAATCCTTTGCGTCAATGTTGAGGTCCTCTCCTTTAATTCAGATGGGACCAGCCAAAGACAAAATTGTCACAGGAAAAATATTTTACATATTAGAAGATGATCTATACATTGATTTTGGTGGCAAATTTCATTGTGTTTGCAAGCGACCAGCAGATGGCAAGTAAGTATAGTCATACTATAGATATTTAGTATGCACAAATCTAGATAGTATGTGTTATAGTGAACTATTTGTATGATGTTATTGTTGAATAATATCTCTTCTTCAAATTTTCTAAATATTTCATTTTTTAAAAATACTGACTGAGCATTTTCCTTACAAAGAGTAATCAGCTTAAGAGATCATGCATGTGCAAGGCTTCAATGGCAAAAAGGATCTTTTATGTCTTTTTGCCTCAAATATGCTACCTTAAATATGGCAACATTTATATAGAATATCATTTTCCTGATGAGTTGACATCCAGAAGAACGGAACATCAAATTGGTATTCAAGATTGCTGCATTTAGTTTTTGCATTTTGCCTAACCCAGGCCAAATTTTGCATTTTTAGAGAGAGAAAGGTATGAGGCAGGTCTCCAGAAAGAGGCTCAGAAAACAGAAAATAATGGTTGAGAAGATCAAGCGTGAGAGAAGAAGAAAAAATATTTTGCAGGGGAAGGGGAGAAAAGGATTCCAGAACTATCTTTAAGGAAGCAAAAAGAAAGACCAGAAACTGAGGTGGAAGAGTCCATAAATAAGAGCCATTTATTAGTACCTTGTTCAAGTTGGAACCTAGTAATTTATGGTTTGCCTCCCAAGTGAAAAAACTGCTAAAATTTGATGATATTACTCTTATCCTTTGACCAGGTTAGGAAAACAGACTTTATTCACTGGAACCCTTATTGACCTAGCCTACAATAACAGAGTCTTTAAAGCCTCAGGATTTTCCCCCTTTCCCTCCTTATATCTGGCGCTGTGTTCTTAATCTTGGCAACTTGAAGATGTATGAACTTCAGCTCCAACAACCTGGAAGTTAAGGGCCACACTTCTTCAAGTTGCCAAGCTTGACAAACACTGGTGCAGAGTGTTAAGGCAGAGCCAGTTTGAAGGTTTCCCCCCTAATGTTTTTAATGCTGTAATGCTTAAATGCCTTTCCCAGGTTTATATATTTTGTAACTGTTGCTGCATAGTTTCCCCAAGGTCATTTCTTTGGCTCTCCACAAGTGCTCTTTCCTAAATCATTCTGCTCCTATTCCTACTGTGAATTGCAGTTATCATAATAGCCTTAGCTCTACTGATAGCTGTGTGGAGAAGATGCAAAGATAAGAGCTCGTCATGTTACTAATGCATTTTGGGACAGTTTCTTCTAATTGAATTGGAATAAGTGTGTCCTTTTTCACAACAACCAATATGGGTACAAACTTTTACAGCTTCGTAGCTACTATGCAAACAACACAAATTCAAAGAAAAAATAATTTGGGGAAAACATATAGGTTATGAGTTCTTAAATTCTTTCCAACACCTATACCCACAGTGGCCGTAACAAGCATCTACATTTTTTTTGTGTTATATAGTAATATGTCTATATTTGTGTTTCTTTTCCTCATGTTGCTCTTTGTGGTTTGTTGGTATGCATACACTAAGAAGCACATATGCTCTGGGGCCTGGGCCATAGGACCAGAAGGGTGTAGAATGGAGCTATTAACAGCCTTTTGAACAGCTGCCCAAATGCTGCTCCATAGGACAGCCCTGGGGGAATATTTTATAAGATGCTTTTGTCTGGAGTGCAGATCTAAATTTCGTCCATTTTCAAACTTGATCTTTCTTTTGCTGGTTGCTCCAGCTTTACCCAATTTGGTCCTATTCTGTTCAGAGCATTTTCTGAGAGCAATCTGCTGTTGAATAGGACGGGCAGAGTTTTGAACCCCTTTACACAATGTATTTCCAGTGTTCTATTCAGATATAAAGAATAAAACTAATTAAAAGGAAGAGACAAGGTGGAAAAGAAATTCCACTTGTGTGAGTTATACTAAAGTCTTTGAGAGGGCATTAGACCTATACCTATGTGGACTAACCTAAATGGCACCAGCAACTTGAACTGGACATAACAGCTTGTTTCAAAAGCCATCTCTCTTGGAATGTTATCTTGATAGCTTTTCCTTGAAAACGCTTGCTTTTTTAAAAAAAAGTTCAGTAAAATTGCCGAAGACCCACTGCACTGTATCCAAATTTGTAGTATAACATTTTCATGATTCCTGAATCGTCTGTTATTTTTTCATGTTGTATATTCATTTAAAAGTAGTTATAATTATCAATAGTGGCCATCTTTAAATGGTCATATTCTAGCTCTGTAAGTTGGGTGTGTGTGCACTATGTGTTTTATTTATTTACCACACCAATCATATGTCTCTGAGTGATGTACAATACAATCATGTAAAAACAGTAAACTCAAGAAAGGAAATAAATTCAGCCTAGAAAAAAAATGTAAAAATGCCCATCCGCAAGCATTATACAGGGATCACTAGAGAGAAGATTGCTGCTGCTTCTAGTCATTGAATTTCACAAGAGAGATTCTCTAATGATAATTACAAGTCAACTTTGGCAAGGCAATACTTCATGTAGCCCAGTATTGTGACATAAACGGATTTTTAAGAAGTAATTGGCACTTTGAATTGGACCTCAGAATTGCAGCAATCTCAAGAGTGGTACTTTTCTGCTATGGAGAAATGGTTTTACTAGTCTGGTTATTGCATTCTGGACACATCTCCAAATATTGTCTCATGTATAAAATGCTACATAAACCAGTGGGGTGATCAGGATGTAAGTTCAGGTGAGTGAAGAAATCTAGATTTACTTGTTATATATGTTGTTATTCACTGTCTTATAATAACATATTACAAAATAAATAAAACAAATAAAATATAAAAATTGGTATAAGCTACCTACAGCCACAAAATGAGAATGGGAAAAATGAATAAGATCCAAAAGCAATACAAGATTAAATAAATGTTAAAGACATTATATTACACAGCAATTAGTGTAATATAAATTACAAAAGAATAAGAGAAATGTGTCAAGATGAAGCTCCCTCAATTCATTATGTTTCCTAATTTCCTATATATCAAGCTATGGGTATTTATGGCTTCTTCATTTGTTTCACTGTGCAACAAGAGCAAAGAGGCCATGTGAATACATGTAGTTCATGTTTTCTTACAGTAGCATTTGAACATCAAATGAGGTCAGTATCAAATATGAATGTGAAAAATGTTATTTTCTCTGAAATAGGTATTTCACATAGGTGATACCGCCCTTTCTGTGGAGGGGAAAGACTGGCTAAGGCAGGGGGTAAAACGGAGAATTAGTCTGGAATCCCTATGTGGGCACCAGAGGGTGAAGTCAGTTGAATGCAGTTGAACCTTATCTAGTCAGGTGCAAACTCTCATTCTGAGAAGATTCCTTTGTATAGGCTAGACTAGAGCAATAAAACAGCTAATTGAAATCTTCACCTGTGGGTCTGCTTGTTTGCTCCTGACACTTTCAACTTATAAATGATTACATTTGCTGACAAGAATGCTTTTCTATATTTTCGTTTAAAGCACCTCTCCCCGTTTAAAAAGAAAAAGAAACGGCATGGCATCAACTTTGACTTTTGTTGTGATTTTCAGTGCTGCCACCACTTAAAACATCTAAGTAGAAACGATCCTTGGCTCCATTCGTTGAGGAGGGCATAGTTTTATTAGAAGTCAAGTGTATTGCAGTAGTGCGGTACACTTTTCTAATATATACCTTTCTCAACAAATGGAGCCAAGGATCATTTCTACTTAGAGGTTTAAGTGGTGGCAGGTCTGACACAGTGACTTTTAGTAATTTTTGTTGACTGATAAAAATGGTTTGTTTTATTTGTTCTTAGTCATAGTCCACTAAAGTCTCAGATCTTTGGTAAGATTGTTCTCGTTGTGCTATTTTCACGGATTACAGAAATGGAAGGAAGAAATAGCAACTATTTATGTTTAGAGAAGGTTAGATTCAAGAAGGTGGCTTTTAAAAAACTGCTTTTACAGGGTTATTCACAGTAACTCTTTGCCCAAACAATGCATGTGGTGCCTCTATGTCTACTGTCAAACACTAGAGTGCATTTTTTACAGACTAGCTATGTGATTGCAGACTGAATCTATGCATTTTTCAGCAAATAGCTCCCAGGATTATTTATAGTAATGTACACTTAGGAAATTATAACTTTTTATCTCTTGTGGACTTCATCTTATTTGTTTAAATGCCTTACAGTGCACTTTTTGTTTGCCACCCACTGTGTTGTTCTGCAGTAGTTATTTTCAGCCTCAAACTGAGGTGCTGCTTTTTGTGGTTCAGTATTTCACAAAGATGGTGTTGCTGAAATGGGTGAAACCATAAATTTCTAAATATTTTTGAACTATTTTTTTTAATAGCGTAGACAGCAGAATTCACACCAGGAGACAAAATACAAGTCATTACAAATCACCTTCCTCAAAATAGACATTATAATTAATAATTCAATTTTCCTTAAATAGTATTACATATGATAGCATACAGGGGTAGCAAATACATTAAAAAGGCTAAAGACTTCAGCACTGTTTTATTGCATCAGATGTAGATTTAAACATCAAAAAAAAAAATTATGATGCAGATGTATCTTTTATTTATGAGTGTGCTTCTTGTAAGAAATTGCACAACTATGAAATTCTACTCAACTTTTAACCAATCATTATAAATAGTACATTAATATAAAAAGTAAACTCTAATTCGATGCTGCAAAGTTAATCACTCTTGAGACTAAAAAGTAATAAGTGTTATCAAGATATATAGTCAATTGGAACATTTAAAAAACAAAAATGTGCTTGGGTTTATGAAATCTTAGCCATTTAAGAAAATTAAAAACCATGCAAAAGCTTTATATTCATAGAATAGTGTCAGTTAAAAAGAAACTTTTTCTAGGTTAGGAAAGATGCCTTCTGGAATTATTTACAATAAGTTTTGTTCTGGATCATGTGACTAAGGAAGAAGAAGGAAGTTTAGTATGAAAATGCTGGCAGGGCTTCAAGATACAGCCCAATCATCTCTCTCATAGGATTGTATTGCCAGATTGTTTTTTCTAGGATGGTTTACTCTACAACCTCTGGTTTACTTCTGACTGAATCTTACCCAATTTCAAACTTGAATCTTTCTTTTGCAGACTTCTGTCCCACCCACCCCACCTTTCACCAAATTTGCTTCTTGTTATAGAGGTTTAAGGGAATTACCTTGCTGACATGCAGAGAGACAGAGACCTGAGCCTGCCTCTACATTATTCCTTTGCAATATTATTTTGGATTAGGAATAAAGATGGCAATTCAGTGAGCTGAAATGGAGCAACATGAGGGAATGAGGCATGGTTGGTTAGCAAGTTCAGTTAAGGTAGTTTACATACCAGATTGTGTTGCAAATCACATATACACATTTAAAGGTCATAAAAAACGTAAAATGCAGGTTCGTATTTGTATAGTTTTTAGTATTGGTAAGTTGACATGAAAAGCATTTTACACTAAAAGTCTTTTTTAAAGGGTGATTGCTGTCCAGAGAGGATAAAATATGATTTTGGAAGTGTGTACAGTATATGTCAATAGGGGAGAATTGTGAATGATCCAACTATTGATGGACTATGCAGAAAGTTAGCCTGGGAGATTGAAGTGCTTGGGCTGAAAAGCATTCAGTAGCCTTGTTTTAAGAATCCTGGACAAAGTGGAGATACTTCATATAATAGATATTGAGAGGTTAGAAAATCATCCAATTTTTTCCCTCTGTGTAGAACTACTTTTTTCTCCCCCACAACCCATTTTGTATTTGTGTGTTAAAATTTAAAGAAAATACAGGAAGAGTGTTCTTCGTGCTTCTCTTCCTAATGTTTCCTCTCTCTCTCTTTTCAAAACTGTATCCAGTCTATCAGTGAAATGCAAAAATATACTCAGATTTGATATAAGCAGCCATTTTGGATCCTGGTCCTTTTTGATGAGAAATCATATCAGAGAGAAAATCTTTCCCTCCTTCCTTATTCAGGCAGCTGTGTAATCTGGGAGCTCTGAAGAAGGCTACAGTTAGAGTTGCCTGATGTTTTGAACAAGAACACTACTGTATAAACTGGGAATACTCAGCAATGTCAGGTCTGTACCTGTAATTGATATAATAAGCAGGTGGCATAGCTACTAAAGAAGAAAATTGTGGAATGGGAGAGACCAATGTATTTGGAATAGCGGTATTTTTAGTACGACTACTTGTTTATTAATTACATACCTATTATGTATTATAACTCTGGCGCACATTCATTTTGTTCTTGTGCTTAACAAAAACTATTGTAGAGCAGTTTTTCCACTGATTATTCTTACTGAAAATTTGTGGGGGTTTTAAGCTGAATGTCCAACATTGGGTCTAATGTTGGTGAACACACAGTAGAGCCCACTTAATCCCATTTCAATATTGTGGTTAGGCAAGATTTTTCAACATAAGCATGTTGTTTTCTTGAAATTGTTAAAGGTGTATTCTATTGTTCTTGGTCAAATTAAAATATAGTTTATCCAGCACATAGACTATCTGAATGTCCATAGGACACTCACAAAGAGAGGGGAGGCAGCCACCTAGTCCTCTTTGCTCTAATTTCTACTAATTCAAGTAACTACTTAAGAATGACTTCCTTAAATTCAACAGCTAATAACTCTCAGATACATTGTGAGTGTTCCTATTTTTTTTCTAAAAAAACTACCATGCTTGCTTGTTGTTTGTGTACTAAGCTGCCTGAACCTAATTCATTTTCCCCTGTTTTCTACTGACAGTTCTTTAAATGTGTGCTCAGAATTCTGGTGCCCTTCTCTTATTTTCAATTCTCAGGCATCCCAATGATGCGGTCATTTAGTGTTGCACTAGAACTAACAGGAGAAGAACTAACAGCTAATATTCTAATCGGCAAAATTGTTCTGAGTAGTACAGCTGGAGCTCCAATATAAGTCCAGAGGTACTGTGGGAGTAATTAAGGTGGGAGAGAGTCAACTGGTGACTTTAGGCTTTTCATTGACCTTGTCATGTGCATATGGATATTCTGTTGGCTGCAGGAAAGAGTGCAGAGCTATTCTTCCTCCTTCATTTCCTAGGCTCTTTAGCCCGCATTGAGCCAGGAACAGTGGCTGAGGACAAAAGCTGTATACACTGTACAAACAGTGCACCAAAGCAGCAGTACACTGAGTCATTCTTCGCTCTGTGTGAGAACTGAGGGGGACTCTATTCACTTCCTTTGTGCTGGTGTCTGTCAACAGCGCTGTTTGAGGCAAGGCCTATTGTGCTGGCCAATGTTTCTTATTGACCCAAGTCTGTGCCTGCAATGTTCCCAGGGTCGAAGTTGCGAGTGAGAGAATGTTTGAAAAGGGGTAATCATAGGGTAAATGCATTTTGCTGCATTGTCATCTGACCTATTAAATCTAAACTGTGGTCTATGTTAATGCAAACAGGTAATTATGTAGTCACAGCTGCAGCTATTGACATCTGGTTACCTCCCAAAGGGGGGAAAATATGTGGTTTTCTCTGCCATGTCTAGGCTCTTAAAGTTTGACTTTAATGATATTAAATTTAAAGAGATGATGGATTAATATGATAGGACAGGTCAACAAGGTAGACACTTTTATATATGTAAGAAAGATAGCAGTGTTCATGTTACCTTACTCTTGGTTTTTAGTGATTTTTCTTCAATAAAAATTAAGAAATTATTAACTATTATGAGTTGAATTGGGGAAGTAAATGTTATAACCTACTTTCCCACCTCTTTTCATATTTTAATACTATTGTGATTTCTACTCACATAACTGACATACTGCTGTGGCCCACATATGTGTTATACCATCCCTCTATATTAAGTTCCTAGGAGCTGAATACTTAAAGCAATATTATGTGTAGGCTTCAGTCCTTTAAGGAGCAAGTATGCTGGGGTAGTAATAACATTTTTGGCAATAAATTATGTGATTGCTTGCCTTTCAGGGTAACGTAAGGTTGACACCCGTTGCACCAATTGAAAATCCTGCTCTGATACAAAGTAGTATTTCCTGCCTATTCTTAGGAAACAAAGACAACTATTTTAAAAAGCAACACTTTTTCATTAGGGCTTAATAGTGCAGTATAAAGACTTTGAGGATGAAACAGACTTGCATTTGGAAAATAAGGGCTGCAGATGTTTAGGCTTACAAGCACGTTTAATAATGGTCTAAATAATTACAGACAGAAATTCCATATGATTGTTGGTGAGCTTTCTTTCTTTTTATATCAACCTGATGGACTTTAATAATAAAAAAGATATCAGAAATACATTAGTCAATACATCAGATAGATTGAATCATAGAGGTGTAGATGATGAGTGTTCTCAGTACGCATAAAAATGTGCGTACTGGGTGCTTTCAAGACTTGTCTTTTTGCTAGAGGTCTTGAAAGTAACCTGAGGGATTTAGAATTCCTGTGATAACTACAACTGGTTTAATTTTTTTTGACAGGGATTGCCCAGTCAAACTAATCCACATAGTGGTACATTCAAAACTGGACTTGAGAATGGTCTAGGAACCGCAGCTAATTCAGTAGAATCTCCTTCAAATATTTAACTCTAGCACTGAAGCTCTTTGATTGTTATTAATTGGTTTACTATATTTGTTAACCACTCCATTCATCTAGTGCAGTGATGGTTAACCTTTTCCGGACCGAGTGCCCAAAGTGCATGTCCGCGCGTGAATACGCGCGTGCACCCAAACCCCCAAAATGCAATGTGCGTGCAGCCCTGTGCATGTGCCCTACCCCTGTGCATGCATGCACCCCCCGTGTGCACCCTATCTCCCCACGCATGTGCGGCAGAGAACCGATGACCAGCTGGCTGGCGGGAGGCACACACACATACATGGCACAGCTGAACTGGGGCAACGGCTTCTGTGTCCACAGAGAGGGCGCTGCGTGCCACCTGTGGCAAATGTGCCATAGGTTCTCCATCATGGATCTAGTGTTTGCAAGCAAAATTTTTCACGGTTTGGAATTCTTCATGTTGACCTTGAAGTGGAGATTAGGATGTAATGCTTGTTAATTCATCTATTTCTTTGGTATATTTATATCACAATTTTTCTCCAGGAGCTCAAGGAGCATATACAGTATCCTCTAGTCCAATTCTTCTCACAGCAGATTCCTATGGAGTAGGTTCGGCTAAAACAGGGGTGTTAAACTGGCGGGCTGCAGGCCAGATATGTCATGCGAAGGTCATGCTCATTCCAGCTCCGCGAATGGGAAAAACATCGCAAAATGTCACGTGACAGCAACGTGATGCCACAAGTTTAACACCTGTGGGCTAAGAGAATAATTGACCCCAAGTCATCATTGGGCTTGAGATATACCTTAACAACTGCATCAAACTGGTAAAAACATTTCCAGTAACATCAGAATGCTCAGGACATTTCAACCATAAAATGTTTTTGTATCTTTAGTCTTTTTGATGAGGATGCCATTTAATGGTAGCAGAAGGGCATTTTTCTGCTACAGTGTCTACACTGTGGAATAATCTCCCAGTCAGATTCAGGCATATTTCAAGCACAGGTGATTTTACTTCCGTTTAAAGATTTGCTTATTTGGCATGCATTTTCTGAGGCACAGGACTATCAATTTTTCTGCTACTCTGAGAATTGTTTCAGATCCATGGAAAATGTTCTGAACTCTAACTAATTTGAACTCGAACTTCTATGCTTAGAATTCTTTTCAAAATTCAAAAATCCAACAATCTGGATCCTCATTTTAAAGACTTCAGAAGGATGGAAGGCTGAGTCAATTGAGCCAAATCAAATTCCAGGCTCTGGGCAGAGTTAGCCTGCTATACTGCATTCTAACCATTGCACCAACACGGCTCATGACACTGGAGATAGATAAATGCCTTATCACTTTTGATGTTTTAACTGTATATTTTTGTCTGCAGAATTTGTGCAATATACAGATAGTTCTTGATTTATGGCCACAATTTAGCCCAGCATTTCTATTGTTAAGCAAGAATTTGAATTTTACCCCATTCTACAACCTTTCCGGACATGGTTGTTAAGTGAATCGTTGCAATTGTTAAATTAGTAACGTAGTAGTTAAGTGAATCTGGCTTCCCCATTGACTTTGCCTGTCAGAAGGTCGCAAAAAGTGATCACATGACCCTGGGACAGTGCAACTATCATGAACCAGTTGCCAAGCATCTGAATTTTAGTCACTATTCATGGGGATTCTACAGTGGTCATAAGTGTGAAAGAATGGTCATAAGTCCCTTTTTTCAATGCTGTGGTAACTTTGAACGGTCACTAAAGAAATGTTTATAAGTCATGGACTACCTGTAAAAATATCTAGGTCTGCTTGTAATGTCATTAGCATAGTCTGCTTTCCCTCCTGTTCCTATAACTGAAACAGCAGATTCACCTTGGCATGTCACTACATGAAACTAAATCATTTTGCACTGGATGCCATATCTAAAGAATAATACGTTGCTTTAAGCTTCCTTGAAATGTTCGTTATTTTGGAATAAATAACTTTCTTGCTTTTGTAGTCTAGAGCAGGGGTGGGCAACTGTGGCCCTTTTACAACCTGTGGACTTCAACTCCCAGAATTCCTGAGACAGCCAAGCTGGCTCAGGAATTCTGGGAGTTGAAGTCCACAGGTCATAAAGGGGCCATATTTGCCCACCCCTGGTCTAGAGAATACTAACAGATTTTGGCAGAAAGCCATCAATCATAAAATGGGTGGTTCTTAAGACAATAGAAGAAATTTGTAATATTTGTTGTAAGTCTTTTCTGTTGTAGCATCTTTGCTTATACTTACCTACTGTATAAGTACCTTCCCCACCAGACTGAGCCCCTTGACACAAGCTTTTTGGGGTTGGTTTTGCTGTGATAGTTTAACATAGCTTCTTTAAAATCACATATTATTTGGTGATCCATTGCTTTTTGCCATACTTTGGAATCAAGGCAACGTGTTTGAAATGCTCGTTGCTAGGAAACAACTGTAGAAGAGGCTCTATTTATGAGCTCCTGGAAAGTGCTTATGATTGGTCACTGCTGGACACAAAATGCAGAAGTAGAAAGGCATTGATCCATAAGACCTTCCATATTTTGTTAGGCCCAACATTGTCTACATAAAAACTGCAGGTTATCTAATGAACAAATTATTACACTCTATGTACATGAAAAGCAGTGGTGATATGGGTAGAATCTTAATTAATCCAATCTCAAGGATATGAGATCGCTTCTTAAATCAGACTCCTTGATTAAAAAGAAACAAAATAAATATTTGCCATGAAGAAAGTACCATTCACAAAATGGAGAACTTCATTAGGAACTGATGAATGCAATTTCTCTTGATTTATTTCTGAATCAAAAGAAATACAAATGGAATTATGAGATACTTGATGATGTCTGCTCCTTGCTATTCACTAGTGTATGCCAGCATGCTATTAAGCACAAGATGCAATATTGCAGACAGAGCAGTATTGAAAACAAAGGAAAAACTAACGTAATATGCTTAACCTATGCAGCTGTTTCTTGATATCTTGCCCTGTGAGAGCACCTTTCTGACAGATTCTCAGGCTCCACTATGAGGTCAGAGCAACCTTAGGGCTATAACTATGTTGTCTATGCTGGCAGCTGCATGACTCAGTTACTGCAGTCTGATAACCAAGTTTATGGTTTCTGATGAAATTGAATATAATTAATTACTTTGTCCACAAGCAAGAAAAGTCTACATATAGCCAAAATTTAGACCTGTTGAAATCTAACAAGATAGAGTACCTAGTGTAATTTTGAAAAAGCAATGTGAGTACCAATTATATGGTGATATCGTCCCTGTAGTCTTATGAATCATTCCCAAATAAGAAAACATAAAAATGGGTGTACAGTGGCCAAGTCTCTGCTAGTGAGAAGCAGATTGAGTTCCTATTTCAGGAACTTTATCATTGATCCAGATTTTGACCCGTGGCAATGTTGCTGCCTCTGTGTCAGAGGCTGAGAAGATGGGTGAAAGCTTTTAAGTGTGGGAACAAGGTCCAGTATAGAATGGTCTGTTTGGGAATAGGTTGGTGTATTGAATAATTTGGTTCTGAAAATTATAATCAGTGCCAGTTGTACCAGGGATGGAGGATTAGTGCTTCCTTTATTGACTCTTCTCAGTGCAGTGTGATGTTAATTCTCAATGGCAAATTATTATTTATGCTTTCTGCTTTTTTCAAAGCTATACAAATCTCAACCTGTGCCTGGTATAGATAATACTGTTTGTCTATGAAAGTTAATTACTGGTAGGAAGTTTATTGTATATTAACATGAACTAGAGCAGGATTGTCAAACTCGCGGCCCACGGGCCAGATGTGTCATGCACTGGCCATGCTCATGCCTGTTTTAGCAAAGCGGGGAAAATCGTGATACATCACATGACGACGTGAGTTTGACACCCCTGAACTAGAATAACACTATAGATTTAGTTGATTGGATATAGGTGGTTTTAGATTTCAACAGTTTATTATCTCATTCACACAATACTGTATCATATAATATCAATACATTTACATATGTATTGTTTTCTCATGGCTTGGTCATTCTTTCTGAAAAAAAAAGATAGAATTTTAGTCTGTTTCTGATTCTTTTTATGAAGTAAGCAGAGAAAGTACTCTAACCGGTGGCTATACCATTCAGCATACCTGAGCATTTCTCCCTGGCAAATGACTTTAACTGCATTATCAAATGACTGACATCCTCTTCTTTCAGAATATCTGCAATTTCTGTGTTCTCACTTAATTCTTCTGCCTCATCAGTTGCTTCCAGCATTTTTCTGCTGGGTTGTACCTCAGTCAATATTGATTGGAAAATTGCTTCTGGTTAAGGGTTAGGGTTAGGACTTTGCTTCTGCAGCCAGACCATAGGTTTGCATTTTAGCAATGTCCCACTGCAGAAGCTGGGCTTGGAAGTTCATTTTGAATGTTTTGATTATGCCTTGGTCAAGAGGTTGAAGTTTTGATGTAGTGTTTGGAGGCAAAAATGTCAGTTTTACGACTGTAAGATGATTCATTTGGGGATGGCTAGGATAATTGTCCACTACAAGGAGAATGGACCGTTTCTTCCTCTTCATTTCTCAGTCAATACCTCTTATCCACTCCTCAAATAGGGCACCAGTCATCCATGCAGATTTGTTAGATTTTCAGTTGACAGGAAGGTTTTTGGGCTGCAGGTTCTTGAATGAGTATGGCTTTGCTGATTTACCAATCACCAAAGATTTTAGCTTTTCTCCGGTTAAGCTAGCACACAGCAGAACTGTGAAATGTTCTTTAGAAAGTTTTCCACTCTTACATTTGTCACCCCTCATAACGAGGCTCTTGTCAGGCATCGCCTTGAAAAAGAGTCCACACTCATCAGCACCGAATCAAAGTAAAAAATATTGTATTCTTTGATATTCTTCTTGAAAGAAATTCATTGCTACCAATTCTTGCTCTTGGTGCAGACTGGACTCAACTCGTCAAGTTATAGAGCAGGGGTGTCACCCTTGCATCGTCACGGCATCATGACATTTGACGTATCATGACATTTTCCCCCGTTGTTAAACCGGCCGTGGGCATGGCCAACGTGTGATGCATCCAGCCCGCCGGCCGCAAGTTTGACAGCCCTGTTATAGAGGGTGAATTAATGCCATGTGTCAAGGTCCAGGTGGCCAAGATTCAACTTACAGAAGTGGTCAGTATAGAGCGGTTGGCTTTCTGTTGTGTACATATAGGATATGTCCGGTCTATGAAAATTAGGTCAACTTAGAGAGATGGTCAATATAGGGAGGTGGTCAACTATGGAGGTTTTACTGTACTTGTTTTACGAACTTACCAACAGTTTATAATTAGAACATACAGTTAATTAAAGTAAAAAAAATACTATTTTGATATTATTGATATGGCTGCTTTAAGGAGTTGCAAGCAGATGATATGAAGTTCTTTCAAAGTAATGCTGTTCCTGTGTCTGCCAAATTTCCTCGATATCCATATCTGATTGCAGAACACCAGTTCAAGCGATGTATTTATTTACTTAGGTTGACTGTCGGAATCTGAGAATTCATTCATATGTAATAAATGCTTCCAATAGTTAATAGAACGCTAAATTTTTTATGTATGCATGTCACAATTAACTGTTTTATGTAATGAGTATCAGACTTAACTAAATTTAGTGGTACGAAAGTGATACTTCTCCATTTGTTTTGACCATTTGTTTGCTTACTCTTGGTTAAATGAAAAATCTTCTTTCTTTCAATATTTGAACTGACCATTTGAACTCCCAATATGTGGACAGCCTTGTCTTTTTGCAACTTCCTGTCAAATTCTCAAGTAACATAAGGTTTGGAATGAAAAAGAAGAGGGATTAGCGAAAAACCTAAAAATACGATGTGTAACATAAAGCCATGCTGTCAGTGGTAATTGGTCAAAGCTTATCACTAAGCCTCTTTAGACTTTGTTACTTCATTCAGCTTTTTCTGAGAAATACGGCAGAGAACTCCAGAGTTTGTCTTCAAAACAGAGAATCTGGAGAGAGGCCAAGAACACAACAGGATATTTAATATACTATTGTATTCATTTTTTTCTAATATGATAATACTGCTCATTGTTCAGATGAGGCTTCAGTGACAGAATGCATTATACTTTTGAGCTTCTTGTAGATTTTAATACAAGCTTCCTGGGTAAAGATTATTTTCAAATGTAAGTAATAAAACATGAAAAGGTCTTGGTATCATGAAAAATGCCTTTTGTTATAGAAGAGGAAATCTTTACTTCTTAATGCTTTTTCTCTAGGATCTTCAAAAAGTCCTTTAAAAGGTGAATGTTGCAATTAAGGTTTTGGAATATACACCTAAGAATACTCTTATTTTTCACTTTATCAATTTAAATGTTTTTTTTACTTAGATTACAGTATAAATATCCCTGTTGTCTTATAAATGAATGTTTCTCTTCAGTAGAAGAAAATAATGTTGATGTTTAAACAATCATGGATCAGTTCCTCGTCTAACTGTTCTTAATAGAAGCAGTAAAATCAAAGTTTAATAAATATCTCATTTAAGTAAAATATACACCGTGTGATTTCATGCTTTACATGATAAGAATACATTACAATATAGTGACTGTTGGACTCTTCCATATCTGATGGCAAAGATGATAGAAGCTGTTACTTATAGTTTAAATTGACTGCAGTGTATTACCTGAATTTAGCAAATCATTTTTAAACCTAAATATCCTTCATTTAAAATGAGCTTTGTACAAAGAGTGGAATATGAAGCAATGGATATGAGTGAGAAGATTTAATCGGTATATAGCTAGTCCTTGACTTACTATCATTCGTTTAGCTACCATTTAAAATTACAAAGGCACTGAAAAAAGTGACTTATGACAGGTCACCACACTTAACAGCTGTTGCACAATCCCCACAATCAAGTGATCAAAATTGGCCACTTGTCAACTGGCATGTACAGTATACATATCCCAGCATCATGTGATCAACATTTGTGACCTTCCAGCTGGCTTTCAACAAGCAAAATCAATAGGCGAAGCCAGATTCACTTAATGGTTGTGTGATTCCCTGAACAATCGTAGTGATTCGCTTAAATCACTGACAGAAAATCAGGTGTGTCTCATTTAACAACTGTCTTGCTTAGCAATGGAACTTCTAGTCCCAAAAACTCTGTTGTAACTTGAGGACTATCTGCATTAAACTGCATTGAAACTGGAAGTGAATACTGTACTAAACATTTACAAAGTATGTGAAAGAAAAAACAAGGCAAATGTATCCTTGACGCAAATTATGGGTGTTTAATATCAGAATACAGCCACAAATCTAGGGTTAGGATTAAGATTTGAAAAACTAAAATATTGGATTATAAATTACTTTCTGCTTGTTTTATTCTAATTATGTCAATAGTTCCAGGTGTTAGTTTGTTTTTCAAAAATAAAACTAACAGAACTTTGTATCTGTGGCTCAGTGATGTGATATTGAAAGTCTATTTTATAACCTTGCACCGATTTAATGTATTGGGGTAATTCATCACAATGCTGTTTTATTACAATTCTAAAAAGCATCTGATAAGGTTGGCTCAAACAATTTTGATAAATTATCATCCAAATTCTAAATGAACTTAAATGATTTAAAATATGATTTAAAATACAAGCGGATATGCGTCGGAAGGAACTCTTCCTAAAGCTGTGTAAAACCGTACTGAAATTTTGATACAAGAGAAAAAATTGTGCTCAGTTTAATTATTTAATGCGCTATTAAAAATTAAATGAAGTTCTCAGAGAAGGAGCATAGGAGCCAGATGAAAATATTAACAATCATAATTTATTATCAACTGCCTAAATGTTTTGCAATATATAGGTAAATAAGAAATAAAAGGAGAAAAGCTACAAATGATAAAATGGGGTCTTTATATGGAAAGTTGCGCATTGAATGCTTCAGTGATAAATGTTGATGTCCAGTGTTGATTTGGATACATGAAATGTGGATTTCTGGTTTATTATACGTTTCACATCACAGTTAGTGCCTATTCTCATGATTAAGTCTAGGTCAAGCATTGCTTCATTTCCAAATCAGGCATCTTCTTCTTCATCAGAGTGCCTGCTTTTAATATTATTTTAGGTGCATAGAGGTACAGAAGTAAGAGATTGGATGACTCCAATGTATGAGTGGATAAAATCACTTTTATGTGACTACTTTTTTCCTCTTTTGTTAGAGTGTGAGAAAATAATTCTGTAGCCCAAGGGTATTTCTAGATTGCTGGTACCACTAATACGTGCCTCAAATCTTTTGTGAAGGAGTAAAGCCGCTCTGTTCTTTTTATTGAGAAGTGTGCTAGAATTTCACCTGCCACTTAAATGTAGATAAATGCCTTTGTTTAGAAAAGTTTATTTGAAAAGGTAGTTGAAAGTGAAATGAATTATCTCTTAGGTGTTTGGTGTGTACACAGACGCAATTTGATATTGTGGGAAAGCTGAAAGCAGTTCTGAGATGTCAAATAAAAGAGTGACTGAGATGCAATTAATCTTGCTCGCACTTAGATTTAGCTATTATTGTGTGGTTTGTTGTGATATGGTGTGGTATGCTGATAAGCCTAGTTATAGACCTTTCCCCCCTTCTTGCAGTGATAGTCTCTAAACATGATAAGAAAATAGTTATATCAAACATTTGAAATGACATAATCTTTTAAATTCATTAAGTGATTTTTTCATAGACTGACCTTTCTTTCAGTGATAGTTTACTATGTGCTCCAGGAAGACACTGAATATTGAAATTTAATCTGCTTTCTGTGAATCATTTTTTAAAATAGTTATAATCTGCTTTTTAAAAAAATCAGGAAAAGATTCTGGAGGGTTGGAGAACCTTCCAGAAAACAGGTGCAATAGCATTAGGACTGCAAAGAGGAAGAGAAATTAGCAAACTGTATTGCCCATTCAATTGCAAGCAAAGAAGCTTTATTGTATTCCAAATCCCTCTACCAAGTTGTCCATTAGCAAAATAACCAGTTCTTAATTGTATCAAATATTGAAACATAATAATATCGATAGAATGTGTCAACATTGCACAATAAACCAAATCAGCAGTGTACGCTTCAAATAATTTGCCAAGCAGAAAACTTCAGTTTTGCTCGATGCATAGGTTTTGATATTTTTTTAAGGAGATTGCAAAACCATAATCTGATTACTTACTATAATTATGAATAGTTTATATTAATTCTCATTAAAATTTTCACCAATAGAGCTGAATGGATCTTGAGTTTAGATTTCAAAAATTTATATTTAACAATATATAGTAGAGCAAAAATCCTAATTTAACCAGTTGGGGCCTATAGGTGGTGCTGTAATAAACGGAATGCACAATAATACACAAAGAGTTTATGGATAGTGCTACATGCCTGATTTAAATCAGGATATTAATTTATTTTACAAATATATGTCAAATTAATTGTTTGACTACAATTGCTCAATAAAAATAATGTTATGCCCTGCTCTGTTTATTGTGATGGCCCCCTATTTTCTAGACTACTATATCACATGATTGAGGAATGTCACTCTAGCCTAGCATATGGTAGTATAATTTGTAACTAAGCTCTAAATATAACAAATCTTTCTCAATGATAGTCACACGTAACGGAAGGACTTTATAATGGGAGCTCATTAATCTTTAAATCCATCTGGTGCAGTCAAAACACAGTCTTGAAATTAAGGGAAGACCTATACGATTTGGGATAATAATAGAAAAGTACTTTTAGATGCTGATGGTTCTATATAAAATTAGCTGAACATATATAATATTTGGCATATATAATATTTTTCAAATAATAAATCTATAAGAAGACACATTTGTTATGTTTTTAAAGGGAATACACAAAAACCAGTTTTGATTTACTTTCAGTTGCCCAACCAAACACAGTATTTAACAAAATAGTTCAAATATTAAACTGAATTAAAATTTTCTTTTTTGAAATCCTAATTTATGACAGGTCACTTAAAAGGTTGACTGCCACAAAAAGTTGTAAAATTAGTAAAATTTACAAATGTCGTAAGTTACATCCGTGATGGGGATGACTATACTATGGTCATAACCGAAGGACTACCTGCACTGAAAACAATATCAGGGTTTCCTCTCAGATATTTATAATACATCTTTGCATTTAAACAGCGCATCCCTTTTGTTCACCCTTATTATGTTTAAAAGATAGGTTCTCTTAAATATTTTTTCTTCCATACAGTCACTTTGGTTACTTGAATAGAAAGATATGTTTGCTGAAATCTTAATAGTATGGGCTAAGTTGTTTTGAGCTGAAGGGAAATTAATCATATATATTTAATACACTTGAAATGAAATATATAACACAAGTATTGCATATTTGTTGAGACTGAAAAATGTGGCAAAGAACAATCTCATAGCAAAGCCCTAGGCCAGAAAAATCCTGAGCCGAAATAGCTGAAATCAATAAACTTTCTTTGAATAACTGTATATTCTTTTCTTTCCAGGACCAGTTCGTCCTCATCTTTTTTTTTACTCTAAGGAGCTTATTCTGAGCAAGCAGTACAGAATTTATTGTTCTCTTTTTGCTAGAAGACTGATCTTTTTGCAAGCAAAGGCAATTTGTAATGAACTGATAATGATAATTTAACAGCCTTAACCAATTGCCCGTGATCTGCAATTTAAGGCTGGCTATTCCTTTTGCATCCTTGACCTCAGGAGTTTATTATTTACTTGAACAATTGCCAGGAGCCCAATAGCGAGATTTCTGAATGAGCCTAGCTAACTTTGGAAGTTCTAATACATATTTCAACTTAATTTCATTACAGCCTGTAGTGTGCAGATAGAAGCAAAGATCAACAAATTAAAGAGAAATGCAATCTGTTAAAATGTGGGGTATAAATGATAAATGCCTTTTTCCTGATATTTTCAGCTCTTTCCAACCAGATTGTGGACCCTCAAATTTTGGATACAGCTTTCAAAATCTTTTTCAGAACTGGACTGTAAAAACTTCCCTAGTTTTAATGCAATCTTTCTTTCTTTCTTTCTTTCTTTCTTTCTTTCTTTCTTTCTTTTTCTCCTTCCTTCCTTCCTTCCTTCCTTCCTTCCTTCCTCCTCCTCTTCTACATTCTACATAGCTTACAGTATTACAAACTGTACACTGCCATCAGAACATAAATATTTATATAGTAGTAGTGCTTCAAAAACCTATTCTTTTCACTATTTTTCAAAATAAAATTGTGGAGCCTTACCTAAGTGACGGGTATAACTCAAAAAGTCTACCTACCCATTGTTCTCCTGAGGTATAGCAGTCGTGTGGGCTCCTTTTAGATGCATTGTGTAGGATGTGTAGATTGTAGTTAGTTACTGAAGACAACACTATTGAAGTACACCTGAAAAACAGATGTGTATTTTGTTTGGTTTGCCTTTATAAAATAATCTTTTTGCTAAAGGCTAATAAATATCCAGAAGGGACGTGGTGGCTCGGTGGCTAAGATGCTGAGCTTGTTGATTGAAAGGTCGGCAGTTTAGCGGTTTGAATCCCTAGTGCCGCGTAACTGGGTGAACTCCTGTTTCTTGTCCCAGCTTCTGCCATCCTAGCAGTTCGAAAGCATGTAAAAAATGCAAGTCGAAATAGGGACCACCTTTGGTGGGAAGGTAACAGCGTTCCATGCGCCTTTGGTGTTTAGTAATGCTGGCTACATGACCACGGAGATGTCTTCGGACAGCGTTCGCTTTTCGGCTTTGAAATGGAGATGAGCACCGCCCCCTAGAGTCAGGAACGACTAGCACATATGTGCGAAGGGAACCTTTACCTTTAATAAATACCCAAATAGCCAAAAAAAAAAAAAGTATAAACATTCATAAAATACATTATAAAACAGTTCTGTACTTTCTCTTTATAGGTTACAGTATTTAGCATGCATTTATAAATTAGTGCTCAAGTCCTATAAAATCATGATAATCTCTATATTTTGGTTGGCTTTTCCCATTAAACTTCTTTGAATTGTTGGATGTACCCTCTGTTTTCAAAATATATCTTATCATTAGAATTAGACTGTATACTTTTTCCCATCTTGGTACTTCTACTATTTAGAAATGAGTTTTCTGAATTTCTCTTGCAATTGTTTAACAAAAAAATTCATCCAGATTAATTCAATGTAAAAATAATTTCAGATTAACAATAGCAGTAGAAGTTAAATTTAATACAAACTATTAAATAGACAAATGAATAATATGAAGAAATATATTAGGAGCCATGGTGGCGCAGTGGTTAGAATGCAGTATTGCAAGCTAACTCTACCCACAGCCAGTAATTCGATCCTAACCTGCTCAAGGTTGACTCAGCCTTCCGTCCTTCCAAAGTCGATTAAATCAGGACCCAGATTGGTGGGAACAATATGCTGACTCTGTAAACCACTTAGAAGGGGCCATGAAAGCACTGTGAAGCAGTATATACTATTGCTATTGCTATAAAGAAATATGAATACATGTGGTTGAATGCTAGGTGTTGAAATTTTAAAATACATGTCAGTGAATAGAAAAGGAATGAAGGAATTCTTTCTCATCGGGCTTTTTGATGGACTATTGTGCATGAGAGGACTTTAAAAAGTTGGGCTGCTATGATTCTGAACACACAGATGTTCCTTTTGGCATTCATACAGTACTAGTCTGTATGGGGATTTTACAGGCATAGAATGTGAGCTTCTTTGTTAAAGACAAAGTGTTGCCTGTGGTGGGAACTGTTACACTGATGGGAATGTAGTATAATGTATTGTTTTAGTTTTATGTCCCTTTTCCCTCCCCCACTCCATTCCTTGTAGACAGTAGATTTGCTTTGTGGGCAGTGAATTGTTTCAGCCAAGCCTGGCTAATAACATAACCTTCTAGCACATAGGAGAGGTACTTCACATGGTAGATAGTCACATGACTTGTTTCAGATCTGCATGTAAATGTAGATTTTTAAGCTCAGGACTTAACAACTTGGAAAATGAAATTAAATATGTTCTTGAAAAATACTGTAACATATTTAGGGGAAATTTTTTTTCCAAAAGAAACAACTACCACAATACAAATTAAAAAGATTAAACCAACATAATATAATAGCACACATCAGAAAAAGCTAAAGGCAGTCTTAAATAGCAATAGCAATGGCACTTATATTTATATATTACTTCACAATGCTTTTCAACACTCTCTGAGTGGTTTACAGAGTCAGCATATTGCCCTCAACAATCTGGGGCCGCACTTTACCGATCTTGGAAGGATGGAAGGCTGAGTCAACTTTGAACCAGTCAGGATTGAACTTCTGTTGATCCTGTCGACAGAAGTTAGCCTGCACCACCTCACAGCAATGACCATAATGTATCTCTAGGTCAGAGGTGTCAAACTCGATTTCATTGAGGGCTGCATCAGAGTTGTTTTTGACCTTGGGGGGGCAGGGTGGATATGGCCAGGGTGGGCAGGGCCAGCTCGATGTCACTCATATTGGGGGCGCTTGTGGCAGCCTGAGCGCTCTGCCAGCAAAAATGGGCTCCTGAGCTCCATTTTCGGCTGCAATGAACTTCTGCAACTCTTTGCCAATGAAAACAGAGCTTGGGAAGGCCATACACTGTCCTCCAGAGCTCTGTTTTCACTGGCAGAGTCACCACAGGCCAGTCCTTTGCTGGTTCCAGGGCGGCCCTGCGTGCCAGATCTAAGCACCCCACAGGTTGGATCCAGCCCCCTGGCCTTGAGTTTGACACCCCTGCTCTAGGTGATCTTTTCTGAGAAAGACATTCTAAAGGAACCTTTCTCTTATAGCCACTTGCCAAATCTTGGAGGGGAGGTCAGCATCTTGGAACTTAATCTTAGTCTCAGACTATAATTGCAGTTTCCATGCAGATTGTTGTGGTCTGCCGGCGGCCGATGGAGCTGGCAACAGAGTTGGACAGTGAGGAGGTTGGTGAGGAACAAGGGCCAATCCTAGAGTCTGGGGAAGGCTCAGACGAGGGCTCTGCATTGGAGGCAGAGAAAGGGCCATCTGGGAGGTACATGCTGCCTCCGGAGCCTCCAGAGTCGGACCTCAGCAAGGCAGAGGAATGGGGAGCCTGTTCCCAGTGCGTGCATGCGCAGAGCTGCCAGAAGGCAAGAATAGTTAAACAAAAGAAACAACTTGGGAGTAGGGTTTGGAGATGGTTGGCCCCTCCCATAAGACTTAAAGGAGGAGCAATGTCACATGGGCCTTTGCAGGAAGCAACATTGTTAATTCTGTTCAGTTTAAAGTCTGAAGCTCTGTTTGCTTCTGGACTCCATGTGGCTTTGCCAATTAGGTCTTTGGCAGCGTGTCAAGGGAGATAAAGGTGGGTGATTATCAGCCTTATCCCAAAGGACTCTTTACAACTATTTGGAACTCATCTGTGAATGAACAGAATTCATAGCTGTTGCAATAAAAGAGGTTTTTGGGACTACTGATGTGTTTTACTAACTCAGGAAGCCTAGGTCAGAACACAGATAGATCTAGAGGGGTAATCTAATCTATTAAAAGGGAGTATCTCCTTTGAGTTGATTGTATAATCTCTTTAAAGAGAAAAAGATGGTTGCAAAAAAAGTACTCAGAAAACATAAATGGTTAGGATTAAAAGTGACAATTAATGCATAATTTTGGTGGAAATAGTAATGGTTGTAGACGAGGATAAAAAGTATTAAACAAGGAGCTTCCTGCAGAGTGGATTGATAATGCACATGATAAAGTCATTAGGGAAGTTAAGGAAAAGAATGCTGGAGGGAGTATTTAAAAAATTTTGTGAGAATATCTGTGATAATCTGAAGAGTGGAATTCAAATGAATCCTATGAATAGTAGCCCCTCAAAAGTATGGATGAAAAGGAAGCCATAAATATGAAATGTTGAAAATGGTTAAGGCTGCAGGCACAGATGATATAAAAGAAATGTTAAAATGTAGATGTGATTTGCTTATAAAGTGGTTATGCAATTCATTGAATCTGTGTAGAGAGTGATCCATGCATGCAAGTTGGAAAATCACTGTTATATAAAGAGTAATGTAGCAAGAGTGCAAAAACTTCAAGTAAATAAATTGTTAAGCAAGCATGCCCCTGAGGTTTTTTTTTCGCAGAAAAGTGTTTATAAGGACACTAAAGGAGATAATGAATAAAATGTATGAATGTGAGAACACTCATATATCTTGATTGTATCTTCACAAGGTATGATTAAGTGGATGGCTTGGATTATGGAATGTGTTGTGTCAATATGGAAGGTAAAGTAAGTTTTTGAATGCAATAAGAATGATGTATAATGGACGTAAAAATGTGTCAGAATATATGGAAAGCTGGGTAAATGGGTCTAGTAGAGGAAGATTGTGTGAACTCCCCTCACTTGTTCCATGTGTTTATGGATAAATGTACAAAATGTATTGTGATCTGTTGCAAGTAATGCATCTTCATCAAAATAGATGAAAACAGATGAATATAAGAGCGTGCTTCTGCCCACTTTGTTGCATGGAAGTGAGGTTGGATACATCAGGAGAAAAGTTAGTTGAAAAATAGAAATGGTTTGTTTGAGAAATGTTCATTTCTCTTAGAAAAGATGGATACAAAATAGGACTTAGAAAGTTCTGCCTTCCTTCAATCATCTATTAGTGATTCATTGCTTTCTCCTTGCTATAGAGAAATGCCTTCTTTAGTTCACCTTAATCCTATTTGTTGTGGTTACATTTAGTGTATCTCACAAGCCTCTGCTCAGTCTGAGCTTTATACTTTTCTACTGTCTTATATCTTTCTTTGTTATGCATCTATTTTCATTTCTCATACACGTCCCTTTTTTCTTCAGCATATTGGAGACCTATGCATGTATTTACACTGGATTCCAGATTTTTCCTATTTTTCTTTCTTGTGGGGTTTACAATGAATAGTTGGCTGACTACAAAATAAATGTTTTCGTGTGATGGATATGTTTCTCGATGTACAATTTTTGATTTGAATATCTCATACTTCTGTGTAGATTTATTGAGAATGGTATGGATGTGATTTGCCATTGCTTTTTCCTACAGTTTATTTCAAATTCTTAGTTAACCCTCTATCCATTATATTCTGTGGTGATTTTCCATCTATATACACTGCTCAAAAAAATAAAGGGAACACAAGCAGAAGACATCCAAGATCTGAATGAATGAAATAGCCTTATTAAATACTTTGTTCGTTACATACAGTAGTTTTGTGTTCCCTTGAGTTGTTTGAGCAGTGTATAAACTACTGTATGTAAAGAACAAAGTATTTAATAAAGCTATTTCATTCATTCAGATCTCGGATGTCTTCTGCTTGTGTTCCCTTTATTTTTTTGAGCAGTATAGTTACAAGCCCAGTCTTGCCTTTTAAAAGAGGCAAAATTAGCCTCAACTCCCAAAAGTCATTTAGGAGTCATAATACATGTTAAAACCCCATTTATAAACCCCCACATATTGTGAAATGTTGAAAATACCACCCTGCTAAATTCATTGTGATCCCTGAAAAATGGTTAATCAAGGAAGGCTTCATGTGGCATTTTGGTTTCCTTGTGGATGTTTTCCTATTTCTTACTTGTGGGACTGCCAGCAGTAAATGTCCTTCTTTGAATGTCACCTTCTGTGTTTGAGTCTCAGCAAAGTGGAAGCAATGTGAGTCAAAAACAAATTCTTGATTCAAATTTAGGAGACAACAAAAATAAAAATGCTGAAATACCATTAGGTACTTCCAGTATCTGGAAAGTATTCCTGACTTCTCTTGCAAACTGAGCCTTTAAGAGCATGAATATGGCTCTAAACCTGAATGACTAAAGGAAATTGAGCTGTATCTTTCATAGAACTGCTTGTCATCATTATGTTCCCTTGTGTGAGACTTGATTCTGTTGAATTTCAAGTGCAAAGGAAGCTTACGAACAAATCCATTCATTAACTGAAATTTCAGCTTTACAAGAAGCCTTAAAGTGCAGTGAAAGTATTGACTTCTTTTGTCAGTTCTGTATATAACAGCATATCCTCCCCCAGTCCCTCCACCTCCACACACTGAGAACCACATCAGTAGGTGGGATTGGGTGTGTTTTGTTTTGTTTTTTGCTGCTTCTTCAGAATGGGACATCTATTAACAGGCAAGTCACCAAATAGGCTAATTGAAGTATTAGTTAATTAAAAAGAAAATTATCAAATTAGTCTTGGAAGGGCATCCTAACCACTCAGGTTAATGCTTTATTACATATTAAATATCATAAATATATTGCTAATTTTCAGCAGTTTTTGGATTAAATAGATGCTGTTAAATACTAAGGTGTTATAAATGCTTTTGTGTGGTATGGGTTTCCGTCATGCCTGACCATTAAAATTGTTCTGTGTAACTGACGAAGCTCAAATCTAACTATATAAAAGCTTGCTGCTATCTGTTCTTTTCACACAGAAACATTTTGTTTTATTTTATTGGAAATAGACCTGTTCCTAAGTTAGGGAAGGGCTGCACATTGTTGTAGTGGCATAACATGATAGGAAACATGAATTCAGCTTTTAACTTTCCCTCTGCGCAGAATATAATTGAATACAGGTAGTCCTTGACTTACAACAGTTCACTTAGTGACTGTTTGAAGTTACACCACTGAAAAAAGTGATTTAAGACCATCCCTAAGGACCATGGGAAACTATGCTGCTGATAGAATCTGGAATCTCTCTCTCTCCCTCTCTATACATACATACATACATACATACATACATACATACATACATACATACATACATACGAGTGTGTGTGTGTGTGTGTGTGTGTGTGTGTATAAATAATCTAGTTTTATATAGTCCCTTTGGCTATACAATATTGCAGTGTAAAATTTTACCGGAATAAAGCTCTAGAGTAACTTGATCTAATTTGTGAAATGTTGGAAGATAGTTTAATACATTAGGATTCTCATACCTAGCTGAACCCTGAATAGATTGAGCTAAATAATAAATAATGAGGAAGTAATAAATAAAACTGCTGTGAATGGCAGGTGGTTTTAACAGATGGCTTAACCTGCAAGTTTAGCCATCTGTCAAAACTACTTCTGGGCTTTGGTCTCCCCACCACCACCCCACCCCTTTGTCACAGGTTTAGCTGTCTTAGAAGTCCCTGAGATTGTGCATCCATGTTGTCTGGACAAGTCAAGTGCTAAGTTGACGAAACAAGTGGAGGAAAGCAGGATTCATTCTGATAGCTCTCTGGCTTTTCATGTGCAGCTCTTCAGTGTTCCTGTTTCTTGCTTCCTTAAAGATGTGCTCAAAGATTGAAATGTGGTTAGTTACTTTTTTGTTAAGTAATGACTCCTTCCAAATACTTTTCTACTAGTGCCAAATGTAAAAGGGCCTCTGGTAGCTGTGATCCTGGAAAAAGTGCCATCTTTCCCACTTGACTCTACCGGTATTACCTGTCTTCATATACACTAATATGCTGCTGTAATACTGCCATTGGGCAGTAACTATTGTAGCAAATTTGCTTTTTAAAAATGTGGAAGGTCTTTTCTGTTCTTTAGTTGCCTAGATGATGCAATATGATTGGTGTCTCTGCTCCATTAGGAAAAAATGCATCTCCAGAGGAAGCAGGTGATGGGCTTAAAGACCCTGCTGCAAGAGAGAGGTCTAAGCTTTTCTAATCAACTTTCAATTCACACATCTCCCCTTGCACTTTGCTGTTGGCTGTTCACTATTAGTTCTCAGTTCTCCTGAAGGATCACTTCAGTTGCTGGCTCAAACAGTACAAGCTAATAGCACTGCACCTATAAAGCCCAGAACCTTAACAGTGAAATACTGGACATATAGAACCCAGAACCTTAAAACATTCGGTTTCTATCTGACCACATGTTTGGTACTGTAGTGAACCAATTATTCTGTTCCTACCCCTACAGGTTGTGTGCAGAGAATTTCCAGTTGGTGGTGGCATTGAGCAAGGATACCCTAGCAGTTTTGAAGGCAACTCTCCTTCACTTGGCAAAAGTCTAGGTGGTGATATAGGAATGAAAGTCTCAGGAATAGGACAGCTGGCAGGGCTGCTGCAATTCTATTCTCCAGTGCCCCTCCTCTTCAGGTTCACCCTGCAGTGCTCACAGCATCACCATTACTGTTGCCTTCTGACAAGAGACTAGGCCACCTGTCCTCCCAGTGTGCTCCAAATTGGCATTGTGCTGCCTCCCTCAACAATAGCTCACTTACTGAAGAACTGCTCTGCTCCCTTCCTAAAATGTGGAAGAAATGCTGCTGTTAAAACTTGCTCTGAATTTTACTGCCTCCTTTCCTTGGACCAGTTTCCTTGGTCAGG
Source organism: Arizona elegans (assembly GCA_022577455.1). Taxonomy (NCBI): domain Eukaryota; kingdom Metazoa; phylum Chordata; class Lepidosauria; order Squamata; family Colubridae; genus Arizona; species Arizona elegans. The sequence goes on from JAKOOJ010000002.1 coordinate 22,482,125, forward strand.
CAAAGCCAAGCCAATTGGTTAGCACTTTTAGCTTTGTATGTAAGACCTCCCCCATCCCCCATTTGCAGCCCCATCAAAGTGACCATTTGTGGTCCCCTAAGAGGGGAAAGAGTTTCAACCTCTGTTTGAAAACCTCTATCTTGGAAGACAAAATTATAGAAGAGGTCAATAAGCGTGATAGAATACTTTATATATTAAAGAAAAATATTACCCCGAATAAATAAGTTTGGGGAATGGCATGTTTAGAGATGTAGAAAATGTCATCTAAGAATTTAAGTAAAAACTTATTTCATGAACTGAGAATGGATATACATGTGGGAAGGGTTTATTTTACCAATTTGAATTGGGACTCCATAACGAAGGTTGGATTTTGTGATTGACAATAACAGCAAATCTAATTTGTTTAGCCACTAATAATTGATTTTCTGACACATTAATGGCATGGTACATTAATTTTAAATCATTTTACATGGTAGGAGTGAAGGAGTATTCCTGTGTGAATGTATGTTCAGGGACCCCTGATTATTTGCAAGGATTGTGTTGTTCAGTGTGATACCCCAAGAGGATATCTTCATTTCAGTGTGCTTTGTATTTATTGTGTCAAAGACATGAATTCCTCTTTCTTGGGATGAGAGCAGTTACTGGAGTGAATTGGCACATGCTAAGGAATGTCTTGGGGCAGGGGTAAATGTCAAGAAACCTGTCCAAAGGAAAAGCTTTTAAATTACCTCTTCATGCAGAAATGCAAAATCAAATTTAATTGCTCTCTTCCTGTCCTGTTCAGACAAGCAGACTCCTTTTGGTACATAGTAAAAAAGAGTCATAATGGTAAGAGCTGGGATTTGTTTAGCTCTAGTAATCAGGGGAAAAAAATAGAAATAAGTATGAAAGAACAAAAAATGCAGCTGGGATGGGAGGTGGGGACTGAACTTTTAACATTCTGGCATAGGCATGTGTGGTATCTGCCAAATCAGGTTTAAAGATGAAATATCACATTCTTTGGTAACTATTTGGGAATTTCTGGGTTCCAAATGGTGACAGTGACCAAACCAAGCATTTTAATACCAGAATAATTTCTTTTGTAGATTGCCTCAGCTTTGATTAAAATTACAATTTGTCTTTTAATTTGATTGTTTGTGTCATCTTCTCTTTCCCTTTACATTAATTAGACCAGGGGTCCTCAAACTTTTTAAATAGGGGGCCAATTCATGGTCCCACAGACTGTTGGGGGGGGCCAGACCAGCTGGGTGGGCGTGGCTAGGTGGTCATGTGACTGGGTAGGCGTGGCCAATTTAGCAATCCATTAAACAATACACACAAACTTTAATTTGTTATACTCCTGGGGGTGGAAAGCAGGCTAGTGAAGGGATGTGGCTGCCTTGGGGGGGGGGGGTGTTGAGGGACTTCTGTTGTGTGTGTGTGGTTTTTTTTTCTCTCTCTCTCTCTCTCTCCCTCCCTCCCTCTCCCTTTCTTTCTCTCTCTGGAGGCCAGGGAGGCCAAAAACGAGTCCATTTTTGGCCTCCTGAAGCCTCTGCATGTCCCATTTTTGGCCTCAGCCTCCAGAAGGCAGGTGGGGGCTGGTGGATAGGTGGGGCGATGTGGGCAGGACAGCCTCGTGGTCCCGCGCAGGCCAGATTAATGACTTCAGTGCCCTGTATCTGGCCTGCGGACCATAGAATTAGACAGATAAAAATTGCTGAGAAAATTCCCTTCCATGTGTATTTTGCCCTAGGAAGGGGCTCGGCCATGACTTCAAGAATTTCCCCACTCTCATTCAAGCAAAAGAAGCCATTACAGCTGAATTCATTTCAGTATTGTTGTTATAAGAAGCAATTCTGTGTGAGTTACAGATGTTTTCTTTTAACTCTAATAATAGGAAGCAAATAAATCTTAAAATGGAGCATTAGACTACTTCAGTGTGCTCATACTTTTTTACAGATAACCTCCACCTACGTTGCCTTTGGTGATGGTTCTGTGAGAGAAATCAATCACACAGAAAGTATAATCTGTGCAAATATTTGCTTAAAATTTCTTTTAGGAAGGAAGAATGGTATTTATGAAAATAACACTACGGCTTCTGCTTAGATACATTATTATAACAGGCAACTCAATGTATATATATGTATGTATTGATAAAAAATATACTGCACATAACATTTTTTTCAGCAGTTTATTCCATATGCATCAAAATCTCATTTGCTAGGAAAGTGCTAGAAGTAATGTTCATATTGCCGTTTCCCCGAGGGAAAGCTGGATCACTGCCAGAACTTAGCCTGCCAAGGGAAGCATAAGAATTACCATCATCTCTGCTCTGGAAGTATCTGTATTTCTGTTGCCCATTTGCCAGCCCTCTGGCATTATCTAATCCCACAGACTGATAGTTATCTGCTGCCTTTGTTCTCTCTCCCACTGGCTTTCCTCCCATCTTCCCTAGCTAAAGGAATGGGGGGAGGGGAACAGCAGGGTAAACAAGGTAAGACCAGCATCACCAGGGTCTCCTTACCCTCCACAGGTGTTTGTAAGTGCATAAGAGAGTGACCATTTTGGGAAAAGTGGGCAAGGATGGGGTACAACAGTATCTCTTAGCAAGCGCTAACAAACTTCCTGGAGGGGGGCTGAACTTTTCATTGTGAAGGCGGGTTGAACTCCCTTGCCTGGATGTCAGAAAGAAAGATCCAATTTTAGTGCAGTCTTCACCATCCATGCTTTGACATTCATGGCCAGTGCGGGGCCAAGTGAATACATTGTTATATTCCCCATAGAAGTCTCTGCTAGGACTCTTCCTTGCTAGTCATATGTGAGTGTGCCCCGATGGATGCGTATGGAGCATCACTTGGCCTGTTTCCTTCCTTCTGCTAAGATATCTCCCCTGCTCATCCTCAAAGAGATGGTCTCAGTTCCAGCTCCAGACAGGCTACTTTCATATCATGGTAGCCCTTTGCAGTAGATGAAGTTGAGCCAGGATCCCTATGTGACTTACGATTGTGCAAGAATTTTACACCAGCCTCTCATCGCTGCCATGTTGTCGAAGGGATCTGAACCTAGGTCATGTGAAAGGTTCTTTCTTTCTATATCTGGAGACAGATGCAACTGTATTGTATCTGCCGGCTGATTAGATCTGCCTTTTCCTCTCTTCTAACACAGCCAAAAGGAGGATGCTGCAGCATACCAGAGGGAGGGAAGGCCCTTCAGTGATTAGAGGCTTCTAGCTGTAGAAGATACACTGCCAATGTTCCTCAGTCCCTCAGGCCTTCAAAGAGAGACAGTACAAAGTCAGTTTGGCACTTGGTTTTCTATGGTACATTGTTTTAAGAAGTACCCTGGCTCATAATCTGGGACGAGTTGGCAAGTTTACTTCCAGGTGGATTGTCATCCATGGTTGAGCATTAAGGTATCTAGGCCTCTTGGGGGGAAAAGATTATCTTAGTTAGAAACTGAGTATGAACAACAGTTTTCTGCCCTCCAATTTTATCCAAAGTGCCACTGATTGCAGACAAGGGTTAGAAACAGAGCAGGGTAGCTGGAATTCTACTTTTAAGAATTTAAACAAGAGAAGTCCAGCGGGACAACTTATGCAAACGAGTATGATTCCAATTACCATATTCATCTCAATAACTGCAGTCTGCACAAGTGTGTGGACTGTTACTTCGTATGAGGATGGGAGAGCTATAAAATTCAATTTTTTAGAGCAGTTACCTGAAAAACACATATGTTTGAAATTGTCAATCATATTTTAAGTGGATTATTTTAAATCCAGAAAACTCCATAACTTTGCCTAAAATTGATTCATTTACTTTTTGCGTAGCCTGAACCTACCTATTATGGCCTACTTTATCTGTAAATCAGGCTGTTGTGGTGTATTCAGCAAACCATGGTTTTTACTCTTCTGACTTAGTATAACTCAGGGGTGTCAAACTTGCAACGTCATGGCAGTGTCATGTGACATATTGTGACTTTTTTCCTTCGTTAAACTGGGTGTGGTCATCACATGATGCATCTGGGCCGCAGGCCGCAAGTTTGACAGCCCGGGTATAACTCATTGTTTCTGACAGCTCTTGAAATAAGGCTAGTTTTATTTTTACATTTTACATTGTGAAAGGGAAAATGGCTTATTGTTAAAGTAGAATAGAATAGAAATAGAAATAATAGAATAGAATAGAATAGAATAGAATAGAATAGAATAGAATAGAATAGAATAGAACAGAACAGAACAGAACAGAACAGAACAGAACAGAACAGAACAGAACAGAACAGAATTCTGGAACACACAAGGAATTTGTCTTGGTGCATATGCTCTTAGTGTATATAAAAGATAAGTTCATCAAGAATCATAAGGTACAACACTTAATGATAGTCATAGGGTACAAATAAGCAATCAGGAAACAATATCAATATAAATTGTAAGAATACAAGCAACAAAATTACAGTCATACAGTCATATGTGGAAGAAGATGGGTGGTGGGAACAATGAGAAGATTAATAGTAGTGAAGACTTAGTAAATAGTTTGACACTGTTGAGGGAATTATTTGTTTAACAGATGGCATTTGGTAAAAAACTGTTCTTGTGTCTAGTTGTTCTGGTGTGCAGTGCTCTATAGCATCGTTTTGAGGGTAGGAGTTGAAACAGTGTATGTCCAGGATGTGAGGGGTCTCTAGATATTTTCACAGCCCTCATTTTGTCTCATGCAGTATACAGGTCCTCAATGGAAGTCAGGTTGGTAGCAATTGTTTTTTCTGCAGTTCTAATTATCCTCTGAAGTCTGTGTCTGTCTTGTTGGGTTGCATCTTGTACTGCATCTTGTTGAAGATTGCAAAGGATATATATGATTAATGGAATTTTGCAACATAGACTCACAACAGTCAAGTTTAAAATGCCACTTCAAAATATATAAGTTTATATGTCATTGCACTTTTTTCTTTTTTCACCAGGAAATATGAAAATGGATCCAAAGTCCGCCTGAAACTTATTGACCTTGAACTCTCTTCCAAATTCTTGGGTGCAACAAATGATACACTCTTATTGGAAGCTGATGCTGTGCTTTTGGGACTAATGGAAGGAAAAGAAAGTAAAAATAAATAGTAAATGTTTGTTCTTTTTTAAAAAAATCTCTTGTTGTTAAATACTTATTTGTACAGAATATTCCATTTGAATTAAAATATTGAAATCATTCAATTATTTTGTGGTTAAAATAAAATTAAATGTAAAAATAAACTTTTGTAGATTATTTATTATTGGCAATAAAATTTATTCTCTTCTTTCAATTTTACATTCATACTAAAAATGAGAAATTTGGTAGATTTTTCCAGATTTCATTATCTCACAATTTACATCAAATTTCGGCAGGTAAAATATATTGGATGACTATAGTCATCATTTATTGAAATCATGATTTTCTAACTCAAGTGAGAGCAAATCTTAGAGATGAGCAAAATCATGCTGACTTTTTTTTTGCTTAGTCCTACTTCATAATCATTCCTTTTTTAGTTGCTTTTGTTTGGGTTTTTTCTCTCTGTTGGTTGGTTAGCAGATTGGAATATGGAAATCACAAATAAGTCTAATTAAGCCTCAATAAAATATGTTGAGTTGTAGTTTCAACTCTAATATATTGCATGTAGACCATATCCTCCCCCATTCAATCCCATTTTAGAGGTTCTTAATTTTGCTTTATTGGACCTTTATTATAATAAAATTAATTTGTCCAACCCATCCCTCCACACTTCTGACTAGTGATTTCATTGTGGTTAGGATTAGGCAGAAATGAATCGCTTTTTAAAATTGTACATTTAAATATCAAACAAAATATCAGAAGAATGTTAATGGCTTTATATTTTTTAAAAATAGTAAAATTTGAAACTTGTTTTTAACGGAGGGATGAGCTTGCTTACTTTTATATAATTCCTTTAATCTTCTTCAAGGATGCTGGCATAATCCATTTATTTTGCTTGTTTGGCCTCTTTTATTCACTTCCAAGACAATGTTTTGTTTCGGTCAACATCATTCTGTATTTTCCATGCCTCTTTAACTATTCCTTACTCTGTTTGAAAACCTTTTTCACAAGCATTTTTCTCCCTCCCTCCTTGTCTCTCTCTCTCCCTTTCCCTTTTCTCTAGATCATGGTGTCAAACTCGCAACATCACATTATCATCATGTGACGAATCATGACTTTTTCCCCCTTCGCTAAACCGAGGGTGGGCTTGGCCAACACGTGACACATCCAGCCCACGGGCCATGAGTTTGACACCCTTGTGATAGATAGATAGATAGATAGATAGATAGATAGATAGATAGATAGATAGATAGATAGATAGATAGATAGATGATAGATTATTCACTCCTATGGTACTCTAATAATGATCTTCTTATTCTAGTCCAAGCAGCTTTCACATCCTTTTCTTATATCCACTTTCTATTCATTCTGTTGGGAAATTATCTTCAGAATATGTTTTCCTAAGACTTGTTTGTCATCTTCCTTTATTTCACTCCAGTTTCTCTATCTTTCATTTCTTTTTTTCTTGTCCATTTCCTCCCAATCTTGACATCACCAAAATAGATTGCTATCCTCTATCAATGTCTTTTCTAAGATATAGTGCCTAGAACTGGACTTAATATTCGAGGTACTTTCTGATCTATACAGAACAGAGAGGAACAAGAATCATCTTGAACTTCATACTGTACTTTCGTTGATGCAGTTTAGGGCTGCATTTGCTTTTTTAGTTTAGTTTATATGTAGGTCCATTTCATATGTTCTGCTGACCTATATTCTTCTTAGTTGCATACTTACACATTTGAGTCTCCTACCCAAAAACCCAATTTGTATTTCTTCCTCTTAGTATTCATATTTTTAGTTTTCCTAACTTGTCAATATTCTCCTGAACCTTGATATTGTCCCATTTGCTTTCCCTATTATTTTTGTGTCAATCACACATTTAATAATTGCCACTACTGTATGATAGAAACTTCACAGCTTCTTAAATACATGTTTAAAAAGGGGCAGGGCTATGATCCAATTATTATGCCCACATCTTTACTTTTTATCTTCCCTTGAGAATATCTCTGTGTTGAAGAAAATATGGCCTAGACTAGAGTTGTGCAGCATACCACTCAAAAAACAAAACAAAAACCAGAAAGTCCTGTTGCCTCTTGAAAAAGCACCTTTGGGACACTCAGAAACATTGACATACATTTGTTGGGTATAGTTGCTCATCAAAGCTCTGTATTTCTCTTCAGATGACATCTGCAAGTTCATTCAAACTCTTAGGGATTCCAAGTGCGGAAACATATCCGTATGATTTATGGGGATGCTGGTATACATATTTGAATATAAATGTAAATAAATCAATAAGTGTTTATTGTTTATTTTGTATATCTCTCTTCTCTGCCTTGTTTCCATGGTAAGAAAACCTACAGGAAAAAATATAAGCCTGAGCAGCCCTATCTACTTTTGAGTGGGAAGTTTGTGTCTCTCCATCTTGTACCAGACAAAGCAAGCTGCCTGCTTTGGGGCAAAAGAAACAGGAGCTGTGAAAGAGCAACGGCTGCCTGGAATCGCTTTCTGCTGTGCCCTTTGGCCTTTGGTCTGCAGCTTCCCTGCACACGTTGGATCACAGGGGAGCTGAAGTTTCATTTACCGACTGAGCAACTTTAGAAAAAAAAAAAAAAAAAGCCCTGTTCCCAATTAGTGTTGCAAGTTGCCCAGATCAATGGTGGGTTAAACTGAGCTGCCCACTCAAGTGGGGGGCGTAGCGTGCAATGAAAGGAGAGGAAAGAGCTGGTGTGTGTGCGTGCATGTGCATGGGTGGGGGGGGTGGGATGCGTGCATCTCTTTCAAGAGCACTGGATTCTTTCAAGCGAGCTGCATTCTTGTGTGAAAAACAACTGCCACAATACTTAAGTTGTAACCTCCTCACCCCTGACGGCATGGGAAAGTGTACTCTTCAGCTGTTAGCGGGAAGAGAGGCCGCCGTAGTCATGAGAAATTTGGATAAAAAATGCAGCTTCGAGCTTGCCCTCCTCTTTTGCACATGTCATCTTGCCTATCAAACAGCTTAATTGGAAATTTAGTTGTGCTTTTCATTAAGAGCTTGAAAATTCAAGGGCCAATAATTTCTCGAGGGCTTTTATTTGGAGGTGGGGGCATTAATGTATTTGTTAGGAACATATTTATAGTAGAATGCAGAAGAATGCAACAAACAAACATAGAAATCAGTGGGTGCATTGACCACTGATTTATTCTTGTTCTGTTTTCAGTTGCAAGGTTTAATTCATTTTCAGTAATTGATTTTTTTCTACCTTATGTTTCACTTAATGATAATTGAAAATGGATTTAACAACTAATCATTAGAAAAATATCTATAAAATTATAGTATTGTATAAAATAGTAGATATAAAATAGGATTTTTCTTGGAACTCTTTTGCAAATTACCTTTAGAAAATAAAGTATTCACTCCTTTTCAGGATTTGGGGGGGGGGGGGGGGGCTGGCTGGCTCACAAAAAAAAAAGCTTGATGAAATTACTCAAATGTAAAAATGCTGCGACACAACACTAGAGCTTTACTTTTTAATTTCAATCCATTCTATATTGAATATACATGGAAAGGATGAGGGTGAGAGATTAAAGCCACTATCCCAATCATTTCCAAGGGCAAAAGCTTCCAGGAAGGCCTCTGGCTTAGCCCTGCACCTGTTTCCAGCTCATTATTCTTAGGACTTTTTCTAGATCAAGGGTCTACAGCTGTTGCCAGCATGTTGAGCTGTCCTCTCTGCTGCTTCATTGCCCTGTTAGAGAGGGTCATGGAACTTTAAGCCATCGTGAAAAGAACTCCTGTGCCACCATCTTGGGATCCTTCTCTCATGTGAACCTAACAGCTCACATGGAAGTTATTCTAAATTTTACAAATAGCACAGATGGATGGGTGGGAGGGTGGGTGGTTAGGGAAGATGCCTAAGCAGTACTTATCCCAGGAAGTTGCATTTCTCAGCATTTTAATATAAAATAGAAAGCTGAAGGGTGCTCAGGGTACCTCCAGATATAGGATCTGTATACGACCAGTTCCAATTCATTACTTTGAAGTGATAAATCACTGAACAATAGCCATAATTATAGAACAGCTGTGGAAATACTGATTAGACAAAAGTGGATAACCCTGGCAGTGCTGTAAATCCCATGGCTATGTAATTGTGGTGTGAGTTACATATTGAATTTCCCTGGAAGGGAAATTAGTTCCCCATCCACTCATCCATCCAAATTTACCTTTAGACAGTTGTTTTAAGATTTGCAGAAAGTGTGTTAATAGGAGTTGAGGTTCTTTTTTCTATTATTCCTTTGGGGAGAAAATTCCCTTAAATTCAAGTCCATGTTTCTTTTATGTATGTTTATTAGATAAGGATATGCAGTGATCCAGGTTTGAAACGGAAACAACTCAGACTTGTCAGTACTTCCTTTCATCAAATGCATCTTTTGAGGAGACCTTTGACTGCTGGGTACAACGAAAAGAAAATGACCCCTTTTGAAGGGCTTCTTGGAGAGGTAGCATGCAAACCAGATGTGATCCAAATCATTTTTTTTCCCTTTTGAATCCATATTGCTCCACAGTCCTAGAAGGCAGTAATTAAGAATCATCCTGGAGTTAAGTTTCATCAGCGCTTAACCTATGCTGTCAATAGTGAATCAGTTATTTATTAGTGGTTTGATTAATAAAGAAGTTGTCTCAAAAGCATTTTTGTAAATTCAGAGCTTTTATAGCATAATATACATATTTATGAGAAGTAAATCCTAATGCATTCTGTAATCCATTTCACTGTTACAGAATAACCCGCTTCTATTCAGAACTGTCCCACTGTATATGTGTGGGTATGGGTGTGTACATACACACATACACATACAGTGTACTTTGGTACTCAACTATCAAAACTCATTGAATTTGGTACTTGATGCATTTTGCTTGCTTCCCACTTGAAAGGTTGAGAGTTCAATCCTAGGTAGTGGCAGATGTTTCTCTTGAGCAAAGAAAAAATATCTGTGAACTCTAGGTATGCATCAGGAGAGGCATCCATCCAGTAAATGCTCAGCTCCATGCAATCACCCCAACTCTACCCCAAAAATGAACCACAGGGTCATAAAAGGAATTTTTTTTTGTTGTTTAATGGGAATACTGCAATCTGCGAGAAATCCTCTGCATGTTTTACATGCTAAAAGTCATTAAATATATATTTAAGATTATATATAAAAGCCAGGATATAAAGTAATAAACTTAGAGATGGCCTTACATTCCAGTTTCAGTGTAAACCCTACATTAATTTTGAATAAATCTTTGATTTAAAATGAACTTCCTTCTATTTTTCCTTCATACATATGTTCTATATTCTTCTAGCAACAGTCCCCACCTCCAATCATGATGAGCTGTGTGTCCAGTGAAGGGATGAATAAACTGGTGACCCAGAAACCCAGCTATCCGTTCCTGTCTTTCCCTAGCAGTATGGCCTTTGCTTTTGAGCTTTTAATCCAGAACACATACAAACCATGACTACAATTTAAAGTCCTTGGGGTTCTGATAGAACATATTTCAGCAAGCCTCCCCAACACCGCCTTGTACATTTTTATATTTCTAATTCTTCCAGGAAAGAAGCTTATTGTTACAAATCAGTTTGGTATTCTATTTATGAGAGCCCGTTTGGTACACCAGTAATGCTTAAAACTCTGGAATTCTGGTTTCTAGAGTTGCCTTGGACACAAAGCCAATTGGGTTATCTTGGGCTAGTTATTCTTTCTCAACTCTAGGAAGCAGACAGTGGAAAACCACTTCTGAAATCTTGCCTAGAAAACTGCAGGGACTTGTCTAGCCAGACACCAGGAGTCAACTCTTACCCGAAGGCATCAAATAATAATTATAGCATTTCTTATAGTTACCATAGAGGAGAATATGTCGAGTTCAGGGTTGAACTGTGGAACCCTTTCAACTAGATAACATCATTGGTGCACTGATGATGTTACCTAATTGAATAATGAAATGTCTGTAAGCAAATAACCAACCACAGAACACTAAGAACTCCACTTCTTATAGTATTTGTTCTAGTTCAAAGAACAAATATTTGCCAATATTAAGGAATTAGATGGATCTCACCAAATGGGAGCACATCATACTTTGTTCAAGTATCAAAGCTCAGTCTTAGTGATGCCAAATTTACCACTAGGCACAAGAACAGTTATTTTTTCATTCTTAAATGGGGCTATCTGCAAAGCAAGGATCAGTAACATTTGGTGGAGACTGGAAAAGTGGGGGGTGGGGGAGAATCAAAGCTTCCCATACCGAGCATTATTTTGGTAACTAAAATCCTAAGTACTTCCATCTGCAGTGATGCTGGAAAGTATGGTAGTCGTAGTCCTAATTCATCTGTAGGGCAGACGATTGAGAGAGACAAAAATAAATAATTACGTTGCACAAGTCTAAAAAAGGAAACTTGAACAGATATTTCCCTCTGAAATGTGTTCATTGTCACGGAAGAAACAAGCCTAAAGCAATCCCATCAGTAACCTATTGGCCTGAATATTATTTGTTCTAGCTAAATTGATGAGTTGCAGGACTCATCTATCTAGCAATAATTTGATGGTGCTGCAATGCAGCCAAGTTAAGATGAATAGCTTCCTCTACCTCATTACTCATCATCATTAAGTGCAGATCTACCATACACATTCTGTGTACATAGATGAACATACCTATTATTATAGAATGCTGTCAGATAGAAGGAAATTTACACACAGGTCTGGGAAACAGCTCTATTGACCTGCAGGAACTTTGTTGGTGGCTTGATCTGGAATGGCAAAGCTTTAACTCATTCTGCATCCATCTCTCATTTCTGGAGCACTGCTCATTTGCATACTTGTTTCCTTGCTCAAGGACAATCTTCACACTGGGAGGCCAATATCCTGCCATTCCCAAACCCACAGATAAAGAAGAGCATCACATAAGACTGATGCATTGACTAGCAAGCCACATTCACCCTCTTTGGGGATGACTTGCATCTCCACATGGTTATGCTGAGATAAGGCTCGTTGATTCTCACCATCTCACCTCCTGCCTTGGCTTCATGTTCCAGGCAATTAACACAAAAATGACTTAGTTTGCATATACCTTCTTTAGAGTTGAAATGAACATGGGAAATAGCTTCCTTCAGTTTTCCCACCATGATGGTAGATGTTCTACCATGATAGACTTAAGCCCTTTGTTCCTGGACTTCTTTGCTTAATATTTTTTTCCAGAATGAGAAACAACTGTAAAAATAAAAAGTAATTGGTACACTTCCTCACACAAACAACAAGGGATAACGAGGAAATTTGCATAGTGACATACCCTGGCCTTTTCTGTAATCTGCATGTTTGTGGCACATGATTATGCATTTTCTTCCTCCCAATGCCCCCTTAGGTGAAAAGACAGATCTGGACACTGATTTGAACACCTGCCCACAAAGCCATAATTTTCCACTGAAATTATATAAGCAGATGGGGAGTTGTCTGAATCACTTATAGAAGGTCCAGTGGGCACACCTTAAATTAGCCATGTGGTGAGTCTTTAACCACCGACACACCAATTCTCATCTGAACAGCTGACACAATCCTGAATAATTTATTGCGTGCAAATGGTAAAACTTGTCTTTGACATCTGAACCAGATTCCAACTGCCACTCGATAGTTATGATAATTGCTAGTTTGTGCTGACAGGAGTAGAACCAGCAATTCTACCAAGAACAAATAATTAAGAAATTGTGTCCATGTTATCATTTTTTCCTTCAAAGATGTTACTTTTCTCTTTGGTAAAGAAAATGTTTAAAATGAATACAAAGAACTAAACCTGAAAGTTTTCAAATGACCCATCCAGTCAGAGCTATAAACGCAGGAAAAGGTTTTTGTCAATCTCACAAATGGAATCAGATTTATGATCTAAGATTTTAGTGTGGCAGATAATCAAACAGGACAAAATATATGTTTGTTGAAGGTTTGTGTATTCCTGCTTCTTCTCTCTGATGTTCAAGAACTAAGCAGTTGCAAAGTCTAACTGGGCATAATGATTTTTCTATAGTTTCATATAGAAACTAAACATTTGTATTGAGTTTTTTCTTAGCTATTAGGACTTTATTGCCTAATTTTAGCAACATTTCTCAACCTGCTTTCTTCTGGAACATTCTTACTTCCACCTGCTAGCTTGAAACTTCCTAGAAATTCAAACAGAAGTTCATTGCAATATTTTAAAGCCAATGGCAGATTAATGAATTTATTGTGTACATCTATATATTTTGCATGAATAATATATATTCATTAAACTTTCTATCAGGAAAATGCTTATTATCATTTAAATAGAATTGAATAGGGAGTGAATCATGCTGAAGTATTTAATATTTTTGTTGGCTGCAGAAGTACAGATCCAAAGTGGTAGGTTGTTATATACCATTTGTTCTTTTATAATTGTGTGTGTGTGCACATGCTCATGGGGGGTATATGTAGACACATTTCTGCCTGGAGGTAGGAGAATGAAGCAAACTTGGAAATTAAAAAGATTAATTTAGAGCCAGCTGTGTAGCATTTGATGAATTGGTTTATAAAACACAGTTTAAAAGGCATGATTATGAGCACATAAAAATGTGGCAGGACATTTTTATCTTGTATTTACCTGATGAAAAGGGTAATGCTATGAAAATCTGTTAGCTTAATTGACTAACAAATTAGAAATAGAAGCTGCCATTTTAAAAAATTTAAAGAAATTATTATTTGGGGGGTGGGGGTGTTGCATTTATTCAAATTCCTGCTAAGTGCCAGTAGTGCAGTATTTTGTCCTTGTGAAGAACAACAATATCTTAAAATAAGAAAAGTTCTGTAACTATATCTATATTTATCCATTCATTTATTTATTCTCCATATATTCCATTGTCTACATAATAGCTAGCAGCATTTTAAGAGGTTAAAGAACATACGTTCAAAAGCCAGACCATTAAATTCATACTGATCTGTAAAAACACTAAAATATATTTTCTCATTAATATTCCTATCAATAAAGCAATCCACAGGGAACACCTGAGGCCCACCAAACTTTTGATGGAGAGCAACTGTACCCAAAACTAGACCACTCTCATGTTGGAAAGACAGAAAATACAAGAGGTAGCTGGAAGGTGGGGAAAAGGAGGATAGGTACAGCAGTTTCACAGCTGATATTCGGGCCATCTGGTGAATCTGTTTTTTTTTTTTTGGTAAACCACTCATTTAAAATGATAAATACCTTTCTGGTATTACCCCTATGGTGGTGGCAAAGATGCAGCATTTCTCAAGGCTTTGAAGAGGAGGTTTTCATATCCGGGTGGACTATCTTCCTAGGCCTGCTGGGAACTTCAAGTGGTCTTGGGAGACAGTCTAAATCAGTGGTGGGATTCAAAAATTTTTACTACCAATCCTGTGGGCGTGGCTTGGTGGGCATGGCAGGGGAAGGGTAGTGTAAAATCTCCACTCCCTCCCCCCTGTAGTGGAAGGTTACTCAAAATTCCCATTTCCTCCCGATCAGGTAGGACTCGGGAGGCAGAGAATAAATGGGGGCGGGGCCAGTCAGAGGTGGTATTTATCGGTTCTCCAAACTACTCAAAATTTCTGCTACCGGTTCTCCAGAACTGTTCAGAACCTGCTGAATTCCACCTCTGGTCTAAATGGTTGGCTTAGAGTGAAACAAGAAGTTCAGGATCATACAATTCTTCCATTTCAGGACTCCAATATCTGGGAATTTGACTTCCGTTTTGCCCACTCAACTATTCGAGCACGATGGACAATATTATTTTTAATTGGTAAAAGCAAGGCCCTTGGATCATCATCTAAGAATGAATGGAAACTAATGCAAACAATGAAACTGAATGTGATTAAATTACTTTCTACCCTACCTTGTCTGCTCCATGTACTTTTTTTTTTAAAGAAAAGCACTGCTTTGTCATATAAATCAATCTGTCTTTGATGACAAGTTGTGCATTTTAGGGGAAACTCAAAAGGAATCCTCTCTGTCTTAATTGTGCTTTTCCCCCTCCTCCCATCCCACCATGGACTTTCCCTTTCCTTGCCATTACACTGGACTTTGTAGAGAGGAAAATCTCTTTGATTTACTATTTTGCTTGAGCTTCAACCAGAAATGGTTTTTTTTTTTCTTGGTACAGCCTGTCCTTGGAGCTCATCTTGAGGTATTATCTGAAAGAGCCGAGTTTGGAGATAAGGACCAATGCTAGCCAATGGCTATTGCTGCAGTATTTGTTTCTCCTTTCCTTCTAGAAAAATGTTTTCCAAAACATTTGTCGTCCTACAATTCCATTCCAGTGGATATGTTGTTGTTTTTTTTCCTTTTAACTAATGGAATGCATACACAAGTCTTGTTTCTTAAAATGTGTGGAAATAGAAAATCAAACAGAACCTCAAACAAAGGAACAAATATCTGTTCTGTCAGAAATTGTTGAATCCATTGTTCTCTTTCGTATTAATTTTACCTGCCTTAATTAAAGTTATGTTTCATTGGCACTAAAGCAAATGGTTCTCTCTTCTGTGCTCAGAACCTAGATCTGCCTTCTTCACTGATTTCCTAATTGTCTTTTAAAAATGTTGGGTCATCTTCCCTAGCAAGGACAAGCCCATGTGTTTTCCTCATCAACTTAAGGTGAGAGGAGAACCAAAGTAATATTGAAGGTTGGGGCAGAGAATGAACATGGGAAGACAAGCAAGAATATGTGCAACAAGATATAGAACATGTATCTATGGATTCTCCAGATAATATCTTGCCTAGGACCAGTGGTGGTATTCAGCCAGTAACAGCAGTTGTGGGAGGCTCCGCCCACCCACCTACCCAGACATCATCACATCCTGTTTTTGACGCTCTGCACGCACGCTCACATTTGCGAACTGGTAGCGAAGGTAAGTGAATACCATCCTTGCCTAGGACCCAATATGGTGGGTCAACAATGGAAAGGGATCATACCACATTTGCAATTGTTATAATCATAATTGTTATAATTGTTATAATATAATTGTTATAACATTTGCAATATATAATTTAATGTGTAATATATATATTACACATACATACATGTTTTTCTTTAATATACATAAGTATTCAGTAAACTGGATTGTCTGGGTCTTTTTGCATATTATTATTATTAACAACAAGAATAATAATTTTTACTTCTATATAGTAATATTCTTCCCACTTCTAATTTCTACTTTTATTATCTAACCATTGATAAAACAAATCCCATGTTAAAAAATATTCCGTGTCTTCTATATACATTCTTAAGAACAGAGTATATCCTGGTAACTAGGACAGGCATCTATCACATATATGCTTAGTGCATTAGCAGATAGAATTTCTCCTGCCAGGAACTTAATCTGCACTGTTTCTTTTTATAGGACTATTGCTTTTTCAAGAGTTTTCATTTACTGTCATTTGTTTCAGTCAATGACGGTAGATATGATCAAGACAGCAAGACAGTTATCAGGAAAGGCTAACACCTACAATACTTGTAGAGCTACCAACTAATATCTAAATTACAGAGCATCAAGTTCAAGTACACTTAATTCCCAAACAATTCACAAAATTTTGAGCAGGATGAGTCCTGGATGATCAACTGATTACAGAACCCTTTCAACTCTTCCATGAAAAGTGTCTTTATTTATTTAATGTATAGCATTATTACATTAGCCAGGAGACTACAATGTGAATGCAGAGTAGTAGTTGGCTGCCAAATCAGCTCTGTTGTGCTACATGCTCTTGTGCTTCCCAAGGTGTGCCACAGGAGGGTGAGCTTGCTTTGCACCAGAAAGTGAGGGCAAAGGTGAGCTAGCTTGGCACCACTCTTCCTATAGCATCACCCAAGGTGCTCTCCCACCATCAGAGCAGCCTCACAAATGGATGTTGCAACCGGGAAGGTTTAGAGCTGGTAGGAATTTGATTGCCTGCATGAAGCACCAGCTCATCTCCCCACCTATTTATCTACTCGCATAGAACATGCTTTCAAACTGCTAGGTGGGCAGAAGCTGCGAAACTGAAGCAAGTGACCAGTGGTGGGTTTCAATTTTTTTTTACTACCGGTTCTGTGGGTGTGGCTTGGTGGGCGTGGCAGGGGAAGGATACTGTAAAATCTCCATTCCTTCCCCACTCCAGGGGAAGGATACTGCAAAATCCCCATTTCCTTCCGATCAGCTGGGACTCGGGAGGCAGAGAATAGATGGGAGTGGGGCCAGTCAGAATTTTTACTACCAGTTCTCCGAACTACTCAAAATGTCCGCTACCGGTTCTCCACAACTGGTCAGAACCTGCTGAAACCCATCTCTGCAAGTGACAGGAGCGCACCCTGCCAAGCAGTGCTAGAGCTCGAATTGCAGGAGTAAAGACCATCTCCAGTGTTATTAAGCCACCACACTTCAAAAGTTGCCGTTAAGTCAATAGGAAACCTAGCAATCATGGTTATATTGCTGTTATTGCAAGCAGCAAGGAAAGCAATATTTCAGTCAACTTTTGCAACAACCTATTACATAGTGTATTCACCTAAATTCTTCAATTAATAATGTCATATGAGTGGGTCTGAAAAGGAAATGTTAGTTGACTTCATCCAGTCTCTGTTCAAAATACATTAATTCAGGACAAGCAATGTTTTGTTCATTAGGGATGAGGGAATTAAAGGTGCAACGTGGATAGAACTGAATCTGGATGAAAATGAGTTTTCTCCCTGGTATATAAAATAAGTATCCTCTCTATTTTGGGGTAGATTACTGTTTTTCTGTTTTCTGTTTCAAAATGAAAGGAAACTGCCAATATTTTGCAATTAGTCAATGAGTTTCAGAAATTGCATGCTATCTGAACTCACTGTTCAAATTCTGTATAGTTATATATTATTATTATTAACTCTTAACCCTCTTTTACTTTCTCTATTTTTGATTAGAATAATAAAGTATATTTTTTCCAATTCCTTTTAGGGTCTTATTCTATTACATTCATTCCAATGAGAAAGATACTGATATCACTGAACACTAAAATCGGTACGTCCTACTATATTCTGTACTATACTTTCTATATAAGAACTGATGGACCTATCTCATAGCACCTCACCTGATAAAATATCTGGGGAACACCAATCAAGGTCAGCCTGGGGCTGCAACTGTTAAGACTATGTGCTTGTTTAACAATAGTTAAACAATATTTAAACAAATAAAACCTCAATGGTAGGTGTGCATTTTGCCAGTCTTAGTTGTGGATAATATAAATCCTTTTGATTTCAGTCAGGTTTAAGCACACGTTTTTCCTAATCAGCTGTGGCTCTCATGTGTTACCAAAGATACATCTGTTGATGGGGAATTGCTTTTTTTCTCATATCTCCCCACTTAAACTTCCCGTTAGAAAATGATTTTATAGGGCAAGAAAGAAACTCAGACTTGGATTTGTCTTAAAGAAAGAAGAATCTTAACGAAGAATTCTTAAAGAATAATCCAAGAGGATGCTAATTACAATTAAACCATAGACTCAAATGATATGTCACCTGGTGGTGTTATATCTCATTGGAATTACTGCAAAACTAGATGAGCAATGGTTTCATTTGTAACGAAATGCATGCACTCATCCAAATCTTACATTGGGTTACAGAACTGCACACAGGCAATCTGATCAATGCCCACTCTAATTTGTTGGATCACATGAACGGAGATTCTCCTTTTAATGCTGCAAGAGTGTTGGAACGTTCATCCATTTAAATCCACCTTTCAATAAATGTTGATTTATCTGTCTTTCTCCATGATACTGTTCTGAATTTCGTGAAAGCAATCACTTATTTTTTGATGACCTGCATAAGAGGTTTAGGCACGCACTCTTAGTTCAAGATTTAGGGTGGGCTTTTACTTCACTGTCCCTAACGGTAAGTGACATAGAGGTCTGTTGGTTTGTCAACTCTCTCGGACTCCTTCCTGCTCTAAAGTAAGCCCAGCAGTGAAAGCGGAGAAAGAAAAAAAAGGGAGGGGTAGAGTACCCCTTGATAAATAACCTTTCCATATTAAATGCCCATCAATCTGACATAAACAATTAGCTGTCAGGTGCTTGGCTTTGCAAGCAGAGGCCAATTTTCAGATTAGTGCTAATTGCAGGGAGGGCTGACACATCAACTCTGAGAGCCAGTAGCTTACAGTGCCCATAGAAGCAGACTTCAATAGCAAGAGCAAGGGAGGGCCAAGGCTGCCTGTCTCCAGATTGCTGGCAGTTTGACTGTAGACTAAAGTAATGGAGCTGGCAGGGTGGAATCAATTACTGGCCAATGAAGATTTTCCCACAGGTCGGGGCTTGGGAAAAAGAAGGACGTTCCTGCTGCCTAGACAGCTGGCATGGACTGTCCAGTGGGAAAGGAGCCGGCAGAATGAGAAAAAGAGGGACAGTTTTCTGTGATAAAACAATGACAGACTATAAATTATGAAAAGGGTACTTGGCAAAAAAAGAAAAAGAAAAAGTAGAAGTTTGCTGCCTCTGCCTTTTCTCTCTGCTGTACCCAGAACGATTTGAAGACTTTTGCACTGACTTTAGACGGGAAATGTGTCAGTAGACAAATCCCAATTTAGCTCTTGCATTTTGGTTTTAATAAGGTACACATGTGTGCTTCCTTGCAGATCTTTTGGAGAGTAGTTTGTGTGACAAGTTTGATTTGACTGATGTTTGATATATTACGTTCAAGTACTAAGTACAGCATATATGTCTTTTTTTAAATTATTTCCAGTCTATCTTGTGTCTGAAGAATTTAAGGGACATACATGAGAATATTCCTTCTTTTACTTAGAGCTACCATATCAGATTCTGTCTGCAAAAATCTAGATTACCACTAAATAACAGCAAAGTGTTACCAAAACGTTTTGCTGCTATTTAGTGAGAATCAGGGGTGGTTGCTAGAGGTTCGCAGGGGTTTGGCAGAATCTCTAGCTAAGAATCTGTGCAGTTCAGAGAACCTCCAAATCCCACTCCTGGCTGGCCCCGCCCTGCCCACCCTGCCCTCCCCTCCCAGGAGTCCCCACGCGATCCATTTTGGATGCAGGTAATTTCCTCACCATCCAGTCTCATCCAAGCTTCTTGGATGAGAAGGGAAACGTCTTCAAAGAAAAAAACCAGAAAGTCCAGTTGCCTCTTGAAAAAGCACCTTTTGGGACATTGTGTAAAAATCCTCACAGCCTTCTTTCTCTCTCAAGAAACATTTAAGCAACACACAACCAACTACCTTACTTGGCTTCTGTGGATCTCACAAGTCTAACCCAGGGATGGGTGGGACAAGACAACCGCAACAATGAGTTGCTTAACAGGACATATTTTGTCACAGACATGAATTATTCCAGGATAATGCTTAGGAAACAATGGAAAGCTTGCTGGCAGAGAGAAACAATTCTGAGAATGAGAAACGGTAGACTTAAATGTGAACTTCCTGATCTCAGCTTGCTGAAAAGTGCTCTTCTGAAATGGTGCCACCCATCCTATCGAGTAGATAATTCTTTTCAGAACTACTATACTGTATCTCCATTGTTGCTAGCACGGCTGTTGTTTAACTGACACAATGGCAGAATTCATGCATAGGACACAAACAGCTGCTGCTCATAGGTTTGTGATGGGTTCTTCCAAATGGTGGATGTAAGCCATGGAGAATATCTGCCAAGGAACCTCACCCACCTGATAAAATATTTTTATTAAGAAGTTAGTTTCAGTTTTGCATGATGCATTAAAATGGATGGAGTTTCAATCTCATCGTTGTGGCTGCCATCTTGACTTTTTCAATCATTATCCTGAGGACATGTCTGATTTAATGAGATGTTGCGAGTATGTCTGCTGACTCATATGAGAAGACTTTTTTTTAAAAAAAGGTGTATAAATTCAATAAAACCCAGTTTAACATTTCTAAATAGCCCGTTTTATTTTATTTTCCTTTACCTTTGTTTTTTACAAATTAATTAATAATAGAACAATTTATTTAAGTCAAGCTTGATTCCTGGGATTTACACAGACATTTTTAAAGTAGGTTTCTTGCCAAAAATATGGAAGTGGTTTGCCATTATCTGCTTCCTATCCTATCCTATCCTATCCTATCCTATCCTATCCTATCCTATCCTATCCTATCCTATCCTATCCTATCCTATCTGTCACGAGTGTTTCCAGGATTGCTGTGGCTACTTGCCTACTTACAAACAGTATGGTTTCAATCAAGCCATCTCCTGTTTGTAATTACCTGCAAGCCTTCCCCGCCCTAGTTAATTGCAGGTTAACTCCCCATATAAGCAAGGACCTTTTCGCTTGCTACTCGGGCCTAACACTGTTTAGGCCTAGATGCAAGAGCTCTTGCTGGAAGTTGCAAGCAAAGCTCAGTGCAACGTCGCAGATGGGAGGAGAAGCACAGATAAGGAGTCCAGATGCTGTGGCAGAGAAACTCCTACGGATGCTTGCCTTTTGCTGTTTTGAAGCACACAAGCTATCATCAGGACTGCTGTTGCTGGACATTCTTCCTCCCATAAACTTCAAGCTATGTTTGCTGTTTGAACTGTTTTTACTTCAGGTGACTTTTAGCTGTGAAGTTTGTGCTGCCGCCCTTCTATTACCTCGATGATGTATCGACGCCGAAGCTGCTTATCTTCATGTTAGCTTTATTCTCTTGTGAACTGTTTCGGTATTGTGGAGAGGAATCTAGGGAGATAGCCTTGCTTCACGTAACCAAGATAAGACTTTTTTACTAATGTGCTTTTTTAAAGACATAGTGCTTTTTAAATGTTTTAAAGTAAATTATATTTTTACACAAGATGCCTCTGTCAGATTTATTTCAGTCTCAGTGTGTTTGCTCATGAGCTGGTTCACGGTCCGGGGTACCCCTCAACCCCATTCCCTAACACCTATCCTATCCTATCCTATCCCACCCCACCCCACCCCACCCCACCCCATCTCCCCTGGGTGCACAGTGGTGAGAATGCAGTGTTGCAAGGTAACTCTGCCCACAGTTTGCGGTTTGATACTGATGGAACTCAAAGTTGACTCAGCCTTCGGTCCTTCTGAGCAGTGGTGAAATCCAAATTTTTTAATACCAGTTCTGTGGGTGTGGCTTGGTGGGCATGGCAGGAGAAGGACATTGCAAAATTTCCATTCCCACCCCACTCTGGGGCTAGTCAGAGGTGGCATTTGCCGGTTCTCCAAACTACTCAACATTTCCACTACGGTTCTCCAGAACCTGTCAGAACCTGCTGGATTTCACCCCTGCTTCTGAAGTTTGTAAAATGAGAACCCAAATTGTTAGAGGTGATATCCTGACATTTTAAACTGCCCAGTGCTGTAAGGCACTATCGGGCAGTATATAAATCTAAGTACTATTGTTATTGCTATTGCTATTATCCTCACTCTTAGGAATGCTTCTTTTTAATGCTTCTTTAGTTCTTTTGGACTGTCTTGCCAAAGTCCAAAATTTCTTAGTGGTCTGCCATTTGATCTGATTCTGCTTGACATCTGGGACAAGTACAGACAATATAATATAATCTATCCCAGAGAGTGAAATGAAATTTATGTGTAAATGAATATGGGAAAATATTGCACCCATGAAGAAAAAGCAGTGTTTCATTAATAAACACAGTTTTCAATTATTAGATGTAAATGTATCTCCTATATCTAGAAACATCTGATTAGTCTAGCTACATCTACTATATCTATTACTACAGCTACATTACTGATTTCATTGGAAAGAGCTGAACATACGCTCAGTTCTCAGATATAAACCATAGGGAAGGAAGTTGGCCTAGATTTGGGTAGTAGTGAGCAGTCATGCAGAATTGGAAATAGCTGTCCCTTCGGACACTTCCCAAAATTAAAAATTAAAAATTTTAATGATAGAAAGGGGAACATTAATCAATACAAGATAATCATACTAAATTTATTAACTCATTATAGTGATATGTGCATTTAAATTAAATTAAGGTTAGTTGTCTCAGTTTGCTTACTTCTTTTGTCGGCCTCACAGATATTTTGGGAATCCAGTCAACTGGTCAGTCCTTCAAAGTCCAAGTGATCTTCATCTGGGAAGGCTGGCAACCCCATTTTGCACATTTTATGTCGTTGGAGAACTTTTTTGCTTACTTGATATTTCATTAATATACTTACTAAGTCATATACGTAGTATTTATTTCTGTGTCAGTTTTTGTTTTTCATTTCTGTTTATTTGTGGATCCTTTGGTGATTTATATTTGGGAAACATCTTGATGAGCTAATCACCAGCCTTTATAATTGACAGCATTTACTTGCTACCAGAGGGTAATGCTGCTCTTGAGGGATTTCAGGAGTTAGTGACTTTCTCAAACACTAGGCAGCATATGTTTTTTATATATCCTTGTCTCTTAAGTGTTTACAACTCATGGTAACAGCTTCAAGAAAATGAGATATTATAAAAATATTAAAAGTATTGTAAAGTGACTTAAGAATTAAAGAAGAAAGATGGGTATTGTCTCTATACAATCTTCCTAGCTGTGGTTTTAGGAATTTTCCTCATATATGGTATATCAATAAAAACAATTGGTGCTTTTTTATGGGGCAAACAGTAAGGAATAAAAATGAGGTGACCTGTATAGGAAGTAAAGAAGAGAAACTTAGAGATGAAAGTTGTCCTCTCCTAGGATAGGTATGTTTTTAAAGAAAGTACATTTACTGGAAATAAAATGTGATTATAAAGCAGCTGATCTGTTCTATATATTTAAACGGAACTTGACAGAACAGTTCCTTGTAACCTTTGGTTTTGAAAAAAAAAAGTAGCAGGAAGAATGATGTTAAACGGGACATGAGCGACAAAGGATGCTATTACTAGAATTGCCTTTCTCACTCTGAAGCTTTCAATGTTTTGGATTTCAACTCCCACAGTCTAGATATAGCATGGAATTTTGGTGTGGGAATGAAATACAACACATGCAAGAAGGTACCAGGTCCATCAAAGCTGTCCTAAAACTTGACATTTTTCTTAATTTACTATCTTAACTGTGTGCATTCAAGGGTAATAAAGCCATGGCTTTGTCCATCTGTGCCTATGAGGGAGGAACAGTCTCAGCCAGGTCAGCTGCTGTCCACATGCAATGCAATATTTTGTAGAAGTAATCTCATGAAAAGTTCACAGTAACAATATGTTTCTTATTCTGTGCTATACAAAATAAATTCAAATCTGGATTCTGTAATTAAGACAAGGGGTCTTATTATTAAGAGTTGTGTTATCTCGCACTTATTATATTCAGCTTTGCTGGAAGAGGGGAATCATTAAAAAAAACTCCTGTTCCAGTCCTCTCATACATTACAGCTTGAGCATTGAAGAACAAAAATAAAAATTATTTGGAATTCTGAATTCTCCCATAGTTCATAAACCAAGAGGAGCTATTAAAGATTAGTGCAGGCTTTAGCCTCTAAAACTGAATAAGTACACTCATTATGGTGTTTCAAAAGTAAGGTAATTATTATAAGAATGTAGGAAGAATTCTGCTGATTCAGCATCCTATGTCCAGCTAGGTACCTCCAGGAAGACTACACATAAGGACAGAATTGGGCCATATTTGTCTCACCCCCAGCAACTGATACATTGAAATTAAGTTGGCCATTTCTTATTTTCCTTCACAAAAACCTAACTGCAGGACAGTACTTGAGGTTGAGGTATTTGCAGTCCTGGAACATGAAAAGTCTTCTCTCTTCCTTTACCCACCTGTTGAATGCTTCTCTCTTCCCTTACCCACCTCCCAATTTCAGCTCAAACTCACTCTAAGGGAGCTAGATAGTTCTTGTTCTGGCAGAAACTTTTGTGAAATATCAGAACAGATTATAGGACAGTTGTTAGTCGTTATGGGCATTGTGCTTAGTACCTTTTGTAGAAATTTGTACTCTATGAATTTGTCAAGGTTCCCTAAAAGCTGCCTATTCTATCAGTTAATTCCAGAATTTAACTGTCTTTTATGGGCAGAAGGCCACTGAGCCCTTAAAACTCAATCTCTGATATAGAGGTTTAATGTAAACTACCTTGGATTTTTTTTTCATTTACAGTACAAAATGGTACATTAAAAACATACTTTACTCCCTTAACATAGAAACTGTAAAGAATATAATTTTCCTTTAATTACCATCTCAGTCTATCTTCTCATGCTAAAAAGATATAGCTTTTAACATTATGTCTCAAATTCAACATAGTAGCAGTAGCAACAATAAAACTATTCCAAAATTAATTTTAGCTATTTATCAAGATTATTCTTAGCTAAATACTACCCTGATTCTTTCAGGTTTTATTAAGAGTCACTTTGAAATCACTTCAAAGGAGATCCGTGTGTAGAACTTCTTTCAGTCCAGTACAAACCTTGACATTCTCATTGTTTAATCCTTTAAACCATTATTGCTTATGACCAAATAAATAGGGGTGGGGTGAATTTTTCCTCCTGTTCTGCTGATCCTCTATCTTAAGCAAAGGCACTTGAGCAGCATTTTGCGAATCATTTGATCAGTCCAGAGGCATCTGTTGCATTTCCTTGGCCATTATGGACCGAAATAAAAGCCATTCAAATAATCCCCAAGCAACTTCATTCCTCTATGGCTCTTCAAAGACTTAAGATTTGTTAAACAGCATTGCAGGGTTTGGAGACATTTCATCAAGAGGTCTCTGCTACCCTACCCAGGTTTTGGAGCAAAAGGGCAAATCTTCCATGCTGAAAAAGAGTGCTTAATGAGCACAGCATCTTTTGAAAAATGATGGTTCTAGTGGAAATATAGTATTTGAGAGTTGACAATAAAAATGCCTGGTGCTCCTTTTCTGGTTTGTAGGTAGAAATGTTAATGTGGAAGACTGGAATTTATTATTATAGACATGCTCAACGATGATGTAAATAATTTTTAAAAACCCACAGAAAGACACTTTCCTCTGTCATGATGATGGTAATGCTGATAGCTGTCATTAAATTTGTCCAAGGAGGCTGTACAAAAATTTTACAAGGGTATGTATGTGCCCTTGTTAAAAAGGCTTGTCTTGGATCCAATGGTGGTGAGGGTTGGTGAAAGACCAAGTACAGAGTTCCCTACGTGATTATCTCAATCCTTCTCAGTCAAATTTTAGGCTGGGCATGGAATGGAGACAACTTTTGTTGTACCAGTAGATTTGGTTGGAATTGTATGGGGATCTGAATGCAATATTGCACTAATCCTGGTCCTATTAGACCTTTCTGCAGCCTTCGGTAGTATCAGTTACGGTATCCAGTTAGACTAGGGATTGGGGACTGATGCCACTGCTTTGCAGTGTTTCTGCCTTTGTTCAATGGATGGTTCTAAACAGTGATGAGAAGTTGGGTTAGGGGCTGGTCCCTTGTGGAGTGCCCCAAGGCTTAGTCCTTCCCGCTAGCCCTTTGTTTAATATCCATGTAAATCCACTGAGAGAAGTCATACATCAATTCTTTACTGATAATACTGAACTTTACATCTCCACCCTAATCCATGGAATTGAAACAGGTGAGATTTTATCCTGTTCTTTGGAAGCTGTGAGAGTCTAGGTGTGATAGGCTAAAACTGAAGCAAGGAAAAGTTCTTGTGAGGTTCTTGTGTTGCTCCAGTGGTGTTCTAGTATTCCCAAAGGAATATGTTTATGATTTGGGGTGGGGGGGGTGTCATCCTGGATTTGTACCTCTTGCTTGAATAGCAAGTTGAATCATTGCCAGTGAGAGGACCTTGTAGCAGTCACTCAAAACCTGATCATTACTTGGTTAGATTACTGCAAAGCATTCTACATCTGTCTGCCTTTAAAGGTCACTTTGAAGCTTTACTTGGTCAAAATGCAATACCCATGTATTAGTCAGAAGTGGATAGTAAGCACACATTGCACCAATGCTGTGGGCCCTGCACTGGCTTCTAACAAACTTTGAAGTATAATTTAAATTGCTGTTGTTAATCTATAAAGCTCTTTATAGCTTGGCACTGAGTTACCTTCAGAACTATATTTACCTATTAGAATCAGCCAATTACTTAATTTTGCTGGGAAAAGCATCTGTTGGATCCACAATGTTGAGAGGTAGGTATGTGGGAGGGAAGGCTCAGGGCTACTGCTTTTCTGTAGCAGTACTGATCATCTGGAATAGTATCTTGTTGGATTCTAGGCTAGCTTTGACCTTAGTTCTCCTGTGAGCAGCTAAAAGCAGAACTATTGCAGAAGGTCTTTCGACTTTGATGACTGAATTTTTGTGGTTTTGGATTTTTTATTTTTGAACATTTTAATGTTTTCAATCAGAATAGAGCTGGAAGGGACCTTGCAGGTCTTCTAATCAAACCCCTGCTCAAGCAGGAGACCCTATACCATTTCAGACAAGTGACTGTTCAGTTTCTTCTTAAAAAACCTCCAGTGATGGAGCACCCACAACTTCTGATGACAAGCTGTTCCACTGGTTAATTGTCCACACCATTAAAAGTTTCTCCTTAGTTCCAGGTTGCTTCTCTGCTTGATAGGTTTCCATCCATTGTTTCTTGTCCTGCCCACAGGTGCTTTGGTAAATAGGTTGACCTCCTCCTCCTCTTTGTGGCAACCTCTCAAATACTGGAATACTGCTATCATGTTCCACTTAGTCCTTAGACTAGCCAAACCCAAATCCTGCAGCTGTTCTTCATATATTTTAGTCTCCAGGTCTTTCATCATCTTAGTTGCTCTTCTTAGCACTTTTTCCAAAGTCTCTGTCAGGGTGGCAATTAATCCCATTCTGCTTTTGGGTAATTGCACCTTGATTAGAGAATGGATCGTGACCATTTCCTTGAAGTATACTTTAAGAAAATAAACCCGAAGATATATTTTCTAAGAAAAACTCATTTATTTGTTATAAAGAAAATAAAACATCTTACTAATCTAATTAGTTACATCTTGGCAGCGTTCCTGCCGGACCTCTCTTGGCCAGAGAACAAAGAAAGTAGAAGAAAGTGAAAAAATGTGGACATGCGCAGTTAGCTTAGAGATAAGAACTTGGCAAGCTACGGTAAGTCTGAAAGTTCAAAAATAAGAGCTCATCTGGTAAATACAAAAACGCAGTGACAGTCTCAACATCTTTTTTGTAATGTGGTGACCAAAACTGGATGCAGTATTCCAGGTGTGCCTTACTAGGCTTTATATTTTTTGTATTTTGTTTTGTATTGTTTAAACAGAATGTAGGAATCTTAAATGCAAAGGTTCCCATCGCACATATGTGCTAGTCATTTCCGACTCTAGGGGGCAGTTCTCATCTCCATTTCAAAGCCAAAGAGCCAGTGCTATCCAAAGATATCTCAGTGGTCATGTGACCAGCATGACTAAACACCAAAGGCGCATGGAACGCTGTTACCTTCCCACCGAAGGTGGTCCCTATTTTTCTACTTGCATTTTTTACATGCTTTTGAACTGCTAGGTTGGCAGAAGCTGGGACAAGTAACAGGCGCTCACCCCATTACGCAGCACTAGGGATTCGAACCGTGAACTGTTGACCTTTCGATCAACTAGCTCAGTGTCTTAGCGACTGAGCCACCATGTCCCCATAGGAATCTTAGTAGCTTATATATTCCTGTAAAATTCCCAAGAGACCTATGAGATTGCAGTGGTGTATAAATGTAATTAATAACTGACTCTCCAAAGCCTTCTCTCTCTGAAAGTTTTCCCTTGAAGGGAGTTACAGGTAGTTTTTGATCTTTGGATCATACTCTTATAATGGGCTCAAAAATTTCTGTTATATTCTGTGACGGTCTAAAGTTGAGCCACCCATGTGACTGACCCAATTTTATGACATATTTTTTACCAATCCTTAAGCAAATGTGGCAGTCGTTCAGTGAACCTATGTCCACAATGGGCATTTTTGCTGGAAATTGAATTATCTCCCCAAATGGTATGGTGGGGAGGGATTAAATTGGATATGACAAGTTATATAAGAAGTTTCATGGGCAAACTAGATGATTTTGTTTACATCTTTTTCAGATTCTAAGAATTGCCTAGTTCAGCTGCCTTTAGCTTTTGTGACTGAGCACAGAATCCACTAAATAAGTTAATATTTCAAGTTATTGAATGCCAAATGTTGGGTAGGTACTGAAATTGTGGGACAAACGGTCAATCAAAATCAACTACTAGATCCTAGATGTTAACCTGCAAATATCTCCAACTCACTGTTAATCTGTAATATCAATGGACACTTCTCTGAAATAAGTTTGAATTAAAGAGCTGTGGTGGTGCAGTGGTTAGTGTGCAGTATTGCAGGCTAACTCTGCCAACTGCCAGGAGTTTGATCCTCATTGGCTCACGGTTGACTCAGCCTTCTATCCTTCTGAGGTCAGTAAAATGAGGACCCAGAGTGTTGGGGGCAATATGCTGACTCTGTAAACCACTTAAAGAGGACTGTAAAGCACTATGAAGTGGTATATGAGTCTAAGTGCTTTTGCTATTGTTATTGTTTCAAACCATCTCTGGAGCTGAATCCAATTTAGTGGACTGGAGGGAATTACCCAAGCCATGGTATGTCTGCAGGGTACAAAGAAAAAAGGTTAAAATTGTGGCACAAAGGTATGACATTGAAGCAGATAAAAAAGACAAATCTTTTTTTTTCACACCAATGTGGCTATCATCTTAACTGTTTTTACCATATCCTATCCCTGGAGGATGACCAATTCTTCCATGGCAATCTTTCTTTTAGTACTGAGAAGTTATCAGGGATGGTAACAAACACACAACTGGCTTCAAACCATTTGGGCACGTGGAATGAAAAAGGAAAGTGGCACCAGGTGGAAGTACTCAGTGCTCGGATCTATATTGCTAGATTTCCAGATCTATAGTAATCTGGAAGTTGATTTGTATTTCTTAGGCAAGGGCTGATCATTCTTGATTTTTTTTCCCTGAAATGAATTATTCCATGACAAAAATAATTCATAAACAGCTCCAGTAACAGATTATGAATCACATTCAAAATGTGCAGGTCGGTCCATTACTGGAAAGAAAGACTATTCCAGAACAAACTGCTCTGTTTTACATATTTTTGCATGGAGGTTACCTATGAAATTTAGCAGGTAAATAGTTCTGTCTCCTGACCTATTTTCGTGGATTTGGCTCCCGGTAATATTTTTCAAGTGTGCTGCTTAAGCCCAAAGTTGATCATGCAAGAGAGATCTGATCCCTACAGGAACATTAAACAAACAAAAATGAACCTGAAAAGATATATGTTGGCCTTCAATGCCCAGAATCCCTCAATACACTGTCTGGGGATTCTGGGAGTTGAAAGTTGACATGTCTGGAAGGGATCAGGTGGGAGAAGTCTGTGATATTGTCAGAAGGGGCCAGCACAAGATTTGGGGAGGAAGAAGGCTCCTGTGAAAAGTTATTGCTACAGACAGGTCCTACCTTGCCTGATTGATGGTGTAAATCTATAGAGAGAGGTTGTTTGAGGGGAGTCTGTCAGATTGACAGTGCAAATGTCTAATACACACAGCCTGTGAGAGAGGAGTCTGCCGACGGGTGGGAGAACGCTGGCTGAGTGTTGGTCACACGGAGATTGAATTACAGTTGAATTAGATCAGAGCTGTGGGAAACATCACCTCCTAAACACACACAGTCTCCGGGGAGGGAGGGAGGGAGGGAAGAAGCGGGGGGAGAGCGACAGTGGCGGGCAGCTGGGGTGAAGGACTGAGAGCAGCTCGCTGAAGCCAGGAACTAACTTAATTACTACAGACCTGGTTGCATCATAGTTGCCCATCTTGGGAGACTTTGCTCTCTGCAACTGAAAGGCTCTGTGGTGGCAGGCTGAAGACAGGGCAGGGCACGCTTCATACAAAACCTTTGTTTCCAAGCTGGGGGAGAGGGAGAGAGAGAGAGAAAAAAAAAGTCTTGGCGGGAGTGAAAACATTAGGAACAGCAGGGAAAAGATCTGCTCAGGCTTTTCAGCCAGGCAGCTGTAAAGGTCAGACTCCAAAGGGGATTTCGTGGCTAGTGCTACCTTTGAAGATCCGATATTTTAGAGTGGCTTAGATTTCTGCAGGGTGAAAAAAAAATCTTCATGCCCACCCGGGCTTCCCTTTCTCTCTCCAGATTCAACCCACCCTCCTGTTCTTCTCTTTCGGCCTCATGTTTTGTGGTGACACACCGCAAAGCAGGACAATGCACCAGCATCTCAGGGCTGGGATCGCAGCGTGAGGAAAGACGTGAAGGGGGAGGCTGGAGGAGAGGACAGAAGAAGAAAGCTAGAACTTTTAAAGCTTGATTAGGGGAGGGCAAAAAGTCACTTGGCGCTGAAATGAGTTCACCCAGCAGGGATGAGAGCGGGACTTCCAGGAGACAGCAGGGCAGCATTTGTTTCCTTGTCTGGCACAGAAAACGCTGGCTTAGGATGAAGTATAAAATGCATGGCATTCTCTCGTGCAATTGCACCTCAGGCGCCTTAAAAACGACCCCTTTTCTCTCTCAGCATCATTCTGCAAGAGCTTGGCAGGGGGGTGGGGGAGGAAACAGTCTCCCTCCTGTTCATTTTCCCGTCCTCTTAATCTCCTGGGTTTGCACATGTCTTTGTGGGCAGGGATGAGAACCTGACCTCTAAACCCTTGTTAATAGAATATTGGGTTTGTTTTTATTATGCAACCCACTTTCAGGACAATCCTCCTTTATTTGACTTCCAATTGCCTTGGCTTGGCTTGGCAAAGCCTCTTTTCCCCACCCCACTTTTCTTCCCTTCTGTTTGAAAATAAGCCACTGCTATCAAATGTGATTTTTGAGTTGAAGTTAGCCACAGCATTTTAAGAAACTTAAACATTGCTCAAGGTTTTTTCTTGTTGTTGTTTTGTTCAGAACAATCAAAACAGGCCCAAATTTATACGCTCTCCTTTTTTTTATGCAGATGCTTTCATTCTTGATTAATAATGATGGTGAAGGAAACTCCACAGTTATATATTCACCCTGTTGCCTTTATTCCTTTACATTTTGCAAGGTTGTTCTTGGATTCAGCTGATCCCATAACGTCCTGTCTCAAGTTGTACCAACTTACAAATATTACCAGGATGATTCACAGCATAACTTTTGTAGTTTCACCCTGACAGGCATACATTCAAGAGAGGCAGCTTGAGAAATGATAACTATAGAGTGTAAAGGTAGCCATTTCTGCTCTTTCTGTGAAGAATGGGAATTAGGGGGAGTACATCTGATAAAGCTCAACCCAGAGTGGCACAAAGTTTTTTGCAGGTTGCATGGTATCGTCTCCCCCATGACTCTGATGTAATCCCAGAACTTTGTAGTGTTGCTGCTCACTTCAGTCAGTAAACTCCACCAACACATCTCAGTGTCAAACTATTCACAGATAAAATGGTGTGTGGGAATGACCTTGGGAGACAAGGCAAAGAGATGAAGCCAAGGGAACAGTCAGATAAAAGGCAACTTGGCCCACAGCAGGAATGTGGGCAGGACAAGATACTCAGAAGAGACCTCCCATAGTTTTTGGGGTGTAAGGGGATAGGGGTTGGGGGCAGAAATATATTTTCAGACTTGCAAGATATTGTTAATATAACCTTAGAGTACAGTAGAATTAGTTCATTTGGCCATGTTTTCTGTCTGGTCTACCTCACAAGGCTGACATAATAAAGCTAGATATAAGATTTAAACTGTTAACTTGAAAGGATTAGACTAGAGGTGTCAAACTCATGGCATCACAGCATCATCATGTGACATATTAGGACCTCCCCCCCTCTTCACTAAACCGGGCACGGCGTGGCCAGCACATGACATATCCGGCCTGCAGGCTGGGAGTTTGACAGCCCTGGGTTAGACAGAATTTGAAAAACTAATGATAAATGAAACATATTTATAAATTTAAGATTTAAAATGCATGAATGAACTTTAGATAGAGTTAAATATTTTAGAACCGATTGGTTTGATTTAAATTGCATCTGTTTCATTTGACAAGTAGTTTACCATGATAAAAATGGGCTGGATATTTGCTGGTTTTTAAAACAAATAATAGCTTGGAACTGTTTATCTTGAATTTTAAGAAAAAACTATGGCTGCTGCTGAAAGCCTATTTATTTATTCTTGCAAATTATTCTTGTAAATTACAAAGTCTCTTTTTTCTTTTGTTAACTGTTCATTCTGAACCAACACAAAATATATTCTTGTGCCATTTACTTTCCACTGTTTGACAAACAAATTCGTGGAGAAGAAATGACTTTTTTAATTTGAGTAGAGTCAGCAAAACTAGTGTTGTGCTTAAAGTTTTTGACACAGATTATTGGAAGCTTAAGTTCAAATCCTGCTCAATTAAATTGGTGTGAACCTTTGAACATTACTTTCCAGGACTGTTGTGAGATATAAAATGTGGAAGGAATAGGAATACTGTGTATATATTTTAAATTCTAAGAAAAAATGGGATGTGCAACATGTATTTATCTAAACTCCCACTAAAACCTTTTAAAGATATTTGTGCCTCAATGAATCAAAATTTACTTTAGAGGAACATATAACTTATTCCCACACCGAATAAATAATGGGAGGGCATTTTAATCTATATAGAACTTGTAGGTCAGAGGGATAAGGTGGCCCAGAGCTCAACTGATTTAGAACATAGCAATGTGTAAATCAAGTAGGGAATTCAAGTCTTTGATGTGAGGAACAACTGAAGAGCTTGAAATCAGCATGTGAGTGAGAGAGATTAACTTCTCCATATTATAATGTAGCAAAGTCAGTTATTTGTTTCTTCGACAAGCAGAAAAAGATACTCCTGAAATGGAGCTGCATGCTTTGCCCTTAGTCAGTTTGTGCACACTTGTCCATCAAAGCTGGAGGCTTATGACATTGGGAAACCATGAGTGTCCTTCAGCTGCTTGGCTGAATCCAGATCATGTATCTTCTGTAGAAAACCCCGGCCAGGTGTTGCAAGGAGAGTGATGGAAAAAGTTTCTTTAACAACCCACTGGGAATAACCGTCTGATGAAAAGCTAGAGGGAGTAAAAAGCAAGCAGGCATTGTATGGGTGCGTGTTAGGATGGGGGAAAACTCTAACTCTGCTTGACCAATAGAGCTAGGATTTGGGGAACATTTTATCCATCTTGTCTTCTCCAATACATTTTTCATTGGTTGTACAATGGAATTTCCTATATTCTTATGAGTTAGGAAGGGAAGGGAATGACCCAAAAGCTTGCATGTATACCCTATTCCTCTAAATATTTATTCTCATTTAAATGCTACAGCCTCTCTAAAGAATGCTATGTAATGTGGTTTGGCAATCGTATTAAGAATTTTTTTGTCTTCTTTAGAGGTTTCACAGGAAAAAGTGAATATCTGTTAAACCAGATATGCTAGGAAATTCTATCCATGTTTACACAGAAATCAAGTTTTGCTGTGGTCATTAAGGCTAATTTAAGTGTGCTTAATGTAAGCCCAAATCTGTTATGTACATACATTTTTGTATTCTCATATGGGTTGAGTCACATAATCGCTGTGCTGCTGAAGCTTCCTACTTGATGCTACCTGACTTGTTTGCAATCAGAAACTATCAGTCTTGCATGAATTTGCCTTGGTGTGCATTGACAAACTCTGAAGAATAAACAGCTTTTGTTTATGCAAGAGTAAGATAACCTGATCATTCTAAATCATACTCACAAAAGACATTACTGTCAGAAAGACCTTAGGAATAATTCCATTAGACACAAAATTAAGTTGATGATAATTTCATCAGCTATGGCTGGTCTTGCAAAGCTGGAGACACCAAAGTAGTATAGTACTATAAAATCCTCACAGGTACCACCTGCAGAGCAATTCAATTTCCCCTTTCCAGGAGAAATTTTAGTTTCTTAGACAAAATGCCTAATCATATGTTTAATGGAAGATATATGGGATGCAAAGGTGTATTATGAGACAGAGTAAATTTAAGACAAAATTGGCTTCTATATGGCTTCTATATGTAAAATGGGAGTGCATACCGCATCATCATTATTTCACTTTGCCTCAGTAAGCATAATGGATTAGGAGAGCCTTGGTATACTGTGCATTTCAAACATTTAATCCTATTAAAACTGGTTATAAGAATAACATCACTTTATATAGCGCTGATCACATAGCTGACACTGATTCTTTTCATATACAAAAATAGTTTTATTGAAGTAGTAGATGTTTATTATGCAAGTTATATCTCAGGATCAGTTGAGTATTCCTAGTTGAGACATTATGGAATAAAAGCAATTCATAGAATTGATGGCTGAGACCCAAGCAGTGACTGACAACCAGTCAGAGAGATGAGGCTTTGTGCCCATATATACAGCATCAGAAAAGATCTGAGTCCATCACACATACATTCTTCTCACCGGATCCCATGTCAATGCAGCTATTATTTATAGTTTTTGAATGCTTCCTACACTCGACAGTGCTTATTTATCTGATCATCTTAAATGCTGAACAATTCTTGGCTACTTCTGTAGGCAAAGCCCAGGGCAGTTGCCCTATTATCCCCTCCCTACTTTTAAAGAAAGGCCCTGGGTTTTTTTTGCTATATGCACATTTTACTGGAACTAATTTTCAAAGCAATATGATTGTGGTGGGGAAGGGAAGGAAGGACTTTTCAGTAGAGCAATGAATTAATCATCTTGCTCTAGCAGGTTGCTAAAGAACAAGTAGTGACAGCTGCAAGAAGCCACTCAAAAGTTTGGAATGCTAAAAGCTGACCCAGCTGGGGCAGATTAGTAAAATGTGGGAAGGTGAGGCAGTCTAAGGTGCACCATAAATTATTTTTATTAGATGCAGGGTAGCATGGCAACTTATTGTATTCTTTCTGGCACATAAGGAGCTAGAAAACTAAGAACTCTTCCTCCTTAAGTGTTTGATCGAAGGATACCATTTTTTTTTCTATCTCTGCTCACTCAAAGCAGCAGCTTCTACCTTGAATTCTTGTCTGACAAACCAGGGATTTTTCTTTTCAGACACCTGCACGCTGAGAAAAGCTTTGTTCTGTTTTGGCTTGTCAGGCAGCTGTTCAAGGCAAAGCAGCATTCAATATGGGCAATTTTAATTTGATCTAATGAAATATGGTAGAAGGAGTCAACCAGCATAAAAAAGTGTAACTTGTTTTTTTTTTTAATCTAATAACATGCTTGGCAACTGCTTATTGGTCTAACAAAAGGAGTGAATAGAGAAATGAGGCTGTGTTTATTTAGCATTTAACAGATATTTCTGACTAAGTATGCATTAATGTTTAAAACAAGCTTTAGATGACCAAAAGTGACAAAAATTGACTTGATCAGAACTGGTTTCACAACTTTTTTCTTACTGAAAAATAATAGAATTTCAATGCATTTAATTGCTGATGGTTTACGGTATGGATTGATTATATTGTACAATATGCAATACTTTCTGTAGTCCCAGTTGCTGCCAGTAATAATACATTGCATTTCCCAAAAAGGGATGAACAGAGATAGCTGTTGAAAGTAAGAATTTTTTTTTATTTTTTATTTTTTGCTTTAATTTATATGCCGCCCTTCTCCGGAGACTCAGGGCAGCTTACAATGCCTTAAGCAATAGCCTTCATACTTTTGTATATTTATACAAAGTCAGCTTATTGCCCCCACAATCTGGGTCCTCATTTCACCTACCTTTGAAAGGATGGAAGGCTGAGACAACCTTGAGCCGGGTGAGATTTGAACTTGCAGTAATTGCAAGCAGCAGATGTTAATAACAGTGTGCTTTAGTCCACTGTACTACAGGCTCTTCATTCACTGTATTGGCCACTACAATTAAATCTTTAGGGTTTTTTTTTTCTAAAACTACGTAGGAGAGGAGCAGACAAAACTAAAAACAAAGCAAATCCTTGGATTATGAAAGGGCAGAAACCAATGCATGAGGAAATCCCCTAGGACTACAAAAGAGAACACTTTCCCTTGTGAATACAGGAAATACCTGGTTACCCCCACTTTTTTATATATAAAAATAATCCTTTTTTTCTTAAGGATATTACCACTGATCCATCCAGACTGCTAAGCAGAGGGAGAGTAGGAAAGCTTTGTTAAATTCACTTTCAATTTCCTGCCATTTTAGACATATACTACACAACTGGTGGGGTAAGCCTAAAACACAATATATTTTAAGAAGTCTTGCTATCATGCTCAGAAAAATCTATCTATCTATCTATCTATCTATCTATCTATCTATCTATCTATCTATCTATCATCTCAGATCACTCATTTACAAGCAACCCCACCCTACTATGTAAAAATAAACAGTAAATGTCATCTGTGGATACTGGTAGTTTATTTACTCCTGAAATACAGAGCATGGAACTTAACAGAAATAATATAGAAAGTAGATAAATAGTGTCTTGCTATAATCTCTTTTAATCTTAAAGGGGCAGCAGGAACTCCAGGGTAGTCCAAAAGGAGAGGTAGTTAAAAAATCAAGATGGCAGCCATGACAGTATGATTGAAGCATCACACCTTTTTATATATCAGCAGGATTTTGATCGCATGATTGCTGCTGCTGCTATTGTGAATTTTTTGATCTCCACTCTGCAAATATCCCTGATGAATTTGTAAGGGAAATTGAGAAACACTAAAATATCTAATCAATAATGTGATCTCGTCTCTTGCATAAACCTTGAATGTTCCTTTCAGAGTTTTACAAGTATGTATAGGGATTTGTATATTTATTGCAGGCAGGCTATCACAAATTTGTAATTTGTGGGAGAAACTGGGAAATTTGTTCTGAACTCCAAGGGGTCTTCATTTGGGACTCTGACCAGTGGTGGGATTCAAGTAATTTAACAACCGGTTTTCTGCCCTAATGATTTCTTCCAACAACCAGTTTGCCAAACTGCTCAGAAAGTTAACAACCGGTTCTCCCAAAGTGGTGCAAACTGGCTGAATCCCACCATTGACTCTGACCCTACCTTGTTGAGCACTGGTATCCTTATACACCTGTCCAGACACTTTAAATCCTTCAGGTAGCCTTGCTGGAAGGCAAAACACCCCCTCAAAGAAACAGCCCAGTGATAAATAGTTTCACAATAAGTCAGAAAACCTGAAGTGCTATAATCATGTTTAAAATTTCCAAATGGGTTTCACAGCTAAATAATTGTGTTATCCGATGACATCACTTACCTGAAATTAAAACTATATTCATAAATAAAAGTCCATCAAATTCACATTAGCTCATAGGGTGACAGTAGTTCCTTCTGGTGACATTGAGGCAATTAAACAAGTTTTAGCTTGTTCAGTTCCTAGCAGATCAATACATATATGTACGATGTATTAGGCTAGTAATTATTGTAATTATTTCTAAAATAATGTAAATGTTTCAAATATATAAAAAGCTTGATGACAGTGAGCTATTTTTAGAAAAGGAATATATCAGAATCAAGAAGAGCCTTCATTTTTTTCATTTGTGGTTTAAAATCTGTTAGCTTTGTAGTATCACAGATTCCTTTCCTTTCAAGAAACGGTGAGTGATCTGTTTTAACATGCATGTCCTTGACTTGGCCCTTTTCTTTGGAATTAACAGGATATAAGGCTTACATTCAGCAAGCGTTATAACGTTATGTCTGTTCAAATCCTGATTTTATTGTAGAGGAATGTTTACCATAATTTGCTTGACATGTGATTTCTACCCTAATTCTGCCTATTTGATTTTACAGTCTACAATATTTTATGACACGAAGTGATACCTGTTTATGACTCAGATTCTATTGTTCTCTTTAAGTACAAAAATTAGTTCCTCTGAAAAATGGCAATAACTATAGCTTTCAGGGATTCCATGGGAGAAAGGGGAAGGGCTTTTCAATAGTCAGAATGCCAGCTTTGAAACCTTGCCCCCTTTAAGGTGTGTATTTGTGATACACCTACAAAGGGGATATAATTCAGCCACAGATGCCATCTTGATTGAAGATGTCCTGATAGCCATGGTCAGTTGGACAAATTTTATAGTATCTTTTATCTTGGCTTGTATTTACGCCCTTCACTAGCAGATTTAAAAGTTTAAAAAATGTGCTTTAGTTTGTTTTAAAATATGTCTATCTGTTTATCAATAAAGGATCAAGTTTCTTATAAAGTTTTCCCTTCCACTTTCGGATATACTTGCCTGTTTTAGATCAAAAAGTACTTTTCAGCTTCTTTGAAACCTGGAAATTTAGGATAGTAAGACACATAAAGAGATCAAACAATGAGAGGAATTAAAAAATGATACATTGAAAATACTTTAATGAGTATGTTTCATATATTTCTACATGCAAACAGCAATAAAAATTACACTTCATAATGAAGCTGTCTCCAAGGGAATTAAGGACAATTACAAAAGAGTAAAGTCTGTTGAACATAAAAAGGAGTAAGTCCTATAAAACAATTTTCAAATACACATGCAGAGAAATGCAATGAAAAATATGGTTTACAGATTATGGTATGTTATGCTTTGTTTTTAAATGGTTATTTATTTCAGAAGAGGGAGTGATGGCTCAGAGATTAAAGGTGCTGAGCTTGTCAACTGGAAAGTCGACAACCCAGGTTCATGACCTGGATGCTGTGTGACAGGGAGAGCTCCCATTACTTGCCCCAACTCCTGCCAACCTAGCAATTTGAAAGCATGCAAGTGTGAGTAGATAAATAGGTACCACCTTGGGGGAAGATAACAGCATTCTGTGCACCTCAGTGCATTGTCGTGCTGGCCACATGACCACAAGTGTCTTTGGACAATGCTGGCTCCCTCAGCTAAAAAATGAATTCCACCCCCTAGAGTTGGACATGACTGGACAGGAGAAACCTTTACCTTTATTTATTTATATGGCTGTCCAACTCAAACATGACAACTCCAGTGGCTTACATTAAAAATCAGTGTAAAACCTCACAAACTCCCCACCCACCCCTGTAGTGGAGACCATGCACTCGCAGCAGCCACTTGATTAGCTCGGCATCAACCAGGGGACCTTAGGCCTGTTGATAAAATCACATCTTCAGGACCTTCTGGAAAAGTAACAAAATGGAGCCAATCTTCTCTCTTTGGGAAAGGTTCTTCAAAGGAAAGGAGCCACCACAGAGAAGGGCTTTTTCCTTGGTCCCACTAGATGTATCTCTTTAATAGATGGGACCTGCAACACACCTTACCTTCCTGGTCTGATGGGCTGGGTAGATGTAACTGTGGAGAGAGTCCTTCAAATAACCTGGCCCAAAACTATATTGGGCTTTAAAGGTGATAACCAGCACCTTAAATTACATTTGGAAACAGATAGTAACCGATGCAGCTTCTGAAAGAGGTGACATATACACAAATCTTGATTTGCACAAAACGATTGCATTTTGAACCAACAAAAGCTTCCAAATACTTTTCAAGGGCAGCATAGAATGCATTACAGTAGTCCAAACAGGAAGTGACTAGGGCATAAGTGACTGTGAGGAGGGTGTGTTGGTCCAGGTAATTGGTACATAACTTGTACATGTGCATAGGCCGCCTTTTGTGAGTCCAAAAGAACCTCCAGATTATACACCAGGTCTATCTGGGGCAATCCAACCCTATCCACAACTAACAATGGCAATTCTTTGAGAACCAAGGAGCACTGAATCCAAGGCCATTCTGCCAGGGTTCAGTTTTAGCTTATTGTTCCTCATCCAGACCTCAGCAGCCTCCAGGAACTGTGAAAGGGTGGTTGTGGCACCACTTAACTCATAGCAGACAGAGATGTACAATATGATTGCTGATCCCTCTTACCTATGGCGATTGATGATCTCACCCAGTAGTTTCATGTAGATGTTAAACCGGAGTGGAGAAAGCACCAACCCCCCCAGAACCTAAATTACCACTTCACTTCGGGTCCTGCAGTCGCAGGATCTTCATTTGTGGGCTTCGCAAATGACTTGCCAGAAGCAAAGTTAATTGAGAAGACAGAAATAACATCTTAAGTCACTGCCACTGTCACATCTCTCTTAGCAATCAATTTGCTGGTTCCAATTGTGGTTGCTAAGCAAGGGCTAGTATAGTTCCATGGGAAGCATCTTGAAGGTAATAAAGGGAGAAGCAAGAAGCTGACTTGCTAGTTTGATTTCTGATTTCTGATAGTTTTGTGTTTTGTCACATCTGACATATTAGCCGTTTTATAAACAGCAAGTCCCTCTCCTATGGATTATTAAAGTATTTTAAAAAATGACCATAATATAGTTTCAAAACTTCAAATGAGCAACCCGCAACCCAAAAGATTGGAGACCCCCAACCTATCTGTCATTAAAGGTCACATAGTTGCATAACCAAAGGTCACATATTCAAATCACAGATAGTATTTAGTAAAAGCATCCCAACTAATCAATATCTCTTTTGCCTTTCTTCCTGTCTGTTTTAGCTTCAGAAGTATAGCCTTTTATTTAAAAAAAAAATCAGAACATGGAGCTTTTACTCTAAGCATTATAGCCAAGCAAATCTGAAAATTTACCTGCACATTTAACTAGGTTAACCACAAAGGCTATTTTTCTCTTCTGGATCGTAGTCTTTGCTTGCCAGGGAAACAAGAGGCTGGATCAGTTTTCTTACAGCCCTCTAGGAAGTGATCTTTCAGTTGTTGCTGTAACCACACATCTCCCCAGAAAGGCTGTGGCTCCAGCTAATTAGCACACGTGATGGGAATAGGAAACAAAAGCCCAAACAATAGTAGCGTGGGAACACAGCATGAACAACAATTACACCACTTCTAAAATAAATAAATCCATCCAACAATAGGCTATAACCTGCAATTCAATAATTTGGGAATAATATTTAAAGTTTTGATTGGATTATTGTTCTAAGTAAGAGACTTAGAACTACCCTAAGTAAGGCTAGAACAATCTTACTGCTTCATACAATAGAGCAGGGGTGTCAAACTCATGGCCCATGGGCCGGATGCGTCATGCGCTGGCCACGCCCATGGCCAGTTTAATGAAGGGGGGAAAAGTCGCAATACATTACATGATGACATGAGTTTGACACCCCTGCAATAGAGTCAATAAGACAAAATGGGATTCCTTTGTCCAGTAGGGGTCTGTTACCTCTAGTTTTAATTCTAAGTGGTGTAACTGTACCCCTGAAGGAGCAGGTCCTTGATTGTGCAGTTCCACTTGATCTCAGCTATTGGTAGATGGCAGGTGGAGGCCATGACCAGATAAGGTGATGTCTAGTTTCAGCTGGTGCAGTAGTTGGACGCTTACTTTGAATTGAAGGCCTTGAAGTGATGATTTATGGCATTCTTACTATGTTTCTAGATTATCACAATGCACTTTATATGGCAATACCTTTGAACCCCCCTCAGCAACTGCAGTTAATCCAAAATGCAGTGCGCCCACTATTGACCAGGGAGTGCATTCCCCCATAAATCATATTGAGCAGCTTACAGAAAAAGATGGGAGATTTTTTTCTGCATGGCCCTACTTTATTTTGGCTTATTATAAGCAGTTAATATTTTTGTCTGCTTTTTAAAAAAGGTATTTGGTTTTTTTTTAACAGTTTCTAGCTTCACCTACTTTGACATCATAAACCCACTGCTTGCATGTGGCACTCTCTTCCCTCTGTTGATTTGGCCCTTGGGCAATGAAAAATTGCCTGCCTCTTATTGCTTCCAGCAGAGATATGGGTATCGGTCAGTGATGTGGAAATGTCAGCAACCCAATGGAGAATAACAGGTTGACAGATCTTCAGTGCTCTTCTTCTTTTGAGGAGAAAAAGACATGCAAGAGAACTACGTTTTCAAAGTTAATTTAGCGTACTTGCAAGAGCAAAGGTCAATAGTAGTGGGTTTCCTTTTCAGGATGCCTTAAAACATCCCCCCCTTTTTTCAGTGTTATTTTGACTGAGTCATAAAACAGCCTCCTGGAGGAGGAAATAGAAAAGGACAGGAAATGCATCCCAAAATAAACATTGACCTCCAATGTTGGCTAAGAAAATGACACTTTCAGGGCTGACCCTGTTTCCCAGAAAACAGTTCAGCTGCCTTATTAGCTGTGAACCCCAAACAATTGAGCTTCCCCTAGTGTTTTCTGTATCTAAGGTGGGTAAGGAGAATTGAAACAACAGGGGGCTGGTAAATGGGCCAGTCCCTCAGGTTTGCTGTTCAGACAGTTTTTAGCTTCTGAAACTCTTTAGGGATATGAGCACCATATGGGAAAGAAATCTGCCAGATCTAAATGTCTGATCTTGCTTAGGCCCCAAACTCAAGATCAGAAGGACAGTTTTAAAGGGCTTTTAAACAATAAAACAGCCATTCCCAACTTAGTTCTCTTCAGATATGTTGGGCTATAGCTCTCTCTCCTCTTCATTAGCCGAGCCATTGGTCACACAGTTTGGGAATGAGAGAAAATGCTGGGTATCAGGCTAGATTGAAAATAATTTCATTTTGGTCTGTTATCCTATAGAACACAATTACAGTAGCCAAAATTAGGTGTCAGGCTAGGATCTAGTAAAATAGCCTGCCAGTCCAGGGAACAATTTTGTTCGGCGCCTATCTAATTCATCTGCAAGTACTTATGCTAACATGCCTAGATATTGTCTCCATAACTTCCTTTTGAAGTTTCTGTGAGAAGCTAAAAGAATCCAAGGTCTCTTAGGTCAATCAGAGCACACAGCACAGAAGCAGATGTGTTCTTTGTAAAATCATTCTATGTAATTTCCATTTAACACAAATATTTTTACGAGCATATGTACATATGGGTTTCTACTTTGTCAGCTTTTGGGTGCTAACACCCAAGTGGCAGTGAAAGCTGGACATTACATGACACAGAATTATAATTGCGTGGCTGTATAAGCAGATCAGTCTACAAGAAAGCAGTAAATGCTGAATTTCCAATTTGCTGCTCGTGATCAATAGCTCATCTTTAGAATCCAATCCATATTAGAATGTTTTAAAATCATTATTCAGATCTGTGAGGATTCTGATGCATTTCTGATGGCGTGGGGTCAATTAGTGACCATTTGAAATTACAATGGCACTATAAAAAGTGACTTATGGCCATTTTTCACACTTACGATAGTTGCAGCAT
This sequence comes from Arizona elegans, assembly GCA_022577455.1. NCBI lineage: Eukaryota > Metazoa > Chordata > Lepidosauria > Squamata > Colubridae > Arizona > Arizona elegans. The sequence goes on from JAKOOJ010000002.1 coordinate 22,526,111, forward strand.
CCCCATGGTCACGTGATTTACATTTGGATGCTTGACAACTGACTCACATTTATGATGGTTGCAGGTCCTGAGGTCATGCGATCACCTCGTGCGACCTTCTGCCCAGCAAAATCAACGGGGAAAGCAGATTCACTTAACAACCATCTTACTACTTTAAACCACTGCAGCCATTCACTTAATAGCAGCAAGGAAAGTTGTAAAATGGGGCAAAACTCACTTAACACATTTCTCACTTAACACATTTCTCAATTGTGGTCCTAAGTGGAGGACTACCTGTAATTCCCTCAGGTGTAGCCAATTTTATGTTCTCCTCTATATCCACACCCCTCTTAATTTACAAAAACAGAAAAGGACGGTCTGCATTGTGTATATGATTATTTCAGCTACGCATAGAGGTCATTTATTTCTTGCACCCTTGGCCAGTGGCGTTCTTATGGGCGAACAGACTCCAACGAAAAGCCCTTTTGCGACGTTCCTATCCATTTGCATCTCTTCATGGCTGCTAAGGTAAAGCGAGCTAGCTAGGAGTACAGCCTGAAATTGGCAAACGCTGCTGAACCTGCAAGGAAGTCCTGGCCAGAAGAGATTCCTGGCAAACGGCAGGCCCGGAGGCCAGAGGATTCGGAGTTGCCAAACCCTGCCTCGGCCCGCCCTCGGTTCGGCTGAGAGTCGCGGCGCTTTGTGAAGCCGGTGGTAGAGCGCAGGGCAGCCAAAGCCGGCGGCCCGAGTGCCATCGCCGCTCCACCCCGCGCCCAGGGGAGGTTCACACGCGGCAGCCGCCGCTCATGCACGCCCCGCTCAGCGCCGTCGCCGCCGCCAGCCTCGCTTGGCCGCCAGCCGGGTACAGAGCAACTTTCCCACGGCCGCCCAGCCACGCGTGTGGCTCTGCAAGCGCCCAACTGGCCTCCGGCCCAGCCAATTGCAGAAAGGAGAGGCGGCGGGTACACAAGAGAGCGGGGGTGGGTAGGAGTGGGGGAGGGGGGGAAAGGAAGAACGGCGGGCTGCGAACTCGGCCGTGGAGCCAATCCGAAGCCTTGTCAGCCAATCGGAATCAGGAGTAAGAGAGGGCGTGTCACTGAGTGACTTTCGGGTCGGCGGGGATTGGCCGGTCCCGGCCAGGCTTTAACCAATCAGAGGAGGCGGGAGAGCGAATGGCTACACAGAAGTCGTAAGCGGCCGGGAGCGCCTGGCGCGCCTCTCTGACTGCCCACCCCTCCCTCGGGTAAGAGGCGAAGCGTGGGAACGGGATGGGGGAGACGGAGCCGGAGGGAGCGCGGTGGCGGCTGCAAGGAGCGCACTGAGCTGGCACCAGGGAACCGCCACCCACTCGCTCATTCACACGGACGGGAAGCGGAACTCTTCCCCGGTCCCAAGCTTTCCGTTTGGACTGGTATCTTCTGGAGGGTCCGGCAGCATGAAGCGGACACACCCGGACTACAGCTCCTCCGACAGCGAGCTGGACGAACCCATCGAAGTGGAGAAGGAGAGCGCGGACGAGAACGGGTGAGGGCGCCGGGAAAAATCGGTCGCACGCGTAGGTAGGCAGGCAGGCAGGCAGGCAGGTAGGCAGGGTGGCTCCCTGGATCTTCGACTTGCCGCCGCCGAGGCATCAGCTCCAGGGTGGCGTGTCATCCCGGCTCCGGGTAGGCAACACCGTGTACCCATGTAGGCATGCGGAAGAGCTTCCCTCGCTCTGATCGTAAAACTAAAGTTATGCCCACTTGCCTTCAACCCAGCGAAACTCACGTCCGAATCAATCGTTGCGAATCGGGCACCCCTACTCACTAGAAAGCCGGCTAGCACTCTACAGGATTGAGTAAGATTTATTTCTGAATGAAGTTTAACACCTAAAGCGAGGGACGCTTTAGTATCTAAAGCGAGAAACAGAGGAGCCTGGGCATCCAGTTTCACTTAGAAGTGATGGCCAGGAAAGAGCACTCTGCACATGCTTGAGGCAGCCTTTCTGGCTTTTAACAGCTTTTTCCAAGACTAACTGCTGACTAATACATGCTGGATTATATGGTATGTGTTATGCATACTGGAAAGCAGATCTTGGCTCTCAAAGCAGGAAGAAACGGATGGTGTTGGGCATCAGAGTTACCTGGAAATAACATTAGCATTTATTCTGCAACCTTTTGCACACCTACACATGGGTCTGGCATAGTAATTCATAGGGATAGGGATTGTGTCCCATTTTCTGTTTTGGAGCTGTATTGACTTCTTCCTTCTTGCTGTTTTTAGAAATTTGAGCTCAGCTCCAGGTTCAATGTCACCAAACACCACTTCCCAGATCTTGGCAAGAAAAAGACGTAGAGGTGTAAGTTTTCCCCCCACCCCATGAATTGCTCTGATATGTGAAAACTTCCTCCCCCCCAATTCCCACACTGCCCAGTATTGCTTCTGGGAGGAAAAAAAACATCCTTTCCTTTCAGATTATTGAGAAGCGTCGCCGTGATCGGATCAACAATAGCCTATCTGAGTTAAGGAGGCTGGTGCCTAGTGCTTTTGAAAAGCAGGTAAGTTTGGGGGAGTTCAGTGCTGCAATTTAGTCTTATTCTCTGGTTCTCTTTGTGCTTGGCTGGAGCCCAACTGCCTTTGCACTGACATTTGTCTTTGCTTTCTTAGGGCTCAGCCAAATTGGAGAAAGCTGAAATCTTGCAGATGACAGTAGATCATCTGAAAATGTTGCACACAGCAGGAGGGAAAGGTAAGATTTGTGTGTGTGTGTGTGTGTGTGTGTATTAGCATTGAAAGGCTGCCTTGGCGGTTAATTATAGGAACTGCAGATCAACAGGATTATCTGGAAGCTGAGACTGAGAAAGTAGCTGTGTTCTCCCAAGGGTATCCCTGATATTGTTTAAGCAACACTATTGTGATTATGGAAGCTCAAAAGATTTTTCAGAAGTACAATACCTTTTGTATGGAAAGAGGTTGGTGGGAGAACTCCCAAAAGAGGCTGGTGAGGATGGAGTCTGCCTTGGTGGGTGGGGAGAATGCAAAAATTTCAGTAGTGAAAATGAAAACGGAATGGAATCTTCCTTGAAAGGAACATTAATGGTTGGAAACTTGAAAATAAGAATCCATATTGGAGCATTTTATAGTATGGTTTCTTAGTACTGAATTGCACAGTACAATAGGGCTACTTTAGCATAATGTGATGAGAGTCTCAACAGAAACATATGCAGTGTTAACAAGTGAAATATTCATGCTATTCAGTGGCTGTAAGTCCATTCTATATAAAGAGGCATATATAAATTTATATATATAAATTTACATAAAGTGCCTTTGGTACAAATAGGTTATTAGATGGTAGGAAAGGAGAAATCACACACACACACACACACACACACACACACACACACTAAATTGAAAGTATGTCTCTTTATATAGAATGGGCTCTGGTGGCTCAGCAGACTAAAGCACTGTTATTAACATCCACTTACATCTGCTGCCTGCAATTACTGCAAGTTCAAATCTCACCAGGCTTAAGGTTGACTCAGCCTTCCATCCTTTCTAAGGTAGGTAAAATGAGGACCCAGATTATGGGGACAATAAAATGACTTTGTATAAATATACAAAAGTATGAAGGCTATTGCTTAACTCATTGTAAGCTGCCCTGAGTCTCTGGAGAAGGGCAGCATATAAATCAATTTTTTTAAAAAAATGGGACTATATATATATATATGTCTCAAATACACATTTTGTCATTTTTATGGCTTGTAGTAGATGCCTATATTTTAAGTTATCTCTGCTGATAACGGCTATAGTTTTATCCTGTGAGTTTCTTAACGGGTCAAAGAAACCCCCCCCCAGCAGGATACAGATATAATAGATGTGTAGTTACAAATCATAGAAGAGCATGGATACAAGAAAGTGGTGTAATTTCTTAACAATAATGTACTGTTTACTGATGCATCCTTGTAATAAGCTGGTACATAGTAGTGCAATTTATAGGCTGTAATTTGCATCCTATTAACTGGAGAATACTCTTATTAAAAATCAGAGTTGTTGCTTCAGAGTGTTCGGATGAGAGTCTCTCATTTGGCAACATCCAGAAATGTAGGACTAAAATTTCCATACTGGTTAGAGCATGGAAATTGTAATCCAATTTATTTGAGGCTTTAGATTATGGATTATAAGTAGTGACTGCATTTTTTTGCTGACAAATGTTTGTTAATTATATTGTGATAATACTGTAACCAGTTCATTGTGATTTTCTGAAGATAAAATTGCAGTTACTTGAGGCATCTTTATCAGAGTGAGGCTGGAATTGAACTGTATATTGTGACTTCTTAGAGATTATGGGCCTTTGTGTTGTGTGAACCCAAGGGATAGGGATAATTCAGCAAACAATGATTAATTAAACAGTTAGTGTGCTGGGTAAACTAATGTTGGGTTTACTCATTTCTGAGTAAACATGGATAGTAAAAATGCATGTCATTCAAGGTTCACTTACTTGGACGAAAGATTTATTAGGATCAATGGCCTTTTTTTCTGGCAGAAGCGTGGAACTGCATTAAGACACAGATTAAATTCCTACCTTGAATATCATCATCACAACTGGAAAATTTTAAGCCCTAACTACTTCTTTTCTTAGCTTTGTTATGTAGCTTATTAAAAATGCACTAAATTACAGGATCGTTTTTTTAAAAAAACAGGATCATGTGCCATTTTTTAATCACAATAATATTCACAGTATTCCTGTAAAGGAATCAAATACTATCATCTTCCATTCAACTCTATAATAAGTTAAGATCTGTTCTGCTAATGAGTTTGTGTCTGTGGACATTTAAGTTGGGTTTGGGGTTAAGAGTAGGAAATACAGAGAAGAGACAGAGGAGATCCATAGTTCAGAAGACACGTTCTATAGTTCGAAGTGGGGCATATTTTTCTTTTCTATCTTTACCTATGGTTGTTATCAGGGTGGATTTGATTTAAATCGAGTTGATTTAAATCACAATTTAAATCACTAGTAAAAAGGCTTGATTTAAATCAACTTGATTTAAATCATAATTTTTAAAGAGCAACTGTCATCTCTGCTACTCCTTTGACCCACTGTTGACTCACCGATAGCCCCAGTGTTGCAGAATATACAGCCTCATGCTACATAACTAAGCTCCATTTCATGCTGAATAAACTAAATTATTTATGTATCTTAAATAGAAAACTATATTACGATAGATTTTTACCCCAAAAGTTTTTTATTAAAAAACTCAATTTAAATCGATTCGATTTAAATCAAAAAAATCCGATTTAAATAAAAAAAATCCGATTTAAATCAAAAAAAAATCTGATATCATTATTTTTATCCACCCTGGTTGTTATATTCTAGGCACATGTGCAGCATGTAATTGCTATAATTACTAAAACATATTTATTATGCAGCACATCTGGATGCAGTTTCAGGACTCATTTATTTGGGTGGGCAGTAGTTCCTACAATTTTATTCTGATTTTTAATGGTATTTTATTTAGGGAAAGCTATTGTTATTTGAATGAAGTGAATGTTCAAGAGCAGGGGTGGGTTCTACCTACCTTTACTACCGGTTCGCAAAGGGGCCGCGCATCCTTGCTTGCTTCGCTCGCTTGTGCACACACGCTCTTCTGCGCATGTGCAGAAGCTTATGCGCAGAAGTGTTCTGATGACAGGGTCGGTGAGCAGAGCCTCCCATCGGTTTTACTACTGGTTCTATAGAACCGGTCCGAACCGGGGGCAACCCACCACTGTTCAAGAGACAAATGATCCTATGCATACATTGCCCTAAAATGAATGTGATGTGTTAAGGTTTGGGCATAATACAATATGGGAAGCCAGCTATTGCAGCTTATTAATCGATCTGTAGTTAAAACAAAAGCACAGGACAATGTTAGCTGTGAACCCAGCCAATGGATGGGAACCCCCTTCTAATGACCCCCCTCTTTAATCCTTTCTTCTAGGCTATTTTGACGCCCATGCTCTCGCGATGGACTACCGGAGCCTAGGTTTTCGTGAGTGCTTGGCTGAAGTAGCCCGTTATCTTAGCATTATAGAGGGGCTGGACAGCTCTGATCCTCTTCGTGTCCGTCTTGTGTCTCACCTGAATAATTATGCCTCTCAGCGGGAAGCAGCCAATAGTTCACACAGTGGTCTTGGACAGATTCCTTGGGGCGGTGCTTTTGGACATCACCCTCACATCTCCCATCCTTTATTGCTGCCTCAGAATGGGCGTACCACTTCAAATGGTGCAGCGGCTTCTTCAGAAGGCCATCACCAGAGCAGAAATGTGCCTCCCCATGCTGAGTCTTCTTCCTTGAGACTGCCCCCTAATGGTGCCATCGGACCAGTGCTCCCTGTGGTCACTTCTGCTTCTAAGCTCTCCCCTCCCTTGCTTTCTTCCATGGCCTCCTTATCTGCATTCCCCTTTTCCTTTGGTTCGTTCCACCTATTGTCTCCTAATGCTCTCAGCCCACCTGCCTCAGCACAGTCAGCCAGTCTGGGCAAACCCTACAGACCATGGGGGACTGAGATTGGAGCCTTTTAAGAACCAGAGTTGTTATGTGTGTATGGGACTGTAAATATCTGTCTGAACTGTGGAGCTTCCAACTTCAGTTTGAACACTTTTAACAGTTTGGTGTAAAAGGTACAGTTTCAGTTTTAACAGGATATGTACAAAAAGAGTTTCTCTTTTTCCCTTCCTCATCATTTATTAGGGCAGACTGAATGCAGAGGCTTATCTAAATCTTTGAATTATAATAGATATTAATTTTAATGAATTACGCTGACTACTGTATGATGTTAGTCATGTTTTCAAATGATCCCATTTGTCTGAAAACACTGGTTTAAAGCAACTAGAATTTCTGTCTATATTATATATTATTTTTCTGTGTCAGGACTTCAACACACATGTTGCTCTGCATTGTTTGATAGTAGTTCTGAGATGTTTTTAAAACAAAATATTTTGTTGGTCACGTTCTAACTTCTATATTTCCGAACAAAACCATTGACAAATCAGATGAAACCCTGTACTGATTCCAAAATACATATATTATTGGCTTGTTTTATTTCTCAGTATAACCCATGCTTTGGGCTTTTTTGTGCTGAATTATTCTACTTTTCATGGGAACAAACTATTGCAAGAGTCACAAAAAGTTTATAGATTGAAGTTTTTATCCTCTTCCCATTTTCTGCTTCTGTAGTTAAGGCCATTAAATGAATTAGATTTGCTGCCTAACTTCAAATAATTTATTTTCCATTGTATTTGGTGTGCCTTTTATTCAGCGATCCCAGTTGGAATTAAGATCACTAATTTAATTTGAAGCCATCACAGTTGTTTTCCTAATTTTTATAAACATAATGTTTCTAACATTAAAGGTTTTTTTTCATTCTGGGTTTTTGAGAAAGAGACTTGCTGGTGCTGCATTACCTAAGTCCTATTTCCCATTTATTTATGAAAATATCTTAATGAGATACTGCAATTAACATTGCTAGATTCAGTCCAGCAATTTAATGGTTAAGAGATGACCACTTCGTCAGTTAAGTGTGAATAATTTAGATAGCATCTTACTCCATATGATTATTTTTAACATGTTGATAAAGCAGGACATGAGGTCATTCCAGTAACTTTTTCCTGTTCTTCCCAAATTCCTTTTGTTTCTCATACCTTGAAGTCCTACTTATGACTCCTAAAACCAACATGGTATGATGAACAGATGAGAAATCAGTTACTTGGCTCCTGTCTCACTAGTGTAAAAATAAAACATAATATCTGTGTTACAGTACGTCATATACAGTCTCGGATTTAACAATGGGAACTATGCAAGGATACTGTCATGTTGGGTTCTCTTCAACATGCAATTGATCTCCCTTGGAAAGGATATAAGAAAAAAATAAGGATTTCCACTGACAGGTTAGTTCTGCTGGTGATCAGAGGAAGTTGGATACCACCAGTTGTAAATTACAGAACAAAAAAGTTTGAGAGCACCTATGGAAATTTAGTCATTCCTGGAAAAGATAGGATAGGGCATAAGTATAATTAGCAAGTTTTGAGAAAGTTGAAAGCTTGCCTTAATCTCTCAGTAATTCAGAACTGAAGCTTTATTCGGCAGTGTTTCAGGACTTCCCATGTTTATAGTTTCTGTTATTTATACAGTTGGTGCTCCATAACATCTTGAATTTGAAAATTTCAGCCCATAACAAAAACTATACAGGAAAATGTGATATATATTCATTTAAAAGTACAAGCAAAATGAATACTGTGAATAATTTAAAAGAGATTATTTGTTTAAAGCTGTATAATTTATCCTTTTCACATAACCAAAGCTTTTGCATAATAGAATTTGAGAATTTTACTATGGAATCCACAAAGCAGATGAGCATTAATACCATCAACAAAAATGGTTACTCTATACTGCAGATACTTTTTTTCTATACGAAATGTATTCACTAAACTTTGGAAAGGAGTTAAACAAAATAAAACTGAGGGTACTGATTTCCTCAGTTTGGAAAGGACTATTGTATATATTTTGGGCTGGTTTTATAAGAGAATATTCTGTTCCTTAAAGATGCTCAACAGAGTTTCACCCAGTTGGACTTGAATACTTTTGTACTTGTGTTGTGCCTAAATAAAAGAATAAGAACAAACACGTTGATGGGACGTTTATTTAATTAAACAAGAAAAAAAACCTTTTCAACTTGTTACACCATTACTGTAATTACTGTTTGGGGTTGCTTTAACATTTAATACTTTGTGTGTTATTTTCTATTGCATTTTGTGCCCTTACTTTACCAGAGCTTACAAAGAAAATATGTATCGTGAACCATTTTTAAAGCTATTTGATTGTTTATACACCAATGTTTTAATTGTTTGGTTAAGATGTGTATTTAATGTGAGTTCCCTACAATAACAGATTGCATATTAAATAATGTAAACTCTAAATCAGATGAGTTCAACCTTGTGGTATTGGGAGCTTGATTAAATAAAATATTTGTGTGCAAGGAGTATTGCAATAGGCAAGGCAGTCATGCAAAATTTTGAGCTGCTACAGTTAAAGAGATTTGAGTTAAAAAGTGTAAATGGAGTTCTGAAGTTGTTTCCTTTCCAGGATAGGGACTTGGAATACTCATCCATAATTAGAAATGAATGGAATTAATGTCTGTATTAACATTCATTGGAAAGAAAGGGATCACAAGAGAATAAGGGGGACATAGTGAGCCCTACACATGGAGTTCTACACATGGAACTGGTACTGGTTGTGCTCACTTCTGGGAACCAGAAGCATGGTAGCAAACAGCCAGCACTAAGTCACATCTTTCCATGTGTATCCACCATAGTGTTCCTGCATACTTACTCTCTTGTAATCCTTTCCTCCACATGCTCTCTGCTATGGGAATTGAGATGAAACAAACAGGTCAGGCACAGGAGAGATTGTTTAAAGCAGGGGTCTCCAACCCCTAGTTTGTATAAGAGTCGGGCGTGCACGAGCACTCATGAAAAACTTCATTTGTGCAAGTGGGTGCGCATACCCTCCTTTTGCACAAATGGAGCTTTGCGTGCACAGAACCATCCCCTCTTCCCCTCCCACCACCTCTGCTGGCCAGTCCACAGAGCTGAAAAGGTTGGGCACCACTGGTTTAAAAGGATTGCTTGTTTAAAAGCAATCTCTGTGCTCTGCAAGGGGATAAAAGATCGGGCCAGGCACAGGGGAATCCATCCATCCATCCATCCGTCATCTCCATCTATCGTCTGCCTATCTATCTATCTTTTTTTTTTTTTTTTTTGATTTCATTTATATGCCGCCCTTCTCCGGAGACTCAGGGCGGCTTACAATGCTAAGCAATAGCCTTCATTCTTTTGTATATTTATACAAAGTTAGCTTATTGCCCCCACAACTGGGTCCTCAATTTACCTGCCTTAGAAAGGATGGAAGGCTGAGTCAACCTTGAGCCTTGGCGAGATTCGAACCTGCAGTAATTGCAGGCAGCTGTTCTTAATAACAGGGTGCTTTAGACCACTATACTACCAAGGCTATCTTCTCATCTATCTTGTTACTGCAGGCACTGGTGTAATACAGAAAGATTCCCGGACAATTCATTGTTCCAGTATTAGGTCCCCAGTAGTATCTGAAGATTCTAAGCCACTATATTTTATATTTAAACTTATATTCTGCCTTTTGTACAGGAGCTCAAGGTGATGTACTAATGCCACAACAAGAATTCTGTGAGGGCTGTTACGTGCTGAAAACTAGCAACATAGTGTTCCACCATTTTGAGGCAGGGAATACATGAAAGGTATCATCTCAGCTTTAAAATAGCTTTTAAAGGAAATAAAAGTTATAACCTCTCAACTTCCCCTCAAAGCAATCCTGTTTACGTGTTTGAATCAGCCATCACTACTTCTCATCAATTAACTTATTCCTGTGGTCTGGCTCTGCAAAAACGCTGGCAATATAATGGTACATTATGAACTTGTGAAAGATTCACATCCTAAACATCTGGCCATTCTTTATCAATTAAGAGAATAGCTCCCTCACAAGTTCACACAGGGTGAATTAAGGAGACTGAGAAAGCAATAACCTTAGGACCCTGGTGGAGAAATTGGATTCTAAATGGAAAACAATCCATTTGCTGAGATTTCCCTAACCTTAATGTATTTTATAATAGTAAATCTTATTTAAGAAAATTGCTTTATGTAGAAGTGGAGCATCTAAAAATTTGGATTTATTCCATCCTTGTTTTAAGAGAAAAAAAGCTACTATTGAATTCTGACAGTAGGACACAGTAAAATGATACTATGCACATTTTCCAGATTTAATAAATAATTAGTACTATAGCAAGTTATTTGTGTTATGTAAGATATAAATTAAGACACTGTTCCATTCCAACATTTATGTTCCCTAAAAGTCTGTAGGGAATCATCCAGGTTATAGTTGTCCCAAAGGTGCTTTTTCAGTAGCCAACTGGACTTCCTTGATTTTTCTTTGAAGATGTTTAACTTCTCATCCAAGAAGCTTCTCCAGCTCTGACAGCATAGTGGGGAATGGAAGGATTTATATTCCTTGCAGACAGCTGGTCATTAACATCCTTTTAGAGCAGGGGTGTCAAACTCAAGGCCTGTGGGCCGGATCCGGCCCGCAGGGTCCTTAGATCTGGCCCGTGGGGCTGCCCTGGAAATAGCGAAGGACTAGCCCGTGGTGCCTCTGCCAGTGAAAACGAAGCTTGGGAGGGCCACGTGCTGCCCTTCCCAGCTCTGTTTTCACTGGTAGAGCCCTTGGGCCAACACAGGCATCCCTGACATGAGTGATGTCAAGCTGGCCACATCCCCCGAGCCCCCGAAGTCAAACAAAACCCTGATGCGGCCGTCAATGAAATCGAGTTTGACACCCCTGTTTTAGAGGGTTGTTGAAGCAATTGGAGGTTTATCTGTATCCTCAGGGTCACCTGAGTAGTGCTCCTGGTTCCTGTAGTCTGCAATTTTTCTCTGGAACTCCCACACCATTCAAAGGGTGTTCATCCAAAATGGTACAGTTAAAAGTCTGTAGAAATTCTCAGTCATCCAGGTCATTATTGTCCCAAAGGTGCTTTTTCAGGAGGCAACTAAACTTTCTTGTTTTATGTTTCTTATATTTTTTATACAAATGGAAGATGTTCCTGAGGACAAATGGTCTTGGTAGCACAGTGGTTAATGCACCCTGTTATTAACACAGCTGCTTGCAATTTCTGCAGGTTCGAATCTTACCAGGCTCAAGGTTGACTCAGCCTTCCATCCTTTCTAAGGTAGGTTAAATGAGGACCCAGTTTGTGGGGGCAATAAGCTGACTTTGTATAGTATACAAAAGTATGAAGGCTATTGCTTAAAGCATTGTAAGCCGCCCTGAGTCTCCGGAGAAGATCGGCATATAAATCAAATTAAAAAAAATAAAAATGAATGGTCAGAAGATGTAAGTGATTGAAGACAAGAACTGTGAAGTATGGGGATTAATGAAGATTAGTTATTGTTTGGGTAAAATAACCCAATACAGATACATTTCTGTTTTGCTTAGTAGGCCATTGTTAAATAATGGCTGAGAATGATATTTAAATCCAGTCTTAAAGTTGGTTGAAATTTGTAAGACTGATTCGGGAGTAATTCGACTACTTCTCTGAGTAACTTAAGTCTCATTGATTTTGGTCTAGTTTTAAACCACTAGGGAAGATGACATGTGAAAGGCAGTATACTGTACAGGTAGTCCTCATTTAGCAATAGCCTCATTTAGTGACCATTTGCAGTTATAATAGTGATGAAAAAACACTTTACAACCAATCCTTACATTTACGATCTTTGCAGGTCTGTAAAGCAAACCAAAGCAAAGCTGAAGTAAGGCCATAAGCACAGTTGCAATTTTACTTAGTGATCAGTTTGCTTAATAGCCCACTTGCCAGTCCCATTGTGGTTGTTAAACTACCTGCAATAGGTTTTTTTAAAGTCACTCTGCTTGAAACTACATTCCTGATAGGTTAAAGAATTAAGGAATTCACCTCTGAAAATAATATGATAAATAGTAGGTAGAAACATGAATTTAGTGACAGAAAGTTGTGCATTTCATTTGGCCTTTTTTGTTACTTCTTACAAACTTGGCACTAGCAATAATTTTCTATCTGCTGTTCTTTATGTTTTTAAAAAATATTGTCTACCTTTACCACAGGTGAACTCAAAGCATAAAAATTATAGAAAACATATCCAACAATAAAAAGAGAGACTTGATTTACCTACTACTTGATTTACCTACTAGTACTAACAATAAACTATTTAGAACTATTTTTGTAGTATTAAATTTTTGCTGAACCATAATACCTCAGTTTGAGGAATGTCCTTCAAGAAACCAGTCTACAAAATAGGGAAAGGGACTTACTGAAGAAGCTCTGCTTCCTTATCCACAACTGAACAAGATCTGTATTGCAAGTAAATGCTATTGTGGAAGAAAAGGACGACATTCTTCCTCTACATAACTGTATTTAACTGTATTTCAATTAATTATCTAACATACATCCCTCAGATGCAATTTGCATTTTAAAAGTCCTGCACAGTAAATGCAAATATATATTTATTATCGGAGGCAGACACTCTATATCTATTAACGCATTGTAAGCCGCCCTGAGTCTCTGGAGAAGGGCGGCATATAAATCAAATAAAAAAAAAATGGTGCATTAGTTCATGGATATAGGACATATACAGCAAAGCTGAGGGAAATTGCAAATGTACCAGCATTCTTTAAACAGTTTAAAAATAGCTGTTCCCTGTATTACTTTGCAAGGAAAACAGCAGTTAAGTTAAAAAAATGTCCCTCGCCTCATATTGATGCCTTACTGTCTGTAGATTCTCCCTTTGAATTTTCTTTAGGCATTATTGCATCATCGTTTTAAAGGAAGCTATCAACAACAAGAGGAAATCCTCTACTAGTCCTGAATAGTCCTTATTCAAATGGTCCTTCCGTTCTGTTGGGAAGTGTATGTAGTCAGAATAACACTCTATGAAACATGTGAATTACTGCAGCAAGAAAAATAACCATTCCCCACCCAATGGACAATAATCATGGACAAGAGTAAGCAAAAAATCATTTATCTGGAGAAGTTCTAGCTTCTTCCACCTAAAATTAAATTCAATAATGAGTATTACATAGCTTATATATTGTAGTTAGGTATGTACAGAAACAAACACTATTTTAATATCTATAGCAGAAAATTCCAAAACAATGTTTGGGAATTGTGGATATTAAAGCAGTGGGATATCTTGATCATGACTGTTTCACAAGAAAATGTAAAAAAGGATGAATGAGAATCCATGTGTTACTTGTAAGTTTTTTTCAGATCCAAAACAGTGGCTGTGCTGCAAGCATTGGAGGTTGTAGTTGGTGACATTCTCATCATCATTAATAGTTTCCTATGCAAAATGAGTTTGCATGTTTAAATCTTATATACCATTTAAATGAAATAGTTTGCAATGAAAATATACCATCGAGTATCTGTGCAAAAGTCTCTGGAAAAAGCCCCGCCCCTCTCCCCCCTCTCCCTCTCCCACCCTGCCTCCTTCCTAGAACTGCACTCTCCTGAATACAGAATTCTGATGTTATTCCTGGATTCCTTTTGGAGCCATCTTCCATTTTAGGAGTTACAGCCCCAAGTATTTTTTACCAGGACTGGGACCACTTTGGCCTTTAATTTCCACATCAGTTGAGACACACATACAGTTACATGCATACATTTTTATTTCCTTTCCCCACCCATTCCATTATTCTACTTGATATAGACCAGTGATGGCTAACTTTTTCCAGACCGAGTGATCAAAGTATCCCCAAATCCCCAAAATGCAATGCGCACCACCCCCCACCTGCCCCTCCCCATATGCGTGGCAGAGACCCAAAAACCAGCTGGCCAGTGGGAGGCACATGCGCATGTGTGGCAGAACTGAACTGGGGTGACGGCTCATGTGCCCACAGAGAGGGTACTGTGTGCCACCTCTGGCACGCGTGCCATAGGTTTGCCATCACAGATATAGACAATACAATCATTGCTAGCCCTCCCAACTGACTGTCCCAAATGTTCTTTTCCAAAAGGCAACTGGACTTCCTTGTTTTTTTCCCCTTTGAAGAAACATTTCAAAGGAACTGGAACTGAGAAGCTTCTTGGATGAGAAGTGAAACATTTTCAAAGGAAAAAAAACAAGGAAGTCCAGTTGTTTTTTGGAAAAGCACCTTTGGGACCGGAACCTACAGTATATTTCCAGTTGGTTGGGATTTCTGGAAGTTGTAATCCCAGTTCATCTGTAGGATACTAGACTGTGAAGTGAGTCAATATAACTTTATCAATCTTTGATAAGATGATATTCCCAAGAACAGCAGTTATCAATCTGAAATCTAAAGGTTACTTCTAGCCTCATGACACTTTCTAGACCAGTGATGGCCATTGCATGACAAAAGCAGGGGGAGTGCGGGGTGGTTCTATGCACCCTCCCCCCCACATGTATGTGCAACCCCCCGTGCTCCTCCCGCTTTTGGCATGTGATGGCACGGTTGACCCAGTAGGCCTGTTTTTTGTCCTCCCCAGGCTCCAGAGGCTTTCTAGGAGCCTGGGGAGGGTGAAAATAGCCTTCCCATCCCCCCAGAGGCCCTCCGGAGACCGGAAACAGCCCATTTGCCGACTTCTGGTGGGCTCAAAAGGCCCGAAAATCAGCTGGCCAGTGCATGCATGCATGCTGGAGCTGAGCTAGGGCAATGCTCGTGTGCCCACCAATATGGCTCTGTGTGCCACCAGTGGCACGTGTGCCATAGGTTCACCATCATGGTTCTAGACCATCAGTGCTCTCTATGATATAACTCCTGAAACTGACTGTACAATTTTCCACTATTATTAGATAATAAAGATATGAAAACTAATATAATAAAATAGCCAAAACAAATTAAGAGAAGACCTTTAACCCCATCCACTTGTTGGACGATGTACTTCACCAGCTTTATGCCCTAAAAAAATGATGTCGAATGAAATCCTTGGACATTTGTAAATATCATATGCCATATAGATAATTTCCTATCTCATACATATAATATCTTATTCCTTGGGAAGTCCTTATATGGTGCAAATATGAACCAAGCTTTTATTCAAGTCAAGGTTTGAAGCCATTGCTGCTGTTTTATGTTGAACTAACATACACTGAAATGTTCATCTAGACATTTGTTGTTGTTGTTGTTCTTCAAAGACCCACATACTACAGGATTGTTTCAGCTTTGTTAGTGGTTTAAATTGGAGACATAGAGACAGATTACATGGCAAATGCTCTTCTTATGAGCTATACCTGCCTTTTTTCATTGTCCTGCTTTCCCAGTTCATACCTTGGTGGTTGCGATTAAGCATTCCGTGAAAGTAAAAAGTGTCACAGTTACAGAGTGCAATGCCCTGAAAGATACAAAGGCCAAATGTTTATTTAATTCATTTCATTTTCTTCTTGCATCCTATGTCAAAGTATTCTTTTCTTCTTGTTTAAACATGTTCTAAGGATAGGTTTCACCAAGCACATAGCTTAGAATTTTGTTCTTCATTCCTGAATTACTACTGGATATCAGGCTCTTATTATATTGAACATTAAAGTAGTTTTTCTCCTAGTTACCCATTAACCCATAACCTAGATCAGGTCTCCTCCCTTCACATTCTTGGAAAAACACGTTAGTTGGACAAGGTAAAAATCTGTGTAACATTTATACAGAATTTTATGGTCAGTTCCCACCAATTAAATACATGATGTCCATTTTTAGAAACAATAGCCTTTAGGAACAATAGTTCAGCATGGAAAAAGAATGGATTCTAAAATGTTTGTTTTGCAAAGCAGGATTTTTCACCCAAAGAATGACATAAAATATTTGTGCTCAGTTTCACAAGAATTGGCTATTGTGCAATTTTGTCTATGTGGTTTACACATATTTAATAATATGTATAGTGTAGTTTTAAGGAATAACTCAGGCTGCAGAGAAAAATAAACTATTACTCCATTACTGGCATGATTATTTGTGTTATTCACATATAAATTTCAATGCTGAAGTAGCCCAGCATAATGTGACATTTGGTGGTCTTTAAAACAGACAATGCTAAATGGTAGCACTTCTTTTTCTTTTCTTTCACATTTCTCTCTATCAGCATTAAGTCCCTTTCGGTCCCCAAAAAATCTTCTTATAAAAAATACATTTCTGATGAGCAGATTGCTTACAGCAACAAAAGGGTTATTTTATCACAGTTAAAAAAGATCTCAAACACCACGATTCATAAAGTGACTACTTCGTATTGGTACAATAGTTCAGTTGGGGATGGAAGTTGTATTGTGGGTTTTTCTTTTTTTCTTTTTTCTCCTCACAGTAAATAATATCACCTTTGAGCCTTACTGATTTTGAAAAAAGAGGTACTAAGTTAGAACTGATTGCTAATTTGAAAGGAGAACACTAGCAAATATCAGGTCTGAAGGCTATGCTGAGAAGTAAAAAAACACCACCACAGCAACTCAGAAGAGGGCAATGGCCAATAAGTATGTCCATGTGTTCAGGGTGTCTCAAAGGTGCTTTTTTTCAGAAGGCAACTGAACTTTCATGTTTTTTCTTTTTCTTTTCACTTCTCATCCAAGAAGCTTCTTCAGCTCTGACAGGATCCTTCCATTGCCCACTATCCTGTTAGAGCTGAAGAAGCTTCTTAGATGAGAAGTGAAATGCCTTCAAAAGAAAAAAAAACATGAAAGTCCAATTGCCTTCTGAAAAAAAGCATTTTTGGGACAACCATGACCTGGATGACTGAGAATTTCTACAGATTTTTATCTGTTCAGGATATCAATTCAAGGTGAAGAAATCTCTACTTTTATCTATTTTTATTTTTCTAATAATAGGTGGCACCAACCAACTTTTGTTATCCATTACTTCTTATCTTATTAACTTCACAGGATATCTTAAATTCAGTCTAGAGTTATGATGGCAAGAGATTACAGCAACCACAGGGTTGATTTCTTCTTAAATTGTTAAAAAATATGGTGAGTCCATTTAGGGTCAGTCCTAAAGTAGGGCTACCATATTTGGACTGCAAATGTGAAGAAGAATGTTTCACAATATTGACAACATGAAGATATTCTGGGAGTTGAAGTCCATATATCTTAGGGATGCTGAAGTTAAGAAACACTGGGGTAGAAGATCATAAAAATGATAGCAAAGAGATGTAGACAATTCTCTTTTTGCTGACATCTCATGGCCATTTGGATCTTTGCAATCCAAGTATATCCTAACTATCTACCTCATCTGTTTACACTACAGCATGTTGCCCCAAGATCAGGAAGAATATTTGTTTTTTAAAGCCTTGTTTGCTTTTTAAAATAAAGCCCTGATAATTATAATTGGAACAAGAAGTGTTCTTAATCCTGCCCTGCTAAGGTCACTAAAATTTTGTTTGCTTGTTTCTTTCTTTAAACTGTCGATCCTACTTCTCTTATGAGTCAAGTAACGCTTGCTAAATATACAGAGTAACTCATGGATTCCGTCTGCTTATTTAGACAGTTCTATTAACACTTAGTGCCATAAGATACACTCTGAAGAAAGCTTTTGAAAACACCCTTTACTGCTAGAGGGTGGATAAAGGTAACTAATTTTCCTTACCAGTATTTTACAAGGGAAAAAAATGATATAAAGAAAGAAAGAAAGAAAGAAAGAAAGAAAGAAAGAAAGAAAGAAAGAAATCAAAGAGAAAGCTAAAAGTACAATAAAAGAGAAAAGAAAAACAGAAATAGAAAAACAGGAAAAAAGATATAAAGAAGTAACTAAGTACAATTATAACTTTATCTCTTTAGGTTCACAACATAATATTATTCTTTATATAATCTATCCTGTCTAATCATCAAAACCTAATTCATAAGTGTACTTTTTCTGTTTTATGCAAAAAGTTCTTAAGAGGTTTGTAGCCAGCAACAAATGTAGATGTTCTCTCTTTTCTAATCAAAGAAATCAGATTAGCACCCTCAGCAAGGTCCTATCATCTTCACTAACCATTCCTTCAGTGTGGGTAATGTTAAACTTTGATACTTTTGATACTTCTGATCTTACAATGGTGCACCCATTGCTACTATAATTAAATCCATCTATCTAGCTTTGAAATAACCTTTTTCTTGGATATTCTTTTTTTCCTGATACTCTCAGGAGTATTCTCCAACATCAAAGTTCAAGAACACCAATGATATTTTTATCTTGCTTCTTTAAAGTCCAACTTTTGCTGCCACAAGAGAAAACCATTGCCCACACAATTCTGGTAGGTATACATTAAAATATATGAATATTTTTTTTTCTAAGCCCTTCGTTTCTATTTTACAAAAGTAGTAACTTGCAGCATATTCCTTGATTGCTTGTATCTTTACTGTTGATAGTTGATTTTTAAAAGGCAGAAATTAGTCATTGCTTCAGCACCATCATTGTTACTCTTAAGGCTGGTTATTATCTTTGTTTATCTTTGGTCTTCTTTATATTTAATTATTCCAGTTTTTTTTCACTGTGGTCCTTGATGTTCATATCAAAGCTTACATATCATATGCATTGTTAGCTATCAGATTAATGTCATCAGCATAACATGGTTTGTTGATATTTCATCCTCCAATTTTAAAACCACTGTTATCTTTTTCCAGTTCTCCTTCCATATATATATATATATATATATATATATATATATATATATATATATATATATTCATCATGTAGTCTGAATAAATACGGAAAGAGTATATAGCCTTGTCTAATTCCTTTGTCAACCTGAAACTAATTTATTTTGTAATATCCCTTGCCTTTTTTACCTGTGAGTAGGTTTATCCCGAGAACAACCATGTTTCAGGAATTTTCCTAAGCACATTCTACCACTTGGCACAATCAAAGACCTTTCTATAGTCAGAATAGACTTCTTTTTGATATTATTTTTGGCTTTCTTGGTTAGTCGTGTGAAACACCAATAATATGGCCTGTTTCTCAGCCTTTTCTGAGAACATTATGAATATCCATTTCCATGTAGGACTATAATCTTTTTTGACTCTTCCTAACTATTATTTTTTAAAGTATGTGAGATTGTGGAGGTTGTATGGTAGTTTGCACATTCTCAATTGTCCCCTTTCTTTGGTATTGTTATATAGCAATAGCAATAGCACGAGTACGTAGATTTATATACCGCTTCATAATGCTTTTACAGCCCTCTCTAAGCGGTTTACAGAGTCAGCATATTGCCCCCAGCAATCTGGGTCCTCATTTTACCCACCTCGGAAGGATGGAAGCCTGAGTCAACCTTGAGCCGGTGAGATTTGAACTGCCGAACTTCAGCTAGCAGTCAGCTGAAATAGCCTGCAGTACTGCACTCTAACTCATTGCGTCACCTCAGCTCTTAGACTGACCTCCTTTGTGAATTCTACAACTTGCCATTATGCAGAGAGTAAAGAGAACAAAAATCTGTTCATGAAGTAATGAGGAGCGAAACATAACTTGAGTCCAAAACAAAAGGAAATTATTATTAATTACATTTTACTCTAATTACACTTCGATTTAAATAGACTGAATGCAAATTGAGTTGTGGTCTTGATTTTTTTTTCCCTTTGGGGAATTTCTTTTGGGAATGCATGCCATCACAGGTAAATGAAACCCTTGGTTCACAATACGTTGTATCTCCTTGATCTAGATACTTGGGGTAAGAACAAACCAGGACAACAATAGGCATACTTAGAATCATAGGGCAGAAAGATTTGAAGCTCAAATTCATAATATTTTTCTGGTTGGCATGTTTCCTGAATAGAGATCATCTTCTCAGGGAAGACAAGATCTTCCATGTTGGGAACGAGCCTATTTGTAACCCAGGTCTAACATCATATCGTCAAATAGTATGAAGAGCAGAAGGGAAGCATTGCAGGACTAGCTATCTAGAACAGATTTCTTCTCCTTTGAGTGGATGCATCCCATCCTAAATATATGATCTAACTCAGGGGTGGCAGTGGTGGGTTGCCCCTGGTTCGGACTGGTTCACAAGAACCGGTAGTAAAACTGGCGGGAGGCCCAGCCCACTGTCCCGGATGTCATCATCGGCGATATGCACATGCGCAGAAGCAAGGCGCTCACGTGAGCGAAGCAAACGCGCGTGATCCCATTGCTAACTGGTAGTAAAGGTAAGTAGAACCCATTCCTGAGTGGTGGATTTCAAAACCCATCACTACTGGTTTGCTCGTGGGCATGAGCTCGCACCCACTCATGCGTGATGATTCTGTGCATGCACAGAAGCATCCGGGTGAGTGGGCGGAGCCTCCTGCCACTGCTGCTACCAGTTTGCCCGATCTGGGATGAACCGGTAGCAACCCATCACTGATCTAACTGAATTTGACAACAAGTTGACATAGGAAACTAATTTTTCCAAACATTTTTTTCAACCTTTTTGAAATGATTCACATTGGAAGTGAGTATAAATTGTTAATCCACTTCCAGAAACTTTTCCACTTCTATTTTTTCACTTGTCTTATAAGAAAACATCTAAAGAAGAGACTGTTTTCTAAAGTGGTATGGGAAAAAACAATATATAAGCATAGCAGACTGCCGCTAGGTAGCTCAGGAAGCATACACTGAAGTCCACTTAGCACACAACATTTAATGAGCTGGAACACTGTGTTTTATTGTAATCATGGTCTCTAAGGAGTGCTATAAATAGCAGGTTTATTTTGTTCCCCATCAGTTCTTTTATAAGAATGTTGCTGGTGCTTTATGCTGAATTGTAAGAGCAATTTTATCATTCAGATAATGCATGCTTGCTTTTGAACTGGTTGATTAGGAAACAAGAAAAGAAAGTTAAACAGGGTGGTAGCACTAAAGACTTCTTTATTGAACTGCATATAATTATGGTTTGTTGCATAGTCCAGTCCTCTGGGCCATTCGTAATAGAGCAAGGATTGAATGATTAAAATACGTTACTTAGTCCCTTTCTACAGAGACATCAGAATTCCACGATATGTACAGTTTCTTGAGTCATGAAAGAAAACTTTTCATTATCATTCTGAAATTAAGTTTTTTCTATATTTACACTGTTTTTAATTTGTGTCTTTCTTTCTTTTTCTTTTTTTTAAAAAAACCTCTTTTGTTCTTTAATGTAACGTAACATCCAAACTTAAGGTACTCTTTTTGTTAGTTGACTTGGGCATTCTGAAGAAAAAGGAAGGTCAGAAAACTTTAAATAAATTGTATTCTAATATTGATCTTTGGAAATGGTGTCCTTCAGAGAAGGAAACAACAAATTGTTTGCCTACTGAGAAGGACTGAAGAAGCAATAGATCAGATAGAGAGCCTAGGAAAGACATTTGAGATGTGGTGGAGACGCTTCAAGGCAGCCAATAGTTATTTGTTATATAACTGATCCATTTAAGAACAAATGACAGAATTAGAAACAGCCTTCAAGATACTGCAGGGGATTATTAGATATTGAGCAGGAAGGTAAAGGCAAAAGAACTGAGGGCACAGGCAGTACTTTCTGTACAGAGTAAGGAAGATGATCTTGACTAAAGTAGCTCAGATCCGTTTGTAGGAAGTTAGCACTCACCCCTCTCCTAGAAAAATGAAATATTTTAGGAAATATTAAGCGGGCAGAATATTTCCCCTAAAAGGGAGGCAGAAACTCAGCCCCCCACCTTTGTCAATGGGCAATTAAGGCCTGAGCCAGTCAATTCTACATAACAAAGATCTACCCCCTTCAGGTCCAGGGTGATGGGATTAAGACATGGCCCTCAGGATATGATAGTATTAGCCCTCTACCCATCTCACCACATGGCACCTGGGAAGATTACATCAACCAGCAAGGCTCAACCAAGCCTGGGAGACAGACAGCTTACAAAGTTAGCTAAGACCCTCACCCCTTGGGAGTCTGATCACCAATCAGAGTGCATTTCTTACACAGGAACAGGAAGATCTAAGGTGGGACCCAGAGAGGGCATAAAACCAGGGCACTCTCAGCATCTCTCCCCATTTTTCCTTCTTCACGCAACATCATCAAGGCATGTGATCCTGTCCATCATTAAAAACCATTTTCCCAAACAGCCACTGTATTTCCAGTGTCTTTCTCCCCACTTGGAACTGAACCCAGAAGGATATTTCTTCCAACACATTATCAAAAGAACAAAGGGAAAACATGGTTTAAGTCCCAAACAAAAAGCAGGTTAGTGCAAGTGGCTCGGCAGACACCTCCTTAATTCACATGAGTAAAAGGAAGAGAAGTGAAAAGTAAAACACAGTTAGACCTGGAAGATTTTATTATTATAACTAGTGTTGATAAAAAACACTATAGGGATTAATCTCTCTCTCTCTTGCTTGGATTTATGTAGATTTGAGATGTGCAGTTCATGAAAACGCACATCATACATGAAAATACAAATCTGTTTTTCAAACAACTAGTTCTATTTAACTGCAGCTACAAAGTCTGGGTGTTTTCTGCCAACCCACCTTGATATCCTCCAAATATTTTGGATTACAAAGATTAAATTTGGTGCACCAGATTTTTAAAACTGTTTTAATCTTGAAGACCACTTAAAACATTTAGTATTTATGATTTTAGTGTTCTTGAACTTTAATCCTGGACCTTGTAACCAGTGGTGGGTTTCAAAATTTTTTACTACCGGTTCTGTGGGTATGGCTTGGGGGGTGTGGCATAGCTTGGGGGGCGTGGCTTGGGGGTCGTGGCAGGGAAAGGATACTGGATACTGTAAAATCTCCACTACCACCCCACTCCAGGGGAAGATTACTGCAAAATCCCCATTTCCTCCGGATCAGCTGGGACTTGGGAGGCAGAGAATAGATGGGGTCAGAATTTTTACTACCGGTTCTCTGAACTACTCAAAATTTCCACTACCGGTTCTCCTGAACTGGTCAGAACCTGCTGAAACCCACCTCTGCTTGTAACCCAGGTAGCTACTAATAACAGTGCTGGGATACCAGCAAACATTGAAAATTTAAACTAATTTTAACAAATTATATTGTAGATGCTAGGTTGTTGTTTTTTTTTAACTTAAAACATGTTTGGTTTTTATACCAGAAAATAGTGCTTTCTCCCAAGTAATACATGTTCATATCCAAAGGAACATGCCATCCTCACTTTACCATTCTATAGCTGCTGCCCAGAGTAGAGTCACTGGTTGTGCTGGGCAGCTACAGAAATCAAATAAATACAGGAATAAATAAATGAAAGCAGAATCTAAGATGACCTAGTTGTACCATTAAAGGAGGAATTTCTACAGCAGCAGAATCAGCAGGGTTAGTCCTTACTGGATGATAAAACATCACTAAAGATTTCTACTGTATTCATTACGTTCGCCTTACATGTGTAAGAATTGAGCATGCTAAAGGGTTATTCACTTGTAGGAGCAGATGGCAAATTAATGTTAAAAAGTTCAATTAGATATGTTTGCCATCTTGAGTTATATATAAAATAATAAAGGCATGCTATAAATAAATTAAAAAATAAAAGTTCTGCATCCCAGGTATGATTCAACCAAATCCTAACTCTATTTTCCCCATTTGCTTTTAGAGCTATTACTTCTCTTTGCTTCATGGTCCTATGTCGCCCCCTGGTGATGAGCTATTATTTTACAGATTATTTTTTAAAAATCCAATGTGAAATTAGATAAAATATCTTGAAACGGAGGTATTTATTTCTAACAACTATTAATACATCTGGTATTTCTCCAGGCTTTCAGGCTGGGAATAGCTTCCCTCAGCTAATGAGATTACTACTGTGTTTACTTGCCTACCAAAGAGACAGCCAATGAATCAAAGGCAATGGTAACTCTTGTGATTCTTTCTCTAAGTTGCAGTTTGCTCTTTTTCACTTCTTTTTCTTTGACTAGAAGCTAGAGTTAGAGAGTTGGAAAGAGGTGAAAACAAATAACTAACCATGGCAAGGTCTCAGCATCACTTCCTTCATATGAATTGTTGGCCTTTCTCGGATGCCCACCTCTGACACCTCAAATGTTTTATTTGTTTGTTTGTTTATTAGTTCGTCAAACATGTACAAGATAGCAGGTATAAATATGAACATGGACATGAACGAAGGAAACAAATACAAATAAATGGGGACAGTAGGACAAGGACGATAGGCATGCTGGTGGGCTTATGCACGCCCCCTTTACGGACCTCTTAGGAATGGGGTGAAGTCCGCGGTAGACAGTTTAAGATTGAAGCTGTGAGGGTTTGAAGATGTAACAACAGAGTCAAGTAGAGCATTCCAGGCCTTGACCACTCTGTTGCTGAAGTCATAGTTACCTTAAGTTTGTATTGATTGTTTGCCCGTGTATTATTGTGGTTGAAGCTGAAGAAGTCGTTGACAGGTAAGATGTTGTAGCAGACTATTTTGTGTACTATGCTTAGATCAGACCGCAGGTGGTGCATTTCAAGATTGTCTAAACCCAAAATTTCAAGCCTGGTGGCATAAAGGATTCTATTGTGAGTAGAGGAGTGGAGTACTCTTCTCGTGAAATACCTCTGGATCAGGGGTGGGTTCTACTTACCTTTACTACCGGTTCACAGCGGGACATGCGCAGAAGCGTTTTGATGACATTGGGGTCGATGGGCAGAGCCTCCTGCCGGTTTTACTACCGGTTCTATAGAACCGGTGCGAACTGGGGGCAACCCACCACTGCTCTGGACCCACTCAATTGTATTAATGTCCGATATACAGTGTGGATTCCAGGTAGATGAGCTGTATTCAAGAATTGGTCTGGCAAAGGTTTTGTATGCCCTAGTTAGCAGTACAATGTTACCAGAGAAGAAGTTTCGAAGATTAGTGTGTGGGTACTTTAATAGCCTGCATGGGGTGCTGTTGATCATGGTTCAGTGGCTGCAGCTATGTGATATGACTTGGTTACAGAAAGGCTACAGTTATATACTGTAGCACTTATTCTTCACAAGTTGTGCCAGCTGCCTAATTGCTTCTTGGCATATCTCAAAGCTTTGTTGTTGACTTATAAGACCCAGCATAGTTTAAGACAAAGAATTTGATAGAAAGCATGTTCTGATATGCACCAGTCCAGGGTAATTGTTTTTGAATGGGACTTGCTTACGATAATTTTATCTGAATTTAGGTTTATTCAGATGTGGTACCCTGGGTATGAAATTTCCTATCTTTGGAGGAGTGTCCAGTGTCTTCAGTATTGTGATATATCTCCCTCTTTGATTTTTATTTGTGCCGATGCTGATCTTGCTGCCGATTTCAGGCCATTGTTTTATCTTTTGGTTTTCAGTTTTGATACTTTGAATGTTGTTCCAAATTTGTCAGTCTAATCGCTGCTATTTTTCTATGGAATAACTTGAATATTGCTTTCCAAACAATCCTATTTATCCAGAGATAAATCCTGGTTATATATTGTGCCTCCTTGTAACAACTTGACAGAGAAGTAAATTTTGCTGGACTCTTCCACTTTTCTAAAGGATTTTTAATTCTGATTTGAAGGAAAAACTAATGCATATATTAGAACACATGCTTGCACTTTATATTCGGGCTTACTTTCAGACTTTGGAAAATGTTATTTATCCCATTGCTTCCTTCTAGTCCAGAAATTTACATATCCTGACATGGTAACCCCACCCTCTTTCAAAATGGGTGGAAAGAAGACTCTCTTAGGACCACTGTATGTAAAGGTATGCATCTTCCTGGAGGATTACCATAGGCCAAAATCCTCTTCAGAATGTTTCTCTGGTTGCCCTTTTATCCTGAGATGCAGTGAACAGCTGCTAGGAGATTGATCATCAGTGGTACCAGAATTCCCTCCCTAGAGACTGGTAACCAGCAGGGGTGGCTTCTAAATTTTTTTACTACTGGTTCTGTGGGTGTGGCTTATTTTGTGGGCATGGTTTGATGGTCCTGTGACAAACAATTCTTTAGGATTTAGCAGAGGTACTGGTCTACCAGGCTTTTAACTGCTTGCAGAGCTGTACCAGTCTACCCATTTGTTTTTTGAGTGCACTGGTCTACCACCACACTGCCTTTTACTGCTGATCAGCTGTAGAGCGGCCCTTTGAAGTGCCACGGCAAGAGTTTAAACAGTTTTTTGCCACTGTGCCACCACGAGAGCATCGGAAACCACTTTCAGCCAGCTTGGCCTCAATTGCCAATCTACCACCACCGAACGGTTTACAAGGAGTGGATTGGTTCTAGCCGATCAGTTGGGAGGTTTCTTGGCTTCTGAATTTAAAGCGATGGTATCTTGTTTTTTTTTTCTCTCTTCTTTGTCAAGTGAGCCCTGATTTTTTCCTTCTAGCTGATCAGCTGAGACTCGGGAGGAAGCGAATAGATGGGGGGTGGGGCCAGGCAGAGGTGGTATTTACCGGTTCTCCGAACTACTCAAAATTTCCACTACCAATTTGCAAGAACCAGAGAGAACCGGTAGCAACCCACCACTGGTAACCAGACTCTAGTTCGTTAGCTTTCTGATACCTGGTAATGAAGTGTTGTTTATCCTTCAAGAGAAGTGATGTTCCAGAAGTTGGGTGCCACAGCAGAAAAGGCCTTTCTTTGGGGCCTTGCCAGCCAACATTCCTTAGTCAATGCCACCAGCAATAAGACTCTCCTGTCCGTTTGGACAGGTAGAAACAGTCAGAAAGAGATGGCTCAATTTTATTACTTTTATTCTACAGCACTAAAAAGAGTTGAAAGTCAACGCTTCCCCTCTTTCCCTTTACCCCACACTTCTCTATTCCCCTTCTTTTCCTCCCCCACTTCCCTACTATCTTTATTTTTACTTGTATTTTATATGTTGATAACTTCAATAAAATTCCTGTATTTTTCAGAATATAAGACGCACCTACCTTTTTTGGTGAGGAAAAGAAGAAAAATAAATCTCTCACTGCCTTTGCCTCTGAGCAATTTTGCCTCATTGCAGCAAACAGCCTGCTTTACTTTCATTTTCATTTTCAGCATAGCTTGATTAGCACAAGGAAAAAAAATTATGCTCCAGGAATTTACTTCTTTGCAGCAAGCAACACGGCCCTGCGCAAACAGCTGAGAGCAAATCAGCTCTGTGGGCGTGGCTGGTGGGCATGGCTTGATGGGTCATGTGATTGGGTGGGTGTGGCCAACTTTTTTTAAAGCATTTTTTACTACCTATTCGCTCGAACCAGTAGTAAAACAATGCTTTAAAAAAGTAAAAAAAAGGTTCCGACAATCGCGCGGCACAGCTGTGATCGCCGGAAACTTTTTTTTACTTTTGAAAACCATTTTTTTTACTACCGGTTCACCCAAACTGGTAATTTTTATCACTACTGGTTTGCCCGAACCGGAGCAAACCGGTAGCATTTCAGCCCTGTCACAAAGTATGAGTAATTTTTTCTTCCATTAATAGGTTTTTGCAGTAGTTTTAATAGCATGTCCAGTGATTCATAGGTGGCATAACATAAATTTAGAATGATGGAGAGTTACCTTAGGCAAGATGGGTGGCCTATAAATTGAATGAATGAATGAATGAATGAATAAACAAACAAGCAAGCAAACAAACAAACAAATGATATTATTCAAAAAATATCTGAACTACTGCAAAGAGATATATATTTGCTGATTCCTGACTTGGACAATAATCTTTTGACCACACTTCTCCTGTATCAAATAGACATCCGTGTTATTTATCAGCTTTACTATCATCTAATAGAAATACAAAAATCAACCTGGCAGCGCTATGCAGAATTTGGAAAAGTAGTTCCAACCATCAAAACTGAATCAGTTGTATCTTTCCTCTGCCTACAAAAATATTTCCAATATTTGGAGTTTTTTACCAAATGTTTTAAACTGTTCTACATCTGCTCATTCTTACCCAACAGTTGAGATTTTACATATACTAAATTTTAAGCTGGAATGGATAACTCACAATTTATGACAGTGAAGTTTAGAAAAGTGGCAGAATATTGACCAAAAAAAATCCCCCATCTGATATTTAATATAAGAATAACAGTGTCATTCCAATAATACTAGTTATTAGTATTATGTTGCTGAAAGGCATCACGTGAGACAACAGATGACTCTTTTTTTCAGTTCACAGAACTCCAATTCTTTATTAATCACAGCTTGCTCACAATGACATACAGGAAAATAGCACTAATGAAGAGTAGAATACGCAGGCAGCAATTTCCAAGAGAGTTTGGGACACCTTCAAGCTGGCAGCTGTTTCAGACAATATGTGTGTTGAGATTGGTCATATTATTTGACACAAGCACCTTGGCTAGTCATCCTGACCGCTTCAGCCCTCATCATTTAGATAGTGTTTTAAAAGTAGGCAGGACAGACTAACACTGTAGAGCAGAAGTTAGTAGGATTAAGACCAGCTCACTGATTTGGGATGAAAAATAGCACACGGAACATCTTGCAGCATCATGAAATCACAAAGCTTAAGGCTGGAATTCTGTCTGCAAAGATGCTCTTGGTCTCTTCACAGATTTTAGCAACTGGAGACAAGACAATATGCCTATTTCCCAAACTGATATCCTTCAGATACTGTGGGGTTATGAAACTTCGGGAACTGCAGTCTAGGCATTGTAGTGCTGTCACAAGAGAGGTGCACCAGGTTTTGAAAGGCTAGCGCAGTGTTTCTCAATCTTGGCAACTTTAAGGTGTGTGGACTAACTTCCATAATTCTCCAGCCGGCATTGCCGGCTGGAGAATTCTGAGAGTTGATGTCCATACATTGTAAAGTTGCCAGGGTTGAAAAACATTGGACTAGAGCCTAAGAAAATGAAACTGACTGCAGTTTTTATACCTATAAATTCCATTAATTTTTCTGGCAGTGAATCTGAATCTGTTCACTCCCTACTGCATACAACACCTTTTAAAAGTATCTATTATCGATTTCCCTTCTTGTTGGGAAAATTCTTTTTTTGCTTCTAAACTTAAGACCTGCAGCTTTACTGAATACTGTTTTATGCCACAATAAATCCTGATGTGTTCTAAAGGCTTTCTCCTTTAGATGCTTAATTTCAATTTCACTGAACCCCATGGAGCTTGTTTCTGTACAGCACAGCTCTGTTTTCTCTATTGAAGAACATTGGGGTTGTAAATAAATTATGATTTCTTAATGTTCTATGATTTCATTTTTCTAGACCGGTGTTTCTCAACCTTGGAAGCTTGAAGATGGGTGGACTTCAACTCCCAGAATCCCCCAGCCAGCAACGCTGGCTGGGGGATTCTGGGAGTTGAAGTCTACCCATCTTCAAGCTACCAAGGTTGAGAAACACTGGTCTAGACCATTTAATCAAATAAGAATGCCTACCTGTAATTGGCTTATTGACTTAAGCTTATTGATTGCAAAGCTTTCCATGTTATTAAGTGATGACGCGACAGTAGCACCATAGACCTTCTGCTGACTTGGTTTTCAGTTAGAACGCGTATACAGTTTGGCATGGATTTTGCTGCAAAGAACTTCATAGCAAAGTTCTAACAAATTTAACTGAATGAAAACAGACAACATCAAAAGCCTGTTACAGGACGTGTAAAGGTTATGAAATAACTTGCATAATGCAATACTTGTATTTTTTTAACAAAAATGTAAGTATTTACAAAATAAGATCCAAGTTTTAATTTTAAACATCAAGCAAATCATTCTGCAAAGACTGCATTGTTTTAATTTTTTTTTGTTTCGTTTTTATTGAGTTCTTGATTCTTTTTTTTTTTAAACCATGTCATACATTTCCTATACTAATATTTCATGATCTGTAATAATATAGGCAGGGGAGTTATCCGACTCCCTCTACTGCTGGGCTCAGCCAGACAGTTCCACCTGAAGCTCCTTGTTTCTGCGGACCTCTGCAGCATGCCTTTCCTGGGAATAAAGGGGCAAAATAGAGACAAGTTTAACATCTGCCTTCCTCCCTTTCTTCAGGAAGAATGTTAAATGGCAACAAGATTTGTCCATGAACTTTAGCTTTAATAGGGCTCTAAAAGAAGCATTCATAATGAAGTGGGACACAACTCCATTATTGATTCATGATAGCTGAAGAATAGAACAGTCGGAAGGAACCTTGGAGTTCTAGTCCAGAGGTCTCCAACCTTGGCAACTTTAAGACTTGTGGACTTCAAGTCCCAGAGTTCCTCAGTCTGGCTGAGGAACTCTGGCTGAGAACTTTCTGGCTGAGGAATTCTGGGAGTTGAAGTCCACAAGTCTTAAAGTTGCCAAAGTTGGAGACCCCTGTAATCCAGTCCAATCCCCTACACAAGCAGGAAGCCCTATACCATTTCAGAAAACAGATTGCAAGAAAAAGGAAAAACAGAATTAAGGAGATTGCCTTCCTGTCCTTTTCTTTTAGGACTATCCTGAATCTGGTTTATAACGTATTCTCCAGTCAATTTGAAATTGTTTTATTCACAAACTGAATAAAAGAAAAACTTAATAGAACAGCTTGGACTAGGCATCTAGTGCCCACTGGAATGCTGAAGACATGTGTAATTGCAACTCCACAATACAAAACTAGGCCTTGTGTGCAGGGGTGAAATCCAAATTTTTTTTACTACTGGTTCTGTGGGCTTGGTGGGTGTGGTGTGGCTTGGTGGGCATGGAAGGGGAAGGATACTGCAAAATTTCCATTCCCACCTCACTCCAGGAGAAGGATATTGCAAAATCCCCATTCCCTCCCCACTCTGGGACCAGCCAGAGGTGGTATTTGCCAGTTCTCCAAACTACTCAAAATTACCACTACCGGTTCTCTGAACTGCTCAAAATTTCCGCTACCGGTTTTTCAGAACCTGTCAGAACCTGCTGGATTTCACCCCTGCTTGTGTGCCTATCTCATGAGATAAGATGCAGATGGAGTCTGCGTTGCCATGTGATAGTTGCTCATCCACTCCACCTCAGATACCTAGAAGTTTGAATAAGCCGTTGTGTGTGAAACATCTATATTGTGTGAAATCATGTGCCTATGTCTTTCCCCAGACATATCCCCAGACATTATCCAAACGTTTTGGTAGATAAATGACCACATTATTTGTGCCAATAGATTATATAGCTGCCCTATTCTGCTATTCACAGAAATGACTGAGAGCTAAAAGTAAGGAAGAGTACAAGATCTACAAACCTAGGAGGAGTGAAGGAGAAAATGTTGGAAAGCAGTTAAAATCAAACTATGATCCAGCCAACAAATAAGGTTAGGAGTGGAGGAAAGCATCCCTGGAAACCAGCTAATTAAGCTGCAATCCAGTCAAAAATAAAACTAGGAGGAGTGAAGGAGATATCTTTGAAGAATAGTTACTGATTTTGAAATGTTTTTAAGAGAGGAATAAAATATTATATGTTTATTATTAGATGTGATTTAAAAGAAACATAGACTTGATTTGGGTCTTTGAAATAAGGAGAATATATGAAATACTGATTGTTAAAATGATAAATGAATATTATAAAGAGCTGTTTAGATTTGAAGTTTAAGATTTAGGGTGATTACATAATAGAATGTTAAATGTTAGAATAAGATGTTAGATTGAATGACAAAAATTGGGTTTAGATTTGTTCTGTTTTTTTTTCTTTTTCCTTTAAGATGTTAATTGATGAAATTTTGAATTTATACTTATTTTATACTGAATCAAACCCTTGCTCTAAAAAGATGTTGTTTTATGTTTTATATCAAAAATAAATAAATAAAAATTCAGGAAAAAAAAATCTACAAATGAGACATCACATCAATTCAATCCCGAACTTAATGTACTTAGTGTGAATATGCTTGGATATGTCCTGCAATC
The DNA here is from genome assembly GCA_022577455.1 of Arizona elegans. Classification (NCBI taxonomy): domain Eukaryota; kingdom Metazoa; phylum Chordata; class Lepidosauria; order Squamata; family Colubridae; genus Arizona; species Arizona elegans. Next base: position 22,558,337 of record JAKOOJ010000002.1, read on the forward strand.
ACACAATTGATTTATGAAAATTGCTAATCTGGAAGGAGCTTCCAAGCATATTCACTTTAATGTTAATAAAGGTTTGCTTCAAGCCAAATTCATGAAAGTCAAGGACGAAGTGTGTGCAATGAAAATATATATACAGGAATGAAACTAGTGTGCAGTTTTAGCACTCAGACATCCAAACAGGGCTAGTCTATGTGCTCGAAATGTCTAATTTATAGACATGAAAGGTAAGAGAACCATAGATGAGAGGGTTATACTGCATGTATGGTCTTACTTCCATGAGAAGCAAAATCTCTATATATTTGCGATCCCTTTTATCCACCTGAAGGGAAAGGCAGACATATTTATGCATTTTAAAGCATGAAGCTTTTCATATATTTCAGCTGTGCCTTGCCTGGTACTCTCCAGAGGTATTCTATTTCAATTCTAAGATTTTCCAAAATTTTGCAGGCTGAAAGCCAAAATACTTAAGACGGTGACTGTCTGGGGAAGAGTGCATAGATTAGTTAAGGCGTTATTCTGAATTCAATATAGAAGAGGGATGAGTCTTTATGAACCATATTGAATCAGCAGGGGCTGGGTCAGGAAGTGGGGGAGGGGTCACGTACAAGAAAGTGACAGAACATTGATTGAATAGTCAGAATGTTCATCCTCAGCTTTTTAAAAACCTGTTGGCAGGGGGTTTATTCCCACATTCACTTGAGCATAAATGAAAATCTTACCTAACTCGAACATTACTTCTTAGACATCCCTACTCAACATCTGAGTAGGACTCCTGCCCCCTCCACCCCCAGTGCTTTATCAGCTCTGTTTGGCTGAGTCTCAGTTTACTTTTTGTACATTGGTTTGCTCCCAGCCTGGTTACCTTCTCCTGAAGACGTTCAATAAGAGCAGCTAAGTTAGCTTCACGGTTTTCTTTGATCTGTTCCATTTTCAGTATCAGTTTTTCCTCTGCCATTTTGCTGAAGTTATTGTTCTCCTCCAAGGCCTTCTGAAGGACTTCTCGCTCATGTTCTCTCTTTTCTGCCAGCTGTTTCAGCACCTGGGCCTCCTGGGACTGTATAAAGTTGAGAAATTAAAAAAAAAATGAGCCAGTCAATTACAAAAATATTGAAAGAGAATAGATTCAGTGTATCAGTGTTCAGGGACAAAGGATGACTAATTTGCTGAAGTAAAAAATTTGGCAAGTACAAGTTCTCATTCCTCTGTCTACTTTGGACCATAAGGCTGGGGAGGAGAAGCTTAAACAGGTTTTTCTTTTAAATTTTGAAACTCTCAAAAAGATCTGGACTGAATATAAAACTGATACAATCTCTTGTGGGTAAATTTGCAGAATACAGAATAACAAAGTTGGAAGAGAACATGGAGGTCTTCTAGTCCAACCCCCTGCTTGAGCATGAGATCCTATACCATTCTGGACAAATGGCTGTCCAATCTCTTCTTAAAAACCTCCAGTGATGGAGCATCCACAATTTCTGAAGGCAAGCTGTTCCACTAATTAATTTTTCTGTCAGAAAATTTCTCCTTAATTCTATATTGGATGTCTCTTTGATAATCTTCCCTCTCTTCTTGCTCTACCTTCAGGTGCTTTGGGGCAGGGTTCTCCAACCTTGGCAACTTTAAGACTTGTGGACTTCAACTCTCGGAATTCCTCAGCCAAGGTTGAAGACCCTGCTTTGGAGAATAGGGCAACCTTCCTCTTTTTTGTGCCAAATATTAAAAGACTGCTATACTTTTATGGAGTTTGATTTAGGTATATCAGCAAATCAGCAAAAAAGTAAATAGAAAGTTTATCTTAAATAGAATTTTCCTACCACAAAAATGTGTGGGTAACAACCAGTAGTATTTCTCAAGAGTAGGAAAATTCTGTGACATTCCCTCTCCCCACCTCAACAGTGAAAATAAACATGAGCAATAGCCATTGGCACAGGAACAAATTAGAAGGAAGTTGGAAGGATGATGCATTTTAGGGGTCCTTGGTGTTCTCCGAGCTTGGTTTTCTTGCAGACATTTCATTACTCAAACTATGTAACAGCATCAGTGCTAGTAGGGAGTGGCGTTTATTTTCATTTTATATTCTAGTGGCATGCCCTGTCAGTGTTGGTGGGAGTGGATTTGGTGGTCCCTTAGTTGGGCTGTTGATTGGACAGTGACAGACTTAGCCATAGTTTCAGCTGGGGAACTGTGACCATTCTAGGCCAAGTCCAAAAATGCTAAAGAATTCATGGAAGCCTGGCAGCCTGACAAATCAGACATCAACAGGCACATAGACATAAACAACATCTATATACCATTCAAAGGAGGCAATCAACAAGCCAAAGGGAAAACCAAAAAGATCAAAACACCTCCTCACCAGCAATCAAGACCTAAATGAGCAGAGATTAACACCAAGATTAACATTAGACCAACAATCAAGAAGCAAACAATACCCCAAAGGAACTTCCAGACAAGTAACAGTAAACAGCCCAACCATAGATAGAACCACCAAGACTATTCCCACCAACTCTACCAAGGCAAGCCACTAGAACAGAGGTCTTCAAACTTTGCAGCTTTAAGACTTGTGGATTTCAACTCCCAGAATTCTCCAACCAGCATAGTCTTAAAGCTGCCAAGTTTGAAGACCTCTGCACTAGAATATAAAATGAGAGCAAACCCCACTCCCCATTAAACTGATGATGTTACTTGATTTGAGTAATGAAACATCTGCAAGAAAACAACCAAGCTCATACAGCACCAAGGACTCCTTATTTCAGTGGTGGGTTGCCCCCGGTTCGCACCGGTTCTATAGAACCAGTAGTAAAACTGGAGGGAGACTCTGCCCACCGACCCCGGCGTCATCAAAACGCTTCTGCGCATGCGCAGAAGACCACATGTGCAGCCCTGCTGCGAACCGGTAGTAAAGGTAAGTAGAACCCATCCCTGCCTCATTTCAATCAAGAACTACAAATATTCTCCTTATCCATACCTTTTAGGCTTTATCCCAGAATAAATAAAACCAAAATTGTTTGTCCTGCCCGGTGGCTACAAAGTAGTATTAAGAAAAAACATTTGGGATGTGTTAAAATTTTGAAAGACCAAAAGTTAGGCAAGGAAAGGAGTGGAATGGCAAATTCTACACTGTTATACACCATCATCAAAATTGCTTTCTATAAATATTATTTATCCTGAATAAATTGCTGTTTATTCTCAAATGTCTATGTATAGAACAATGATTTATGTCAAATCAAACACTTTTATTACAATCATAAATCATATTTTCTGATTTATGTCCCAGTTAGTAATGAAAACAGTTAAAAAGGGACAAAAAGGAAAATTTAACAACCCTAGATGATAAATGGCCAGAGAACTAGCAGCATAATTGGATTCTCAATTATATAATTTGCTATTGACACTTGTGCATGAGGCTGACACTACTTATTAATAAACACTAATGTAATTACTAGGGAGAGGTTTAATTCTAAGAATGTGTGAAATCAATTAACAAGTTTAAAGCTATTTTCTTTGATAAGGTGTTCCTGGAGTTTTTTGCTAGCTTAATTCTGCCCTAGAATCTCAGTAACCTGGTCATGCTTCTAAACTATAGGCAGATATAATAAAGCACATGTTTCTGGTAATCTAAGGTTGTTTTTTTTTTATTATTCTGAAGTACAAGTCAGTAAAACTTGTATCTATATGATTGGCAATTCTGTTTCTTAACATTGAAACTCAGGTATTTAGCTGATCTTAAGTTACAAATTCTGCATTTTCAAATATGGATCTCATTGTACATGAAGATCTTTACTTAAATGAAACAGATGTAGATTCAGTTCTGAACACTCAAGGACGAGCTTTAAGATGTAATTTTTTCACAGCAGTTCAATAACATACATGTGTCATAAATTGCAAATGAAACCTTAAAATAGCAATAGCACTTAGACTTATATAGTGCTTCACAGTGCTTTACAGCCCTCTCTAAGCGGTTTACAGAGTCAGCCTATTGCCCCCCCCCAATTCTGGGTCCTCATTTTATCAAATTCAGAAGGATGAAAAGCTGAGTCAACCTTGAGCCTGGTGAGATTCGAACTGCTAAATTGCAGGCAGCCAGCAGGCAGCAGAAGTAGTCTGCAGTACTGCATTCCAACCACTGCATCACCACGGCTCTTATTATAAAATAACCCAAGGAATATCATCATGCATCTTCTCTATGGTATATATGGTTAGATACCCTTCTCCTTTCTTCTGCAGCTTCCAGCTTTTTCTGGATCTCTCCAAGGGACACATCTTTCTTCTTTGGAGAGGCTATAGTCCGGGGTGCTTCCGAGACAGGAGATGGCGGCTTTAAGATGAGTTCAAAAGCTTGGCCAGAGGCACGTTTGTTGATATGTTTGACTTCCATATCTGTGAAGGTAAAGTTAAAACATCTAATTCAAATGGTATATCAATAATAGATAATTTGTGGAAGTGTAATGACCATAACTCAGTGATATGGGTAATTTTCACTAAAATAGATGCTAGAGAAAAAGCAGTACACTATACAGATGGCTTATATTAACAACAGGGTACTACACAATTTTATTTTGGTCTTGCAAGGATGTACTTTGTTTGCTTAGGAGCCACAAAAAAAATTGATACTACTAGTTTGAAATCATTGTAATAGGCTGAATTTTTTTGGTGGGTGGAAGGGTTAAAGTATAAAATTGGTATCGTTGCAGGAGTTTAACACATCCATTCAGTCACTTAAACCTCTCTCAAAACTAGAGAGAATTGCCAAGAGTCTTAATTTACCTCAAACTCATTAAAATGAAAATGAAAATAAAAGAATTATTGGGACTCTAGGAATGCAAATAGGTCTGTGATTACTACAGTAATGAAATCAGTGATAAAATATACATCTTTTCGGTCCTGAGTTAATGTTTTAGGAATAGGTCACATTATACCCTCTGCTTTCCTAATATAACATGGTATTATTAAGAAAAAAAGAAATGTTAAAGCTTTTTATACTAATATCAAAATATAAAATAACGAATGTGCATTAAGAATGTATTTCCCATCTCTGGAAATTGCATGATCAGTTATGATGCAATTAATATATTAATTAGTATATTATAGACATTTTACAATTATAGTAAAACCTAAGACTTCTCTAAAGGAATATAAGCTATGTCACTTTACTGAATGTAATGTATTAAGATATTTTTTATATATCATGATTTAGTTGAATGGTAATATTAAAATATTAATTTTAATAATAATAATAATAATATTAAAGTTCTCTTAGGACAAGCGGTCAGTATTATAACTCCTGTGCTCAGAGGTATTTCTACTAGCTTCTTCTATCAAGCTCCCTGTTCCTTTGATTCTAAACCCAACAATTAAATAGGAAGTTAGTGTACTGAAAAGCAAAATGTTTTTAGCATGCTTTTTACTTACAAGAAGGTCTCTGAACTCAATGTAAACCCCTCAGATATCCTTAGAACTTAAAAATGGTGAATGGGTACTGATCAGTTCTTTGTAAAACATTTCTATTTGCAAAGATACAACCAGGAGGATAAGAACGTGTGAATGATCAGAACTGCCCAAGCTGTTTTTCTATCAAGTGGAATTTTATAATCATAACATAATAGTCATTTTGTGAGAGTTTTCATGACATGCTGTCAATTTCCAAACATGATCATAGTTTGCCATACAAATTTTACATTTAATCAAGTGTCAAATCAATCTTTCCAGCATGGTGCTTTCTAATATATTTGACTTCAGAATCCATAATCCTGTGCTGTTTTGCAGCATGGGAAGAGAAGTATCTTGTAGGTTCCAGGTTGGAAATCATCATTAAATAACAAAACAAGAGGAAAATGTTCATCTCCCATGGAAGAATAACACTTCACTAAGGAAAACAATCGCTGCTGAAAACAACTTACCATCATATGTGTATATATTAATGTTGCGAGATTCTGGGTAAAAACAGGAGCAGATCAAAGAAAGCATGGACAGCTCCTTCATCTTTTCTTTATAAGCTGAAAGGGAAGAAAATGGATTAGTCCTTTCATATTTTCTGTTTACAGAGTGTCTTGATTTAATTAATTAATCTGCTCAGACTCCAGGCAGTGAACTTAGATGACAAATTTTAACTCTGGTACTTTTGTGAAATTAATTGCTACTTGATAAAAATATCTAATAAAGTGTGACTTTTTTAAAAAAGGGTTGCTTCTTTATCATTGGAGTATGTAAGAATAGGATAGGATAGAATAACTGTATTGTCACTTTGAATGTAGACTAATCAGCATACATTAAAATGAAATTTCATTGCATACAGCTCTCAAAGAATCACCATCTCCAATATACACCACATAACCATGACAAACAAACTAATACAAAATTATGCATATAGCCACATATATTATTTTACACAGAGAAATGACAGTCTAGTTCAGATGTATAGCAATAGCAATGGCACTTAGACTGATATATTGCTTTATTGGTTTACCGTGTAAATGGACCCAGGGGGGTGGTGTGTGTCCTTATAGATACAGATCAGCATATCCCGATCCAGAAAGGGACGCAACTGGCGAATCAGGTGAACCTGATAAAAGGGCTCCCTGGTCACAGCCGTCAGATGTTCTTCCAAGGACAGCTGTGCATCCAGGAGGACACCCAAGTTGCGGACCCTCTCTGTGGGGGCCAAAGACTCACCCCCAATAGTCAGCGATGGCATCAGCTGACTATATTGGGACACCGGGAGCCACAGCCATTCGGTCTTGGAGGGGTTGAGTCTGAGCCTGTTCCTCCCCATCCAGATCCGCACGGCCTCCAGGCACCGGGACATCACGTCAAGGGCATCATTGGGGTGGTCAATTTATAGCCCTTTCTAAGTGGTTTTACAGAGTCAGCATATTGCCTCCAACAATCTGAATCCCCATTTTACCCACCTCAGAAGGATACAAGACTGAGTCAACCTTGAGCTTGGTGGGATTTGAACTGCTAAATTGCAGGCAGCCAGTAGTCAGCAGAAGTGGCCTGCAGTACTGCACTCTAACCACTGCACCACCGATGCTCATGTATACATATACATGGCAGTGGTGGGTTGCCCCTGGTTCGCACCGGTTCCATAGAACCGGTAGTAAAGGTAAGTAGAACCCACCCCTGGTACATGGCGAGAAAAATGAATCTTGCAAGTTTACCAGACAGATGGAAATATTTGCTCTTTCTGCTACATTCCCACACACGCATCCTCATTTCAAGGCCACAGCAGTAAACAAGAATAAATCTTTCTTTTGTACGTTCACTTCTGCCATTACCTATAATGAGTTAAGTTCTCCAGCTAGCAAATGTTATGATGGAAGAAAGCCAATAATTGCAACAAAGCCCTAGATTTCTCTGTTGCAACTGTTTGTCGTATTATATGTCTTGAGTCTTCCAACCTAGTGTCAAAAGTGCCATGATCTATCCTGGTTGCCAGCTTTAAAGGAAATTCAGAGGAAAAAATATATTTTGGCCTTTCACTCAGACAGGTGACTTGACTGGCTCAGCTCCTATTCATTCTCATAATGTTGTTTTATATTTGGGATGACAAGCTGCTAATATGTCCAGAGACAGGAAAGAGAAAACAGGAGACTTCACTTCACCCACACAAACAGAAAGCTTCTGGTGCAGGGGTGAAATCCAGCAGGTTCTGACAGGTTCTAGAGAACCGGTAGCGGAAATTTTGAGTATTTTCAAAAACCCGCAAATACCACCTCTGGCTGGCCCCAGTGTGGGGTGGGAATGGGGATTTTGTAGTATCCTTCCCCTGCCACGCCCACCAAGCCACACCCACCAAGCCACACCATGCCCACCAAGCCATGCCTACAGAACCGGTAATAAAATTTTTTGAATTTCACCACTGTTCTGGTGGACTAAGGGAGTGAAGCCTTACTTCAGCCTCATATTCTGCACCCTCTCACGAAGATTTCTCTGAAGCCATATTTCTCTATTAAGAACACAGGGAGAAATGAAATTCCTAATGATTATTAAAATGTAGCTTATGCACATGAAAAGTTTTCCTCCCAGATGAGAAGTGGCTTGCAGCTCTTAAGTACCTATTTTGTGGAACATGAAATTACATCCACATCATATCTGCATGTAGCCAAGCACAAGTAATATGCTTTGTTTGATATGCAAATAATTACATTGGGTATGTAATTCTGATTAATTTTTATTTTGAGAGAATTTTATCACTCCTTTCCTGCTGTATGAGAAAATGTTTCAGAAATTCCTCTCAGTTATAATATGGTGAAGTTCAAATACATGTTCAGAGTTACACATATAAAGTCATTAATAATTATTGTGGCATTGAAGATATAAATAAATAGGTATACACACACTCCTAAGCTCTTCTGCCTTTTTGCACTAATAATACTGTATATCAGCTTCTGCACACTCTGTCTTGTGATATCTATGTACAATATAAAGGCATCACTTTGGTTGTTTGAATTATGTGTTATCAAACAAACAAACAAACAAATCGTTGAATTGACAGAAAGCAATAAGTCTTTCTCTTGTTTCTGTTCCTAGGACATACAGTCCAGCTATGTTGTCCTCCTTACTATTTCCAACTTCGGCATTCCAAATCCAGTAAATTTTGGCACATCTTGCTTGCATGTTCTGTTGGTTTCAGTTTGAAGTTAATTACAAAATTATCAGCTTGTTCTTCTTCATCACTGGTTGGAGCATAGATAACTGCCAAATGACAGGATTCTCCATGAGGTAAAAATTGTGTTTGTTGGTTATTAACTGTTCTGTAGCCTAGTACTGTCCTTGCTATATTCTTTATGACTGTGAAAAACAGCACCATTTCTTTTTGTGTCTTTAGTAGTAAACAGCATAATCCTCTGGCTGAACAGGGCCAATTCCACCGCAATGCAATTCTCTGCTGCCTAAAATGCTAATTTCATTCATTTATCTTCCACTGTTGAGCTTTCCCATGTTCATTTCATCTTCCATCTGTATTTATACCTTTGGATCTTTAAATTGTATTTTCTTGTATGGCAACATCAGTAGCAGATATTCTGATTTTAATTAGCCACATTTTAAACACTATTAGTATTCCAAAAGATCTTAACATTTTTCCTCAGTAGCATATTGAGTGTCATCCAAAACAGTATGAAAAGAAGCCTTTGCCATTGTTACTAAATTCACCATCCATGTCTGGCTTCATTGCTGCTTAATATATTTTTAATTTTTAATTATATTTTAATTATTAAAATATAGGAGACAGAGGAGCACTAGAGGGTGCCTGCTATCTATTTTCAATTTATTAGTTTACAAAATGTGGCTCGCTTGAAGAATTTCCACCTAGCTCGAGTGAGAAAAAATCATTTTCCTACTGGAGAAGATTGTTTTCAGTGGCTGAGTTCACTGAATGGTTTCGTTAGAAGAAGTCAGATAATGCTCACATTCTTTTATGCAAAGGAATGGAATCTATGCTCATTTGAAAGATGCATTATTTATTTGTTTTCTTTATTAATCACATTTGCCATTCAGAGACTCAAGATAGCTCAGATTTTCTAAATAGGTCTGATTATATCTTCTTCCACAATTAGCACCAGTTGAGAAGACTGCATAATTCATAAGGTGATTAGATCTTCTGGATGGATGTATTAATTTGTATACATTTACTAACACAAATAAAAGTTTCAGAAAGAAATCCCAACCCCACCATAATTGGACGTAAATGTTTGCAAGGGTTTTTTATTATTATTATCAAGAAGCGTCTTTCTATAATTCCAGATACTTTGTGCTCACTATTGCACTTTTACATTGTGATAAAACAACAAACAAACAAACAAACAAACGACTGCAGCAATCAAATCAGGGGTGCTAACATCCCAATGGCCACTGTAGGACAAGAAATAGATACAGAAGATACTAACTCTTGCAGACCAAATCTAGTACCCAACAAGATATCCCTTTATCTTTCAGTCAGAAAATGGAGAATAAAGCAGAACTTCTTTTCCATTCCTCTTCCAGGAGGTATTTCAATATTTCCAGCCTCGTACTGTCAAGTGAGCCTGATAATCTACATTAAGAACTCAAGGTATCATGCAAACATAATGAACAGCAAATGCAGACCTGGGCTACAGCTGCCAGCCAGGTGGATTGGCCCCTGTAAATTGACTTATTTTCCATGTTTAGGATACCTCATCTAACACTGGGACTAACCCAGCAAAACCAGAATGTCTAGTCTCCTAATTATTCACACAAAAGCAACAGAAATGGAACCATATGGGATTTAGTGCGCTGCAACATGAAAACTGGTCTGTATCTCTGTTTTTCCATTATAGTTGCTTGAGGTTTTGCACAGTTGCTACAGATAGACAATTAAAGTTCCACTCAAGTGCATCTATGGAATGGTCAAAAAGTCAAGATGGTGGTTGTAACCATACAATCAAACCTTACCCCTTTTATATATGCATCAATATTCCATGCCCATACAAAGGGCCATGGTTTTGATTGTGTTGCTATGACTGCTTTCTTCTATGTTTTGATCCTTCCTTGGTGGATGATCCTGTTTCCAGTGCTACAAGAGTTGAATGCTTCAGAACCTTTTCCAGACCTTCAGAGGAAGAACTATATGTGATATGTTGGCTGCAACTACACTAGCCCAGCCACTTCATAAGATCATCTGAGCCTCTACAAGTCTTATGGCCATAAATGTAAACCATTATTTGTTCTTTTTCTTATTTGGCTAGCAAAATTATATTCATTTCTCTCTCCCCCCCACCAAACACTTGTTTTAATTTTAGAGATTTATTTTGCCCTTCAAAACAACTAATGAATTAGATTGTACATTTAAACAAAAATACATGCATTAAATCCATAGACTTACATATCTATCATGCCATTCCCTTTACAATGTTATGCAAAATGAAGGAAAGGAAAGGAGAGGGAAGAGAGGAGAGGGAAGGAGAGGAGAGTTGAGGATAGGAGATGAAAGGAAAGGAAAGTGAAGGAAAGTAAAGGAAAAGAAAGGAAAGGAAAGGAAAGGAAAGGAAAGGAAAGGAAAGAGCTATTCACTAGACTTCTCCATACCTTTTTGTCCTTGTAAAGCTTCTGTGCTTTCATTCATAATCTCCTTCATACATTCCCTTTTATTCTTTAGATTTCTCACTTCTTTCTTTTTGAGAATAGCACTTAGCAATAGCACTTAGACTTATATACTGCGTCATAGTGCTTTTACAGCTCTCTCTAAGCAGTTTACAGAGTCAGTCTATCATCCCCAACCATCTGGGTTCTCATTTTACCCACCTCGGAAGGATGGAAGTTTGAGTCAACCTTGAGCCTGGTGAGATTCGATCTGCCAAATTGCAGGCAGACGGCAGTCAGCAGAAGTAGCCTGCAGTACTGCATTCTAACCACTACGCCACTGTAGCTCTTTTCATGTGAACTCAATCCAAAAAATGGCTTTTCCCATCTTCTGTTTCCTCTTGACACATATTGATCATTTAATACATTCCTTCAGCATCCATTCATTCTTGATCCAATCTCTACTTATGTTACTATACATACTTCTTAAGTACCTCATTACCACATTATTCAATTTATGTGTCATCTAACATCCTTCCTTCCTTCCAAAACTGGGGAGAAACACATTTTTACACTCAGCCTCCACCCCCCGCCCTTTTCTCCTTTCCACAATCATTCATTCCTCACACAGACCATATACAACCAGTACCTTTCCCCCAGCATCTTAAAATTTCTTCCTTTATTTCCCAAAATTCTATCAAGCTATCATCATGATCATCATCCTCTAGTTTTTAACCACTAAAATTGTTCATTTCATGTTTTTGTCAAATACAACTACATTAATTTTCAGATCCATGCTCATCATTACATCAGACAATCTAACATTTGTTGCAAATTATTTAGATCCTCAGTCAATAGCACCCTATCATCTGCATACAAATGTACATGAACATTCACATCCCAAACACCAGCTAGCATCCCTATACAGCATGATAGAGAGAAAGAGAGAGGGGGGAGGGGGAGGGAAGGAGGGAGAAGGATAGAGAGAGACTGAGAGAAAGAGAGAAATTTGCATTAAAAAACAGGGAACACCACATGTCTCAATCTCATTCCCTGCTCAGCACTGAAGCAATCACTAAACATTATTCACACTTATGTTTTATTTTTATCCTACATATGTGTTATTATGCTCAGAATTATTCCATAAACAAATTCATTTTATCATAAGGTTTTTCCTTCTAACACCCCCTCAATTCAAATAGAAATAGAAATAGAATAACAGAGTTGGAAGGGAGTTGGAACCCCCTGCCCAGGCAGGAAACCCTACACCACTTCAGACAAATGGTTATCCAACATCTTTTTAAAAATTTCCAATGTTGGAGCATTCACAACTTCTGCAGGCAAGTTGTTCCACTTATTAATTGTTCTAACTGTCAGGAAATTTCTCCTTAGTTCTAAGTTGCTTCTCTCCTTGATTAGTTTCCACCCATTGCTTCTTGTTCTACCCTCAGGTGCTTTGAAGAATAATTTGACTCCCTCTTCTTTGTGGCAGCCCCTGAGATATTGGAACACTGCAACTATGTCTCCCCTAGTCCTTCTCTTCATCAAACTAGACATACCCAGTTCCTGCAACCGTTCTTCATATGTTTTAGCCTCCAGTCCCCTAATCATTTTTGTTGCAATTCAATTTAATCCCAAATCATTTCATCACCTTTATTTTAAATTACTGTCATTCTTCTGGAGGGTTCCAGTTCAGTCCTCTTTATCCAGTTCCAGGATATTTTAAAACTATATTTCAGAATTACTCAGTTTTATTTAATCTTAACCACCCCTTTCTGTCTTTAATTACATTCTACGTATTCATCTTTTTACTTTCTATGCATATTATAAAGTACCTTTCTTTCCATCCTCTTTCTTCTCAAAAATTATTCTTCTATATCATTTTTCCTATCCTCAACCTCTTTTAACTCTTGCTTCCCCCAAGCATCTTTTTCTCATTAGTGTGACTCCGCACAGTTCTGTGGCATTCTATAACATAATCCTTCTCTTTTTGTTCCAAGTGCTTCTGCACCCTTGTTGCTTATATTCATGTACTATTCATTCGGTTGAAGGATTAATCTATTTTTTAATATTGCTTTCAAAAAGGCTTCATGTCTAGTCATCCAGCAATCATGCTACTTTCACATTAATTTCTTTCATTAGTTTGTTTGGTTCCATATCTATTTTTCCCAATTCACGTTTGGCCCTTTCCAAAATGAATCTCATATCATCCCTTTTTCAGCACTGGTTCTCTTATTTTTATCATAAAAATATTAATCAGTTTTGCTTTTTGATTAATTTCTTTGCCAGCTCTGTATATGAATAAAATCATACTTATCTGAAACAAACATTCTTTATTTTCTAAACAGATACTCACTAAGTAGTCCACATTCTCCTTCATTCTTGGGTCTCTGAATAGCCAGATATTTTTTTGCTGTCTTCTCTCATCTCATTCTCATCCATTCATGCAATTTAACAGAATAATTCCCCAGATCACATTTATTCAGAATGTTGCAGTTCTTTCTCAAAACCCATGCTATTTTTGTCTATCATCATCATCATCATTCTCTGAACATAACATGCTTGCCACCAACCTATAGATTTCTATTTTGATATGCATGCAGAAAAACCCATGACTTTGATTCATTCGAACATCCATGTTAGCTCTTAGAATTAAATCTACACTGGCATATCTTTTCATTGATTCATAATCAGATCTTTATTGAGATCTATTGCATTTCCTTTCTTCTACTTAATTTACCAAACCCGAACATATTTTTCTTTCTTTAATTTCATTCAGTTGATTCATAATGTCCCTCATTTATTCTTCATATATTGTAAGTTGTAATCTTCTGGGAGCTATAGTTGATATCAGATTGGCCATAAATATGGATCTGAGGAGTTCTTGGTGCTCACCGAGTGTAGTCATTTTCTTATAGATGTTTCATTACCTAAACTTGGTGATATCATCAGTGCTAGTCTAGGTAACACAATCTGCAAGAAAACAACCATGCTCAGAGAGCACCAAGGACCCTTCATTTCAATCTTGAACTACATATATTCTCCTTTATTGGTAAATATTGATCTTTCCAGTCATCTTGAATTTGGCCAATGGAGGCTTTTGGATAATTGAAGCTTTCACATTATCACTTTCTGTGATAAAGGTGTAGATTAGGTTATCAGTCTTAGATGTACATGCACCAACACCAGTCATTGGGCAATATTTCACAAAACATAACTAAAATCTAGATTTACACCAAGCACACTCACATTATTCTATACCTAGAGCTTAACTTGCTAGCCAATACTCTGTTGTTCCACCAATTTGGAGCTAATACATATTCAAAATACCTTACTTCAACATTAAAATAAAATAAATGTACTCTAATTTTTAGAGTTTATATTCAACTTTAGTTTAAGCCTCAGTATTCATTAATTATTATAAAAGATCATTTCAACAAATGTAAAAAGCATTAGGTAAAAGTCGAAGTACAGAAAGACTTGATTGGTGCTTGACTCATGTTTAAATGTAAGATCAAAATCACACTATTTTCTTTGCAATAGTACGGAAATCATTTCCATGGACTTTCAGTTAACCTACAACCATGCAGTTCCCTGGGCATCATCCAACCAAATAGCTCATGAAGCCCAGATAAGTCTACATGTTATCACCTTTCCAGGCTAAGAAAAAGGAAAGTCAAGAAGAAGTATATAAGTATCAAGTATAAAAACAATCAATTTGTTAAAAAAAAGAATATTATTTATTTATTTATTGATTGATTGATTGGTTCGATTTATATGCCGCCCTTCTCCGGAGACTCAGGGCGGCTTACAATGCGTTAAGCAATAGCCTTCATACTTTTGTATATACCTGCTTAGTAGGGCTTTCGGGGGGCCCCCCAAGCGGTGTTCTTTTTTTATACAAAGTCAGTTTATTGCCCCCACAAACCGGGTCCTCATTTTACCTACTTCGAAAGGATGGAAGGCTGAGTCAACCTTGAGCCTGGTGAGATTTGAACTTGCAGTAATTGCAGGCAGTTGGTGTTACTTAACAGTGCTTTAGTCTGCTGTGCCACCAAGGCTCTTCAATATATCTCGGTAATATACCGAGTTACATTGATTTTTCCTTCAAACAAGAATATTAGTGTAAAATATTCTTCAATAAATTCCAGGCTGGTATCTTTTAAATGTATATTTACAGAGTTTAATCTAAGAGATACATAAACAAATGACATCAGTGATGATTATAACATCAATCTTTTAAAGTAAAAATTTAAAAATCCATTATTGGCCTTTGATTTTCAATGATCTAGTCTATTTCTGCCTCTGCTTCTATTGTATTAGTTTGTTTTATTGTTGTCCTTTAGACAACCTTTCCATATGTGTTTGCATTCCAGCTGAATGTTCTGCTTTGTGAGAGACACCACAAAGGAAACAATGAGATTGAATTCTTATGAAGCATGAAATGCAGGCCACCGAAAGGTTGTATTTCTTTTAGCTTCCCATAAATGTATTTACATTGATCTTTCAGTGATTTCATTACCAAGAGCAGTCTCATAAAGTTTGAAGGTTAAGTGATCTGGCTATGCAGGGTGCTTTTAGTTTTATTCTAACCATGCTGGCAGTTTATAGCCTGTTTTCTCTTTCATTGTTGAAGAGACTGTTAAGAGTATTCATTAAGTTAATAAGGTTGCATTCAGTTGACCCTCTTTTAGCAACAACAAAAAAAAGAGAGATAAGTACAATGGCCAGAAACTTATGTATGTGCAGGGTCCTATTTTCTTTCTAAAATCTGCCTGAAATCTAAAAGAAAAATAAGTATTCTATTGATGGGCAAGGACAAATAATTCTTCATTGTTTATTGGTTTAAAAAATCTCTCAGCAATGTCAAGCAAGAGAGGAAAGTTAATATAAAGGCAAAATAGAGGCTGATTGCACAGGAGTCTTCACAGGGATATTAAGAAAATAAAGTTTAGGTCTGTGACCATGAAATTGAAGCCCCACTTTTTCTTTATGTGTACTACATAATGCATATTAAAAAGTGCCAGGGCTTTGATCATATGGTTCTTTTTTTTGATACCACCACTACACAGATGTCCCTAGTCCAGGGGTGAAATCAAACAGGTTCTGAACTGGTAGCGGAAATTTTGAGCAGTTCGCAGAACCGGTAGCAGAAATTTTGAGTAGTTCAGAGAACTGGCAAATACCACCTCTGGCTGGCTTCAGAGTGGGGTGGGAATGGGGATTTTGCAATATCCTTCCCCCAGGAGTGGGGTGGGAATGGAGATTTTGGAGTATCCTTCCCCTGCGACGCCCACCAAGCCACGCCCACAGAACCGGTAGTAAAAAAATTTGGATTTCACCACTGCCCTAGTCTATCTAATGTTATTTTCTTGCACTCATGTGTTGTCAAACTTCACATACTTGATAGTTGGGATTTTTTTAAAAAAAAATCATTTTCCAGGATGATAATAACTTCTAAGGGGTGAAAAAGTTTCAAAGAAATGCCTTGCCTTTAATTCCAAATAAGTTCTTTTTTTTTCTA
Source organism: Arizona elegans (assembly GCA_022577455.1). Classification (NCBI taxonomy): domain Eukaryota; kingdom Metazoa; phylum Chordata; class Lepidosauria; order Squamata; family Colubridae; genus Arizona; species Arizona elegans. The sequence goes on from JAKOOJ010000002.1 coordinate 22,574,898, forward strand.
TATGCAATATGTATAATGAATATGTATCTATGTTCCCATGAAAGATTCTATTGAAGAAGAAAAATAATTCCACATTTTTAAATTTTAATGATTCAAGTTTCTTACAAATTAAGGCCTTTAAGTATTTATTATCCTGTTCAATCCCACCCTCTTTCAAAAATTCAATAATGTACTTATTTATGACTCTTGTCTTTTCCGTGAAAGAAATTATTCTAAAAAACATTGATTATTGCAGGACCACCTACTGTCTTTTGGTTAAGTCTGGATGGAAGTGCTTTCACTGATCCTGGTATTTTAAGTTACTGAAAAGCAATCATTTAAGTGGTGACCAAAGACCCTGGTATATTAGCATCAACTCTGACTTCAGTCTGTTGTCTTCCAACAAGACTCTGACAGCCTCTAAGCACTGGGAGAAGAGTTGACAGTATCACCCCCACTGCCTAGAGCAGGGGTCTCCAACCTTGGCAACTTTAAGACTTGTGGACTTTAACTCCCAGAGTTCCTCAGCCAGGAACTCTGGGAGTTGAAGTCCACAAGTTTTAAAGTTGCCAAGATTGGAGACCCCTGGCCTAGAGTGCTGATATTGGGTATTATTGATGATCCCACACCCTGAACTATTAAATGGCTTCTTTCAGCAACTTCGTATAGAGGTTAAAAAGCAGATAAAAGACCCCTGTAACACCATGCAAGTCAGGGGCAATCAGGCTGAGCTTTTTCCCCTACCAAAACAGATCATAATTACCCATTAAAGAAGTATTTGAACCATTGTAAGAAAATAACTCCAACCAACAATCCTCATAGGTGGCCCAAAAGTATACCATGGTTGATGGTATCAAGAACTGTTGAGGGATCTGAAAAGACATTGGGGTGGGGTTGGGGGACACACTTCCTCCATTAAGTCCAAATGCAGGTCAGCCAGGAGAATTACGAATGCTGTATCCATCCCAAAAACTGGCCTGAACATTTATATCTTTTTCCTTCAAATCCAGATTCCAAAACATTTATAATTTATCCAGTTTTTTTCTCATACGTTATAACCCCATAACAATTTTCACTATTAAATTCACTATTAAAATAAAAGCACTATTGAACAAAGCAAAACTGACACATTAACTGATATTAGTTAACGTGCCTGTCACATTATGTATGAGTCTGTGAGCAGATTTTATGTAACTCATTTTATTTGAACAAATGGAATTGCATAAATGAAATTGCTTTTAAGTTGCAAAGTAGTCCAAGCCCTCCAGAATATTGCCCTTTTGTCATCAAAATATCAAGGGAATAATTATCATTCATTTTTAAGTACATTTATCTTACATTTGTATACGCACATATTATTTAAGTTGACAAGACTGGCCATTTATGAGTCAGACGGCTCCTGAAGAAAGGACAAATCCTCTGAAGTGTTTTAAATTGTTTCAATAAATATCTTGTCTTTGGCTTCCTACAGGATTTTGTTTCTTTTTCTCAAAATGCTACTTCTGAAGCTTCCTCTTGAAACTCTTTGTCATTCATTTTTTAAAAAATCAGATTTCAAAGTAATCCTTGTTCTACACAGGGTAAAGCAAAATGCACACAGGTTTGGCATTGTTTCTTATGGGAATATATGCATCCAACAGCCAGTGTGTATCACATTATTAAGCAGTCTCTTGACTAATTTCTTTAGTCACTGTTTCTCAAGTGGTTTAGTCAACTTGTAATTGACAGCTCAGTTTAAAGGATGCAATGCTTGTCAATTTAAAGACAAAGGTAGCTGTAGTAGACGCAGAACACTTGGATTCTTAATAACCAATATTTCATCTAGTTTGTTTGTTAAACAGTTTGTGAAGTTTCAGGTGGCAGCACTGAGAATTCCAAATAACAGAGTTCATATCACAGGATAAGTGAAAACTATAAACTGTACATATAGATAAATGCTCTGATTCATCACCAGGTAAAAATTTATTTGATATGACCCTTTTTGGCAAAGAGGAATGGATCTCAAAGAAAAGAAACAGTTCACTAATGACCCATCTTTACTCTTCAGGCAATGATAATCAGCCCTAAGTAGGCAATATTAACATCAAAAGGTTCCAAATTTCCTTGATCTGAAACACTCTGGATAAATTGCCTTCAACTTCCCTAATTTCCAGCCAAGATGGTCAAATATTATGTTGACTGCAAATAATGGGAGTTAAGTCCAATGAACCTGAACTTGCCAAGTTGGGGAAAACTGGCTTATGCACTGATGTTGTTGTTGCTGCTGTGTTGTTGTTGATGATGTTACTTAGTTCGATAATGAAACTTCTGCAAGAAAAGCACCGACCTCAGGCAGCACCAAGATTCCAAGATTGACTTATACATGCAGTTGCCACACAACAAAGTTGGCAAAGAAACAATTAAGGGGTCTATGCAGGATGAAATCCAGCAGGTTCTGACAGGTTCTGGAGAACCGGTAGCAGAAATTTTGAGCAGTTCAGAGAACTGATAGCGGAAATTTTGAGTAGTTCGGAGAATTGGCAAATACCACCTCTAGCTGGCCCCAGAGTGGAGAGGGAATGGAGATTTTGCAATATCCTTCCCCCAGGAGTGGGGTGGGAATGGGGATTTTGCAGTATCCTTTTCCTGGAGTGGGATGGGAATGGAGATTTTGCAGTATCCTTCCCTTGCCATGCCCACCAAGCCATACCACGCCCACCAAGCCATACCCACAGAACCGGTAGTAAAAAAAAATTGGATTTCACTACTGGGTCTATGTGCAGGCATAATCCATCACTGAAAATTTGTATTATGTAGTAGTGGTTTGGGCAGTCTCTTTGCATAGACCATGGACCTGACTCCACATATGGAATGAATATAGTAGTGCTGGTGAAAGCTTATGCATGGTAACTTATCCACGATTTTTTGTGAGACAGAATTCACAATCAGAGGGGTGTCTGTAGGGCATTGTCCAAAAAAGTCAAGACAGTAACTTCAATGTAAAATAACAGGCAGAGCAACACACATCACAAGTAGACAGAACTTTAATTACACTGCTGCAGTTGCCAGGTTGACATATTGGATCACCCCTGTGGGCACTCCTGCTTTGCAGACTAACCGAGATAAATAAAATAAACACCTATCCTGTTTCACAGCAACATTAAAGATCTCCTTATAAAATAAATCCCACAATATGATATTCCGTTCCAGTGACATTTTTAGTACTCTGTGTGAGAAGAGTAATCCCAAATTTAAAATATTCATGATCCATGCCATTGTTCTGCTTTCAGATTCTATTATCTTCTGACACAATAGCATAATAACTATCATGAGAAAGAAATGGCACCAGCAGAGATGAAAAAGAATCCTGGTTTTGTTTCTGGATTGCCTTGGGATACCCTAACAAAACATGTCTTATCAGCTTCAAGCTGGTTGAGGTAGGAAATAAGTGTGGGCTTCTGGATTTCATATGCAAATAGCAGACAAAGCTTATCATTATAATTCTCCACTTCACCAAAATATAGTTTCTTAGAAAGGTGGTAAGTTCAGCCTGAAGCTGTGATGCATAAGTTATTGAGTAGGTGTATAAGACTTTGCACTTTAGCATTACTGTACATTATAGGAGAACTAAATTTCAGAGATCATCAGCAGAACAATTTGACTCAAATCTGAAGCTGGATAATGATAGTAGTTGTATATATATATATATAATATAAAATTTAGATATATGCACTGAATATATAATGTGGCCCTGTATTCATCTGGGTCTGTGGACTCCCCCCCCACGTGTGTGTATGTGTGTGTGTGTGTGTATGCATGCCTTTGAATCAGTGTGGATCAGAAGTTGTATTCAGCAGGTTCTGACCAGTTCTGGAGAACCGGTAGCGGAAATTTTGAGTAGTTCGGAAACCGGTAAATGCCACCTCTGCCTGGCCCCACCCCCATCTATTCCCTGCCTCCCAAGTCCCAGCCGATCAGGAGGAAATGGGGATTTTGCAGTAACCTTCCCCTAGAGTGGGGTGGAAATGGAGATTTTATGGTATCCTTCCCCTGCCATGCCTACCAAGCCAGTCCCACCAAGCCATGACATGCCCACCAAGCCACGCCCACAGAACCAGTAGTAAAAAAAATTTGAATCCCACCCCTGGTGTGAATTCCTGGAGACTGGCTTGACCAATCACTGCAGTTTTCTTGGCAAGATGTCTGAAGTGTTTTGCCATTGCCTCTTTCCTAAGGATGAGGGAGAGTAACTGGCTCATGGTTACCCAGCTGTAGCAGATCTATAACTCAAAGTTTCCCAGTTTCTAGTCTGATGCCTTTATCACTGCATTAAACTGGCTCTCCTTTCCACTTTTAGACAATTTAAAGTAATAACACAGAAGTATTGTTGCCTATTGGGACACATGCTTATACTAAGTATGACCAGGAATAAATGAACACAAATGGATACACTTTGTTCAAACTGATTTTTTTCAAAGTGGTTTTTCATTACAAGAATATCAGTCCATACCTTGATAAGACAAAAAATATAAAGCTTTATTGGTAAATAAAATGGAACAAGAAAATAAAAAGGTGCCATTATTGCATCTCATGGACAGTTCTTTTAGAAATGCTATAAATGGAGGCATAAGTCTACTAAATTTAACATTTGATTCTGAAGTGAGAAAGGTCAATGTACTTTGCTTGAATGAGGAATGATCTAGATTCAACCCTGGACATATCTAGCAGCCATGACTGCTTTAATAAAATATCTGCAGAGGCTGGATAGGTAGGGACTTCCTATTGACAAATGGGTCTAGGACAATTTGCCTTGGCCATGGCTGGGTAGCCAAGGCTAGTCCCAAGGCATCCATTCACCAGGAAGCAAACTAATGAAGTTGTTTGCCTATTTCCTATTTAATCTTCCACGATGGTCTTTAACATTCCATTTTATCTTTTATTTTTTTAAAAAAATTCAACCAACCTACCAATCAACCAACCAACACACTTGAAAATAAGCACCACCAGGTTGCAGGAAAAAATGTATTTTATAATAAAGATAGTGAAATGATTCTGAAGCCACCTTTTTATTGCATTTTTGAAACCCTCTTTTTTATTCCTTCTATATAAAAGATACCCTAATGAAATATTTTATACAGAAGATTTATCTAAAAACGAATATCTTAGAACAGTCCTATAGAATCATGCAGATCTTAATGTGCTTTGCTTTAGATTGAACATCATGAAACCTCAGAGCTTCTAAATCCCATGGATCCCTCTCTTTTTTTGATAGGTTTCTTACAGACACAATTGTCAAAAATTAAAAATTTAGTCTAAATCCTAAAACAATTAAAACACAAACATGATAATCCCCCAAACCTTGGGAGAAAAAAAAATCCAGAAAAACCTCCATGTAATTGGATTATCTGAGCCCTTTCAGTCAGGATTCAGACCTTGTTATTGCACTGAGATGCCATTGGCATATTTGTTGATCAGTTCTGCAGGAACTGGGGTGGTGGAGGTGGATCTCTCTTGGCTCTCTTGGCTCTCTCAGTGGCCTTCAGTATGATCAATCTTCCAATTCTTCTGGACCAATTTAGAGAATTACAGAAACTTACCATCTGTGGTTCTGGGTGGAACTGTAGTTCCCATGAGAGTTGATGCACAATTTAGGAGTTCTTCTAGAGTCTCAATTACTACCCAAAGAGCAGGTGGCAGCTATTACTCGGAGGCTATTTGCACAAGTCCATTTTGTATGTCAGTTGACAGGAGATCCTAATCAGTGTCACTCATGCTTTAGTCATCTTTCATCTGGATTCATCAATGTCTTTTATATAGGGCTGCCCATGAAAGTGATTTGGAAGACAAATCATGTTCCAGAAGGCAGTAGCATGAGTAGCCTTTCTTGGTATTTGTAACTCCTATAACTGTGCAAAATGAATTTGCTCCTGGTGGGTTTCTTGATGCAGTTCAAGGTGCTGATTATCACCTTTTAAACTCTTTATGACATAGGACCAGGTGATCGGCCTATTATAATAATTTCTGCCCATCCCATGTACCAGAATAGATCCTTTATATTGCACAAAGACATTATTAGGATCCAAGCAGTGTGTCCTCTCTTGTCATGGTGCCTACCCTATGTAAAACCATACCGCTTGAAATTTAGATATCCTTGTCTTTGCTGGCCTATTGTAAACACCTGGTTCTTCTCCTGACATTTGGCTGCATTGTAGGATGCGGCTATCCTCATTTTTTTGTTTATATGTGGCTGACTTGCTCTGAGCACGTGGGATGGTTTTTAAAGGATTTTAATCTGTTTTCTTATTACTGGTTTCTCTATTTGTCAGCTGCCCAGAGTTGTGTGTTAAGCAGGCAGTCATATACATTTAAAGATACATAAATAAATATATAAACCCACATGAGGGACACAATCCTACCCTTTCTTTATAACTTCCTCCTGTTAAGTCTGGCTCCTATCCACCCAGGCTCTAACAAAATTGTAAACATTTTATGTCATTAGCATTTCTTATATGCTTTGGAGAGAACCCAAAGAAGTAAAATAAAATAGAAGTGATATCTTTGTTTGCATTTTCTCTTTCACACAAGAAGAAACAATATATAACTCCTTGCACATAGAATGAAAGGAACATTATGGAATGTAGCTACTGGATTGTTATAAACCAGCATCTGCAGAGTATATTCTGCCCAGTCTATAAAGAGGAGGCTATATAAGCTTTCTCTAAAAAGTAAACCTTCAGATAGTTAAAAAGCAAGTTTAAAATCTAAAATTAAAGTGAGCTTGGTTTAACCACAAAGCTCACCTTAGTAGAATAATAGTTGTTCCATGTATTTGTAGATATGATCTCCTAGCAATGGAAAAACAGTTTTAAAAACAAAAGTATTTTGAAAATATCCCAGTTTTTCAAATTAGCATAATAGAAAATCAGTATGTTCATTATTAAACAGTCTATTTAGATAACCATGTTCTAAAAACATCCCATTGATAATTATGTATACTTTACTTTTTATTTCTATTTTGAAATGAAATTTAAATTCCAGGCATGGAGACACACTTACATAATGTATAGTGAAATATTAATGGATAATGAAAAAATATTATATTTATAATTGTTATTAATAATATAATAGGTACTATTTTAATAAATAATTGTGATGATTGCCTAATAATGAATAAATGTAAAATTAATTAATAGCTAATTCTTATTGAATAAGTTTACTACTTGTAGTCCTTAGTACATTATGGGGTGAGATTGAGGAACAGCTAATATGAAATGGCTAAAATGTTGAACTAGGATTGGGGAATCTCAGGTACAAATGTATCCCCACTATGGGAGGGGTAAAAGGTGGAGAAGGAGGTATTCAGTATGCCACCTTGAGTTCCTGAAGGAAAGAAGCACACAACTCTAAGAAATAAATAATATAATGGATTCCAAGCTAACTATCTTTTGAAAGAATTTACATGTATATTTATAACATGTATATTTAGCTATATGACTGTAGCTTGACAGATTTTATTATCAATAAAATTTGTAAGTATGATATTATTCCTCAAAAGCTGGATCTGCATCAACTTCCTCAACCAGAGGCTTGCCAGCATGTAGGACTTTTTTAAGTCCTGTAAAATCCCCACCCCAGTCAGGCTTTTAAAAATTCTTAAATGCTATATTGCAAAAAAGTCAATAAAAATGATTTGTTGCGTATGAAGTTTTTAGGATAGATCTAATGTGAATATGAGTGAGTTGGCATAAAACCTCCCCTTATTCATGTGCTCTCCAACTATTATCATGTTCTTTTGGATTTAAAACTGAAGCAAAGTTTACTGGAAAAAAAAACTTTCTGTCTGAAATGTTTCAGGGAAAAGACTCTTAATTATAGGACTCCGAGGAAATACTCCTGACCAAGCTTTATTGTTATTGTGATTGGATAATTGATAATGTGAACAAGCAACCAAGGTTTTATTAAATAATCATTTAGGCTCTTTTAAAAGCAGTCAATATGCTTTTTATATATTCGAAAATGGGAAGGAGTGGCAATTTGAAAGAAGTAGAAAGCATTTTATTATAACAATATGTCAGCATATTTTATTTATTATAACAATATTTCAGCATATTTTTATTTGATGGGTAATTGCTTTGATTTTATATTGGAATAGTTTAGATTTAATTTACCAGCATGGATCAATTATTTCATTTTCCATTGAGATTTTTTCTCAATGTCAATGAGGTGACCTGAACAGAGCATAGCTATAACTGGTGCCTTCATTTCCTGCAAGGCCTCCTGCTTTGCTTTGTTCTAAAAAGAGCTTCTCTGAGGAGAAAGAAAAAATATGGAGGTATCCTGCTTGAGAATGGTTTGGAATCCTCAGTTGTTAAATTTAAATCCATCTCTTTCATGTAATTGGAGCAGATCTGTGTTTAAACGAAGATTTGATATCCATTGTTCTAGCAATTTAGTTAAATCTCTCAGTCTACTATAAATCACAGTGGAAATAATGCCTACATGGTTTAGAAGAAATGGGAAGATAAAAATTCAAGTAATTTGTTGCCTTATAGATTAGAATTCATATTCAGCTATATAGAGCTGAAAGAAATTTCAAAATTCAAAATTTCAAATTTCAAAAATGTTTCAAAATCAATGTCATAATTTTTTAGACTTTTCGCATGTTATAAATATGAACGAGGGAGAGCAGCATAGGATAACAGAAAAATTACACTAGCTTTGCCTATTGAATAGTTTTCTAGTGAGACTGAATTATGGTATCATAATTTTTAAATTGCTGGAGGACCCAGCTAATTTCCATCTTGAAATTAGATGGAAGACCCTGTGAAATTGAGTCGAGGACCTTCATTGGTCTGCCCTAAAGCACCAAATGTTTTATCAAATGATTCAAACTTTTGAAATCCAGTTTATTTCAATTAAAAGTAAAGCACATGTTTAAATCTCTCCTATTTACAGTTTAACAGTGGATGAAAATAAAAGTGCATTTTTGGTTAGAGCTTGCTTATTATCTGTATTAGGACAGTCTGGAAGAAAATATGAATATGAATATGCAATTAGGATCTCAAAAATTTGGAAAATAATATTACAAATGACTAAAAACAGCAACAAAATATAACATGGCAATTAAACCCTTTTCAAATAGGCATTTCCATTTCATAACCTCAAAGGTTTCCAACAGTGAAAAATATACATGAACAAAAGATATAAACATCACAGTTTAACCAATACAGTCACATTATCCCATTCTCTTTATTGCTTAATAAAAAGGTACTGAAACAACAATGGTTTAACCTGTCTTAGAAGACCAAAAATGACTTTTTCTAAGAAGAGAGTCTCATTCAACCTGGTTTTGAAGAAATCGCAATTTTGCTCACTCAAGCTTCCCAGCAAGCACTCCTGAACAAGGTGCAAAGTAATTCTAGGTGACTGATAGCTAAATATAACGTCTCTATCGAAAGACTTTATAACAAATCTTTTGTTGGCAGTAAAATGTTAAGTTAGCTAAAGCTGGCTTTAATTATTTATTATTATTTATTTTATTTATTAATGAGATTTATAATGCCGCCCTATCTCCAGCCGGACTCAGGGTGGTTCACAACAGTAAAAAAAATCTAATGAAAAAGTTAAAAGAAATTAAATCCAAATCTCATAATTTAACAGTTAAAAGTGCAATTAAGACTAACAAGTTAAAAATTAAAACCCCATCAGTCAATTAGATGCTTCCTCCCTTTTATTTCACAAAGAAATACCTCTAAGGATATGCAGGTCCCTTTTTTCACCATTTAAATATTAGGGATGTGCAAGAGTTCTTTGCAAAAATTGTTCCATGGAATATTTAGCGTTGAGATGCCTAAACTGCACCATAACTGTGTCTGGTATTTTGAGCCATGCATTCGATGAAATAGGGCTGCCTAGAAATGGTGGTTGCAGAGTGGAGGAAAGCTAAGGATGTTGGTGGGTGGTGGAGGTGGGATAAACCCGTGTGATATATTACCCTGGGACACTGGTGGTGATGACTGAAGGACAGAAAAAAAGGTGAGGGACAGATGGGAGTATGCTGCACCGAGTATTATGGAAGAGGAAGAAGACACATAGAACATTACCATTCTCACCTTATCTGAATTTTGTTTTGTCTGAAACCTGAAACAACTGAGATGCTTTGAGTTTTGGTTCAACCAAACCAAGACTGACCTGAAATGGTTCAGCAGAACTTCTGGAATATGATGGTTTGTTGCCGGGATTCAAAGCAAAGCATTCTCATTTCATGGACACCCATAGCTTTAACTGAAATTGCTTCAGGGGACAATATTTCCACATATATTTCCATCTTTGAGAATAATGCACCAAAACATAATAGTTCACTGGAGGATTTCATTGCAAGAGTGAGAATTCACATAGCTGGCATGGCAAGCAGTTGCCCTGCATCATGAATGAGGTAAAATCTATTATAAGTTCTGTATCTATGTCTTTATCAGTTCATTACTCAATTTTCCCTAGAAGCACATTTTGTGTATTATAAGTAATTGTAGTAATTGCTTTTGATGCATCAATTACAGACTTCTATCTTCATGAAAATCAACCTCCTTCTGTTTTGTCTAATCCCTAACACTCATTATCCAGTTGCCTTAGATTGAATACCACATCTTTGCTGTTATCCCAATAGATTTTCCGAAGATTTTAATTATAATTTAACAGATTCTTCCTTATCCCTTTTCAGGAGAAAAGTCCTAGGACCTAGATCCAACACCCAACCACCATCAAGGGGGGGCGGGTAAGCAATAGTCATCCCCATATATAGGAGAAAGAGAGGGAACAGCTGGATGTTGCTTGTAAATAGGAAAAAAAAGTTATTTCAGCTTTAGCTGAGTTAGATAATCAGATGAGTTAGATAATAAGATTTTTTCCCCTAAGAAACCTCCCCCCCAGTTGAGACTTAAGAATGAAGTGTTATTAATGGAATGGGGAAAAATGGAAATGGCTGTATATAATGTAATGCAATTAATTATCCAAGGAACACAGGACAAATAGCTGCTTTTACATATAATAGCAAGAGGACGGAATAGCTGGATCTATTAATCAGCAGACCTCTGGATGCCTCTCATCAGTATTCCAGGAGTCTTTTTAACCATGGTGCCCAAATTCAGAAAAGGGGCCTCCTGCAGCCATCTGTCTCTGACCAAGGAGGTCAAATTATCAATACTGATTTCCGGATTGCTGCATTGGGGAGGGAAGGGAATGGGTGTGAGCAAGCACTGCGGGGCTGGCCAGAACCTGATGGCTCCTGACTGCTTGTATTAGCATATGCAGCTGTCTGATGCCCTACCCTCAGGAATAACAAAGCCCTCTTCCACCAGGTTGGAAAACAGAGAAATATTGAATGAGAGGGCATCTGTGGGCATCCATATCCATTCTGAATGCGTCTAGGAGGACAACATCTGTGCCTGGGCTTTTGTTTCCTGGAAGCAAGTGCAGGGAAACTGATGTTTTCTTCAATCTTGCCCTGATGAGTTATGGGTGGGCCAACTTAGTAAGTTAGTATTCTGAGAAAACATCTCTTTCCATATATTTTCTTAATGCTTAAGGAGGAAGGGATGTGATTTTATTTTTATTTATTTTTTAAAAAAGAAAAGTCTGCCAAGTGTCTGATGTTATGATAGCCAGTCCATTTCTCTTCTGTGCTTCCTGAGAATCACCACACCCTTTACTGCAGTATCACTTTTTTCCACGGGCTTTCTTGCAGACTCAGGGAAAAATAAAATAAAATAAAGGCTAAAGAGAAAGGGGCTTGGAGGGAGGGGAAAAGATGCCGTTTCAGCCATTTGCACTTTGCAAAACTCGGCTAAAATTGGAGGATTCGAGGTAGGATCTTGATACCCATTGGTAAAGCATGGGGGGTTATTTTGACACTCCCAGACCTGCAGTCCCGATTCCTGGAGATCGCTCCGGCGCACCGCAACCTTTCCCTTCTAAGATGCAAAGGGCGGGAGCGTGCAGTCCAGGGGTGTGGCGGAGGTTTATGGAGTCTGCATGGAAAAATAAAAAATAATAAAGGCGGGGCGGGGGGGGGCGCGTGAGCTTTTGCTCTAGTCAGACAAAATAAGACCAAACTCGCTGGAGGCATCGTAAATGAGTAGGCGATTGCTGTATAGAGAAAGGGAAGAGGAAGAGGAGGCTAATCCAAGTGACCTACTTCAGGGCACACAAACACACACCGGCTGCACACCGGCACCAATGGATGCAGCAAACCAGCCAGAGCATCAGCGACGGTGCCACGGAAGACATCTAGGGGAAGGCGGAGTATGTGCTTTGATGTCCTCCGCTCCCTTCGTGCGTCTTTCTCGCTAGCGGGGGGGGGGAGGGGGGAGGAAAGTAGGGAGGGGCGAGTTCCCCCGGGGCTCCTGCGAGGCGGTGGCGCGCCGGCGGCTCCGGCGGCGGCGAGATGGGTGGGGTCGGTCTGCATTGTGCTCGGCTGCTTGAACGGGTGGCGTCCAACTCTGCAGGTGCGCTCTCGCCGGGAACGCCCGGAGCCCGGGCTCAGGGCGAGCCTTACACAAAGCCCTGCTCGCCAACGCCGCCCCAGCCCTAACTGCCTTTGCTGCCGAAAAACAAGCACACACACACACACATACACACACTCATAAACAAACAAACAAACAAACAGCACACACACACACACACACACACACAGAGCTAGCAAGTATGAGACAAACGCACGCCTCGCTTCCACCTTCTGCCCCCCCGCCGCACAAAGGCACGCCAAAGCAACGCGTTTACTACATTCGGCTCCCGACCTCTCTTGCAACAACCCTCGCCAAAGGAAATGTTGTCCGTCTCCATCGCATCCACGTGGCGGGCGGGTTGGCTAGGGAAGGCGGCTGGCCAGCTTCCCCCCGCACACCCGGTGCAAAAGTCGCTCCCGCTGGTTCTGAGGAAGGGCGGCGGAGACCCGAGCGACTGGGCAGAATCGGAGGTCAGAGCGAGCGATGGGGAGGCTTGGAAACGAGCCAGCCCAAAACACACAATAAGTTTACTATTTTGCTCTACCTTACCCTCCCCAGTCTGCCACAGGGGTCCTCCAGAAGAGTATTTTCTTAAGCCCCTAAAGGGACCCATGGTTTATCCGACGTTAAATCGAAGAAAACAGGACTAAGATTTAAGTCGGACGGCATCCAAGTACTTCGGTTGAAATGATTTGAGAATCAAGCTATTTTAAAAAAAAAAAATCGATTTTTTTAAAAAAAATAATCTTCAAGTAAAGCATAGACTTAAGATCACGACTGTTTAGCCCTCTCCCGATTTGGCTTTTAGAAAAACCAAGGCTAATAATAATAATAATAATAATAATAATAATAATAATAATAATAATAATAATAATAATAATAATAATAATAATAATTCCCCCTTTTAGAAATACAATGCAGCACCAAGGACAGCAGCAAGGGAAAGGTTTGAAGAGAGAGAGGCTTGGTTGCCGGAAAGAAACGCTCGGTTTGCCTTACCCATTGCAGTTTTAGCCATTGTAGGTGCTACAGAAGCTCCGAGCTTGCGAAGGCAAAGAGGTCCAGCTACAGCAGTGGAGAGAGCGCGCGCGCGCGGAGACTAAGGCACTGAGTCAGCAGAGCGGGGCTGAGCACAAGAAGGGGCGAGAGGCAGGAGCCCATGAATAATTATCACCCCTCAGCCTAAGCAGATTGGCTCGAGAGGTCCCCTGACATGACTCCCGCAGAAACAGATTCTCTGAGCATTAAATATTGATCTGCCTGTGGTGCTGGAGTACAAAGTGCCAGAATGCAGTTTGAAATGGAAATTGGCCCTGGAGTGCTGTGTTCCCCCTTTGCTTTCGCTTTGATAGTACATTCCATGTCAAGAGCTTAATATCCTACAAGAAAAACCTATTGGTCTTGAAATCTCTGGCTGTTGCTAGATGTAAAACATGCACAAATGCATTCTAAGACAATTTTGTGGCACTAACAGAAATAGGAGGGGAAGCGGGACAATTTAAAGGCTGTTTGTTTTCCTTTTATCCACTTTGCATAATGCTGATGCTTATACAGTATCTATATATATCAGGATATATATATAATATTTGTGGCTAAAATGTTAGGCATGCTTTTCTATGAGTAGGCCTACTGAGCCCAGTACTGCAGAATTTAATTAAGATTGGATATACACTGGTCCCATTATTTCTTAACACAAGCATTCAGTGCTTTTGTCTTCTCTTTCTTGTATCACTAAGGTATGTGGGGGATTTACTTTCACCAATTTAGATCTATAACAAAATACAGAATAATTGCTTGGTTTAATTTTCACATTTTGTCTATTTGTGACAGTGACAAGTTGGTATTCTTTCATCTGGAGAACAGAGAAATAGTAACTCAACTAATTATCATCCAGCTAAGCTAGCTGCGTATGAATTTGAAATATTCCTTCTTGCCCTCTCCTTTCAACATTAAACCAATGAGGGGTTACTGTAGAGAGGGCTAAAATGGTGCTGTTATTGAAGTGACTTAAATTGTTTTTTTCTTTGAGACACATACATCTCTAATGTATTATCTGATTTAACATGTTCATCTAACATGTTCTTCTCCAGCTCAATAAATGAGAAAGATACTTTGTCACAACTAACTACAATGAAATCCAAGATCAAAATGGAAACCTTTCTCTTTTTGTCAAGAGGGCTATATATTATATATTGAGAGTTGATGAAGCTGAAACCAAAGAGTAAACGCATCATTCCTGACTATTGAAAAGAAATGTTGGATTCATATGCGCTTCCAAATGCAATCCTCAAAGAAATAAGCTATCATTTCCAGACAAAACATGTTAGCTATGCATCCTCTTTCTTATTAAATATTGCCTCCATCTTGAGTGGATTATATAGTTTTTCAAATATAAGATTGGGATTAAATGACCCTATTATACATTACTTAAGAAGTTTTGATGTTAGGGAATCTCTATTGGGATCTTAAAAAATGGGAATGCATGACTTGTAGCATTGTCTGAAGAAATTTATCATGATGTGGCCATAACTGGGAATTTGACATCCATAGATACTTCACACGTTTCTCCCCCATTTTTATGACTCTGTACTCCCTTAATTCAGGGTAGAATCGGGGCAACTAAATGGAACTGAGTGTTTACTGATCATCCTTTCTGACATCTATATGGAGTTCACAGCAGATATTTTCTCTTTGCACCCTGTCTGACAGAAAAACATCTGTTGCTGTCTAGGATTGAATCTCAATTTTCCAAGTGAGAGGCAATTATCTTCACCTCTAGGCCACCATGCTACTCAGCTATTTTACAGAAGTTGCCATAAATCTACTCACATTTAAATTTGCATGATCTAAACTAATCCTTGCTTCTAGTTTTACAAACACACACACAACACAGTTGGATGAGGAAAATATTTGAAAGAGCTTAGACCAGGCTTCCCAGTTTGATAGCATTCAGATCACTAGGAGTAGAATTCACAAAGCATTAATTATTAGAATTGTAATCCCTAAACATCTGAAGGGCATTCAGTTGGATTAGGCTGACTAATCTAATTAGGCATATAAATCAAATTAAAAAAAACTTTGATTGTTAAGGTCCAACATTGCAAGGTGATGCAGCAAGTGTCCATCACTTCAATAGGAGCTTACATCTTTGCACCCCTCTATGTTATACACAGAGCTCTCTTTGAATCAGTAGGGGAAACGTCAGTGTTGTTCATTGCAGAATATTGATGTGAAAACAGGCTTCTCGTGATAAAACCTGTTATAGTTAATAGGGGCTTTTCACTGGCAACAACCCATTGTGGTAAAAAGAGAACAATAAGCAGGAAAGACAGGGGTTTCTATTTAGTCCATGGTGAGTAATATAGAAGCTCAGTAACAACTGGGCATTGTAGTTCAAAATATCTGAACGCTTTCTATCTCTAATTTAAGCAAATGGAATCAAAATTGGCTTTGAAGAATCAAATGGTTGCTACAGTGTAATGAATGTATTCTTAATGTTTATGAAAGAAATCTGAATTCATATCTTCACACATTTTGAGGCAATTTTCAAGTTATACTATAACAAGTTCCTTGGATATAAGGGGAAAAAAGAGAAGTTGTTGAGATATTACGGTAGGATCAAAATCCAAATAGAATATTTTAAAATGGGCGACATTTCAATTGGAATGATACCATCTTTTACTTAATTGTGATGTTGGGAAAGTGACTCACTAAATTTTCTTTGAGTTTTTTTTTTGTCAAATCCTGCCACTAAAATATAAGGTAAGAATCCAGTCATCAAATAAAATAGTCATAGTAATTTATTTGTGATTAAGAATTGCCATTCAGAAAGCCAGAATCCTGGAACTGTCCTTGGTACTGAAAGACCATGTACATTTTCCAGCTGTTAAAATGCCAATTGAACTACTTAGCTGAAGTGTTTATTTACAGGATGTAAGAAAGCCTGTCCCACCCTACTAAACTAAAACTGGCAAAGAAATGATGAATTGGGGTTTGAGTATGAAATATGTGTTACAGATAATTAAGAAAGTGATGGTAAATAAAAGTTTATAATGTCTATAAAACTGTACTATCATGATACAGATTCATCTGAAATCATACATTCAATTCTGATAATACGAAAAAAACAATGTAAAGTGGGAAAATGCAAATAAAGAAAATAAAATAATTAAGAAGTTCAACCAATTCTTTATAAGTAAAGGATACAAAAACAGAGGCTTTTAAATGTGGCTGTACAAATCTTCAAAGAGGTGGTGATAGCTCATCCATTATAGTCCCTTGGAAGAATGGCATAGATGTTAGTGTTAGAGAATTAAAAGAGTTGATGGTAGATTGGCCATGCTTTAATGCTACACAGGGCAAAAGTGAAGATGAAGTTCTTCCGCAAGATGTATTGGTGCAGCTAGCAATGTCCTTTTTTAAAATTTGAAAGTAATGACAATTAAGGAGAAATAACTGAAGTGAACAAAATTCAGATGCAAGGAAAGTGAACTGGCATCCCTTCCATCCTGGAATACTAGAACTGAAGGTCATCTAGTGAAGTACTATTATGGTAGATTTAGAACAGACAAAAAGAGGTACTTCTTCACATATATAAAAAACTGCTGCCAGAAAATGTAGGAATGATTGACAAATTGGATGATTTAAAGAGTATTTAAAGAGATATTGATGAAGTCATGACAATGAGTCATAATAGCAACATATAACTTTTACATCTAAAACAATATTCTGTTGAGTAAAGGTTGCTAGATAAGAAGCTCCTGTCATATAGGCTTTGTTTTTTTTTAATTTTATTTATTTCTTTACAAACGAAGTATTTATTCACATACAGATCGCGACGGGAGCTTTATACAATATATTAACTTCAGTCAAAATATACAAATAAGATATAAAATCTACACTAACCTTATCTTCTTTTTTATTTTATTCTATTATTCAACCAAGTATACCATTGGTCCCAGCATTGAAAATATGCGGAATCCTTTTGATCTCTCAAAATTTTTGTTAACCTGTCAGCTTCCGCATATTCAATAATTTTTCCCAAAATCAAATCTTCAGCCGGTAGGTCTTTCCCCTTCCAATATTGAGCAAAACATATTCTTGCTGCAGTTGTGATATATACAATCAAACACCATGTATTCGAGCCTATCTTATCTGGCCTGATATTTAATAGATAGTATTCTGGTTTCAATTGTAATTTATATCCAGTGATTTCTAATATCCATCCCTGTATAAGTCTCCAAAACTCAATTGCCTTGGGGCATACATGAAAATAAGTACCTATCTCCCCACATTTCCAACAGTTTGGGGAGAGTCCTGGAAATATTTTGGATAGTTGGGCAGGAGGGAGGACATCTTATACAAGTTTTCTTTGTAAGTGGTTGCTATCAGGAGTTTCAATTGTTTCGTCCATATTTCTTCTCATTTTACCAACTCAATTGAGTAACCAATATTTCTCCCCCAGGCAATCATTGAATCTTTAACAATCTCATCCCCTATCCAGTAATTTATTAAGAGTTTATAAATCTTGGATAACATTCTTTCCTCCTTTCCTAATATAATATTGTCTATTTCTTGCTGGACATATCTATGCCACCTTGTTCCTTGTCTTTCTTATGTTTAGAGTTGATCTGTGCATAAAACCACCAGTCCAATTCTATTCCTTGAAGGTCTAACTCAGTTCTTGTTTTTAAACAGCCTTGGGCATCCAACAGCTCCCGGTAAGATAGGTGTTTTTCTTTATTGTAAAGCGAGCTATATGTTATAACTTCTAGTGGAACCAACCAAGATGGGGTCAAGGAGTAGAATTTACCCTTGATTTTTCTCCATGTTTCAATTAAGATGTTTCTTACATAATGACCTGCAAAGCTCATATATTTTTTAACCTTATCTTACTAAAGAAAATAGTGCCAACCCTGTTGTAATCCCGAACCTTCCAGAATCAACAACGGTCTACTTCTCAGCAAGATCCATTCCCTTATCCAAACTAAATTTGCAGCCTGATAATAATATTCCCATTTTGGTAAGGCTTTGTGATTAGCTTCTGTCAGGACAAAATTCAGATCTAAATGGGCCTTTTTTTCTGAATCTGTGGCATTCATTAGATCTCTTTATCAGCTATTTTAAAGTTGAGTCTTATTTGAATAAATATTGCAGCTTCTCATGTTAATATGATCTGTCATTTTTATACTTATGCCTCAGGAAAATTATATCTGAAAGTGGAAAAAAGAAATAAAATACAGAAGGTAATTCTCATACTTAGTATTTGTTTATTATCAAATTGGAAAGTGATTTTTTTAAAAAAATCTGAATATATTGAAATATTGGTGTTATTACTATGTGTCAATACCTTTGATTGTTTAATTACCATATATATTTTGTAATTTTGCATGCCCTGAATCTACCAATATAAATATGAACATTAAAAAATAGGGTATTCAATTTAAAGCCTTATAAAAATATGAATCCCCACAAATTCTAATGCTAGTGTATGAAGATGCATGAAATCACATAACAGTTCTTTTCTTCTGTGATTTTTTTCACTGGAGAATGGTGGGAATGGAAAGGACAAGGTGAGACAAAAGGGAGAAGGGTGTCTCTCCCTGTGGCTCTTCCATAGCTCATTAAATTTCCATATTTGAAAAGAAAATGTGGCAGGATAACAGGCCACATTATTAACTTGTCAGTTAGAAAAAAAGCAGCTCCCTCAGGAAACAGGAAGGAGATTGAGCAAGTATCATAGAGATTTCCATCATCAAAAATGGTCCCAAGAAATTATATGACTATGCATCATTTCAAACCTTTAGTGTATCAATTATTTACGGGGAGTTGTTATTGAGCTGTCAATGAAGCACTCATGCTGAATTTTTCTGAGTGGGGTTATGCAAATTATAGAGGAAGAACAAGTTAAATTTCAGAATTTGACATGCGAATTGCCTGTTTTATAATATTTTCGGTCAATGATTCTTTTTAAACTTGAAGTAATACAAGTCCATCCATCCATCCATCCATCCATCCATCCATCCAATATTTTAGAATATTTTTACTTCTTAACTAAATTATTTTTTAAAAAATATATAAAAATACTGTAATTCTTGAAGCTAACTCAACCACGGCAGCTCTTTGTAATCAAGACCCAAACACCCTTCCAAAAAGTAAGGAACATTCTTAAAGGCCTAGAGGTTAAATATATTCTGTATTTTAGGAGACAGGATATTTCAGAGACTGGAACAGCTTCTCACAGGATCTGTTGATAGCCCCATCACTCACATTTCCTCTGGGTGGGAATTTCTAGTATAGCCTTCCTCAGAGAATGCACAGTGAGGACCAAATTTAACCAAAGATGACATCCAAGCTCCAAAGTTCTGAGTCAGGTTAAATACCAGGGTTTTGAACTGGACCTGGAAGCAAATAATATAGTAATTCTGGCATTGGTGTAATATCAGAATATTGATGCAAGTGAAGAAATCAGAGTTAAGATATTTCTAATGGCTGTAAATGGTTTAAGCAGCAGGATGATTCTGTATGTTTTGAAAAAGAAAAGAATCTAGATGATTATGAATATGTGTTTGAACTAACAGTATAGTAGGCATTATGTGTATGATCATTTCAAATAATTGGCAATTTATTTTGTACATGGCAACTGCAGTGAGATTAAATACATAAAGACTGAGAGGTTCTGAAATATTCATGATGGAGGAATGGCTGGTGAAGGTTAGCAGAGATGGCAAAATAGACCTTTGATCAGGAAAAAGACAATAACTACATTTGTTAATGACTGAAAATCTTTTATGGATTTTTTGCTGAAAATGTTCAAATGTTAACATCTTGCCAGCCAAAACAAAAATGGGCCATCTGAAATTACTGATGATCTATTAAAGAATAAATTGCTAGACAGGATCTATGGTTTGATCGACAGGATCTATGGTTTGATCGTGCAGTGGTATTTTTTAAAAAAGATTTAAATAGCATTTTTGTATTATAAGAGTATAATGTAAGATAAAAAATAACCACAAATTAAAAATTTGGAATGAATTGCCCCCGGAGATACGGATGATCCCTGACTTACGCACCTTTTGCCCTGCCCTCAAGACGTTATTGTTCCAACAAGCCGGGTTGGCCTAAACATTAATTTTAATGGGTTGTTTTTGTTTTAATGACATTGGGGCCAAATTATTTAATATGTTTTAAATTATTTTTAAATTTTATATGGGTACTTGTTTTATCTTTGGCTGTGCACTGCCCTGAGTCCTTCGGGTGAAGGGCGGAATAAAAATTAGATAAATAAATAAATAAATAAATAAATAAATAAATATGCATGGCAATGAACATAGAATAAAAAATGGTAGGTGCGTCTTAATGTAAATTAAAGATGCATGGTAAATGCAGCTTGAGGTGTGAATTGATTATAATTATTATGACCAAATCTATATATGCCCTGCCTGGTTTTTATTTTTCCTTGAGAAAGTTGCTTATATAGTAAAATAGTATCTTTCATATATTATAACTTAGATCAGGGGTCTCCACCTTGGCAACTTTAAGACTTGTGGACTTCAACTCCCAGAGTTCCTCAGCCAGCAAAGCTGACTGACTTAGATGATGCTAGGAATAAAAAAAAAATTGTACAATACATCTAGTGGGAAACAGGTTAGTAAACACTTTCTTAAAAACATTCCTAAGCAAGCAATCTATTATACTTTAGATCAGTATTCAGAGTTTTATCTCAGTTTTGTACTATCTGCTATGGCTTCCAATATGTTTCCTAGATACTTTCCAATTGTTGAATTATTTAAAGCCCTAAATGATATAGGAACCACAAAGATGTCTTTATTCCATGAGAACCTCTCTAAATATTGGTTTAATCAAAGGATATCTTGCTTCATGTACTAAAATAATTGGAATATGACACAAGGGACTCTTTGTTATGATGCTTAGGGTTATATCTTAGTATGTTCATTTTATGTTTAATGAGTTGCAAAAAAATTGTTTACAGAACTTTTGCTTTGCTTTTACCTTCATTCAGTTGTATCCTTGGAGATAGTGCAGAAGTTGAGAAAGAGAATATTTATTTAATATTTTGCCTGATGCTATTTCAAAAATTTATTTGTTCATAAGAGAACATTTCATTTTAACTTAATAAAGCATTATGCTTCTCTTACATTTTTTTTTCTTTATTAAAAACAGTTCCCAAGGCTTGAGTTGTAGCATGCAGAAGAACCCTCTGAACAGGATGACTATATAGATCCACTTAAGCAATTTTTGTTCTTTCTCCCCTATAAAGAAAACTAGAAACATAGAAGACACACAAGGGAGAAGACGTTGGAATGCTCAAGCACTTGAAACACTTAAGGACCAAAGAGTTATAAATAAATAGATTCCAATGTTGAACTATATAGGCTTGTGTTGAGAAAAATGCCTAGGAATTCAACTAAATTAGAGTCTAATGAGTTACTAGCCTTACTTTATGCAGAACATATTCCCTCAGCTGTTTCTGTAGGCTTTTGAAGGCTTACATTTCAGTGTAATAATAATGGCCAGAAGGAATGAAGCTACTGCTGTAAATCATAAGAAAAGAGACTCACATTAAGTTCCCAATGTTGAAAAAGACTGCAAGCTGTTATTATTATGAACTAGTTCAAAAAACCAATTAAAACTGTAATTCACTAATCTAAAAGAAAAGAAGACAAAGAAAAGAAATGAGTTCTATGTTCATCTTTAGAGTTTATATGCTGGCAAAATAATTATATTTTAATTGTGTTAAGGTACTGGTTTCATATTAAAAATAAAGTACAAAAGCCCTATGATTTTCAGTTATTTACTTCTTATGTTTAATTATTGCAATTCAGTTCTTCTTGCAAATAGTTTGCTGAACACTAATGGATAAAGATAAATGTGTGAAGTGATAGTTTCGCCTTTATTAGTATTAGTATCGGGATGTTCTAGCAGAAGAGTTTTTTGGGGGGAATTTACTGTTGGAAGCAGTGATGTTCAACAGCAGAGAACAACTTGCCTGGGAGGGTAGATAGTAAGAATAGAGTAGCAAGTCATATGTTATATCCTTGGAGATGAATGGACTTTTCTTCCTCTGACAAGGTAGTGAGGTGATTATGAGGTTTTAAGTTTTCTTCTCTGGTCCATAATTCTTATAATGTATAATTGAGACTGTAAATAAATGACATTTAAATCAGATGTCTCAATCCTGCATAACACCCTCCCTATGAAATATAATTTTTATTACTGACTTTTATTGCAGCATCACTTTGATTGGGCCTTTGATTTAGCAAGTTAATTCTGTCGGATTCTTCCAGAGGTTTATTTACTGATCTTTTATATTACCTATTGACAACCCTTCTCTCTTCAAAGTGTTGTTAAGCTTCTGTTTTGTTGCTTACTGAAGGTATATGACTTCATGCTGCTTCTTATTGCTGGCACGGCAACTATTTTAATATGCATTACACATCTAATTAATCACCCAAGATTGATTATTTGAAAAGTCTAGAAAGGGAATGTTACTCTCCATTTCAGTCATATATTAATATATTACATCAGTAGAACTCACCTAAATTACCATCATAATTAGTTAGATATATGTCTCAACCTTTCCTCAAATTGCTCTTGGGGGCTTCCAGGGGATGTTGTCATCTTGTCCACACAAAAACAATCCAGTTGAAGGAGGCGGGACTAAGTGACAGTGACAGGCTCAGAGTTATCCAGAGGGGTTTCCTATGACTCAGGATGGTTTTATGTTTGTGGCTGTCTGGCAGGAGTCCAACTTTAAATGTTTGACAATATCTTGTCTGTCATTGTAAGCATATTGTACTTGGGAGTGATTCTCAGAATCCTATGTTTCATTGTTCATAATTAAACGTTTTCTTCTTTCAACATTGCCTTTCAAGATTAACTACTAATCCCTCTTTTTTTTATTTAAAAAGTTTTACAAATACATTTTTTCCCCAGTTCCCCCCCCCAAACCCTCCCTGACCCTCCCTAACCCTCCACTCCCCCCATGACTTCCTCAAAATATAATCCAAATCAAAGTCACATTTTATAAAACTTGAACCCCTCCACCCCCTGTATATTATTCAAATCTTCATAAAATTCAATTATAACTACTAATCCCTCTTAAATAGGACAGAAAACCTAAATTTTTAGTGTTTTCAACATTGTGATTTCACTTGATTTATTTAAATACTTCTATGTCCTTTTCAGTCATGGATCTCCAAATCTTGATTTATATCATACATTTATTTATAATTAAAACAGTATTTTAAAATGAGAAAATATTAAATAATAATGTATTAAATTTATAGGCTGCCTGACTCCATCTCAACAGTTACATTGGGGGATAAAGCCTGATAGTAGACATTAATTAATTAAATGATTTATCCTAATTACATGTTGCTGGAACTGAATCATCCATTTACTAATGATTGCCAATTTTTTCATGACAGCTAAACACATCATTAATATCTCCAATCAAAAATGCTATTTTCACTATATGGTAGTCTTAGGGTTTTCTGATTAATATTCAGTAATGAACACTGTATAATGAGACACATACATTTATTGAATGTCAAGGCCCTGGACACCACTTAAAATGATAATTGTGTAATGAAACCTTTTTCAAATAGAAGACGTTGTAAAATTATGAAAAGGATGGGAAGGATAAACTGAATCTATATTTTAATGATTATTTTTCTCATGTTGACATTTACCTGATAGCCTAATTCTTATTTTAATATTAGACTTCAAAAAAAAAAAAGCATTGGAAAGAAAATACATGTTATGCACTAATATGAAATGTAATGTTAGTCATTAACAATCTTGTTCTTTTAGAATAAATATAGTAATGCTGAAATTAAATATTGCATCAAGTTTATTTGTACATATGTTGTAGATGCTATTTCTATTCATGACCAAGACTTTTGGAGCTAAGATATTCTGAATTCATCCAGGGAATGGTTTGCCCAATTTGTCATCTTCCTAATTTGCTTCCTGGTTTGAAGCATGAGTTAGAAAAATAGTGATCCATTCTTATTAGGAGAATGGATCCTTATTAGGACCTTAAAAAGCAGCAAGACAGCTTTTCTTTGAAATAATGTGACTCATATGCTTAGTAAAAGTGATATCATGTTTAGGTACTCATTGTATATATTTAATAATATTTATCACTTAGATACTCTGTATTTAAAGCACAGAGATTTTTCTTTTCAGTTTTACTGAGCAGTATGTATGCTTGCACTGTATAGGTACTTTGAAATGCATTCACTGCACAAGTATGGGTGTAGGTGGTATTTTACTTATAATATTTATATTACTTCTTCAAATAATTTCAAGCCCATAGTCCTGCACATTTTAGTTTTAGAATTTCTCTATGAATTGGATTGTGTTGAAGGTCTTGATCTATCCAACTTATTTCTGTAGAAACAATGTAGTTTATTTGTTTTTTGCTTAATGGATTGTGAACTCTGCCACTGCACTTTGTAAGACTTTGATAAATAAACTGTGATTGAACAGGTAATGGTTTAGAAAAATGTGTAAACCCAGCAAATGACTGGCTCAATCTTATCCTAATGAATTTCAAGCCTGAATTAGATTTGACCTTGTGTCTCCATATCGCCTTTAGACTCTCACTACTTTAAGAGGTAAAAAAGAGTTTTGTATCTCATTTTTGTCATATACTTGACTATATATTTACAATTATCATTCACTTAGAAAAAAGGTGAGGAAAATATTTTTCTCAATACATGAGTTCAAATATTAGTGCATACAACGAATCATGGTTCTAATTTGCTTCATTATTGTTAATTTCCTATAAGATACTCCACTGATTATATATATTGTCATATACTTGACTATATAATTACAATTATCATTCACTTTGAAAAAAGGTGAGGAAAATATTTTTCTCAATACATTAGTTCAACTATTAGTGCATACAAAGAATCATGGTTCTAACTTGCTTCACTATTGTTAATTTCCTATAAGATACTCCACTGATTAGTACAAAATACAACATGAAGGAGCTCTTGTTAACATCATTCATATCCTATTGACCTGCTTTGAGCAAAGAAGGGAATTGATTACAGTGAGATTACTATTATCACCATTATTCAATATAAAATTTGGACACAAAATTATATTGCAGCATCACTGCTCCTCTATTCTTTTTTGAACACAATTCAGATGTTAATAATCTTATTACAAGTATTTCCTTTACAGGTCACCTCTTTGCAAAATAACCATGTCTGCTTTTCTCTTTCAAAGAGATGCATTTGCTTAATATCTAAAATATAATTTCTATGCAAAGGTTGATTTCTGTGGAACTGCTTGATAAGCTTCTTATAGTCCATGAGTTGGAAATAGTACTTAATATTTTGGAGGGCAATAGATGGGATTGGTCAAGATTTCTGCTGGTATGATGAAGAAATACAATATATAGGAAGATGACGCATGGTAAATAATGTTATCGCATACATGGACAGTGAACCCCCCCCCAAAAGACTGAATGGGACAACTTGCTGCACTCCACAGCCAACTTGTAGCCAACTCACTACAGCCAACTTGCCATGGGACAACTTGTTGCAGGACAATTGAACAATTTAATTATTAAAAATAAATAAAAAATATTTTAATTTTTGTCATTCACATTTGATCTTGTCCCTTCTTTTGCATCCTTTCTTTAATGATTCTATTCAATCATTTCTTTGAATCTAACTCTTGTCCTGCAGCGAGTTGTCCCATGGCAAATTGGCTGTGGAGAGTTCTCCTGTGCCGAGTTGGCTGCAACGATTTGGCTGTCGTAAGTTGTCTATAGTGAGTTGGCCAAAAGAATTATATTCTAAGGTTTATTCTGTTTGTTTTTGAGATTCAAATATCAGAGTTAAGTGCATTGCTCCATATGCATTTACAGTACAATAATCTGTAAGTGAAGTTTGCAGCCAGATCAATTTCCATAATATTGCTGAACACATTGTAAGCCACCCTGAGTCTTCGGAGAAGGGCGGCATATAAATCAAATTAAAAAAAAAAATAGCAGTCATAATTTCTACAACCAAATTGGCATGGATCTTACTTAGGCAGAGCTAGGATGTCATTTTACAAAATATCACTACATGGAGTAGTTAATCATTTGTTAATCGATCCTCTATGGACACTAATTTTGCCCGAGAAAGGAGTTCTGGAAGCTGTTCTGGTTTTGGGTTCATTCAGTTTCAGTAAGTAGATAAATGGCTATCTAGGAAAGAAGAGACATTCCCAAATCTCTCATCAGTTATTACCTTGAAATTTAAAAAAAATCATTATATGACATATAGATGAAAGTTAATGGAATTATGAGCTTTTGTGAATATGGATTTTCTGCACTCATTAAATCGAGGTCCAAATACTGAAGAAGGGCGATTATTATTTATTTGTTATTTATTAAATTTGTATGCTGCCCATTTCACTATCAGACAACTCTGGGCAGCTTCCATACTGGTAGTATAAATAACAGATTAAAACAATTGCAGGATTAAAACATTGGGCATTAAAAGTTAAAACATCAACATTCATATTAAAATGGATAAAAAGAACAATTTTCTTGACTCTATGACTTCCTTATCAACTCAGATGAAACACACATGTGCAAGTTCATTCATTTCATTAACATTTATAACTGATGTCTTAAAGGCAAGGAAAATTAAAGAATATTATTAAAACATTTTATGTTAATATTCCTTTTTTTCCTTTTAAAAAAGAAACAGTTTGGTGTTTGAAAGACTTATTATGTTTGAGAAATACTGCATAGAGATGAGAAAATAATTTATGAACCATAAATATTATCCTTCTTTTTTAGAGACTGCTAAACTGAAGGTATTGCATAATGTGATAGTGCAAATGAGCCTGCTCTCTCTGATTTTTAAAAAATTTGCATACAGCTGCATGCGTGAAATAACACTGTGCTGGAAAATGTCCTAAAACCTAATTTCCTCAATAACAATTTCCTTCCTCTCTTTTTTCATTCATTTTTTTAAAGCTATTCTTCACAACAAACTGAAGTGTGGTTAGCATTGTGATAACATAACTCTGCCAAAGTCAAAGGATGTTGATTCACCCAAGAGAATGATTACGATTATCTATGGCCCTCCTTTGCATCTCAATGCCCTTTGGCCATTGACAGATGCCACACGCCAAACCTCATTGTTTTGGACCAATGTTCTATACAATAATTGATAGGTTAATTAGCCATTAAATGATGTTGCTCCAAGAGGACAATCTGGCTTGTTAAACTTAAAAAAAAAAATAGATAGGAGGATCTTGTTAGCATTACTGTCATGGCAATCCTTTTGTTCCCCAGCATTAAGATTGATTTTACAGACTTCCTTTTTTAAAAAAAAGAAATGAAGACTGACATACATAAATATTTCTCTTCATGGATTTTAACTTCAGCTTCTATATTGATATTGTTCATGCATTGAAAGCTGTAAAAAATATTTTAATAAGCATTTTAATGTGCAATGTTACACTTTGAATATATTATATAATATATATGTATGTAGAATACAGAATATTAATGTATATACAGAATACTAATGTATATACTATATATTTATTTTGTTTAATATTCCTTCACTGAGATACAAAATGTATTCTGTATCTCATTTTGTATTTCAGAGTGAAGGAATATTAAACAAAATAAGCATATGAGCATTTACTGCTCTCTTCAAGAGAAAATATATTATAGCTCTCATATTTCTTTTATTCAGGAATTGTCCAAATCAGACTTCTGATTTGGTACTCTTGAAATATGCTGGGAATATTTTGAATATTCTTCCAGTTTGGCTAATTTGTTTACATTACGGAATTTCAAGCAATTTTACCATGCTGGTTAGGAATTCTGGGAGATGTAATCTTAATATATTTGGAAAATATTAAAGGTGGGAAGACCGGCCTCAATTAATCTACTCTTCACAGAAGAATGCTGCATACAGCATAGTGCTTTATCTATTATTGAAGGTGGGGATTTAGCTCATATTACCCAATCTTTCCTATACTAAAAGGTTTAAAGAAAAGATTGAATTTTAGGACATAGTTGATCATCTTGATAATATAATTATAGAATAGAATTTTTTATTGGCCAAATGTGATTGGACACACAAGGAATTTGTCATGGTGCATATGCTCTCAGTGTACATAAAAGAAAAGATATGTTCATCAAGAATAGTAAGGTACAACACTTAATGATAGTCATGGGGTACAAATAAGCAATCAGGAAACAATATCAATATAAATCGCAAGGATACAAGCAACAAAGTTAGTCATACAGTCATAAGTGGAAGGAGATGGGAACGATGAGAAGATTAATAGTAATGCAGACGTAGTAAATAGTTTGACAGTGTTGAGGGAATTGTTTGTTTAGCAGAGTGATGGCGTTAGGGAAAAAACTGTTCTTGTGTCTAGTTGTTCTGATGTGTAGTGCTCTATAGCGTCGTTTTGAGGGTTGGAATTGAAAAAGTTTATGTCCAGGATGGGAAGGGTCTGTAAATATTTTCACAGCCCTCTTTTTGACTCGTGCAGTATACAGGTCCTCAATGGAAGGGAGGTTGGCAGCAATTGTTTTTTCTGCAGTTCTAATTATCCTCTGAAGTTTGTATCTGTCTTGTTGGGTTGCATCTTGTATTGCATCTTGTTGAAGATTGCAAAGGATATATATGATGAATGGAATTTTGCAACATAGACTCACCAGACAGACTCACCAATAATAACAAGACAGTTATAGAGGTGCAGATGACAGACTCAATAATTCCTCTGTAGAACTGTTTCAGCAACTCATTGGGCAGTTTGAGCTTTCTGAGTTAGTGCAGAAAGAACATTCTTTGTTGTGCTTTTTTGATGACGTTTTTGAAGTTAGCTGTCCATTTTAGATCTTGCGAACCTAGAAATCTGAAGGTCTCTACTGTTGATACTGTTGATAATTATACTATTATAATTATAATAATATAATAACAGTAGTATACATAATAATTGTAACAACAATAGAAATGACAGTACTGAGTCATGCCCTCATTACCATATGCAATGCACTTTAGATGGGGCTGCCTTTAAAGACCAGTTATAAATTACAGGTGGTACATAGTGCAGTGACATGTTTGCTGACGAGTGAAAGCTGTCACAGGCACATAAATTGTAAGTGATGGTTTCAATAGATATCAAGGTATAATTCAAGGCTGCTTTTAAATGATAAAGTCTTGGATGACTTGGTTCTCAGTACCTTCAGAAGTAGGTTTTTTAAGTGTAATTGACTTGTCTGATATGTACTTTCCTTGAAAAAATTACTAATGGTATGTCATTTATACTGGCCAAGTTAGCCTGGACAGTATTTTGGATAATGGTAAATAAGCTGTGGTAGTGCAGTGGTTAGAATAGAGTATTTCAGGCTAATTTTGCCTACTGCCAGCAGTTCGATCCTGATTGGCTCAGGGTTGACTCACCTTCCATCCTTCTGAGGTTGGTAAAATGAGGACCCAGATTGTTGTGGCAATATGCTGACTCTGTAAACTGCTTAGTGGGGGCTGTAAAGCACTATGAAGCAGTATATAACTGCCACTGCTATTGCTATTGCTAAATTGTTCTGAAGACCTTTCAGGACACTCTTGGTACATTAGATTATATTGTGTCATGAATCAATTTTTTCTTATGTTTCATTATATCTTTTTAATGGTTATATTGTTATGCAGTTAGTACAGCGGTACCTTTATACTCAGCTGTTTTGAAACTCGTCAAATTTGGCACACAACATATTTTGATGAGAAAATTTTGTCCTGATACTTATCATTTGTTTTGTACCATGTTTCCCCGAAAACAAGACTCTGTCTTATATTTTTTTGAACCCTGAAATAAGCACTTGGCCTTATTGCCATGCATTCAGGGGATGTCTTATTTTGGGTGAAACAGGGTACTAGAACTTGGTGTCAGTTGCCTCGTGCCTTACTATTTTTTATGGGAAAAATTTGTTCGATACTTGTGATTTTCAGTACTTATCGTACCTCCTGAAACCAATTAATAATGAGTACCAAAGTACTTTTGTATACAGTATAATTACTTGGTATACAAGTTTGATAATAAATCATGAAACGTACAATTGATTTATTTGGTAAATGTATTAATCATAGTGGAGGGTGTTTTTGAATTTGATGTTCTATGGAACATAATAATGCAAGTCCTTTAACAATACAAGAGCCTTGGTGGCGCAGGAGACTAAAGTGCTGTTAAATAGCACCAGCTGCCTGCAATTACTGCAAGTTCAAATCTCACCAGGCTCAAGGTTGACTCAGCCTTCCATCCTTTCGAGGTAGGTAAAATGAGGACCCGGATTGTGGGGGCAATAAGCTGACTTTGTATAAAAAAGAACATCGCTGGGGGGGAGGGGGGGCTGAAAGCCCTACTAAGCAGATATATACAAAAGTATGAAGGCTATTGCTTAATGCATTGTAAGCCACCCTGAGTCTCCAGAGAAGGGCGGCATAAAAATCGAACCAATAAATAAATAAATAAATAAATAAATACATAAATAAATAAGATTCTAAATATATATAATTATATAATTCTAGATACAGATACTAAGTGTTTGTATTTTCCTTATATGACTGATTATTGCTAATTCTCCAATTCTTTTACTTTTGCAATACACATCCAAGTATCATTCAAAAAATGACATTCTACTCATACAGTTGTCAGCTAATAAAAAAGACAGGAGAATTGACTTTGCCATGCTGAAAGTCAGAAACAATGACATTTCTAAAATGAAAAATATTGCATTGATATGAGTAAAATATCCCAGAGGCTCTGCTGTAGTAGTTCAACAGGATATACAATATATTGAGAGATGATGTATAGATGATTGGTTCCAGTAATTTAATTCTTTCTCAATTTCATTTTTTTTTGTCTTAGATTTAATTTGCCTTTTTTTCTACAATGCTTGAGGAAGTATATTAAAGAGGAATTAAAGAAAGGATTTGATGTGTCCAACTAAATGAATCTAATGGAAAATTAAATTTTCAATATTTAGTGCAATTTAAGATTATATTAAGTTGCAATAAATAAGAGTGTTCATCCCTTTTCTAATTTCACAATTCTAAGCAAAATATGATCACAATTACATTATACTTAGCTATAGAATATGTGATAGCTTCAGACTTTTTATATCTCTACTTTTAAATTTAGCACAAATTCTGAATACTTGAAATTGCAACTTAGTCCTCACCAGTCTCATTTGGATCAAATTATGCTAAATGTCCACATATGGAAAATGTGGTCTGGTTTTATGTGGCAAATAAACATAAGAAATTGCAGATTTTTAATCCTTGCTATAATTAGAACATTAACTATAGTTAGAAGACTAACATCCCATTCAATATTGTTATGCCCTAACCCCTTCATCCTAATTATATTATAGACAATTAATTTAACAAGAGTACAGATAGAATTATTTGTATTTAATTTTCCACATATCTGATTAATCACACCTTGCATAATGAACTGCTTATGTACAAAACTAAAAGCATAACAAATTGATTTCTGTTGTCCAGTTGCAAATTTCCATGTCATAAGTATGTAGCTCAAAAGAATGTGTGCATTCTAAAACATTAAATTTGTCCTAGGACATTATAACTTTAGAACATAACAACAAAAAGCCCATGTGTTTTAATGCAGCAATATTCTGGGTACCTCCCATAATGCTTTTCACATTCCTTTTGTGAAGAAATGTAAAGCGATACAATCAGTCTAATTATACTTTATTTTTGCTACTATATGTTAGATAACATATAGTACTGTAGGAAGTTAGCACCCACCCCTTTCCTAGAAAAATGAAATGTTTTAGGAAATATTAAAAAAGCAGAATATTATGTTTCCCTGGATGAGAAACGGAGAAGCATGTTTTAAGACGAAGCAGCTCCCACCTTCTTGGTCCCCCCCTCACTCTTTGTCAATGGGACAGAGGCAGAAACTCAATCTTTGTCAATGGACCATCATCTGCAACACAATAGGACCCATCTGACGGCTGTGACCAGGGGGACCTTTTGTCAGGTTCACCTGATCCGCCAGTTGCGGCCCTTTCTTGATCGGGATTCCCTGTGCACAGTCACTCATGCCCTCGTAACCTCTCGCCTTGATTACTGCAACGCTCTCTACATGGGGCTCCCCTTGAAGAGCACCCGGAGGCTCCAACTGGTCCAGAACGCAGCAGCGCGGGTAGTGACGGGAGCAGCATGGCACTCCCATGTAACATCGCTCCTGCGTGAACTACACTGGCTCCCGGTGGTCTTCCGGGTGCGCTTCAAGGTGTTGGTTATCACCTTTAAAGCGCTCCATGGCATAGGGCCTAGTTATCTTCGAGACTGCCTGCCGCCACCGACATCTTCCCATCGGCCCGTGCGAGAGGGCCTCCTCGGGGTGCCATCAGCCAAACAATGCAGGCTGGTGACCACCAGGGGGAGGGCCTTCTCTGTGGGGGCACCTACCCTCTGGAATCAGTTGCCCCCAGAGATAAGGAGAATCCATGACCTCAGTGCCTTCCGCCGTGCCCTTAAAACCTTCTTTTTCCAACAAGCCGGGCTGGCCTAATTCTTTTTAAGTGTTTTTTAATTGTTTTGTTTATCGTTTTAATTAATGGGGCCAAATTTATATATATTTTTAACTGTATTTTAATATTTGTATTTGATGTTTTTATTTGGCTGTTCACCACCCTGAGTTCTCAGGGAGAAGGGCGGTATACAAATTCAAAATAAAATAAAAAAATAAATAAATCTAGCAACAGAAACTCATCACATGGCACCTGGGAAGATTACATCAGTCAGCAAGGCTAGCTAAGACCCTCACCTCCTAGGAGTCTGACAACCAATCAGGATACTCTTTCTGGGCCCCAGGAAGTTCAAAGCCAGAGAGGACATAAAACCCGGGGACTCGCAGCATCTCCGCCCTTTTCTGTTCAGGAACTCAAACCATGTGATCCTGTCCACCATTAAACCATCTTTCCAAGCAGCCTCCATGTTTCCAGTGTCTTTTTCTCCACTTGGAGCTGAACCCAGAAGGATATTTCTTCCTACAGTACCAAAAACAATGTATTTGACTGATTGTAGCCCTTTGTATTTCTTCACAAAAGGAATGTGTAAAGCATTATGGGAGATGCTTTACCTAATGATATTTACCTCTCAATGAATAACTACATGCTGTATAAATTCACAAATGCATAAATGTTAAGAACTGTCTTATTTATATTCCATAATTTGTATGGGAAGGCATACATCCTCTTTACCACTTGTGTGCACATACCCACTCAGTTCACTTAGGGACATTTGGAGAGAAGAAATAGCCAAACAATGATGCTGAGAGACCACAAAATTAAGGGTGAAGCCGCAACTTTTTCACCTCAGCTAGAAATATTGTTGACTGCTGTCTTAATTTCCTTTCATTATCCAAAGTAAGTTCTTCACTTCTATGGCTATGAATGGATATTAAACTGTGTGTACTGTTTAATTGTGGACCTTACCCTGTTTTGCATATGCCAAAACATTGGGATAAGAAGTAGGTAACTAGGGTAGAGTTACAGCTTTGAGCTATCCGAAGAGAAATAACACACGGCCATCCTACTTCCTATGAAACTTGTTGATACATATGCTCTTTCTTGGTTACTACTGAAATTAGAGTTGTAGCTATTATACACGTTCTTTCTTTGGCAGATGGAAGGGCATTGCTAGTAGTCAGTTGGCTACCTTAGTGCTGTTGGTACTAACTCCTTCTCTGGTTGTAGAAAAAGCAAGGATTATAAACATCAGTGAGGGGAAAAAAGGAAAGAAAGGAAAAATTGTTTTGGACAGTAAGCTTCTGTTTCCCTCCAAAAGTGGTTTTTATGCCCATAATGAATGACAGGTTAGGGACTTCCTGCTGGGTCCAAGTAAGGGAGAGAGGAAAGGAATAATCAGTATGTCATGCCTCTCTACCTTTCTTTGCCTGTAGGGACAGTTTATTAGATGCAACCAGCATCATTTCAAACACGCAGAACACGACTACTTCTGTATGATCCTTAAGGAAAAATGCAGTGCTATAAATCAGTATAAAATGTTCTTTGAGGGAGGAAGAGTGGGAGATATTAAAATAATCAAGATATTCAGGAAGGATCTGAAGATCTGGTTTTGCCATCTGGCCTGGGGATCAGAGAGTGGTGTGGAACTCATAAAACGGCTGCATGTTCTTGAATGGCTGTGCTCTCCTGGGGGGCTATTCTGAATATCTTTTAATTGTTTTTAAAGTTTGTATTGTTTTTATGGCTGTTTTATTTTTAGAGGTTTTTTTGGTGGGGAGGAGGTACTGTTTATCTTTAATTGTAAGCTGGTCAAAGTTATGAAGGTGAGATGGGGGCTATATCATAAATATATTTCACAATATTTTTAAAATATTGCTTTAGATGTTTGATACAAGGCATGTGCATTTTATTCAGTCTTAATGGGACATTTAATTGATGTCAAGAGGAATGACATCATTACTATTGATTCATTCCTGTGAACTCAAGGCAAGTACAGCAAGCGTTCTGTATAAACTGCCCAAACAGATAGTAATTGCCCCAAATGGTCCAAGGAGCTCCATAGTCAGCTAAGACCTTGGAGCAGAGTCTCCTTAATTCCCAACCATCATCTCCTTCACTAGAAAATAAGGGGTATAATGAAAAATCTCTGCAGAGTTTGGAATCGTCTTTATTAAATGACACAGGGAGCATGTGTATATGAATAGCAATGTTTGGGATTGACAACCTGTGTTGCTGCAGCTTTCCTCTGTGTGTGTATGGAAGAAGGGACTTTCTATATTTAGTTACATTGCATCACTGTGTTTTCTTATGCTATTTGGATCCTCTTCTACTAGTCCTGTGCATCAAAGTGTTCACAAATACTTTTGTTATGATGAAATAAAATACATTTACATTATAAAATTACATTTATTTTCATGTTCTCATGATTTCTATTCCAAAAGAAAAGAAAAGAAAAAGAAAGAAAATAAAAGATTTTGGTAGGATTTCCATTTCCATGGAAGGGAAAATATTCTTCCTGTGAGTTAGTTAATTTAACAGCAGTGACAATCTTGTCTATTAAAATTTTAATTTCAGACAAAGTTTTTTATTTATCATTCCCATTTTGTAACCTTAATTTAGGAATGATTCCGTTTCCTTACCAAGGACCCATAGCCTTTATTAGCAATCTGGTGAAGACAATTGTTTAGACATATTCTTGTGCCCCAGAACTGTCAAAACCTCAAATGCTATTTTAAACCAATGCTGAGCACAATTCTGTACCTCTTTGGCTTTTGTTAGTCAAAGAAAGTTTGAGTCAGTTTTTCTATATCCTTTACCCCTTATGCTGATTTGACAAAAATATTGCTTAGTTTGTACAAAGATGGAATTAGGAACATTTATAATTGATCAAAATGACAAGTACAACTAATTTGGAACCTG
The DNA here is from genome assembly GCA_022577455.1 of Arizona elegans. Taxonomy (NCBI): domain Eukaryota; kingdom Metazoa; phylum Chordata; class Lepidosauria; order Squamata; family Colubridae; genus Arizona; species Arizona elegans. The sequence goes on from JAKOOJ010000002.1 coordinate 22,610,838, forward strand.
GAAGTTTTATCACAGCACCATTTGTTTCTACTTTATGACCTAAAAAGAGAAGCAGAATTAAAAGCAATAAAAGTCACTCAAAAACAAAGATCTCCATAAAAAAGAAACTGTCTCCATTTGCAGGATCTGTAAAGGCCATATTAGACCTTGTTAAAAAAAATAAATAAAAAGCAGGTAATCCACCTAGGTGGGTACTGATAAAAACTAGCCCAAATAGTAACAAGCATTCTGGTGTTTTGTAGCCCACTTTTTTCCAAAAACTACAAGTGCATCAATTAAAGAAATATCTAAAATTTGGGTCAAAAGTGCTTTATTAATCAAGTGATTAAGAATCAGAACTAAGTAATACAGCATCTAAGACAGTTGACAAAAATGATCTGGATTTTTTAAATACAATCAGCCTTCTATGCTTCAATGTCAGTAATCTCTGACATTGGAAATGTCATTGGAAATTAGCTGATTAATCGGTGCTTTGCAATCAGCAATGTATTGATTTTGGGCAAGTGAGGTTGAGAAATCTTATTCCAATGAGAATTAGATGGGGAATAACAGGCTGTAGCTTAATTTTGCCAAGATTGGATGGATTTGGGGTTTGGTGCTTTCTGGTTCTATGACTAGGCCATCTTTGATCTGGGTGGAGTGGCACTGCTCCAGATAGACTTTGGATTCATGATTCCTGCTTGAAGAGACATGACAGCTATGGCCAGGAATATCTTTATACAGCAGGAGTGTGAAACTTGATTTCATTGAGGGATGCATCAGGCTTGTGTTTGACCTCAGGGGACCGGGGTGAGTGTGGCCAGGGTAGGCATGGCCAGCTTGATGTCATTTGTGTCAGGGGCATCTGTGGTGGCCCGAGTGCTCTGCCAGTGAAAACGGGCTCCCAATCTCCGTTTTTGGCTGGGATGGCCTCCTGCAACCCTCTGCCAGCGAAAATGGAGTTTGGGATGCGGCCCTCCCGAACTCCGCTTTCGCTGACAGAGATTGGGAGCCCATTTTTGCTGGCAGAGGCACCGCAGGCCAGTCCTTCACTTTTTTTAGGGCAGCCCTGCGGGCCAGATCAAAGCACTTCATGGGCCAGATCCAGCTCGCGGGCCTTGAGTTTGACACCCCTGTTATACAGGAGTTGCACTTGTTCCTAGATCGGAGGGCATCTGTTTACAATCACTCATGTCATAGTCACCTCTAGTTTGGATTTCTGTAATGCATTCTACATGAAGCTGTCCTTGAAGAGCATCCAGATGCTTCAGCTGGTGCAGGCAGTTATACTTAAAGCAGTATACCCTTAGAGTGATAATGTTATATTTCTGCTTCACAAGCTGCATTGGTTGCCAGTCTGCTTCCAGGTCCAATTAATGAGTGAATATCTAGCTAAGGTTGGCTGATCTTAAGAAAACTAAGTAGGATTGGAGCTATTTAATTCATGGGTGGAAACCATAAGGACATCACAAGTCTGCAGGCTAGATGGAGGAATAATAATATAATAATAAATCTCAGAGAAAGGCACTGACAAATCAGTTCCAGATTGTTGCCAAGAAAACCACAGTCATTCCATGTCATCATAATAGCTGATCTTAACTTGAACGTTCTTTACCTATTAAAAAAGGCCAATATTGTGATAATGAAGAAAAAGCATGAGGATAATCGAAAAAATAATGATTGTATTATCTAACTATAATACTTTTTTCCCCCAACAAGTCATGCTCCTGGTGATTTTGCATGTTTTATTGGCAAGAACATGATCCTGAGATTCTTCTAATATTCAGGAAGATAAAACAATAGAGCAATCTTTGTTGGAATTTGGATAGCTACTCAATAATCAGCCTTACTGTCTGTTTTAACAGACAGTAAGTCAATCCATGTACTCTTTTGAATGAGTCACTATGAATATCTAAGAGACAAGCCGAATGAGCTTTACCAAGGAGACTGCCTTTAGAGATTAAGATTAATCTCTATTTATTAAGATAAATTAAGATTTTTCTGTTAAAAAAACAGAATATATTCATCAAAAGAATTGGGGGAGCAGCCAGAGGTTGAGGTGTATATTTGAACTAGTGACATGAAGAGAAGTAAGTTGTTTCCAAAACGTTGTATGGCATTGATTGCAAAAAAAGTGCTCACTTGATGGAAAATTGAGTGACTAAATACACCAATATTGGTCAATATTTAATGAGAGCAGCAAATTGTATGATTCAACATTTGATGGAAAGTGTTGACTCGGCAAGAGGCTTTTTCTTCACCAAGGAAGGCCTTGGATTCCTGTAAAAGGGTTTCTCTGCCCAGTGACATAATTATGCCAGATGGCAAGACCTGGCCAAAAGCGACTCAGAAATGACTTCATGGAGACTATGAACATCCCAGCAGTCAGAATAGTCTGGCTTTGAAGCTGACAGGGAACAAGGAGAGGATATTGTTCAGGTTATTTCAGAGTCAGATAGTCAACCTGGTTGTCTAATAAGTGATCCTAATAATTGAATTTACTTATCCAGGACTGAAGTCTTAATCAGAGAACAGAAGCAGACAAAGTAAAAATCAGCTAATAAGAACATAGGATTTGTCTCAGATCAAGACTTCTAAGATGCAGATCAGACTTGGCTGGGTTGAATGCATTTATCATTAGGAAATTTCTAACGTTCTCATGGAATCTTGTGGGATCATCTTCTGGACTGGAGCTGGAGTCAATCTGCCGGTTCCCTCTCCTGAATTCAGGCACCTTGCACTTCTACATAACTACGTTTAATTCTTCTACTGGTTTGGGGAGGACTGGGGCTTGATGAGGGTTGATGTAAGGGAACTTGAGCCTTGGTAGTACAGTGGTCTAAAGCACCCTGTTATTAAGACCAGCTGCCTGCAATTACTGCAGGTTTGAATCTCGCCAGGCTCAAGGTTGACTCAGCCTTCTATCCTTTCTAAGGTAGGTAAATTGATGACCCAGTTGTGGGGGCGATAAACTGACTTTGTATAAATATACAAAAGGATGAAGGCTATTGCTTAGCGCATTGTAAGCCGCCCTGAGTCTCCGGAGAAGGGCGGCATATAAATCAATTTTTTTAAAAAAACTAATATAATAATAGAATTCCTTCATTAGGTTATCAAGTATTTAAGGTGATGTTGTGCTGCTCTGAAGGCCCAGTGACAATAGAGATGGGAGTCTTGCTGTTGTACCATCTTCCATGCTTTTCCCTTCCTAGGTGCTGAATTTAATTGTTGGGCTAGTAGTTGAGACCCTGAATACTTATGGTACTTGGGGATTTCAATTTGGCATCCCACAACATTGAGTCCAGGTGAGTCTGAATTTCTTGGCCATCATTGCAATCATGTACATATCACACCTGTGTTCTAAGGTGCTATTGTTTTTAAGTTGTGTGAGCCACATAACAAAGCAATTAATTATGGGCGTAACAATTAATTATGACCATTTGATCCTTTTCCCAAAAAGCAATAGTGTGACCCACATAAAAAAAGATAAAGCAAAAACAGATGAAATTTTGATTGCACCATTGCAGCCACTTTTCTGACTTTTTTAAAAAAGATCTTTTTTACCATATCCCTGAGGATACTTGTTTCCCAAGCTACTGATATGTTAATTTGTACACATAGGTGGCTAATGAATCTGGATAAAAAGATAGAGGTGTTGCTTTCCCAGGAGCTAATACATAAGTGTAGTGATAATAGAAGATAGACTGGAAAAGCAGAGGGAAGATCTCCTGGCAAGGCAATGATCAGATAAACAAGGGCTGAGTCTGTGCCAAAAAAATTATCTTATGAAAATGTCTCAGGCAGGGTCTGCCTTAATTCACAGAAAGATAAAAGATAAAAGAAGGCTGACAGCAAGAGTTTCCTTCAGTATTCAGATCAATTGAGTCTGAATATCAGTCAAATAAATACTAATTAACAATGAAAAATACCTTCCTTTCTGCTGTGAAAGGGATTTTTCTGCCCAATTTACCTTCACAGCCTTCTAGTGCTTGGTAAGGGTTAGGACTGTATTCTAACTTAACCACAAGAGCAGAGGTAAGAAATGTTTTCAGGAAAGATTCATAAAGAAATGTTGAGTCACGCAATGATTACTTAAGTAGTTATAGGCTAGGATTCCAGTAATATATGCCCCAATCCGCACCTGACTAGATTACTGCATTGTGCTTAGAGATTATCCAGACAATATATAACAGTAAGGTTGATGGCAACACACACAAACACACAAAGTTTTGTAACCCAAACTTGTATAAAATATTTTTCAAGATGCCACATAGGGTAGATATCCTGACAGATATTAAGAGAAATGTCTGAGGGCCCAATTCTGCCTGTAGACACCATGTTGCCTAGCCTTGTTCTGCTGTCGAGAGTAAGCTTCTTTTTGATAAAGTACATATCATTTTTTCTGTGCTTGTTCAATCCGTCTGGTAAACTCAGTGCTTTGCCTGCCCCACTGGATAAAAAGAGAAAGCTATGAGTCTGAAATGCATCATAGACGCTTTAATTCCATAAAGTGGAATAATTCCTGTGGAGGCCTTTCAGGCATAGCCTTTTGGTATTTTAATAATGTCTCATTAAATTCTAATGGCTGTTTTGCTGAAAGATATCATGTAGTTCCTGGTTTGTTTGTTTGTTTGTTTTTTAAAAAAACAGGGTTCTCTTTTCTAAAAGAACAGCCTTGAATTATGAAGGAAACAACTGTCTCTGGAAGAAACTGATTGCATTTGTGAGATAATGCTATTGTGTTGTGTCACCAGAGAAACAGTGTCTGTCTTAACAGCTTTTATTTCCTTGGACGCTATAGCTACAGATTTACCAAACTAAACTACAGGCTGCTTTGTGGAACCTATAGCTGTCAAATCTCAACAAACCTCACACATTTGTAGTTTTATCTCATTACTTGTATTTTCATAACAAAAAATGAGTCTGCACGTGGTTTCATTATGAGCCAATATTTCACTCATCAACATGAAACGTGAAAAATCTGATAAAATCTTTTTGAAGAATATTCAGTGAGTTCAAAATGATACTAACTATATAATTGCATTGAAATTGTTTGCCAGATTGGTTAATTAAAATAAGGAATTTAATAAGTAAATTTGAAAACAATGTGATTTTATTGTTTTATTTTGTTTTATTCTATGAGCTTTTCATATACTATTCCTTAACCTGTTTTCCTATTCCCCAGGTACTTGTACAAGGACAATAAATGTGCTTATGTGTTTAAGAATATAAAATATTATTCAATTGATATAAAAAATAGGTAACTGTCTTTTGATAAAAAATGTTTTAAAATCATATAAAATACTTTTTTTAAATAACCAGATCTTCTTTTGCATTTGAGCATACGTTGAGGCCATATGCAAATTAAATCTAACATTTGTGATTATTTTGTCCTTTTAAAGGCATGATGTTCTTATAATGAATCTCGAATCCCTGAAACCATATGCAGATAAATTATTACAAACCCAAAAACTTTAAGGCATTCTAAAATGGCTGCCACTGATTCTCATAAAAACATTTTTCACAATACTTTGATCTTGAATGTATCACATATGTTTGGAATTTTGTTCAAGAATTAAATATATATGCCAAAATCTTATTTACACTGGACGTCAATTATCTTCAAAATGCCATGCTGAAATAATCAGCATTGCAAAATAGGATGTCAATTCCTAAGATGTGGATAATTAAATATAGTATCACCAGGACACTGACAGAATATAAAACAGTGCCTTGGGAAAAATAATAGCAAACCAAGAATTGTGTTCTATGAAAGGTCATATCCTTGAATTAGCTAGCCTTGAATGGTTGCCCTTGAATTGCCCTTGACAAGTCACTCAAGGCCTCAGGTAAATGCTTTTCACTGAAGGTGAAAAGAATAGAACATTCCGCATGAAAGGCATATTCTCTACTTGAAAAATAGTAAGCAATCAAACATTCTTCAGTTTGCAAAACTAAATCTTGAAAGACCCCATGTACATTACAGTTTTTCATATTATTATCATAGGAATATTATAAATGAAAATTTTTGTTGCATAAATTTGAGGATCAGACTTATTAAATGATCAGGAACAAAGTATTCAAAACAAAGTACTATTTATTTACAGTAGGCATTCTATATTCTCTGAATGATTGCAGATAGAAGCGAGTAGGAGGTGCGTACACCCCCTTTTTACAACAATAAGGCGGAGTTATAGGTAGGAGTGGTTACATATGAATACATTAAGAAAGGAAGGGTGGATTAACCCCTGATGTTCTATGAACATATATTATCTCCATTTGAGAATAAGGCATTTACTCGTGACAAATCCCCCTCTAAATGCCGATTCGACATACAACAGTAATTACACTCAGATTCAGAACAATATAAAACTTGTAGTTTTGAAGTTAAATATTTGTGTTGTTTTGATTGCAAAGGCTTAGTCAGTATGTCAGCTATTTGTTCTGAGGTTTCGCAATGAATAGCTTTAATGAATCCATCTTGAGATAATTGTCTTACATGTTTGAATTTAATATCTATATGTCTAGATCTTTGACCAATAGCATCAGACCTAGATATCTCTATAGCAGCTTTGTTATCTTCATGTATAATAAAAGGTAATGAAGGGCTCTTCCAGACATCTGATAACAAATCATTAAACCATACAAGATTATTAGAGGCTTTAGACAAACAAACATATTCTGCCTCAGTAGTTGATGTGGCTACTAGATCTTGTTTCCCAGTATACCAGTAGACTGGACAATTGTTAAGAAAAAATACATAGCCTGAAGTGCTTTTTCTGCACTTAGTGTCACCTGCCCAATCTGCATCAGCGTAACAAGTGAGAATGGGTTCATTAACATTGTTGGGTTCCAACAGTAGACAGAAGTCTAAGCTGTGCTTCAGATATCTTAGTATTCGTTTAATGGATTCCCAATGATACATTAAGGGTTTACTAACGTATCTAGATAATAAATTAAGGGGTAGAGCAATATCAGGTCTAGTCCAATTAGATATATACAAAAGGGAACCAATAACTGATCTGTAAAGTGTATTATCTTTAAATTCAGGGGATGACTCATTCATGTTTCTTAAAAAATCAGTTTGCATTGGAGTATCACAAGGCTTTGCATCATTTAAATTACATTTATTCAGGAGTTCTATAATTTTATCTTTTTGAGATAATTTAAATCCCTTTTTTGTCTTGCTGATTTGAACTCCAAGATATTTATTTACTTTTCCTAGTGATTTCAAAGAAAAATGTTCATTCAGTTTCATTACAAATGTATCTCTTTTCTCTTTATGTTTACCAATATATAAAATGTCATCCACATAAATTAACACAAATTCTAGTGAATCATCATCCTTTCTGACAAAGAAACAATTGTCTGCAGTTGTAGCATTGAAATTCATAGTTTTGAGTACATTGACCAAACATTCATACCAACGTTTGCCGGATTGTTTTAGTCCGTACAAACTTTTGTTCAATAACCAAGTTTCATTCCTATTTGTATATTGACTATGAGGGGCTCTTACATATATCTCTTTATCAAGCTTTGCGTGTAAGTATGCAGTTTGTATGTCATATTGAAAGACATCAAGATTAAGTGCGGAGGCTATAACTAAAGCTGTCTTAACACTTTCAGTCCTTACAGTGGGAGAATATGTATCTGTATAATCCTCAGGATACTTTTGAGCATAACCCTGTGCAACTAATCTAGCTTTATATAATGTGTTGCCTTCTTCCAGATTTTTAATTTTGAATATCCACCTGGTGCCTATAATTGTTTTGTCCTTTGGTGCAGGTGTTGGTGTGAATACATTTAATTCTCGTAAACTGTCCATTTCTTTGGCCATAGCTAATTCTCATTTTTTTCTTTCTTCAATGGGAAGTTTTAATACTTCCTCGTATGTGTTGGGTGTTGATGCTTCATTATTTATATACATTACGTAGTCCTTATATTTGCTTGGTACTTGATTTCTGTTACTCCTAATTGTTTTTTCTGGTTTACTATCGTTATCGTGTAAATATCTTGCTTCCTTTTTAGTTAATGAATCTGTTTTTATTCTGGGGTGATTATGCTCTTCCTTTTCTGTCCTATCTTGGTTTTTAATGTCTGTCTTTGTGATGGGAAATATTTCATTAAGATGTATCTTAGACCAATTGGCCTGTTCATGAAATACAGCTGTTCTAGAAACTATGAATTTGTTATTATTATCAATAAATCTGTATCCTTTTGTACCTGTTTCATATCCCATGAATCTAAGTCTTCTGGATACGTTATCTCCTTTACGTCTCAATTGTTTTGGTATGTGTACATCCCCTGTAACTCCAAATATGTGCATGTGGGTTATTTTAGGTTTTTTATCGTACATTAATTCATATGGTGTTTTGTTTATGACACTAGACCAGGTTCTGTTTAGTGTATAATTGGAATATAATAAGGCTTCTGACCAGAATTGTTTTCCTAAGCCAGCATCTTCTAATGTACATCTAATCATGGTTTGTAGTGTCGAGTTTTTTCGTTCTACCACTCCATTTTGGAATGCAGAAAATGGGCTAGATGTAAAGTGTAACATTCCTTTGTCTTTTAGCCATTGGGAGAATTCTTTTGACATGAATTCAGATCCCCTGTCTGTCATGATTTGTTTTATTTTAATATTGTGTTGTGTTTCTACACGTTTGTAAAATTCTTTAAATCTTTGAAATGTTTCATCTTTGTGTTTTAAAGTATAGACAAATCCATAACGACTATAGTCGTCTACAATAGTAAGAAAATACCGTTTTCTATATGTGATTGATGGGGTTAATGGGCCAACTAGGTCCATATGTACCAGGTCAAAAGTGTGATTAGATGATCTTGTTGCTTTTTTTGGTCTGGGGTTAGTTCTGAGTTTTGAGAATTTACATACTGAACATTCCAAATAATTTTTACAATTTTTTATTTTAACACCTTCAGCATGTTCAATCATTTTCTGTATTACAGAAATACAGAGGCTAGCATGTCCTAATTTTCTATGTAATATATGTGCACATTCATCATGAATTGGTTTTCCAATTGTTGTTTTTTTGTTATTGAGTGTATCACCAATAGATGTATTTTCGTGATTATGATTTGTTTCATGTTCCTCATTGTCACTATTACTGATGTTTTCATTCTCTATGTTTAATGTCATTTTCCATGTTTGAATCAATGTTGTGTAGCCATTTTTCTTCTGTAATTAAATATGGTAGGCCTCCTTTGATAATCACATTACCTAAATTTGTTTTGTTTTTCTCTAGAGTTGCTTTGCCCTTTGAGAACACTATATTTATGTCAGAGTCCCTGCTTAGCTTTATTACACTAAGTATGTTATGAGGTATTTCGGGTATTAATAATACCCCCTCTATTTTCCCTAGACCGGGTAAATTTACACTTCCTTTCCCAATAACTTGGACTTCTTCTTGATTGGCTACCTTGATTACAAATTTATCTTCTATGAAGGAAGATAGTATTTTCTTGTCATGTGTTGTGTGATTAGTTGCCCCAGAATCAATGAGCCAAGCATTATCTTTTGAATTTTGTTTGTTGGTTATGGTATGTTTATCTAATCCGTTTAATGATCCAGACTTCCTATCTCTTGAGTTATCTCTGCCCCCTCTATGTTCTCTAAAATTTGGTGAGTGTCTATACCTGTATCTATCAATAGATGATTGTCTGTTGTGATATCTGTTTCTATAGTCTTGTTTTTGTCTTTCTCTAAGAAACTTAGGACAATCTCTTATACAATGTTCTTTGGATCCACAATTATAACATTCAATTGATTCTCTATGTTTTTCTTGAAATACTACTCTCTTAGTCTGTCTATGTTCCATGTATGTACTTCTGCGGCTTCTTCTTAAATTATCCTCAGCTATTAGTCTATTCAATAAGTTCTCTATGGATAGGTATCCCAAATTAATTGTGTCTAAATGTGATATGTAGTTATCCCATGATGAGTCTAATGAGTTAATGATAACACTTTCCATTGTTTGGTCTGATACTATTTCTCCCCTTAAATGAAGTTCTGCTCTGATTTTGTTTAGTGATATTAAATGTTCACTTACAGTAGTCCCAGGTTTTATCCTGGCTGAGAAGAAATCTTTAGACATTCTCGTTGTAGTTGCTACACTTTCACTATGAAACAATTTAAACATGCAATGAATTATTTCTGAGACAGTCAGATTATGCTTAATACTATGATACATAGCAGGAGATATGCTAGATATTAATAATTAGAATGCTCTGTGATGCAGGCAGTCCAATTTTAGAGTCCAAGGTTTTTTGGGAGGGTTAGTTATAAAAAATAATAAATTCTCTTTTAGGAAAACAACCTGAAGTTGTTGCCATCATTCTTGTAAATTAATACCGTCTATTCTCAATTTTGGGAAATCATTAGGCAAGTTCCCAATATTATTCGTTGCATTACTTACAACTGGAGGCTGTCCATGACCTTGTAAATGTTGAAAGTTGCAGAATGGTGTAGGAATGCTTGCAATCAGTCTGAACGATTCTCTCTGTTCTTCATGGCCTCTGTAGTTGTTTGCGTGTGTTTGCGCATGCGCGTTGTTCATTTCATCCCTGAAATGAACAACGCTGTCTGAAGCTGTCGGGAGAGGTTCTCGCCGCTGTGGCTCTTTCGTAGCACTCTTCCTCTGATGACTCGGTCTCCGGTTCGACTTTGGGTGTCCAGGTGATGATTGGCGCTTGCTTCCTTTCACCGAAGTTGTCCTGGTTGAGGTCTCTGGCACTTGGAATCATCTGCGGCGTTGGCGAGTATTTGCAAGGTTCTCTGGGTTCAGGAGTTGGCGTTCTTGCCGTCCGGGTAGAAGCGGGTGGATTCTGAGACGTTTGCTTGCTTGCTTGCCTTTTCTTTATTTTTTGATCGGCAGCTTTCGTTGATTTATTTGTTATTTTCAGATTTGGGCCAAAGGTTGCAAAAAGCGTTTTCATGGCTGATTCTATTTGCAGCTCGATTGGAGTTTCTTCGATGTCTGTATCAGATTCTTCTGAAGAGTAGAATTTTTCTTTTTTACTTTTCACACTGTGCAGGGCTTTTCGCGCTAGACATTTTGAATTCTGTTTTCTGATTGGCTCTGCTTCGCTTATCTTAGTGGTTTGTTGAAACCAAGATGGCTGCCATTCAAAATTTTGCGCGGGACCGTTAGTCTTTCTCTTTGTTATATTTTCATCTACAGGCAATTCGCTCACCGTTTTGAGGTCTTTAGATTCAGTTGCTACAATGTGATTTTCTCTTGCTGCTCCGCTGACTTTTATGATGTCTTGGAGGTTCGCGATGAGGTTTTTGTCGTCTTTTTGGCTTTTCAGCAGTCTCAGTATCTCTGATCTGAGATCGTTGTTTTCTATTTCGTTCTCTTCTTGGTCATCAGATTCATCGATTACCTCTTCGTTGTCTGTAGTGCAGTCTTCAGATTCTTTTGTTATTATAGTTGTAGATTCATTGATCATTTCTTGATCTGTTTCCATTTCTTTATTATGTGCCCTGGTATTGGGTCTTTCTCTTTTGTTTCTGGAGTTTTCTTTCTTAGGCATGTCTATTTTTATTGAGTCAGTTAACCATCCTCTGCTACCAGCTTGTTGCATAAATTTGAGGATCAGACTCAATAAATGATCAGGAACAAAGTATTCAAAACAAAGTACTATTTATTTACAGTAGGCATTCTATATTCTCTGAATGATTGCAGATAGAAGCGAGTAGGAGGTGCGTACATCCCCTTTTTACAACAATAAGGCGGAGTTATAGGTAGGAGTGGTTACATATGAATACATTAAGAAAGGAAGGGTGGATTAACCCCTGATGTTCTATGAACATATATTATCTCCATTTGAGAATAAGGCATTTACTCGTGACAATTTTACCCTAAATAAAAATTGCCCATAAGTTTGCTTTGAATGTGCAAAAGCCTTTTGCTTTATTTATTTAAGGAACTTGTTTGGTTGTCCCTCTTATTTATTATCATTATTTATTGTTTTATCATAAAAGTTAAAATACAAAGCAGAAAAACAAACAAAATGAAACTAAACAAAAGTATATGTTCAGCACTAACAACAAAAAAGAAAAAGAATGGTGTACCAAAAAAAGAGAGAATTTACCATAATTCTGGGCATCTTACAGCAACAACAATAAAAACAGCGAGGACTCCTGATGTGTGCAGCAATGTGTGGAATTAGAGCATGAGATGGGTGGTGAAATCCATTTTTTTTTACTACCGATTCTGTGGGTGTGGCTTGGTAGGCGTCTATGGTGTGGCTTGGTGGGTGTGGCTTGGTAGGTGTGGCAGGGATAGTGCAAAAGCTCCATTCCCACCCCACTCCAGGGGAAGGATACTGTAAAATTCTCATTCTTTCCTCACTTCTGGGGGAAGATATTGCAAAATCTCCATTCCCACTCCATTCTGGGGCCAGCCAGAGGTGGTATTTGCTGGTTCTCCGAACTACTCAAAATTTCCGCTACCAGTTCTCCAAACTGCTCAAAATTTCCGCTCTTGAGAACCTGTCAGAACCTGCTGGATTTCACCCCTGCATGAGATGGATCACTACCAAGGTTCCCTTAGCTTTAGCTGTTATCTGCTCCTCAAACAACAGCTGTGTATCTAGGAAGACTCCAAAATTGCACACTAGCTCTACACCATTGAGAATCAGAGATTACATCTTTCTGGAACCTGGGCACCTAAATCCCAAAGCCAATCTGACTGGGCAGGATTGAGTAGATGTTAGTTCCTTCCCTTTAAGAACCTTACAGCTTCCAGACTTTGGGTCAGCATCTGAATGACAACACTTGCTTTGTCTGGGAAGAATATTTATAGTTTTCTATAATCCGCATACTGTGCACTATACTGATGATTCTTCACCTATTGTTGACAAATGACCTCACCCAGCAGTTTCATGTAGACATTAAACAGGAGTAGCAACAGGCCAGAGCTCCGAGAAACACCACTGCATTTATGGACAGATCTCCTAGCTGCCTCAATACTGACTGAACTCAACAGTGGAGGAAGGAGGATATACAAAACAAAACAGTGCCCTTCCCTCACTGCCAACCCCAAAGCCTATCCAGAGATTTAGGAAAGCCAAGATGGTTGTAGTGTCAAACACACTCCAGAGATCATCCATGAGCATGATCAATGCCATTTCAATGGTATAACCTTATCTGGACACTGACAAAAAAAAATTATCTAGATAATAATTGCTTGAATGTTTGCCTATAAATGTATCACTGGGGGCGGGGGGGGGGGAGAGCCATGCAAAACGCCTTCTGTGAAGATAGTTACTAACATGTGTATTTAATTAGAAGTTAACCTCCTGGAGTCCATGAGGATTGAAATCCTATATAAATTGCATAAATACATTTAAAATGAAAATAAAATCCCACCAATTTCACTAGGCTGTCAGAAGGTTCTGGGTCCCTATTCCTGGAAAATGTTTGTCCTACTCTCGCATAAAATGGAAATTGGAAGTTACTCAGCCATAAAGTATAGTTTCAGCAAATACTATTTCAGGGGTCTGAGGCTGAGCCATGACACTGCATCAACTGTTTAAATTAATCTCTTTGCCATGTTACTGGAGAAATAATTTTTTTGGAGTGAATTCTGCTTACTGAGAGGTTTGGGAAAAGTAAAAGGAAGTTAAATTTTGTAACAATGGGACTTTGGCCCCATTGGTCCCATTTTTTAGGTTTACCTTCCTGGAAGCTGTTAGACCCAGCAGAGATATATAAAGATTTACAGCCATCTGGTTTTCTTTTCTTGCATGGTACATTTCAAATAAATGATGAATTGCCCAAGAGGCCATCTGAAGCATCTGTGGTATGTAAGCAGGCAAAAGAAATTCAGTGACAGAGGATAAAATTTTCATGTGTATCCACAACTGGCAGGGAGCAATTATAGATTCCTTGGAGTTTCCATTGATCCATTTGACACATTGTAGAAGTAAAATTAATAACCCATAGAGTAATTATTATTCCTTGTTACCTGTATACAGATTTTTTTTTATTACTGTGGACAAACTTGTTAATCCAGGGGTGGCAGATAGTCACAGAAAATAAACTGTGTAGCTTTCAGCAAGCCAAAGAATTTTCAAGACAATTTTCCATGAGTTGTTTTTTCTCTCTCCATTTTTAGAACCATACAACATGCTGCATTGAACACTTATACATTAATAATGGATGTGAAGCCAGCAAGTTATGGCTTTTATCTTAAATGCAAGGCTGTTTTTGATAACTAATATTAATGTGTATCAAAACATTAGTTCCAATTTCTGTAATGCTTGATTTAAACAATAAAATAAAATAATAATAATCTAAAAAAATTAAATTACATGAATATACCCAAAATTCACATGTACATACCCAAAAGGTTAGTGTAGTGGAAAAAATAAACTAAGCATACAAAAATGGACATTTCTGAAGAAATGTCTTCCCAATACTTCTGGAATTGACTATGTGACAAGATCTTGTTTTCTAGATCAGAAGAAAGCTAATTTTAAGAATTCATAGGAAGAAAGATTCAAAAACCATACTGGCAGGTATTTTTATTAGGATCAAACAAAATGAAGTTTTTGAATTCATAAGAATAGTTGTGTAGTGGCGAACATTTTGTAGTGGTTTCTTTTGTTGTTGTTGTTGTTGTTGTTTTGTTTTTTGCCTTTGAGTCAGCATTGATTCCTGGCACTGCCTGGGCAAGTACATGCGGGTTCTTTTGGCAAGATTCCAGAAGGTAGAGCTCACAGCCTCCTGCTTTCTAGTCTGATACCTTAACTGTAAGAAAATCCGAGACAAAAGCAAAGTGAAATAGTCTATAGCAGTGATAGCTAACCTTTTTGCCATCGCGTGCCAGGAGGGGGGGCAGAAGGGTGGTTGCATACACACATGCCCACACCCATAGTTCTATGCGCCCCACCCCCATGCATGTGCGCATGATCCCCTCTTCTCCCCCCGCTCCTTTATTTATTTATTTATTATATTTTTATACTGCCCTTCTCCCGAAGGACTCAGGGCAGTGAAAAGCCATAATAAAACAATATACAAGACAAATTTAAAAACCATATTAAAATAATTCAATTTTGGCCGAATTTAAAATTCCCATTCTAAAACCCTTATAAAACCATATTAAAACCCATATTTAAAACCCAATTAAAATTATTGTCCCATCAGACTGGCTTGTTGGAATAACAGGATCTTCAGCGCATGACGGAAGGCACGGAGGTCGGGGCTCCTTCGTATATCCAGGGGCAATTCGTTCCATAGGGTAGGAGCCCCCACAGAGAAGGCTCTCCCCCTGGGAGTCATCAGTCGACATTGTTTGGCCGACGGCACCCTGAGGAGGCCCTCTCTGGGGGAGCGTATCGGTTGGTGGGAGGCAGTCAGTGGCAGCAGGCAGTCCTGTAAATATCCAGGCCCTAAGCCATGGAGCGCTTTAAAGGTGGTAACCAACACCTTGAAACGCACCCGGAAGACCACCTGGCACGCAATGGAAGACCTCCTGGCATGCAATGGCCCGGTGGGCCCATTTTTCTTTCTCACCTGCCTCCATGGCCTCTCTAGGAGTCTAGGGAGGGTGAAAATGGCCTTCCTCAACCCCGTGGAGGTTCTCCGGAGGCTGAAAACGGAGGCTTGACAACTTCCAGAGGGACCATTCTGGTGTTGTCATTCACGTGTGCCATAGGTTCGCCATCACAGGTCTATAGATTAGGCCATATATTTAAGCTATGCAATCTGCAGTTGAAAGTCAGTTTTAAGATGTTAGTTATAGACTGTGTGCAGACTTAATGTCAGGAGTGAGATCTCAGTGACTTCAAATGCAAACAGATGAACTTTCTTTTGGAAATTAACATTTGCTAGATTGAAAATCTGTGGACAGTGGTATGGAACAACTCTACCTTGATCCTCAGCTATTCTGTCTATGGAAAGGTTACTCTGCAGCGAGAGCCTTCTTACTTATTCTTATCTTAATAAATGCAGTCAATTTATACATGTGAATGTCTTCCTAGAAAACACAGCCTCTAAAGCATCCATCGTTTCATTCCCTTTTATAAATGAAAAACCTTTGTATAGATGCAGTCTTCATTTTAGAATAGAATAGAATGGAATTTTTTTTTGACCGAGTATGATTGGACACACAAAGAATTTGTTTTGGTGCATATGCTCTCAGTGTACATAAAAGAAAAGTTATGTTCATCAAGAATCATAAGGTACAACACTTAATGATAATCATAGGGTATAAATAAGCAATTAGGAAACAATATCAATATAAATTGTAAGGATACAAGCAACAAAGTTACAGTCATACAGTCATAAGTGGAAGGAGATGGGTGATGGGAATGATGAGAAGTTTAATAGTAGTGCAGACATAGTAAATAGTTTGACAATGTTGAGGGAATTATTTATTTAGCAGAGTGATAGCGTTTGGGAAAAAACTGTTCTTGTGTCTAGTTGTTCTAGTATGCCGTGCTCTATAGTGTCATTTTGAGGGTAGGAGTTGAAACAGTTTATGTCCAGGATGTGAGGGGTCTGTAAATATTTTATAAAATGATGCATTTTAGATATCCTTAGTTTTCTAACTTTGTGAAATTAAACCTAAGAATTTAATTGGCTATTTTGCACAGAATACAGGTTATTCATAAGCCGATTAATTTTTCATTTTCTTCTAACCTTTTTATGAAAATCATTTTGAGGATTTTTAAAATTATTATTGTTATTGCTTGATTTTTCTGAAAGTGTGTGTGTGCATGTGTGCATATATGTATGTAGCAAACATTTGGATGAATCCGGGACTTGCAACAGAATTCAATTTGGAGAAAAGAACAGAATGATTTATGGTTCTTGATTTCTCCATGATTTCATAGAAAAGTATAAAAGGTGCCCACTGAGGCATTATGGGAGAAGGGAGTATCAGCCTCTTCTTTCTTTCTTTCTTTCTTTCTTTCTTTCTTTCTTTCTTTCTTTCTTTCTTTCTTTCTTTCTTTCTTTCTTCCTTCCTTCCTTCCTTCCTTCCTTCCTTCCTTCCTTCCTTCCTTCTTTTTTTAGGAGTTTCTATGGGATTCTGTTTTTGTTTTGTTTTTTTCTGTTCCAGGAGCAAATCTGGATTCAACCCAGCATTTCTGAATAAAGCTCATTTGGTTCTTTGTGTTTTAGCCTTGCAAAGCAAAGCACTATGAAGATTGCTGGTATGATTTGGTATCCATTCATTATTAATGTACAACTTCTTATGCCATAAAGACTTATTTCTCAGTTATGTTTCTATTAGAAGAAATGTAGTTTAGTGGAAAATGTTCACAGCCTTCAGTTTGAGAGAAAATGTCTTCAAGATTATTAAAATGCCTTTAGGTTTATTAGAGTAAAATGTTTTATTTAGAACACAATCAATACAAAGATTCATGGTGAAAATTAAAATCAAAACTTTTGTAGCCATTGATTTTTATTTTTATTTTATCTCAACTGAATTTAAACTATGCTTTACCATTGCAAATAGAAACATCAAAATGCACAGAAAATGTATATATTCCTTGCTAAATAAGTGTATAACACCATAAATTACCCTAACTCTTAGTGCTTTATATTTGTGTAATAATTTAAGCATAGGGAAAAATCAAGGATATATACATCTTTAAAATGTATTTAAACCAGCAACCTCTGAAGACCATTCAAAAACTACATTTGATGCAAAATGAAATGGGACATATATTAGCAAATCAAAGTCGCTATAGTCATATAACACCTATCGCATAGTTGTTGCCTTAAACTTCCAGATACAAATTCAAAGCACTCATTTTGACCTATAAAATCCCACTTGATTTAACACTAAGTTAGTTGCAGAACAATCTTCTCTGCATAGAGGGAACCCATCCAACTTGCTTAGTGCAGATTTCTTGCCCACTTTTAATGATTCCCGGTAGGTAGTGTAAAAGGGATGGGGCTCTTAAGAGTTTTCCTGAAATAACCCTACTTCATGGAACAGGCTTGCCCTCAAAATTATATTGTGACATTCATTATTGGTCTTCCAGAAATGGTTAAAGACAAAGTAATTGCACAGAAAACTTTGTATGGTCACCATTATATTTAGCACTTTATGGGGGTTTATGTCTCTATAATTGTTTATGTTTTTATTCTGTTTTAATGTTGTAAAAAGCTGAGAGGTTTTGTTGAATCTGCTGGTATTAATCAATCAATATTTTATAAAACAGTTTTATAAAAGGGAATTTAGAATCTATTTTGTACATAGAACTGTAGGTAACGGACCAAAGTACACAGATGTTAATTACATACTTGCAATGATTTCTGTCAGATATTTAAAAGCAAAATGAACCCAAGATAGCCCACAGTAAGCCAGAGGATGCCACCAAGCATAAGGTAGCATGGGTGGCTGCAATCAGAAATGAGGAGAATGATGAAATGTGAGTGCTAACATCCATGTGTGAATGTCATGACCTGCATTCTTGTACCAGTTATCATGTTGTCCCAGAAAAGACTGGGTTTATGCCTGGTAAGCTCAGTGTAATTAATAAGTAAGCCAGAGGTAGAGATATTAAAATATTTTTTATTCTGTGCAGACTGAAAAATGTCCAGGAATAATCTCTCAAAGTTGGCATACACCAGACCAAATATCAACTGTTTTTATAGGTTGGCTGGACATGTAGCACTTAATAAAACAAAACAAATGATGTTTCTTATTAGCAACACAAGGTAAGACAAGATAATGAAACAAAGCAAAACAAGGTAATGAAATGAAGAAAGTGATGTTTGTTCCAGGGGTGAGTTCTACTTACCTTTATTACTGGTTTGCAGTGGGGCCGCGTGCATGTGCAGAAGCTTTTGCGCATGTGCAGAAGCGTTTTGGTGACATTGGGTTGGTGGGTGGAGCCTCACACAGTTTTACTACCAGTTCTATAGAACCGGTATGAACCGGGGGCAACCCACCACTGGTTTCTTCCCAGTAAAACAAAACAAGAGTTGTAATGTTTCTGATTGGCACAGCAATCAAGTATATGCAAAGCATTTGTTGACATCAGGAAACAATAAACTAAGTGCAGGCAGGTCAATGTCAGGTTTTTTTATTCAGAGGTAGAAGTCATGACTCTATTAATTCAGCTGGGTGGCTAATTTGCACGCGACTTCTCAACCTTATTAATAAGCAACCGCCCACAAAATAATAAAATGGCTACAAAAGAAAATACTACATATAAAATGGCTGAATCCCAGCTCATCCAGGATGCAGGTACATCATGGCCATTCTGTGATAACATCATTTTACACATATCATCATTTTGTGTCATCAGAGTTTCCCCTAGACACCACTGGGCCCAAACGGTCTCATGGAGACGACAAACATTAAGTTGCATTGAAGGTAATATTTTAATATCTTTTCTAAGGGCAGAGTTACTTCAGAAAGATCCTATGTTCTTGCCTAATTTGGAGCAAGATCAAGTTGGAACGGAAGAAATCTCATTTTTTATTTTTAATTGGCTGAAATGAGCATAGGAAAAGAAAGGTTCTTGTTGGTAGCTTAGCCAAAATGGGATTTATCAGACAGAACCCCCTACTGGATGCTGGCTCTGTCTCCTTTTGATAATGTTACTAGCTTGATAAATCAAGGAACACCTGTGGACATAATACATCTTGCTTCCCAGTCAATTCTTCCATGACAGAAACTGCAAGCAGGAGGCAGCTTTGTTCTGCCCTGGACTCTGAGATTGAGTCTTTTTTTTTTTTTTTAATAAATGATTTACTGAAGGAATAGGGAGGATACTTTCAATTTTTCAGATTGATGGATAAGTACTATCTCCTTTAAATCAGACAGGAATAGGGTTGAAGAAGATCCTGTCTGATCTTCCAAAAATATGAAATGAATCTGAATAAATATTTTATTCACATTTAGTTAGACAAAATCAGATGCACAAATACACTTGTTTCTTCAACAATACATGTGAAAATGTCCTAAGAATTTCAATGCATGTCAAATCCAATAAGTGTTGCAATGTTAAATTACAAAACTCAGCAGCAAATTCTGATATCTGTCCTAAGCAGAATCTACACTTACCCATCCTCACAGCTTCTTACAATATAGGTGAAAATAAAATGACCTAAAGTAAGCAATGTACTTCAATTAAGTACATGAAATGGGCAAAGCTACCTCAACTTAACTCTATTGAATTCAGTAGTACTATTTAGTCACTCCCCATATTTTAACTGTAGAACAATGCAAACAATATATAAACATTTTCATTTACCTTTTACCGTAATTAGAAATGCAACTATAGTGCAAAGGTTTTTTTCTATTTTAAAAGTTCCTGTTAAATAAGAACCCCACCCACCAAAAGGATTGATGAATTTACTCCTATTATTTGCTACATGCCAATCTATCAGAAACAATAATAAAACTTGAAAACTTCAATATTACCTCATTAATATGTGAAAATAGTGCATCAATTTCTCTGGTTCTTTGGCAGATGTCATCCTGCTTTAAAAAAAATTTCTAGCAGTATACTTTCAAGCATTCCACTTCCCATACAATGTTGGATTTGACCATGTCCCTCTGAATTGTTTCTCTAATAAAAATAAAACTGTACTCTTTAGGATTCCACCTCCATGTACCTCTAACAGTACAGTCAATTGTAGATCTCAATAATCCCCTTCTATATCATTTCATTTCCTGTTTTTAAGGAATAGGAAGACCAGTTGTTTTGCTAGTCTAATGTTGCATATAATCAGAGGGCAGGGGTGAAAATCAAAGGAAAATCAAGAGCAATTTTTTATCTTTCCATTGCTGACTTCCCAGATAGAGGTCTATGCATGGGGATAAGGGGAAGAATCAAAGCACCACATTATTGCAATTCAAGCTCTATTCACCCCTTTTATGTGTATCATGGTGCACCACAATATACAAAAAGAACAGGGCTTGCAGCCACATTTTGGCCAATACATTGGATCCTGTAGATTCCTTTTGTTGTCTCAGTATTCTGGATTTGGAGTGCAGAATACAATGCAGAATTCAGATTTTTTTAAAAAAAACCTAGATTTGATTTTTACCTTCTTTCCCTTACTTCTTTCAGTCACAAAATAAAACAAAAGAAAATGTGGAAGCAGATCATTTCTATTAGCTGAGTCAAATGGACCTTCACTGAACCAGATATCTACGGTGAATCTATGCCTGCGTAACTTTTTCTTTCTCATTGTGATATTGCAGAGAAGACCCTTGAGGATGGTGCGAAAGCCAGATAGTTTAGATGGTTGATAATAGATCTTCTCCTGTTCAGTTATAAGGATTTGAATATGTAATTTTGTTTCATTCTAATTATAATTTCCCTATTTTTTAAGTATACACTACTGAGAATGAGTTGCAGAATTTTGTACTGTAGGTCATTGTTTACCAAATGAATGCAGTGGGAAATAGCATTAAAATGGCTCTATTTCAGAAATCCATTTAATGCAAAGCTGTGTGCCTAATGTTTGCAGGATTTGTAAATCTTCCATTCTACACTGCCAAGAAGCACTCCTGTATAAAACATGAAGATCAATTTAAACTATCACCAGTAAAATGCATTCTGCATCAGAGTGGATGATCTATAGTCACACACAACATCCAACATTGAATGGCCTGCTACAAAGATATCGGCATTTATTCATGGGTCATGTTATTTAACTCTTTTGGTGGATCTCTTATGTGCAATAAGAAGTCAAACAGTGATAAGTGATCACCAGAGTCAATAGTGATCTGCCACAATTGGGATAACAATTCCAATTTAACAAATAAAAAAATTCTGAAAATCGAGCCAATATACTGATATATTGTGGTGCTTAACTCTGATAGATAGAGAACAGTTTTTCAAGAGAGGTATCTAACATCTCAAAGCCATTTAGTAAGATGATGCGTAAGACAATCAGAAAAACTCATTATTATTATTTTTATTATTTTGCTTTTACATAATAGGGCAAGGCTTATTGATTTATAACAGCATTCATGATATATTACTTGTCTCCTTTAAAAACCTGATTATCCCTAAAGTGCAGATTTAGCCATACTTCTAGATAAAATGAAGCTTAAAAATAGGACTTACTATTTTAATATTTCTAGAGTAGACATAAAATCAATGAGAGGAGTGATAGAAGATAAAATGCTTCTAGAATTTTTTGGGGTACTTAAGATTCAACTTTGATAGAATGCAAAATAAACAGGAACCAGAATTTACTGGATTTCTCAGTATGCCTGGAAAGTTCCAGAATGATCATCTTCTATCATATCAAGCAAGTACTTTAAGGAACATGAAATACAAATTAGAATCTGCCAAATTATTCCTGAGTAGGATCAAGCATATTTGCATAGTCCAAGTAGGTATAAAGTATTTATTTAAATATTATATTTGTTAAACATCACATTATAAAGAAAAAGACTTTGAGGCTAGGACTTGGATGTTAATTATTAATATCAACTGCAGTGTAATGATTCCCTTATATTTATTTCTTCAATGGCACTGAGTCAAATATTGGTGCCCACAGCTATCATGCAGCATTGCCATATCAATGGCTTTTCAATTTTTGTCTTGTTTATTATACCTTGGTACTATTAGGATGAAGTAATCAGTTTTAAAATTGTAGCTGTAATATAGCTCCTGTTAAGATGAATGATGTGGTCCACATCGTTGAATTGGTAAAAGGTAAAAGAGTGTACGAGAATTTGACCAAAATAGCTGCAGGAAAGAAAATAATGAAAGGTAATGGTCTGATATTTAGCACAAGGTGAAAATTAAATGCTGGGTTAAGATGTTAAAGGGAATAGATCAATAGGATGAGACTGTCAGTGTGTTTAGATAACACTCCTATAATCTACTATCTATTAATCATCATGAAAATTAATACAGAGATACTGTACTTCTAAATATTAAATGCTGGATGCAAACACAAAAGATGGATAGCACCTTTATATGCTACTTCTAAATATCAAGGGCAATATAGCACACTCCTTTTGCAAATGCAATGTTTAAGTGTACAGCTGTTCGACTGTGCATTCCACAGATGGGTTCTCAAATCATGTGAAATCAGAGTGTGTTTGAATCACAGTTTGTTATTTATAGAAAATACTGACAGAACAAGGTTACATACCACAATAGTGGGTTTCATAGATAAGGTCAAAGCCAAGCCAAGCCAAGCCAAGCCAAGCCAAGCCAAGCCAAGCCAAGCCAAGCCAAGCCAAGCCAAGCCAAGCCAAGCCAAGCCAAACCAAACCAAACCAAACCAAACCATACCAAGCTACTCATGGTTTAGCATAATATGTGAATCCAATAATTTGGGTTTTCTCATTTTTTTCCTTCTGTTCAATCATGTCTGATTCTTGGAGACTACCTAGACAAATCCCTGCTGTTTTCTTTGCAAGGTTTTCCAGAAGTGGTTTGCCATTGCCTCTTTCCTAGCTGAGAGAAAGTGCCTGGTTCAAGTTCCCCTCGATGGCTTTGTGCCTAAGGTGAGACTAGAACTCATAGTTTCCCAGTTTCTAGCCTGATGCCTTACCCACTACACTACATTGGTTCTGTTGTGGCCCCGCCCTCTGAGCCTGTCCCATCGGAGGAAGAAAGCTCCGAGCATGAGGAAGAGGAGTCAGCCAGGCCTCCCTCTCCAGGCCCCTCCCCTCTGGCATTGTCTCAAGTGCCGGCCGAGGGAGAGGAGACAGCTGATTCGGATCAGAGTGATAATGGAACATCATTCCTGGACGCACGCCTCCGAAGGCGTGATAAACGTTTGCAGCAGCTTAGGAGGCGTGCTAGGGATTAGAACTGAGTCACTGGACCACACCCCAGAGACTATATAATAGAGGGTGGTGGTCAAGGATCTTTGTGATGAACAAAGTAAACCTTGGATAGTCACTAAAGCCTCGTCCGGAACTGCTGGGAGGAATATTATTTCTGCTTGGACTTTTGTGAACGTTCGTATCTTTGCTTTCTGTTTGTGGAAATAAAATCACTTGGCAGACGGTGTGTCTATCGCTGCCAAGTGGGAGATAAGAACTGGGTGCGTTCCAAAGTGTTTCCTTAACCCTCGGCTGGCTGTGTTGTGTGTGTGTGTGGGGACGGGGACAAATCAGGTTCTCATTCTATCTAATAAGTGGTGCAATTCTCTTCATTTACTCTCAGAAGTTGAAATGTTTATTTATGAAGTTCACCGGACAGCCTGAGACCAACCCGACTCTACCTGACAATGTACTCTAGACATTGATCTTATTCAATGTAAATAATAAAAACAAAATAAAAATTAGTTAAAATAGTAATTAAAGATAAAAGGCTAAAATTATAGAATTATGTGCACAATTAATGCTCAAAGGCCATCTGGAAGAACCATGTTTTCACCATCTTCCAGAAAGCTATGAGATTGAGCTATCTGCACTTCATCGGTTACACAGTTTTAAGACTGGGAGAACAACATCTGGATCTCTATGTTACTGGTACTGATTCTTTTCCTACATGTGTTGTTCTAGCTCACTTAGTAATTTTTGAAACCCAGCTGAATGAAAGCTGAAAGTCAGACATAAAATTGTACCCCAAATTAACAAATTTATCCCTAAAGGCAGCAGAGAATATAATTCATTTACTGATAGGAAATGTGATTTTTTTGAATCTTATGTTCCTCAAAACCCTAGTTGGCAATTGGAGACACTTATCAATTTCTTTTTCTGCCAATATCCACAGAGCTTTTTTGTAAGAAGCTGATTAACATGACCAGGGAACAAAATTGTCCATGTCCAGTGTCAATTTCTGGTTGCTTTAAAAGTGAACTATATTTGTGAAGACACTCTGTGTAAAATATGAGTAAAATTACAGGATCAAATTCTCTGCATAAAATAAAACTGTAAAAAGCTGTCTTCATTCATGACTTATAATATGCACAGCTATCAACCTTTGTCCTGTGTTTCTGGGTATATTTACCTGTTTGTAAGTCTCTAAATGCTGGGTCCCTCTTCTTCAATGTTGCCATGACAACATTGCTGCCATGAACACATTCAGTTCTTCCACCTACATTCAAAGATCACTTCAAAGCCATACAAGTGGCTAAAACAGTAAGATGTGAAAAGGGCAGAAGAGGAATCAGATGAAAATTCATTTCTATTCCCATTTATAATTTGTTGATGATGCAGGCATTTGGACCAAGTTTCACTGGAAATTAAATGTCCAGGAACATAAAGAAAGGCTAAAATGTGTGTAAATGTTGACTCAACTATCTATCAGAATGGTGAAACAGTCAGTTCTACATGACTTGTTATATCTATCAAGCTTGTGAAATGTTACCCTGGAGAGATGAAATCAATGGAAGAAATAAACAGCAAGGCTGTTAGGTATGCTTATCTAAATTCTTATCTAAAATGGTCACACCAACAATAAATTGGATTTTATCCCAAAAATATCCAACCATACATTTGTGCCCTTCTTTCCAATGAATATAAAGAATTCTATCAGGCATCTGATGAAAGTATATAGAACTATTTCCAATTAAGTAAGATGTACTACAGGCAGTCTGGGAGAGAAAACAGTACAGGGAAGCAGATGGAATACAGTCCTGAGAACTAAAGTACTTGCATGTTCTTTCTGGGAATGTAATTGTTTAGATTTGTCCTCTAGAAACAGTAATACATATTTTCTTCAAGAATCTTCTTTTATATTTTGTTGCTAATTTCAGTCAATATGTTAACATATATGCAAACTAGTACACCACATTTGCTTTGAAAAACTATAGAAAGTTATTTTCTTAGTATATCGCGGGATAAAATAAAAAAAAGGGTAGCATCAAAATTATACAGAAGTTTGTATGTTTGAGGACTGGGTTTTCAAAGATCATGTATATCTTGAAAAATCACAACCAATGTGTTTCATTTCTATGCATCTATTATTGTTCTTATTATTGTTCTTGTACCTGATTACAGGTATCATTTCTTTTTTGTTGTCAGCTTTTTCATCTTAAACACCTTGTTGTAAAGGTAACATCAAGCCTAAATAACAGCAATAAAACATGAATTCTAGAATTCTGAGTTCATATCCCTGCTAGCAACTTGTAGCATTTTCTAGAATCATTCAACCATTTTAGGTCAAAATAATAATAAAGAAGATAGACTTTTTAAAATCACTTCAGCAATATAGTGATGTTCTGAAGATACTGTTAAGTCATGAGATAGGAAATGGCTGATAAAAGGAATAATAATAGGATTTTGTTTATGATGGCTGAAATTGCAATGGAGGAATGACTCATGAAATAATCTTGCTGCAATCTAATTAGGATCTGTCAAACAACACTTGCCAAGGCCTGGATTGCTAGACTGTACCTCTCCTGATCCTCTCTCATCTGTGTTTGATACCATAGATCATGCTGTTATCCTGGATTGCCTGTAATGATGCTATGGAAATCTCACACTGAGCTTGGAGACTGTGAGGATCTGGACAGGAAGCAAGAAGCTGAAATCTTAACAAGCCAGATTTGCAATGTCTAGACAACACCTGATTCTTTGATTAACTCTGCTGTTGCTCTAAATAAAGTAGCAAGAGACTTGGATAACCATGCATTGGATATCTCCCTGGACTTATGAATATTACCCACTGAAAGAGGAAGTGGAAGCTATAGCCAGGGGCCCTTTATCCAGTTTTGACTGTTGTACTAGTTGTGGCCATACCATGCCTGGAATTAAAGGTTGTGGCAATGTAACTATTCCCCTCAGTGCTATCAGGATGAATGTCTGCAGTGCACTCTGCTTTGGGCTATCTTTAAAGACTATCTGGAAATTGCCATAGATGCTGTGTGTTATATATGCTGTTGGGTGAGAGCCATTATTACAATGCTGCATTATTTTCATTTGATTTCCAGATGCAATTCCAAGTTTTGGTTTTATGGTAAGCTTAAAAGCTCTAAATTGCTCCCATCCTATGGAATTGCCAGACTACATCCAGGTAAAACCATTCTAGGAAGTTTGTGCTTTTTTGGGGGGGGTTGTGATTCAAATTTCTATGAGAGATCACATCTATGGCTTCACTGTTTGGAACAGCCTTCTTCTGGAGGGCCAGATTGGTGCTGACTGAGATGATCTTTTCAAAGGCCATCAACAGGGTATCGGTATTTTTTGAGAGGTCTTCCATGCCAGTTGGCACCATTGTATTGTAATTTGATTTTTTTTTTTTACTTTTTGTGCTGAATTTTTACTGCTGAGTTGTGTTATATTTTTATGACTCTAAACCACCACAAAATGTATGATTTTAGTGGTATAATAAATGATTATCTAACTAAAAGCTAAATTAACTAGGGTGGGCATTGGGCATAAGAGGTCCTGTGAATAACATTACACAGGTGAACTCAAATAATGATTAATATAACTAAAATCTGGTATGGAAAGCAAACTGAATACAAGCAATATAAGTTCAAGGAGATCACCAAGAAACATAAAGCTTAAGAAAATGCAGCAGAATTCCTAAGAAAATACTGTGGGAAAACCATGTTACTACAAAAAAGCCAATCTAGAATTGAGTATTTTAAATTCTAATTATGCTATTCTGATTAGTGATCTTCTTTTCCTGAGGGGAAAATATGCTGGTGGAAGGTTTTTCTTTTTTCCTTTGAAAAGTGAGGTGAAAAAAATAGCTTGAAGCTTGGATAGATATCTATTCAGGAACTGCTATATATTCCTTTAATAATTGAAAGGAACTGACATCTGTTATTGATGACTAAAGATTTTTAAACTTGGTGTTATCTCTGTTGGTATGAATGGTATTTTTCAGTATAAGAAAACTAATTCCTGGCTCCAGAAACTTAAAATGTGAAACCGAAGAAAGAAAAGAGACATGAAATATAAAGTAATTAAGGAAATAGTTATTTTTCATGGGATTCTTTTTATGGGTCTGTAGTGAAATAGAAAAGTCTTAAATAGTCTTTCTGCTTTTAAAAGTTTCTTTGATATAGCAATCCTTATATGAGTAGAAGTTTTTGAGCAAGTAGCTTTTTAAACTTATAGTCATATTTGTCAAAATTATTTGGAAATTTTTATATATAAAAACTAAGCATCTTTTCTTAGTACGGGATCTAGCAATTAACTGTTTCAAACCATTTTGTATCACATTGAACATAATTTAAACAAAGTTGCTTGGTTCGTAACCAGTGACTACATTTATATAACCATTCATCTTTATTCATGTTCATTCACAATAGGCACCTGTACTCTCCAAAAATCTGTATAGATGGTCAGTGGGAATTGGCTTTTGAACAAACAGTATATTATTTCTATCCTTGTGTACTTCAAAACTATTCTTTTTTGATTCTCAATGGCTCACAGCCTTTTCGATAAAATATGTCCATGAATTGTCCTTTTTCCCCCTTTCTCTTTTTTCAAATCTTTCTTAAAATTGTTTTATTTTAGCCTTTCAAAAGCTCATGCTCACATTATAATCGTTCCTTTTTATCTGTCCCTCTCTATGATTCCTTTACTTGAAATTTGCATTATAAACTGTACAAAGCTCCTAATTCTAACGGCCTTACTGATCCTTGATGAAAGACTACATATGGACCATTATTTTTTCCATGTGGCACATCATTTAAATTGTAAAGTTACAAATCTTATCTGACATTAAATATATATATAAATCCACCAGTATATGTAATTTACATATTAATTCACTTGAAATGATCTTGATTTTATTTTCTATTGCCCATTGAAATTTTTTCGGCAAATTTAGAAAGCCCCATATAGAGTCATGCTCATTTTTGATGAAAGCTGCCAACGTTCACAATCCGTAATTCTGACTGTAGAATGTAAGAAATCTATTACCATGGCAGGTAGGTGAGCTTTGCAGAACAGAAACGGAGAACATTGTAAAAACCATGTAGCTTGTCTGTTGCTTTTCACTTCGCAGTTGTGCAAAACAAAAATTAAATTTGTTTCATTTTGAACTTGTCAACTTTTTCTACATGTAATTGTTAACTCATAAAGCTCTTAAGATTCTGTAGTCTACTGAAGTGAAACCAATTTTTGTTTGATCCCTGCCAGGGTCAGGTTGGACATGCAAAGAAATAAGGAGACCAGATTGGGGAAGCAATGAAGAAAAGAGGGAAGGATCAAGCTTGAAGAGCCAAAGAGGAAAAACTACCTGGCTCTGAAAGGTCAGGAGGCAGGAAAGCAGTGGTGAAATCCAATTTTTTTACTACTGGTTCTGTGGGTTGGCTTGGTGGCATGGCAGGGGAAGGATACTGAAAAATTCCATTCCCTCCCCACTCTGGGGCCAGCCAGAGGTGGTATTTGCCGGTTCTCCAAACTACTCAAAATTTCTGCTACCAGTTCTCCAGAACCTGTCAGAACCTGCTGTATTTCACCCCTGGAGGAAAGCTAATGCAAAAGAAGGAAAGAAGCAATCAGGCAGATGGAAATGGAAATGATAGAAAAACTGAGACTTTTGAGGACTCAGCTGTTTATTTGTGCCTGTTGAGTGGTGCCATCTGTTCTGAGAAACCTTCATCAGGCATCAGGGCATCAATCACTTTATTTTATGTAACCATGTGTTTTCTTGGGAAAATACATGTGTGCTTCACCATTGCCTTTTCCTGTGCAGTATGAAATTATAACTTTGCTGTCGTCACTAAAACTATCACCTCCAAAATCTACCTGTATTGCTTCTGCCTGTACTCTTGAGTATCTTTAGTGGGATTATATTTTCTTGGCAAACTACCCCAGCACCCTTTGTTCATCCCCATTTATGTTAATGCAACACCAACATAATCTTTCCTCCTTCACCCAAATATTAATATGTATGTGTGCATCTGGTTGCATCAGCTAAAGTTAGTCTCACTAACAATCACAATAATTATGACTGGTTTGACCAATTCCTTGCTTGCAGGATTGTTTAGAATTTGGGGGTGGATGGGGATTCGGAAACAGTACAAATAAGCTAAGAAAGCCCAAAGAAATCATATGCTGTATATTACATACTACACTAAGCCACAGTAACACAGCCGCAGTCACTTTGTTGAGATGGGGCAGCAATATAAATTTGGTTAAAAAATAAATATATAAAATAAGCCAATATCAAGCATAATTGAAATCACTCTTTACTATTCCAAGCAATTCTTCACTGCCTGTTTCCGTATTTGATTAATTTGAAACAAACAAACAAACAAACAAACAAACAAACAAACATACATAGATACATACATACATATATAACCCCGAGTTCTATTATAAAGTAGCGTGATGAAGTTGTTCCCATTGATATAGGTAGATTTTCTCTTAAAATGCTATCTATAGTTTAGGTAATGCTGGTCTCAATATTCTGTTCTATTTTCAGAGATTTTTCTTTGCTTATTCATCTTAATATTGCCTTTTTTGTTCTTTTTTTCCTCTTCTCTTCTTACTGTCTTTCTTACTCAGCACATTGTAGTTATGAATTGCTACCAATTTATACTAATACTTAATAGAACTTTGATATGATATCTGGATTAAAGATTCCATGTCTGAATAAGAATGCTAAGAGTAATATATGTCACTGCAATCTTTTTATTGTTCTATAAAATAATAACACATTTATTTCTCTGGAGGCAAAATGAGAGCATAATTCCCAAGGTAATCAAGTAATTGCACTGTAATCCTCTGAAATCAATAACTAATGAAATATTCTAAGGATATGCATCTTTGGACATTATATTGCTCTAGCTCTCTGCCTTTAAGGAGACTTGAAGTAAGCTTCATTTTCCCCCCATAATAACTATTAAAATAAATATCTATTTTTGCAAGTTACATGCAACATATAATTTTCAAATGTTATCCTTTAATGGCTATAGTTTCCTATAAAACACAGCTGTTTTTAACCATTGCTCTCTTGCAGGGAAAATATTAATATAATAAAACACTGAAGTTTGTAAATATTGCTAAGAAATCGTAATCTTTTTATTCTTCAGGGGTGAAATTCAACCAGTTCCTACCGGATCGCGCGATAAGATAGGGCCGACTGCGTGAAGCCCTGCCCACTTGCGTGGATATCATGATGCACATTTGGAAACCGGTAGGGAAGATAAGTGAATTTTATCCCTGTTATTATTCATATATGTTACTTTAATATGAGTCAGTATGAATTAATATTTTGAAAGACCACCAAAAGTGATCGCCAAAAGTGATACTACTACATATTGCATACCATTTTTAATAAGCTAGCAGATAAATGAGTATGTAATACAAAAAGAAAAATAAAGGAGCCAGCATTTGAGATTAAATGGTCAAGAACTTTGTCACCCAAAAGGTGGAGGAAGGAATGAGAGGGTCGGCCATACTGAATTGTTACTAATGGGGATGAAATGGTTGAGGGATTATTCAACCATTTGTACTACATGGCTGAATAATAGGATAAAATCATGATGTCAGGATATGCTTATCTTTAGTAATTGAAGTTTTGAATTTACCTGATATATATTTTGCAAATATGTATATACACGACATCTCGGACGTTAATGGAGATTTGATCTTTTTTATAATTTTAAAACTAATGAAGTATATATTAAAAAAAAAAAAGAAATGGTTGAGGGATTGTAAATTGTAAGAACTTTGGGGGACAGTGACCATGTCATACTAGAGTTCACCATAATGCAGGCACAAGAAACTGAACAAAGTCAGACTATTTTAGACATCAGTTTATGGACATCAATTAACTAAGAGAAAGAATAAGAAGGAGCCCATGGATAGAAATCCTAGAGAAAAAAATACTTCAGCATGCTTGAAAAACTCTGAAAAATAAGATAATAAAATTAACCAAAACAAAACAAATAAAAACAAAAAACAAAATTGCAGAGAAATAAAAACAAGAGATGTAGATGAAACCAGCATAATTACACAAAGAGCTAGGTCTGACAAACTGAGGGACAAAAAGGGCAAGTATAAAAAATGGAAAGAGTGGCATATAACTAAAACTGAATACCGGCAAATAATCCAAATCTACAAGGATGGAGTCAGGAAGGCTAAGGCTCAGAATGAACTAAGACTTGGAACAAATGCCAAAAATAACAACAAAAAAAAGTTCCTTTAAATATGTAAAGAACAAGAAGAAAGTCAAGGAAATGGTCCTCTAATGGGAGAAGTTGGCAGCAGGGAGAGAGTAGAACTGCTTAATTCTTTCTTTGCATGTTTCTTTACTCAAAAAGAAAAAAAAATAGTCCAAATTATCAAAAGCAGCACTGTGGGAAACAGGACAGGAATGCAGATCAAAATAGGCAAGAGATAGGCAAGAGAACACTTAACATAGCCACATAGATGAATTCAAATTTCTGGGACCAGATGGTTTATAGGCCAGGGTTCTGAAGAGCTGACAGATGTGGTCTTGGAACCACTGAATGAATTTTTCTAAGCTCTTGGTGCATGGGGGAGCTGCCAGACGACTGGGAAAAAACCTGATGTGGTTCCAATCTTCAAAAAGGAGAAAAATGTGGATCTAGGAAACTATAGACTAATCAGCTTGACATGAATACATCAATACAAAACATTTGCTAGACCAATTCTTGAATCCAGCTCATCTGTCTGGAACCCGCACTGCATATCGGACATTAATGCAATTGAGAGAGTCCAGAGATATTTCACGAGAAGAGTCCTCCATTCCTCTAACTGCAATAATGCCACCAGACTCCAAATTTTGGGCTTAGACAATTTAGAACTACGCCGACTTTGGTCTGACATAAGCGTAGTACATGAAATTATCTGCCACAGTGTCCTCCCTGTCAATGACTACTTCAGCTTCAATCAACAATACACAAGCAAACAATAGATACAATCTTAAGGTAAACCATTCCAAACTCAATTGCAGAAAATATTACTTCAGCAACAGAGTGATCACTATCTGCCTCTGTGGTTTCTTCCCTAAACCCCGAAAACTTTAACCTTAGACTGTCTACTGTTGACCTCACCCCATTCCTAAGAGGTCTGTAAGGGGTGTGCATAAGTGCACCAACATGCCTATCATCCCTGTCCTAATGTCCCCTTTTATTCATAACCATCTCATGTATTCACAATCATGTTTATACTTTTATCTGTTATCTTATATATGCTTGGCAAATAAAAAAAAAATCTGAGAAAAATCTGAAAAGGATAATTAAACAGCGGTTTTGTGCGAGCCTAGAAATGAACAAGGTAATCACTAAAAGCCAGCATGGTTTGTTAAAAGCAAGTCATGCCAAACAAAGCTTACTGCCTTCTTCTAAAGTAACTAAATTGGTGGATAAAGAAATGCTGTAAGGCACTTGACAAGGTAGATCAGACCGTGCTTCTTGGTAAGGTAAAAAATGTGGAATGCACAGTACCACTACCACATGGATTTGCAAGGCTGACCAACTATACTCAGGGTGAGGTCCTCAATGGAATACCTCTATATGGAGGGAAGCATGCAGCGGAGTACTTCAAGATTCTGTCTTGGGCTCAATACAGTTTGATCTATAAGCTCATATCTAATTTCTATTCAACATTATTGCGTACATTCCATTTTTTTTTAATATTCAGAAAGAAAAAACAACATTTAACAGGAAGCAAATGATCAAGTGCCATAAATCCAGAGAAAGAGAAGCTTTCGATAAATAGTTGTAAAACTTCTGTAAAAAGCTAAATGCCAATGAATGTGAAATTTAAAAAACCAAATTCCAATGTTTAAAGTAGGAAAGGAGAAATGAGAAGAGGTAGACTTGCACCACTGTATTTTGCAAACATAGCCTGCTGCCAAGCAAGATATATTTTCTGATATTCTAAATTGGTGGACAATTCTTTGGGGATTTCTATTCATACTAACTAATTTTGTGAACAAGATCTTCTTGAATAGAGAGGAGATATTCGGCAATGCAATGCAATGCATTATGCATTATTCATTTTTCTTCTTTATCAGCTGCTACAGTCTGGTTGACTTCATGTTTGTGTTTTGAAGGATTTTTTTTGTAGAGCTCATGTAAAGCAGTGGTAGTATAGATAGAATAAAAAAGGAAAATAATCGATGCAATTTAGCTTATATCAAGAATACTCAGGAAATAATTTTGCAATATTTCTGGTTTAAATATTGATCAAGATCATTGGAGCTGGAGTGTCTAATTCAGCCTGCATTATTATTATCATTTGTATGTGGAAAGCACTTAGAATTTCTTAACATACAATATAGGAATTCAATAAGATGGTACAGATAATTTTGTTTGGTTAATTTAAAACAGATTTGTGAGATGCTTAAATTTTTATCTTTATATGGTTTCTTTTTTGTCAGTCATTATAACTATTTTTTTCTACTCTATATTTTAAAAATAGTTAGCAATTCACACTTAAATCTTTATACTGGTAAATCTTTGGACAACTTCCAGGAAATATCTTAGTCGTGTTTTATTGCTTGAAATGAGTATCGATTACATTAAAAAAAAAGAAAGAAAATACATTCTTTCATTATTAAAAATCAAACTGCACATGGATCATAAGTCAGTAATTGTATGTTTGCACTTTGGAGACTTCTTGTCTGCATTTATAAATATTGGTCACTTTTATTAATATATTGTTTTACTATCTTATCAATAATAAGTAACCCCATCATTCTTTCTGAAATTTACATACAGACAGACTTCTAAAAAAAGCTAGATAATCACAATTGCAACATGCCCATTTACTATTCATTTTAATGGCACTTATTGATGGAAATTTCTGGCTTTAATTATTTTTTGCTGTGAAGGTAACCCAAATCAAAGAGGCCCTAATTATAATCAGCCCAAAGCAATAAAGCTGAATTAGTAATTTAAAAAAGGTTTCTTAAATATTTTACCTCTTGTTTATACTTCAAATGAGACAGCATATTGTTTTGCAGCAAAATATTTTGTTTTTCAAAACAGTTATGCCAAATTGTATGAATCCATATACAGAGAAAAAGAGATGAGACAAGAAGTCCTATAAAATATTTCTTATTCTTCTATTTATTCTATTTATTTATTTATTTAGGGAATTTATTTACTGCCTCATATCCAACGACTCTTCTTTTGATAGTTGAGTTACTTTAAAAGCATAAAGTATGCCCAAAAATACATGTATTTTTCCCTGTATGCTGGTAAAGATATGCCATTTCTAAAAGAAAGATTTAAATGCGTGATGCAAAATTGCTAAGATATGGCATTTATTGCTTGGGGCAATAAAGAACTTAACTGTTCATGATGGTTGAAAAATTACAGCGGGATCTATTCTAGTTCTTTATTTGCACCTTTTCAGCATATTTAAAATTACATTTTTTACACTTAGTGGACCAATTATGATAATATAAATCCAGTAGGAATGAGGGGGAAGTTTTTGCTACATTTGAACACAATTTCCTGCCTAGCAATTCAAGGCCCCATAAATATGATTCCGTTTCAGGAACAACATCATATATCTTCAGGCCATTAGGGCCTCAAACATCACATTTTATCAATATTCATATCTTTGCATTTGGGTGTGACCCTGAAAAATGTTCGTTGAAAGGATATTCATTACACTTGAATATACTACTGAATTCAAGTACAGTTGTGTTTATGCAAAGATACGTCCAGTGATAAAGATTATTGTTAGTTCTTTTAATCCTGTCTCCTATGGCAGATTGGCAACCATTAATGTTATTTGCTCCTTTGACATGACTTGTTTTCAATCATTGTTGATTTTCCTGGGTGTTTTTCTACTGCCTCCCACATGGACAGCTGGCAGTTCTTGACTGAGAAAACTTGTTCACCCATGTAGACTTTAATTGAGTTCCAGCATCCACATTCCTTCCATTATTCTAATCCAAAGCCTGGGAAAACAACCAGGTTTTTAACATTTTGCAAAAAGTTGGAGAAAGTATGGATCTCTAGGGAGATATCATTTTCAGAAGTCACAAGTGATCACTGAAAAGGCATTCTTTGTGGGTTCCAGAAAATGACATTGCTTAATTGATGGATCCCAATGCTAGTTGACTTCACTGGATAGGTGGAATCATCTCTCAAACAGCTAGGACCGATGCCATGAAGAACTTTATGGGTGAGAATGGAATCTTCTGGCTGCTTATATATGGTAACTTGCTCTGATGGTCTTGGTTGAGGTGTGGTCTCTTCCTTGATGATGATTCCTTAAAGTATTGGTTGCCAGGGAGGATGTGTTCCAGCTGTCTGTTTTCTTTAGGAAGGGTTGGTTATTTTTCAGAAAGGAACATCCTGCTAGTGGCCAACATCAGAGAAGCAGGGAACAAGACCAGATACACAATCAAGAAGAAACACTCTCCAAATACAGCTAACTCCATTCTGCATGCATTGATGATGCTATCTATTTATTTTTTATTATTATTTTATTTTTATTCTATTTAATTTGTATACCACCCTACTCCCGAAGGACTCAGGGTGGTGAACAGCCACAAGATAAAAACACATAAATACAAAATTTAAAAACAGAATAAAACCGAATTAAACAATTTGGCCGAAGACAGATTTAAAACACCCCAATAATTTAAAAACCAATTAAAATTTGTGTTTTAAAAGGGAAAAAGGGAAAAAATTATCTAACTTGATAATGAAATCTCTACAAGAAAAATAATTTCTGTGAGCACCAAGAACTCAAAATTTCAAAAATCTTAAAATGGATTTTTAAATCACATGTTGTATTGCATCATCCCTTTAAACAAAACAACAAAGATTCTCTTTCAGTTGACTAAACCAGTAATAACAAATTCTTTTCAGTGCATCCTTGTGCATACCTTCCAATGATATCTCAAAATGGCAGGATACAGATTAAAAATGCTTTGAATTAAGTATCCCAATGAAAAGCTGCCCTGCTTTAATAATCATATCAACTTCACATAATACCTATTTCAAATACATGCTATGCAGTTCTAATAAACCATGATGTCTTAAGATAGAACTTTGTTCTTTCTTCCTTTTACATTTTTCTTTTAAATCTTTGTCTCTTTTTCCCTTCATTTCCTTAAATTGCCTTTTTATGAGAATTTCTTCCTTTCTTCTTCCTTCTTATTTTTCATAATACTTGCTCTCTAAATTTTTTCTCCCTTCCTCTCTTCTTTGTGTTATTTTATTTATTTATTTATTGGTTCGATTTATATGCCACCCTTTTCCGGAGACTCAGGGCAGCTTACAATGCGTTAAGCAATAGCCTTCATACTTTTGTATACATCTGCTTAGTAGGGTTTTCGCCCCCCCTCAAAGTGGTGTTCTTTTTTATACAAAGTCAGTTTATTGCCCCCACAAACCGGGTCCTCATTTTACCTACCTCGAAAGGATGAAAGGATGAGTCAACCTTGAGTCTGATGAGATTTGAACTTTCAGTAATTGCAGGCAGCTGGTATTACTTAACAGTGCATTAGTCTGCTGCACCACCAAGGCTCTTATCATTATATGCAAATGTATTATTGTCCTCCGGCTCAGTAGCTTTCTCTATCATCTTTGACTCTAAGTTTCATGTCTTGCCTTTCTATTCTTTGGGAAAAATCACTTCCCCAGTTCCTGATTCTCTTATAAATCCAAGATTATCTCCCAGAGGACCTATTCACACTGCCAGGTCATATAATTGTTGGCGGAGAAGCTTCAATTTTTTTTCCATTACAGATCTCTGAAGCCACCAAAGTTAGCTGTTTTACTTTTCCTGACATTTTATTATGTCTAGGCCTGCAATAGTGGCAAATATCTATAGTTTGGGTATAGGATGAGGGTGAAGGTTTGTTCTCCAAGCTTGTGGGTTGATTTCCAAATGTTTTTATCACCATACTAAGTAACACTTTCAGCAGGGAGTTTAGGGGATGTCAGTAGTCTTCTGTTTATAAGAGCTTCAAGTGTGGGTGTGTCAAGTGAGGGTCTTGTGATGGGTCAGGTGTGAGTCATCAGTGAGTTTTGTAATGGGTCTTGTGAAGGGAGGTTACATCAGGTCAGGGTCATTGGGAGGTGAACTGCTGGTGGAGGGTTGCATGGCTTGGTTGAGGGTCAGTGCTGTCTCTGGTTGGCTGGATTGATTTGGATTCTGAGGGGTTCATAGGTTGGTTGTAGGTCAATGTGCCTGTTGATGGAATTGCTTGTGGAGTGCCAGGCTTTGATGAACTCACGAGCATGCTGGATAGTAGCTTGGTTGATGATTTTTGTGTTCTCCAATCAAACTGGTGCTGTTTAGTGTCAGTGTGGGTAGAGATTAAGAATTTGGGATTGTGGCATTTGACTGCCAGTCAGTGTTTGTGGATCCTGGTTTTTAATTGACAT
Source organism: Arizona elegans (assembly GCA_022577455.1). NCBI lineage: Eukaryota > Metazoa > Chordata > Lepidosauria > Squamata > Colubridae > Arizona > Arizona elegans. The sequence continues at coordinate 22,649,032 of JAKOOJ010000002.1, forward strand.
GATGTTTGTCTCACGTAGAATTGATTGTGAGGGTTAAAGTTGATTTTGTAAATTCCTACCCACCGAGCAGTTTGAAAGCATGCAAATGTGAGTAGATAAATAGGTACCACTTCAGTGGGAAGGTAATAGTGTTTCTTTGGCGTATAATCATGCTGGCCACATAACCACTGTTTTCAGACAACACTGGCTCACTCAGTTAAGAACCAGAGATGAGCACTGCCCACTAGAGTCAGACACAATTAGACAGGATAGATCTTCACTTTTAACTTTGTACATATAAATTTAAGGATCCAATCTGGATTGGTTAGCAGGACCAGCATACACAGGAGTCTTTTAAAGAGAAGTTCCCTGAGGATTGGCTCCAGCATGAATCCAAAAGCTCAGAAGACTAAACCTCTGGTCCCAGTGACCAATCCAGATTGGATCCTGCAACATTATCCTGGGATACATGTATCTGCCTTCATTCGTCATAGAAATTTAACTTTGTAGGTACATGCATACACTGTCTGTGTGCTTGTATTTGTGTATATTTATATATACTAGCCAAAATCTTGGCATCCAAATTAACTTCTTTACGTGTCCTGGCAAACTCCTGCTTGATTGCACCATAGTTTAACTCCTTTACTTATTTATTTACTGTGATTATACTAGCAAATTATCATGTTATGCAAGAAGCTGTGAGGAAATATTAAGCTAATTAATATAATTCCATAAGAGCAATTTTAGAATAGGAAATTAGAAACAAATAAAAACTGAATCCCAAATTCCAGCAGCAATTTTAGAATTAAATGCCCTATGATATGAAAAAGAACATTTATTGGGACTGCTAGTGATATTATCACTGTCCAGGTTCCCACCTCCTTCTCCCAATGGTCTGATGATGTTGGTCAATAGTTACTGTTATTTCTGCTTCTTTTGTATTGCATCTCCCCTGCATGCAATGCAGAAGAATTTTCTGTATTTTCATATCCTTCCTTCAGCACCATTTATCTCTTTTCTCATTCTTTGCAAATTAGCCTCATTCCCAGAAAGAACATTAACCACAGTGCTGGTTTAATATTTACAAGATAGTTTTTAATATATTTTGAGCAAATATTAAACCATTCAGTCAGAGCACTTGCCTATTAGAGTTTTGTAAAGGGTGATACATTGCAATGCAAAAGTATTTCTTTTCCTTCCAGTGACCCTTCCACACGAACAAACCTCAATTCCCATGTAATGGAGGCAGAGAGTACAAAATGAGAACAGGCGTTGCATCTATTCAAGGAAGATACAATGGGATCATTAATACACTAAATCCCAGTGGAAACTCATTATGTCCAGCTAGTTATTCTGTAGATACAGTTTTTTGCATTCAGTAAGGAAAAATAGCACACGACAAAAGAAAGGATTATATTTTATAAATACCAAAACAAAATACAAAAATGATTCTGCATTTATGTCTATACTTTTAAAAATACACTTTCACATAGTTCATCTTACCTAAGCTACTTCACAAGGATTTATATTTTCCCTCCAAATTCTATTATTCCAATGTGAAATACACGCTATTTCTAAACTTATTTTTTCAGTCGTCCTTATCAAGTTAATTAGTTTAACAATATTTCGTGTTCTTCTGTTAATCTTTTCATCCAATGTTAAGTGATAAAATGTTTTCCAATTATAACTACCGTCAGTATATGCCCAATCTTATCAACATCCTCTTTGCAAAACACAACAGCACAAATTCATACAAGAAAATAATTCTACAAGATTAGTAGCAAATCACACTTTTGATTGCTTTTAGATTTGCAATCTGTTAATAAGAAACAGTTACAAAAATAAAGGAAAATGGTCTGCTTTCAATAGATTTCGTTTTCGATATATAACATTTTACTTAAATGAATGAGTTATAGCAGATTAATATTCAGTGTTTATTCTTGTTTTAATATATTTTATAGTATTATTTATTTATTTATTTATTTATTTATTTATTTATTTATAATCATAAGAATCAATTGCAAAGGGCAGTTTTACTCAAAACAACTTACGACTGACAGTACCTCTAACACCATTAAACATCAGCATCTGCCTATCCCAGGTCCTTGGGAAGGACTTGATAGGTAGACAAAAATGCCAAATCTAGTCTGAACATCTGGCTTACTGTGAGACATAATAATTCATTGCATTTACAATCTGCCCAATTCTCAATGGCTTTGAGAAGTTTGCAATCATGGAAACATTTATCAGCAAAAAATAAAATAAAAATGAAACATATATACCCGCATACAAGTACACACACAAACAGCACAAGACAACAAACCAACAATGGTAAAGAAAGTAAATCATATTAAGATGCCCATCTCTATTCAACCCCTCCATTTAAGCAAAAATATAGACTTGATTGCAAATGTCTTCTAGCTTATAGTGTGGCTATCCACTCTCATGAGTTATAATCAATGAACAGTTTCTTTTTGAACAAAGTGAAAACCCTGGCTAGAAGAAAAACATATATATATATATATATATAAAACAGTAGTAAGAAGTGAAAATATCTAATATCTTATAGATTGTCTGACATATGGGCACCAGCATCTCTGTACCTGGAAGTCTAGTGAATATGCTTACAATTTTTTTCCAATTTATTTATTTATGTATTTATTTTGTTTGTTTGTTTATTTACCTGTATCCTGCCTGCATTATTTTACATATAACTCTGGGTGGCAAAACATAACACACTTTCCTCCTCGTATTTTCTCCACTACAGATGGGCTGAGAGGGAGTGATTGCCTCAGAGTCACTCGGGTGGTTTCATAGCTTAAGGTGGAATTAGTACTTAGAGCAGGGGTCAGCAACCTGCGGCTCTGGAGCTGCATGTGGCTGTTTCATCCCTCTGCTCCGGCTCCCTGTTGCTGGTTGGCTCCACAATTGATAGGACTTTCGGTGAGGAAAGGTAGAGGAAAAAGGACACCGTGCTAGGAGGAGACTCTATGGTGGGGTGGAGAGAACTTCCGGTCAGCAGAGGAAAAAGGATGCCACACTAGGAGGAGTCTCTATGGTGGGGAACTGGATTTCCAGTCGGCTCCAGAATTAAATGGAGGGCTTCCGGTTAGGACCTTTGTGGCTCTTTGAGTGTTTAAGGTTGCTGACCCCCGATTCTTCCACTTTCTAGCCTAGTGCCTTAACCACTAGACCAAATTGGTGCTCATTTCTCAAATGTTAGCCTATAAGATCCTTTATACCATGATCCACAAATACTATACTACTGTGAACAAAGCCCAGAAGTTGTTGTTGACAATGTTTCCACTTTATCCATGCAAGCCTGATAGAAAAAGATGTGTGACATCCCCCCACCCCACCCCCAAGAAGTCCAAAGTCACAGCCTGAGAATCTCTATTATTACAGCATAGGATTAGGATTCAGGATTAGTTTACTTGAAGAATTATATTTTAATCTATATACGTTTTGTTGCCTTTACTAAAACTCTTATTGAACATAATAGGTTCTTGGATACTGTCAGGGCCAAAGAAGCAAGGACACATGAGTAGCTTCTTTATGGTTGTTCATCTACAAACAGAATCTTGCCAGACTAAAGCAATTATCTGCCATAACTATAGATTACTCTGAATTGTTAGGGAAAGTCCAACATTATTCTATTTCTTCCAGCAAGACTTTCCAAGCTCTTTGCCTCTTTTAAAAAAAAATCTTTTGAATTCTTTACCTAATTTTGGGTATTCCAAAATTTGGTTCCTAAAAGCTGGTGCTTACTTGGTGTTTGCCTACTCCCCAGCTCTGATTTTGCCATATAAAATTCTATTCTGCATACTTTTTTATATAAACAAAAATCCTTAAAGGTTACAAATGCATCTTATACATAAAGCAAGCCCAATTAACAAATTCTTATTGCATGTCTGAGATTAATTATAAATAATTATATTTAAACATTTTGTTTTATGCCACACAACTTTTAAAGCTGTCTGAGTGCGTTTCTTATATAGGATTTTTTAAAAAAAATAAGTTCTGATCTTGATTTTTTTCCAAATTCAGTTCACATGTTACTCATGTGCATTCACCTTTTTACATTGCAAGATAAAAACAAAAATATTGCTTTCCTCTTCGAAGTTCTTCCGATCTGTTTGTATTTGTCTAGGGCCTACACAGTACTTATAGATTGACCCCGGGTGTACAATCTTCTTCCAGTCCGCCAGCTAGTGCTATACACAAAGCTTTTAATGGGAGATTTGGAAAGCTGCCTTTGTCACTCCTTCTCTGCCAAGAAAGTGACTGGCAAGATTGGAATACCATTAAAGGAGTACCACATGCTTGGTAGATGCTTCCAGCTGTTTTCCTGCTTGTGTCACTTAATTAGAATAAATGCATGACACTAACACATTGTTCACAAAAGTCAGGATTGGATGTTGCTCTCCTTTGTGGACACACAGCGGCTATTACTGCCACTCAGAGTTCCTTTGCTAGATGAATGGCCATATAAATTTATAAGCAATAAATAATGCATATAATGCATAATAGCTCTGTGACACAGATATTCCAATATTTTGGGACTCAGTTAAAGATACTGGCATGTACACATCGCTCTGTCACATAATGTTCAAGTGCATAATAATAATCCCCATTAATCAATTGCAAAAGGCAGCTTTACTTGGAAGAGCTTACATTCTGCGATGACATCTTTAACACCCTCAAACATCCACATCTGCCTATCCCTATCCTTGGGAAGGACTTAGCAGGGGGACAAAATGCCAATTCCACTCTGAACATCTGGCTGATTGTGTGATGAACCATAATATCATAATTATATTATTTAAGATAATATATATATTATATATAATATATTTAGTGTTGATATGATTTAGTATTAGTTTTTAAAAGTTTTATGCATACCATAAATGTTGACATAAAATTAAATATTTATTTAGAAACAACGTTTTCTGTTGAGATCCCTGCCTTTGGAACTTGACCTGACCCAGTTATTTTTCAGGAAGGTTTTTATGATCTCGCTGTTCCTTTGGTGTTGAGACAAGATTTTAAATGAGCTCATCCTGGGAGATGTTTGTTGATGTGCCCTGTTGCTGTGGTTGATTTTGTGTCTCTTTGTCACCGGAATATTATAATTATCTTTTTATTACAGCTTGTTCCCGAATTGCAATAGAAACCCAATAAATTAATAACTGCACCTCTCATCGATGTAACACTTGGCATAAGGTAGCATTTAGTACATGTTAGGCTAACGTATTCTTTACATGTGAAATCTCCATCATCCTTACAACAAACTGAAGTTATCTTACTTTATCATCCTGCAACTTGGAATTAAGGGTGAGATAGACACAGAAAGGAAAACTCCAAAAATTCCAAACTAATGTGTGGTTTCCCACAACTTCCTGCCTTATGTTACATGAACAGATGTAAGGGAGATGACAGGAACCAATGGATGATATAAATGGGGTAGGGCTACTATTATTTATGCCGACTATAAATGGCTTCATTTAAAAAGGAGAAGGAAATGGGAGGGTTTATTATGAGATGTTGCCTTAAATGCTAGTAGAAAAATGTGGCAGCTTTGTTTATGCGCCACCCAGCATGAACTGTGTCTCATGGTGCATCATAGGACAAAACTTTAAACAAAGGAACATCAAAAGGGATTACAGAGTTTGTCCAAAATTTGGAACCTATGTTTCCCCATGGGGTTGAAATTTAGCAAATTTTAAAAGACATTTTATGGGCATAAATATTATCATAAATCCTGTAGTCAACAGGTTTATTTAATTATTTTGTATGTTGTAACAGAATACAGCAATGTTTTTATTTTCAGTACTCATGTTTCTTCTTGTTGCTGGGAGATCCTTGTGAGGTCCAGAATGTGTAGACTATTTAGCAATGACAAAGTCATGTTGACTTGGGGTAAACCGTGTAGACGCTACTTTACATGTAATAAACAGATGTTTGTGCTATGCTGCTCAACATGAACTACAGTACTTTCAAGGTAGATTCATCTCTGAAAAACTTCCTGGCTTTTAAAGATATTTTTCAAGCACATTAGAAGCTCTACCATTGTTGAAGGCATTGAGGAATATGGTAAGGAAATATGACTCAAGAGAAGGGGTGAAATCCAGCAGGTTCTGACAGGTTCTGGAGAACCAGTAGCAGAAATTTTGAGTAGTTTGGAGAACCGGAAAATACCACCTCTGGAAGGATATTGCAAAATTATCCTTTCCCCAGGAGTGGAGAAGGAATGGACATTTTGCAATATCCTTCCCTCAGGAGTGGGGAGGGAATGGAGATTTTGTAATATTCTTCCCCTGCCACGCCCACCAAGCCATACCCACCAAGCTACACCACACCCACCAAGCCATGCCCACAGAACTGGTAGTAAAAAAATTTGAATTTCACCACTGCTCAAGAGGTCATGATTTGTCTCGTGTTTAACACAATCAGGAAAAAATGCCATGTTTATAGGATTTGATTTGTCTACTTTTTCAATCTCAGATATGGTATTTCAAAATAGTATGCTATTTAGTAGGTAAAATGGACAGAATCTTTAGTAATTTTCTCATTCTCTACAATAAATTGTTATTTTTGCATAATACATTTATATTCTGTAGAGGTTCAGCCTAAACACACCAAGTTTAAATGTATGATGAAGCTGGAGTAAGTGCATGGATGAAAAATCTGACATTATATTCCACATCTTCGATGTCTCTGCATATCTTTGTGTCTTGAATATGATATTTGTATTTTGTTTTATGTGTCAGCCTCCTCTGGAACCACCTGTGCTCCGCCGAACAAACACCACACGCACACACTCAAAAGTGGAGCTATCCAGTTTAATCGTAGCTTACACGGTGGTCATACAGTAAGCGCTGAAGTTTTCTGATGAAAAACAAAGTCGGAGACGCCCGATTCCTCCACTTAACTGGCTTTATAGAACGCCCCCAAGTGCCCCTCCCTTGCTCAATTGTGCATTTAAAGTGACCGCGCTATTTAATCCTTCAGTTACTTCCGGATCACGCTGTCCCTCGCATTGAAGGGGGTTTGTTTCCTTTGACATCGTTTTATTGACCCTGCCCCCAGATTCCCTATCCCGTCCACCACCTGATATCACCGTGCCCTGCTAAACGCTACAACACCCCCCTTCACTGTGTCTCTGTTCTTCTGGCTGTCACAGTCCCTGGGATCATGTGTCGAGGGAATGGCTGACACTCGACATGCGGCCCCCCCCTACCAGGTCTCTTCCTGTAGGGACATAAAAACATTCGGTTATTCTCATTAAGTGGAAAAGTGTCCACCTGGTTTGTTTGGATATGTTTCATGGAATTGTTTTATTAATCGTGGGGCATCTATATCCTTCATTTTCACCCACGTTGCTTCTGATATAGGGTATCCCTTCCAATGTACTAAATACCTAAGCTTCCCATGATATATTTTGGAATCGAGGATCTTTTTAATTTCATATGAATTTCCTGTCACAGGCCCTGGACGTGTTCCTGTCTCTCTTATTTTGGCTGCTGGTTTTAGGAGACTACTGTGGAATACTGGGTGTATTCTTCTCAGTAAGGGGGGTAGTTTTAAGGATACCGTTACGGGATTTATTATTTTGGTGATGGGAAAGGGACCTATATACTTTGGGCCTAATTTTTTACTGGGCATACGTAGATTGATATATTTTGTGGACAAATACACCTTTTCTCCTATTTTGAAGGGTAGGTTATCTCGTCTCCGTTTGTTTACTAGGGTTTTGTATGCTTCAGAAGCTTTTTCTAATGCATTTTTGATGTGTGGCCAACTCTGTTTAACCTTCTCTGTCCATTCTTTTGGACTATGGGAACTAGTCATTTGTACATCTAGATCGGGGATGGCTGGGAACTCTTTTCCAGAAACTACTAGGAAGGGTGTATAACCAGTACTACTGTGCACGGTGTTATTATATGCTGATTCTGCGAAAGGTAAGAGTTCGCACCAGTCTGTTTGTTGGTATGACACATAAGAACGTAGATACCTTTCTACCATGGCATTGGCTCTTTCAGCGGCTCTGTTGGTATTTGGGTGGAACGCAGAGCTCAGTCCCTGTTCTGTTCCTAATTGTCCTAAAAACCGTCTCCAGAACCAGGCGGTAAATTGGGGACCTCTGTCTGAGATTATACGCTTGGGTGTGCCATGAAGTCGATATACATGTTGGACAAACAGTTTCGCTAGACGCCTTGCGGACGGTAGTCCTTTACAGGGGACAAAATGCGCCTGTTTGGAAAACAGGTCAATAATAGTCCATGTTACATTGTGTCCTTTGCTGGGAGGTAATTCGACTATGAAATCCATGGCTATATCTTCCCAAGGTCTCTGTGGTTCAGCCACCGACTGTAACAAACCAGACGGTTTCCCTGACAAGGGTTTAGCTCTTATACAGACGGGACAGCCTTGTACATATGTCTCTACCTGTTTTCGCATATGTGGCCACCAGAACTGTCTCCTCACTAGATGCAATGTTTTCACGAAACCGAAATGCCCTGCTGTTTTTACATCGTGGCATTGTCGTAACACCTTATCCCTCAGTCCTTCGGGGATATATAATTTATCTCCTTTCCACATTAGTCCTCTTTTCTGTGTCACTATCTGGGGATTGGTCTTCAGCCAACTGTCTGTTGCTAATTTTTTCCTCAACTCCCCTATCCAGGTTGTGGGGAGCGGGAATACGTCCCTTCCTTGCTTTCCTGTCTGTTTATAAGGTATTAAGGCTTGTGTTATCTCCTCTTTTTGGCTCTCAAATTGTGGCATGCGTGATAGGGCATCAGCTAAATAGTTCTTTCCCCCGGTATCGCTTTCAGCTTGATGGTAAATCTGCGGAAATACTGCGCCCAACGTGCCTGTTTAGGGGACAGTTTACGAGGCGATTGAAGTGCCTCTAGATTTTTGTGATCCGTCCATACCTCAGATTCTACTTTAGTCCCTTCTAGCAAATGCCTCCACGTTTGCAAGGCCCATTTTATGGCATACGCCTCTTTTTCCCAAACCGTCCAATTCCGTTCTGTATCGGTTAGTTTTCGGGAGGTGTAGGCGCATGGTTGAAGAACCCCATGTTCATTTCTTTGTAGGAGAACACCCCCTACCGCCACATCACTTGCATCCGCCTGGATTACGAAGGGTTTTGAAGTGTTAGGATGTCTTAGTATGGGTTCATTAGCGAAGAGGGTTTTCAACGTGTCAAATGCACGTTGACATGATATCGTCCAATTTATTTTTTGTTGTGGGTTGCCTTTCCCGACTGCACTTTTTCTCGTCTTTAAGAGATCAGTCAACGGTAAAGCCACCTTAGCAAATGAGGGGATAAATCTTCTGTAAAAGTTTGCAAAGCCCAGAAAACTTTGTAATTGTTTTCGGGTCTTTGGAGCCTGCCATTCTAACACTGTTTTAACCTTATTTGGGTCCATTTCAATCCCTTTTCCTGAAATCCTAAACCCCAAGTAATCTATCTCTGTCTTGTGAAATTCACATTTCGATAGCTTTACATACAACTGAGCCTTCAACAACTTCAGTAATATTTGCCGTACCAGACGAATGTGTTCTTCTAGGGTATTGGAGTATATTAGAATATCGTCTAGATAAACGAGAACTCCATGATACAGGTGATCATAGAGTATACTATTGATAAACTGCATAAAAACTGCAGGGGCCCCCTGTAGACCAAATGGCATGACCCGGAACTTATAACTGCCCAAAGGGCAGTTAAATGTGGTCTTCCATTCATCACCCGCTTTTACCCGGACCCTGTAATACGCTTCTCGGAGGTCCAACTTAGTAAAGATCTTCCCTGTCGTGACAGTGGAAAGCAAATCCGTCATAAGGGGTAAGGGGTAAAGGGGTTCCATACAGACAGCGTTTAATCCCCGAAAGTCAACACACAATCTTAGCCCTCCATCTTTCTTCTCCTTAAACAGAACTGGCGCCGCCATATGCGCACGACTGGGCGAGATAAAACCCCTGGCTAGGTTCTGATCTATATAACGCTGCAATTCCTCTAATTCAAGGGGAGTCATGGAATACATGCGAGGTTTAGGTAAACTAACACCTGGTTTTAACTCTATCGCACAGTCTGTAGGACGGTGGGGTGGAAGGGCTTCACATTCCTTCTCACTAAACACACGCCATAGATCTCTGTATACGTGTGGGACTTTTTCTAGACAGGACATCTCCTTCCCAGTCGCTCCTATATCTCTACTGTCTTCAGGTGGATCAGGGCCTACTGCCAAGCGTAATTTGCGAAAACCTCCTTCCCACCAAATGGTAGGTTTCCACTTATCTAACCATGATAGGCCTAGAATGATGGGTTCAATCATTTTTTCTACAACCACAAATCGTATTACTTCCCAATGATTCCCGATCTCGAGTGTCACAGGTTCTGTAACATGGGTAGCTGGTTGTCCTCCTAGCGTTGAACCATCCATTTGCTCAAAATAAATAGGTTTTTGCAATTTCACTATACGGAGTCCAAGACGGTCTGCTATCGCCCTCCGTAAAAGGCAACGGGTGCAACCGGTATCTACTAAGGCCCCTTGCTGTTCCAATCTACCCGACCCAGGGTGTTTTAGTGTCACCTGGATAACGAACGGTCGAACAGGATCACATACCATAGGATCTGTGTGTTCCGTTTCCTCCTCAATGTTCCCCTCCTCCGTCGGTGTTCGGATGATGTCAGGAGATCCACCATTGCCATCACGACCATTGGCCTCGCCACCTCTTGTTTGAGCCGCGATACGAGAGCGCTCCGATAGTCTGGAACGGAAACCCGCCCGCCTACCGGAACCTGATGCCTGGATGTCTGGGGCCCGGAGAGGTGGGAGTGGGCAATCAAGCGCTCTGTGGCCCTCCTGGTCACACCGGTAACATCGGAATGGTCTTCGTGAGGCAATACCACCTCTTACTCCTATAGGCATATATGTTCGAACGCCTCCCCGCCCTATTGGTGGCTTCTCCAACACTTTCCCTGGTGGGGTCACGGTGTTGCTTCGCATCCGGAACTCCTTCAGGCCTACATCCAATTCGACAGCCGCTTTATACCAGGCCGTTATGTAAGGACCAAGGCCCCTATACACGCAGGCCTGACGTAGGTCTCTATCCAGCCCCTTATGGAAATGGTGAACTAATAAACGTTTGGGCCAGCCCCTCAACCGATTAGCCAAGGTACGGAAGTCCTTTACATAGTCTTTAGCCGCTCGTCCATTTTGTTTTAGTGAAACTAGATCGCTTTCAACAATGGCCTGGGTGCTGGCATCGTCCTCAAATCGACTTCGTAACGCTTCCAGGAACAGTCCCAAATCTGCCAGTTCTCGAGCGTGCATGGTGTGTAAACTGGCCACCCAGTCAGCTGCCTCACCTGTCAAACCGTCGTAACCGCTACTACTCTGGCCCACTGAGAGGAATAATAGTGCCCGTAAGCATCCATATAGCAGATCACCTGGCTTAGAAAGAGGGCTACACGGTCTGGATTCCCATCGAACGTGGCTTGTAAGGGAGGGAGACCCCATGGTATTTGCTGTACCCAAGGCCCTGGGGTCCAGGCAGGTGCTGGATCCCGTGCACGCCTGGACCACTCTCCACCCCGAGGGGCTCTTCGTTCCAGTGAGCGGGACCGTCTAGCAGCAGGCTCACCTTCCCGGTCCTCACGATGCCCCTGACTAGGTTGCTGTCATTGTGTACCCTGTATCCCCTCGCTTGACAAGGAACCTCTCCCCTGGGGAGCAGGGTCCTCATCCCGTCTGGCCCTATATCGACTATGGTCTACTCGCAGCTTTGGACTGGCCAAACGCACCCTGGATTCGGACATGCCGCCCGTTGATGCTCCCCCCCCACTCTGCCACGTGTTTGACTGGTCTGCCCCGGGCGCCCAGGGCTGCCAAGAGGGGCCATCCCGGAAGCTAGCTTCCCCAAATCTCTCCCTCAACATATCCATGGTGGTTACACTGGGGCCAGAAGAATAATCCCATTCCCCCTCTTCCTCCTCCTCCATCCATTGTCTTTCCCGCCACCCTTGGAATTGAGGGGCTAGAGGGGGGTTAGCTGACGTCTGAAACCCCAACTTCCCTAGTGTAGCGGTACTTTGCCACCAATCTCCAGATGGTTTTCGAGCAGCTTCAGTCCCCAATGAATCCTGTCTTCCCTGCTTGTCTTCTGGGGGGGGGCGCGACACCACTCTCTGTTTGGGGCGTACCACTGGCTGTTCGCAACGCTCCTCTGTCTCCACGTTCTCCTCCTCCTCTGCCTCCAGCTCTGTCCCCAAGTCCAACATCGTGGCATCATCCATCACGCCCTCTGCCATCACAGCTGCTTGCAGTCCTCAGACAGAAGAATAAAGGGTCTCCGACTTTCTGTCAGCCTCCTCTGGAACCACCTGTGCTCCGCCGAACAAACACCACACGCACACACTCAAAGGTGGAGTTATCCGGTTTAATCGTAGCTTACACGGTGGTCATACAGTAAGCGCTGAAGTTTTCTGATGAAAAACAAAGTCGGAGACGCCCGATTCCTCCACTTAACTGGCTTTATAGAACGCCCCCAAGTGCCCCTCCCTTGCTCAATTGTGCATTTAAAGTGACCGCGCTATTTAATCCTTCAGTTACTTCCGGATCACGCTGTCCCTCGCATTGAAGGGGGTTTGTTTCCTTTGACATCGTTTTATTGACCCTGCCCCCAGATTCCCTATCCCGTCCACCACCTGATATCACCGTGCCCTGCTAAACGCTACAACACCCCCCTTCACCGTGTCTCTGTTCTTCTGGCTGTCACAGTCCCTGGGATCATGTGTCGAGGGAATGGCTGACACTCGACATTATGTATGTTTGGCTGAATGTACACTTGTTTAGTGTTGTTTAGTAAATCTTACTTAGCTAAGTTCTGCATCATGACAAAATGTGCAATAAGTAGATAAGATTTGGGCTGCAAAAATCTAAACTATCTTTTGGGTGCTTCTGAGCCATATGGCTTAGGGCCCGGCTATCTGTGAGACCACCTTCTGCCACCGATAACCTCCCACCGGCCAATTCGGTCCCACAGAGAGGGCCTCCTTAGGGTCCCGTCGGTCAAGCAATGCCGACTGGCGGCCCCCAGGGGGAGGGCCTTCTCTGTGGGGGCACCCGCCCTCTGGAACGAGCTCCCCCCAAGAATACGACTAATCCCAGACCTCCATACCTTCCGTCGAGCTTTGAAGACCTTCCTATTCCAGCAAGCTGGGCTGGCTTAAAATTTTTAAAGGGTTTTTAAGGGTAATGGGTTTTAATACTTCGTGAAGCCAATTGGATTTAATTCTGTTTTAAATTATTTTAAATTTTGTATTGTATGTATTTTAATTTGGCTGTGCACTGTCCTGAGTCCTTCGGGAGAAGGGCGGTATACAAATTTAATAAATAATAATAATAATAATAATAATAATAATAATAATAATAATAGTAGTAGTAGTAATAATATTGATTCTTAGAGATTGCCTGGACAAGTCCCTGTAGTTTACTCAGCAAGGTTTTGGAAGAGGTTGGCCATTGCTTTCTTCCTAAGGCTGAGAAAAGATTGAATGGCCCAAAGTGAACCAGAGTGCTTTTTGCTTAAAATTGGACTAGAACTCCTGGCCTGGTCTCCTGATTCTGGTATCTTAACTACTGTACCAAGCTGGATCTATAAATGACCACTAGATGGCAGCAAAGAAATAAAGAAAAATGAATAATTTGCTGCCATCCAGTGGCCATCCAGAGTTTGTAGCCCAGAATACATCATTTTGTATTTAAGAACATTTAGAGGAACATTTCTCTTCCACATATGCTCAGCACATCAAATCCAGTGCTGCAGGAATAATTGGCATGCACTGTTGAGGGTGGACCTTGCACTGAATTGAACCCATATTATACTCAATAGTAGCTGACAATTTTTTTTTGTATAAACGCAGCTGAGTCCTACATTACTTTATGTGAGAACCATGATAGCAGTTGACAATATGATTTAATGCCTACCATTATGTATAGCATGAAGTTGGTTGCACACAATATATGGCTTACAAATTAAATGGGTCCATATTACTCATCAATGTATACAAGAGTTCATTCCATTTAGAAATTGCACAGCTTTCCCTGTAATGTAATATGTTCTTGCAGCATATGGAAATCTCCAATTACTGTAACTGAATTTTTTAAAAAATATCACTTTAATCTATATTTAATGTATTGTCTACTTCAGGGATGTCAAACTGGCGATCCGCCAGCCAGATGCTTCACACACAAGCCATAGCCACCCCAGCTCCACTAAGGGAAAAAATGTCATGATACGTCATGTGATGGCAACATGATGGGCGAGTTTGACACCTGTGGTCTACTTCTACAGGTATTACTAGTATAAAAATGTTCAGATTTTGTTTTGTTTGAGTTAGAAAAAGCTATTGCAGCAATATGATACATGTTTATACAATTTTCCATTCAAAATGAGATATTTGGCATTCTTTTGTAATACTTTAGCTTGGCCAGTCACATTTTTCCAGCTGAAAGGGCTGGATGAAGCTGAATACTAGGTGATATTAAGGACATCCAAGAAGAGGTGAAGTAAAACAGAAGTCAAGATTGTTGCCAATGCATGACTGAAGCCCCACCCATTTTTTACGTGTGATGAAACAAAAAGGGGTTGGGCTTCCATCATGCTATCATGACTTTTATGAGCCTTCTGCATGGACCTCTTGGTTGAGAACTCAAGGATCAGATTGCAAGGATGAAGCCCATATACTCAGTGCTAAAACAAACAGCATCAAGATTGCACTGCTATTTAACGTTAACATTCAATAATTAACTGATACTCTAGAAGTACTGAGCCTCCTACTGTAAGCTGTCAAAAAATTAAAATCTGCATGTTACAAAAGGAAAAAAAGATGTGAAAATAAGCATATCCTTTAGCATCAGAAGCTGAAACCTTAGATGGTTGTTAGGTATAACTCTTCTGTACAGCTTTGTGACTTACGGATAATTGTATCCGCTTGAGGGAATACATGGTCAAGCTGCCTCACAAAACCACTTGGCAGAAGTTCTCAAGCTCTCATGCTATTAAAGGGAATAGTTTATTATACAAATTAAGCAATTTGTTACAAAAGGTTTCCATAGGCAAGGGGATCACATGTTTCTTCCTTTCTGGAAAATTAGTTCTATAATTGAAGATTTTAATGTTACTTCTAATTCATTAAGAAAACGGACTTATATATCCTGACACATCTGTTCCAATGGTAAAAGCACATATTGTAAACATTTGCTTAAAAAAAAGAGCAGTTGCATAAAAGACATCTATTTTTTTTAATCTCTCACATCTGCACAATATCATACTAAAGTGCATTCTGCATGGTTTTGTTTCACCATTCAAAAATAACATATCCATTATCTTGAAGTATGGGAAAGGCCAAGAATTCAGTTATTTTTCTTTCTATTTGTATGACAAAGAAAAAATGTTCTTTTCGCTAACTAGTTCTGGTGCCCATAGGAACTGCCATTCAAATTAAACATGGGATTCTGCATTGTTACTTGATGTAATAACTGTATTGGGAGTTTTTGCAAATCACATCATGAATAATCAGCATTCTAAACATTGTTTGTGGTCTTCATGTTAATCATCCCCTCATTTTAAATATTATTTTCATTTAATACAATTGCATGTAGACTTTGAATGTTTGGCCTGTCCTACATATAGCAAATTTATCTTCCTAAGTTGCTGTGACCATTGGCCATGTCGCTAATGAATGTGTATATAGTAATTGTATGCAGATAGACAATAAGAGAAGTAAAGTTTTTCTTTTGCTTTTTATAATGCTGTTCTATTTGTTTCCTAATTTGTTTCCTGAATGTTCTTTCTTTATTAGTTCATACCATTAATTTCTACTAATTGGTCAAGTATTAGATATGAAACTTATAATAAAGAAATCAACTTTTCTGAATAGTGATAAGAAAATGATTATTCTAAATATTAAAATTTGAACGCATGAGTATTCAATACAAGAATCTTAGAAAATAAAGAATAGAAAAACAAGGCTTTCAGGAACACATTTAGCTTTCTTTGGAATAGTTGTAACCTCAGTTAGTGTAACTTTCATTCCAGCTGATACCAATAGAAGATATGACATGATGCACGAATTGTTGTTGATAAAGACACCCCTTTTCACTAACATCAAATAGTAGTTCATCAAATTTCAAATGTTTCCAATTGATGGGAATTCTTTTACAATTTGTTAAAAAGTAGATCTTGGTGTTATTCACCAAAGCAATTTAAAAAGTCATTCTGATTGTGACATATGAACTAATATGATTGCAGGGCTTTCTATAGCATTTTTACTATTGGTTAATGGCAGAGTTGAAGCATGCATTGGCTTTATGTTTCATTATTTAGAATCAGTTACTAGTAAGGACACATCTTGCAAATGCTGAAAATCAAATTTGGAAACACTCTGCTAGGCGACTAATAGAATCTATCCCTCCCAAGACTGAACTAAAAATCTAAATCAGACTATCAAAATTATGTGTCACAGGGCAATCTGTTTTCATAAGCATGATTGCCAGACTAATCAAACATCTGGTGGACCATATGCTCAATGGAAGCAAAGAAACGTTTTGTGTTTGTTTCTCATGCAGGCATACAATCATGTAGCCAAATTTTATGCAAAAAACCACATACCTCAATCAGCATCTAAAAAGCCACATACAATAGGGACCATATAAATACCACACATAGAACAGCAGACACTCTGCTAGAGAGAAGTTCCCTGAAGATGGCATCCAGCATGAGTCTGAAAGTGTAGAAGACAAAATCTCTGGCCCCCGGGACTGATCCAGATTGGATCCTGCAAAAAACGTAAGTCTTGCAAAAAGAGAAAGCCATATTGATCTGTCAATTGTATGTTCCTAATAAAACAAAAATGAAAGATTAAAATATTATTTCATAATGTTAATGCTCAATTTGCAGTACTTTTTATTCAATACTTCCAATTGCTTCCAATCCATCAATCCTCTATTTGTCATGCAGAGTGTGCTTTGGAAAATACTGAATCTTGGGATTTATGATAATAATTCAGAATCGGGGTAAATCAATCTGTCTACTGCAAGAAAGATAGAAAGGATGTAGCCGTATAATAGAGAGTACAAAAACCAACTGTCCAAAGCAGATAATCAGAGTGTTAAGTGGTTAGTTAATAGGATTGGAAGTGCTATACCTATTTTTTAAACAATCATGGATGCCTATAAAGTGTGGTATATGTTGTATCATAGGTTTTATAGCATTTAGACTTTTGTGAGATACATAGGCTATATTAAGACATACGTAGTAACACAATATTGAATGTGTTTTGTGAAACACATACAGGAGAAAGGGAGTTTCAATATTGAGTGTTCTTTAATAAAAACACAACAGGGGCATAAGTGGTGTCTTAAGTATATTTCAGTTGATCGGTCTTGAAAGGCATTTTCAAAATCTCTGCTCTCTTACTTTAACTAGATTTTCTTTTTAGTTCTGATTTTGCGAAAGTGGAAACCAACCCTTTAAAATCTGAAAATGAAATCCTAACAGGCTAATGAAACAAATTGGGAAAGTAACCTCAAGCAGGGTTAAACACAACAATCACTCAAAGTTTTAGAACTATAAATGTTATAAGGGCAATAGGTCGTAAAAAGTTCTGACAGCAGAAATTTAAAGGTCATAGAGGGGGCACAGAACATTTTGGAGTGGGCAAGTGCTCCTTCTAATTTTATTTTGTCTTAAATAATTTGTACTGATTGAGATGAATTTAAGTGATATTGTTTTATCTTTATACAAAGAAGTAAACTCGTAAACCAAATTCAATTGGCAAGGAAAACAGCTTCCAAAGAAGTAGTTGAGCATAAATTAGGCAATACAGAACACTGCGGATGGATTACTTTTAATTCAACAATGCAGTTACTTACTTCTGAGCTACTGCAAATATAGGCATGTCCGAGAATGCACCAATTGTCCCTAAGAGGAAGCAGAGCAAATGCAAAGACAAACCTGGGCCAGAAAAGAAAACCAAGAATTGCTGCTGTTTAATGACTTAGTGCTGTTTATTCAAGTCTGGTTGATAAATTGGTAATACCCAAAAGTCTTTCGCTTTCATTTTGGACAGAGATATTATCAGCAAGATCTAAACAGCTGATCTTAAATTTGGGCTTTTTGTTTCATCCATCCTCAAAGGTTCAGCCCTTCCTTCCTCATACACAGCATAATGACTATCCTTTAGTATACAATGATTTTCATTTGTTGGTAGAAATGGTGTACCACTAATTGTCACTAGCAGGATGGAAATGAAGGGAATATTAATTAAAAGACACTTTTGGTAAACCTGGGCTATGATCAGTCTTCTGGATGGTTCCTATGATCCATGGAACTGGGGTAAATTACTTAGCCTTGTATTTTTGAATTTTTCAATGGACTTTTGGGCTGTAATAATCATATGGGTAAACTATCTTCCATTAAAAAAAAAAGGACAGGGAATCACAATATAATTTTTGCAAATAATGTAGTACTCTTTTAAATTCCCAATGTGCTTCATTAACCAGACTGGGACAAAACTTAAAATAAAAGCTATTTAGTTGAAAATGTCATTTGCTTCTACATTTCTTTCAGAATTTGAACTTTTGCTGATTATATTCCAAAGTAATAAAATTACTGACAGTTTTTATTTAGCTGCCAATCATGATTCAATCTGACATCTAAGTGTAGTTTCAATTCAATAATTTTTGCTTCCAGTTTATTCATGCAAGTAAATGATATATGAATGCACATAGGAATATAACACAAACATATATAACAGGTGAAGAAAGTAAAGTCATTCGCAACATTTGTATTTTCATAGTTATCAACAACTGTGTTTATCCTACTTTATAGGATAATAATAATAGAACTTAATAGAGTTGGCACATAGTCAGCCAACGGTTTATATTAGATTTGACATATTTGTCCACCTATCAAGTCCTTCCTAAGGTCTTGGAATAGGCAGATGTTGTTTAACAATATTACAGGTATTGTGACAAGATGTAAGCTATTCCAAGTAAAGCTGCCATTTGCAATTGACTTTTATATATCAAATTATCTTGATCCATATGATAATAAGGTGACAATATGAACCAGTGAACTGATTAAAACTTATCCATTTCCTCAGGAAAGTCATCCAGGGAAATTCTTGCTTTGGGTAATCAGTTCTAATCCAATGGATATTATTGATTTTGATGTTGGATGTTGAAATGCTGGTGTGGTATAGGGGATAAGAATATGAAGCTTTATAGTTCATACTTCCTAGATGTGAATTTTCTTAGATTAATCTCTGCTTTCTAAGCTTAAATTTTAAACCCATAATAAAGCTGAGTCTGTCTTACAAGAGTGTGGGTGCTTTCAAGAATTTATATATAGATTCCAAATACCAAGTGTTATTATGTACCTGCTTGTGACAAATCTACCATAATATATAAATATAGGGCAATTATATACATTCAGTTATATCGTGGTAAAATAGTACGGAATGTGACAGAGGTAAGATAGAAGAATAGGGCTCTCTCTCTCTCTCTCTCTCTCTCTCTCTCCCTCCCTCTCCCTCCCCCAACTTACATTTATTTTATATTATATATATATATATATATATATATATATATATACATATATATATATATATATATATATATATATATATATATATATACATACACACACACACACACACACATATATATATATACATACATACATACATACAATTGTCTATATACAGAGAGCATCAAATATTTAATTGCAGAATCTGATATTCACATAGTGCTACATATATTACTGAAAACATAATTTTCATGTTATTTTGAATATGAATATATATGCTTTCCAAGGGTGGGCTGCTGGGGGTTCATAGGGGTTTGGGAGAACCTCTAGCTAAGATTCTGTGCAGTTTGGAGAATCCCCAAATCCCACTCCTGGATGGCTCCACCCACCCTGCCCCACCCCTCCAGGAGTCACCATGTGGTCTGTTTTGATGCAGGTAAGTGCAGGGCGTGCACGGAGGCCTGGCGAGGGTGAAAACAGTTCTACTGGAAGCTTGGGAAGGGTGGAAATGGGCCCATTTCCAGCTTCCAGAGGGCCTCCGGAGCCTGGGAGGCCATTTTTGCCCTCCTAGAGGCTCGAGAAACCAACTAGCCACGCTCACCATGGCCATGCCCACCCAGCAACTGGGCAGAGAACCCCTTGCTAAAATTTTTGAAGCCCACCCCTGATGCTTTCCCATTTTTATTTACTCAGTCTTGTATGCATATCAGTTACTCTAGCAATTTTAAATTACAGTTCAAAAATTAGTTATAACAAAATAAAATAATCATAAGATCAAGTATGTTTAACAATTCCTTTATAACTACAGGCTAATTCAGTCCACAGCATGATATCACATTTAGTTTTGTAATATACTAGTAGTCCTTACTTACTGACCACAATTGAGACTGGCAACTCTAACACTAAGTGACATGATTATAATGTGAAATTTTATCTGACTGCATCCTACTAGGTAGTAGTTCATCTGTTCTGACTGTGGTCATTCAATTGCAACTCTCAAATTGCAGCTACTTGGCATCACCCTTAATGTGGAAACAATTATTAAGAGTTATGTTATGTGGCTACAACTCAAGAATTCCCATTGACTGGAAGCTGGCAGTGAAAATTAATAATTGCAATCCTATGACCTCTGTGATCCTGTGACCATTGCAAATGATGATGGTTGTCAAGCACCCAAATTGTGATCATGTGACCATGGGTATGCTGTGACAGTCACAACTTCTCCTTTTTCAGTGCCATTGTAATTTTGAATCATTGCTGAATAAGCAGTTGGTAATTGAGGACTACCCTTCTAAACCTCTGTAGCAAAGATGCAATCCTGACTTTGGGAGACAAGCTGGAAGAGGACACACAGTAGAGAAGGCCTTTTCTTGCACCTTACAGTATGTCATGTATTTATCTTTGAATAGGAATCTGTAGAATTCCCTTTCTACTTATCTGTTTCAGATGAGCAAATCTAATCAGAGTTAACTCTTTTGACAAGCCATATAAGTCTCTGTAGATAATCACCAACAAACTGGTAAACAGTACAATTTCCACAAGAGAAGTATTACTTGACTAGTCTGATTTCTATGTGGCCTGGTTTTCCCACTACTCAGAGAACTAGCATTACGATTAAAAGAAACCGATAAAATCCATCACAGATTTTAATAGTGGAGAACTCAACAGCTTCTGTATTTTTTGTGTCTTGATAATGCATCTGATTGGGGCCTTGAGTCTTACCAATCCAGATTTATATATCCCTCTTCTTCCTCTCTTGCTGTTTTCTTCCACAGAATATACTTATATGGTACAGTTATGCCATATCTAAAACAGGAACCAGATGAAACAACTGTTTTGATTTTAGTACCACACCAGTCAGTCTACATGGCTCTGCTTGATTGGTACTGTAAATCACTACATATTACTACTCTGCCAAGATATATTTAAGTTTTAGTGTGCTCATTTTCTGAGACATATTTTCACTTCCGCAAGGTTTTGCTTACATGGGATATTTTAGAATATATCCACTCAAAATGTTCTAATTCTGAATGTTCTAATTTGAAATATCAGAATGCTTTAAGTTCAATGATATTATACTGGAAAACTAGAAAACTTTTTTCCCCTCTGGCATTCATTAGGATGCCTAAGACTAAATTCACATTTATTCTCATTAATAAGTCAATGCTGAAAATGAAGTATTGCTTAGTAATGGATCCTACCTTAGAGTTACATTAATAACATGAAGGCTGCTTTATCACTTATTTTATCAGTAATTCTCTTTCATGCTTTCAGTTTTCAGGCAAATTCAACTTACTTTTTGCCCTGCTTGGGACTCATCTTATGCATTATCACATGGAATCTGTTTCAAGGTTCATTGGCATCTCTGTAATAAGCTTTCCATTTTTTATTTCAGAATTTAAGGGTTTTTTCCCCACCCCTTTCAGACTCATTAATTCAGAATAATCCATATTGGAAGGAAGTGGATAACAAATGTTTTGTGTGACTAAAGTGGCAAGAAGCATTTATAGTACCATCACTGAGAAGGGCAGTGATGCTGCTCAGTGCAGTTAACTCTGTTTTATGATGGCTGATGGTTGTAATTTATTTCCCACAGACTTAATGTTGTACACTCTAAAATCATCATGTCGTAACGGTGCAATTGGGATACTGCTGGCCTAAGTGGAATCAATTTAGCAAGAACAGCTTCTACAAAAAAAATGGAACAAAAAGTGTGTTTTGTGTTGCATCTTAGGCAGTTTAGATTTTTTTTTTTATAAAATGAAATTTACTCCTTGCCTCCCTTATCTATCATCTATGTCTATCCATCTATTTATCTATTTAGTATCTTTCTATCTATCCTTAAAATATGATAAACAGAGGGGGGGAGAGAGATAATTTAATAAGAGATAGATCACCCATGTTATTTAAGTGGTGGAACCATCCATCTGAAAACATGATCCATTGCAGTCAATAGGATTTGGACTTTTTGTGTCACTTCTTACTACCAAGACTAAAAGAAAATAGTTGTACATTTATTGGCATTCAAAGAGAAAAATATATTGCTACCAGCAGGCAACAGAATCCATCAAAGAACAAGCTAATTAAAACAGGGAAAGAATAGGATAGGATAGGATAGGATAGGATAGGATAGGATAGGATAGGATAGGATAGGATAGGAAAGGGTAGGGTAGGGTAGGGTAGGGTAGGGTAGGGTAGGGTAGGAAAGGAAAGGAAAGGAAAGGAAAGGAAAGGAAAGGAAAGGAAAGGAAAGGAAAGGAAAGGAAAGGAAAGGAAAGGAAAGGAAAGGAAAGGAAAGGAAAGGAAAGGAATAGAAAGGAAAGGTTTTAAGCCAAATGTTTTAAATGGCTACTTCATAAATATTAAATCCAAGCTATCTAACAACTGCCTTGCTGTGAATGATGGTATGTAAGAGCAGATGAAACTGTCTGCAAAGGCACTGAAGAGGATCAATATGGTTCCCTAGCAACAGAGCTGCATTCCTGGGTTCTGGGGCCCACAGGGACCATTCACTCCCTGATCTGACCTACTATTCAAGGCAGAGTCTTCTCTATTTTCCATCTCCTGACTTAAGGCAGATTCTGTACATAGCATCTCTCATTCTGTCTCTGCATTCGACAAATTTAACTGATACCGAAATAAGGGAAAGAGATGTTACTAAATAAATGATTCCATATCAGGACTACGAAATGGCAAAATGAAAATCAAGATTCATGAGAGAAATATATTTTACAACATGGCTTTTAAAGTTATTTTGAATATAAAATCAGCATTTTTTTAATTTGCTCTGCAGTAAGTGGTTTAGTAGAAGCTATGTTACATGGCTCATATAAATACACTATTGTAAACACTAGATTTAAAACACATTTTATAAAATGAATATAATTTTTTTATCTTGCTGCTGAAGTTTACAATTTAATTCTCAGGAATCCAAGAAACTATTTCTGCATCTAATCAATAAAAAATGTATTTTTCTTGCAGTTATACCTTTTCAGAGTTTCCTGCTGCTTTCAGTAGGAAGCAGTTTCAAATAATAATTGAGATGATCAGTATTGAATTTAGCAGATAGCATGTGGTTTCAGCTTTGTCACAGCTTGGTATACATAGAAACCCAGGGGAATAAGCTGTGATGTGCTGGAAAAATACGAAGAGGCCACAACCCCCTGAAACCCTTGAGGATTTAATGCTGAGGTATTGATAGGAAATAGCCTTCTGAGAGCCAGACTGTTATACTTTGAATACACTCATTGAAAGAAATGGGCCTTAAGCTAATTGCAAGCAATAATCAATGAGGAATATTTGTCCTGGTTTGGTTTGCTGCAGCATGCATTTCAACCTTTCTTCCAGTGATAGAGAATTGATTTAAATTGAACAACAAAATCAAAAAAGTTGCCAAGAGATCAAATCATGGATCTTTTTCCTTCTTAGTCACTTAATAGATTTATATTGACCATTTCTATGTCTTGCCATATTTCTCCAATAGGACTCCCAATACATATGACTAAATGTATCTTTACCTCTAATGGTTAGCTTAGGAAAGTTGGGTGGAAATTAATGACATCATTGATTGAAATAAAAATGATTTGCACACAAGAAATTCATTCTTTTTTGCTCTTGTTAGCTGTCAAATTTACTGATGCAAAACAGTAGATAACCAAACTGCATTTTTCTTTGCATCAATGGTATTCAAAAAGGTAAGAAATTGTTCTGGTTGAAAGTTTACTTATAAAACCCTTCAGGTATGTGACCAGGTAGTTTTATGGACCACTCATCTCCTGAGATCCAGGAGGCGTGTAACTGCAGACACCATCAATTAATGAAAACCATCTCATGAGTTCTAACTTATATTTACATGAAGTTTCTAAATGAGGTCAATTGTCTATTTGGGGGAAAGTATCATTAATATGCTGATGATACCCAACATTTACATCTCTATCCAGGCCGAATGGATAAAGATACAGTAGAAGTCTTGGCTCAGGGTTTGATGATTGCCAGGGCCTAGAAGAGCATTACAGGCTCACAGTTAAACAAAGCAAGATGAAATAGCTATTAATTCAAAGGTCGTTGATTCTTGGACAGTGCCAATTTTAGCTCTTAATAGAATTGTATTTCTTCATGGAGAACAGGTCTGCAATCTGAGTTACTCCTATACTCTACATTCTGTTGGATGGCTATGATCAGGAAGACATTTGCTCAACTTCACACTCAGGTTACTGTGCCTGTTGTGGCTTTATTAGAACAGGAGGCATTGAAAACGGTCACTGTGTGAACTTGTATCTCTTGCATGGATTTTGGCAATTGTTTTACATGGGTTTCCTTTTGAAGAAGATCTGTAACATCAAGGGTTAAAATCAGTGGTGGGTTTCAACATTTTTTACTACCGGTTCCGTGGGTGTGGCTTGGTGGATGTGGCATGGCTTGGTAGGCGTGGCAGGGGAAGGATACTGTAAAATCTCCATTCCCTCCCCAATCCAGGGGAAGATGACTGCAAAATCCCCATTTCTTCCTCATCAGCTGGGCCTTGGGAGGCAGAGAATAGATGGGGGTGGGGCCAGTCAGAATTTTTACTACCGGTTCTCCGAACTACACAAAATGTCTGCTATCGGTTCTCCAGAGCTGGTCAGAACCATTTTAACTCTGGTTAAAATGCAAATGTCTTCAGAGATTGAATAATTATGAGAGATAGATGTATGAAATGTTTCATGAATCCTATGTTTTTCTTTGTATTAGATTATTCCTGTATTATTTTATTGTTGTACTCTTTATTATGTACAATGATCAGAGTTCTTCTAGGAATGTAGTGGAATATAAATTGTGTAGCCAACTAAATAAAAATAAATGAAAACTGAATACAAAGGATTGCAATTGTATTTCAGTACAGTTACAAGTGTCTTTATAGTTCGGTTTTGACTTACTGTCTATTTTATTTATTTATTTATTTATTTATTTATTTATTTATTTATTTATTTATTTATTTATTTATTTATTTAAACATCTATACCGCCCTTCTCCTTTTGGACTCATCTATTTTCATCTATTTTTATTGCTTTGTTCTTGCTGATGCACTATTTGTATTATCTGAAAAAGAAAAAAACAGTCAAAAACAAAATTATGAAAAATAGAGAAGCACAGCATCTGGCAAAGGTACAATCTGGAGATAAAAAGTTTGATAGAATTTAGTCTAGAATGAAGAAAATGTTGTATTTTCAGAGTAAAACATTTGTACTAATGTAGGATTCTCCCACCCCCAAGCTTTTGTTTTGGGAAACTTGCAGGTCTTCAAAATATTTAATTTAAAATTTAGTAGCTAGGGTTTAAATTTAGTAGCTAGGGTTTAAATGAAGTCCGGCTATAACTAATATAACAAATACAGAGGCACTTATAGGGATCCACTTACTTTTCAAGCCTATCACATATTAGGGATAATTATGAGAAGTATATAAGCATTTTCCCCATTTGTATAGGAGGGGATAATTGTAAGATGTTTGCCTGCCATCTCATGGAAACGTCTCTTAATGCAAACTGAAGTACTGAGAATTTATTCCGGCACCTGGGACATTCAGCTTTGAAACTCACAGCTAATGTTATATCCATTCATAGGACAAGCTGTCACATGTATCCTGTGATAAATTGATTCATAAGTCCTGCCACATAAATCACTCTAATTCTTTTCCTGACAGGCAAAACTTTCTTCATGATCCAGGATTTTCATATTATAACACTGTGTAAAACTTGACAAAAATGACAATTGCAATGGCATAGATTTCTTGGATGGAAATAGAAAATTCTACTGAAAATTCTACTTTGTGAGAAGCATCTACTGTATAAAAAGTAAAGGTTCCCCTCACACATATGTGCTTGTCTTTCCCGATTCTAGGGGGCGATGCTCATCTCCATTTCAAACCCAAAGAACCAGGACTGTCTGAAGACGTCTCCGTGGTCATGTGGCCAGCATGACTAAATGTCAAAGGCGCACGGAATGCTTCCCACCAAAGGTGGTCCCTATTTTTAGGGACGCGGTACGTAAAAATTAGAGCCACTGAACTGCCGACCTTTCGATCATCTTTCACTATCTTACTAGTGAGCCACCGTGTCTCATCTATCTACTCTGTGTGTGTGTGTGTGTGTGTCTGCACCTTTATAAATTTCTGAACCACATTACAGTAGATAGTTTGTTTCATCCATAATTTGAAGACCCTCTGAGGACAGATGGAGAACACTCTTCACTGTAGCTTCTAACTCTTTTCTGATGACAGCACTAAAGGCTTAGTACTGTGCAGTTAATTCCTTATGCCATCTGCTGTAGTTACAAATACAAAAAATTAAACAGTACTTTTCACATTAAAGTGTTATGGAAAATGGCAGCACTTCTCATAAAGGCATGTTATAATATACATTAAATTACTTTGTTTTTCAAAATTCATTTATTTATAAATGTTGTACTATACAGGGTAAGTTCATCTTAGTAGATAAAATACTTCATTACTGATTGCAGTAACCACAACCTAAAAGCTTAAGTAAGCTTTATTTCATTAACTACTTGAACTAAAAATTAAATTCTGCCAAATGGCTGTTGTTTTACAAGCTATATTTTTCTATTACTGTTCCTCAAATGATACATCCTATCTTCAGGGACCAGCTTTGTTGCTGCTAATTAGACATAGTGAAATATACCAACTAACAAAATAAAACAATTAAATCAGTCTTGCGAGATTAAATATTAGCACCCAGTAATGACACTTGAAGTCCAGAGTGGTAATATAAAAATATAACTGGGCTAAATGATATAATGACTCTAATCTTCTTATTTTATAACATCACATGAGAGAATTCAGTTTGCATTTGTTTTAATAATTCATCTTTTGATTTACAGCTATCCATTCTTTCCTAGTGATTAATTTTTATAGACTTTCATTCTCTGAATTACCAACACATGGTATATGTCTGTAAAGTTCTATTACCAGGGTGTCATTTAAACATCAAAATAGGGCACAGCCCTGAATTATCCCCATGGACATTTCAAAATGCAATATAATGGAAGCATTTAGCATTAGAAGCTTGTTCTATATGAGAAAAACTATATATACTGCAATGAAGGGTCTGTCCCCAATGGCTGCTGCCATGGAAGGGAGCCTGACCTTGTCATATTTTGAATTGTTTTTCATTTATTCTTTTCTCTCAGTTTTGTTTTATTGGTGATCAGGGAACAAATACTTAATATTCCTTGGGAAGCCATCATACTTTTATTAATTATTTTTGGTTATTTCTTCATGCTCATTTACCTTTGAAGGATGATGAGAGCAGGACAGAATCCATGGTAGAAAAGAAGGGTATTGGGACCAGAAGAGAAGGACAACTTTCTTGGCATCCTGGGAGCATTGACATTTTTCCAGGTGTGATAATTGCCTTCTCACACAAAGTTATAGTAGGGACACAGTTGGTCACAAATTTCCCATTTATCAAAAGGAAATCTATGAGGTTGTTATCTTCTATGCATTCTGCATCATCAAGGTAATTTCAATCTCGTTGTCTCATTTTTCTCCCTTTTTGGGGCATATCAACAATATTCCTACATCACTTCAAAAACCTTCTTCCTTTAGATCAGGCGTATCAAACTCAAGGCCCATAGTCCGAATCCTGCCCGCAAAGTACTTAGATCTGGCTCACTGGGCCAACTTGGAAACAGCAAAGGACAGGCCTGTGGTGCCTCTGCCAGATCAAACGGTCTCCTGAGCTCCGTTTTTGGCTGCGACAGCATCCTGCAACCCTATGCCAGTAAAAACAGAGCTCTGTTTTGGCTGGCAGAGGGTTGCAGGAAGCCGTCGCAGCCAAAAACAGAGCTTGGGAGCCTGTTTTGGCTGGCAGGGCGCTCAGGCCATCACAGGCGCCTGACATGAATGACATTGATCTGGCCCTGCTCACCGCAGCCACACCCACCCCAGTCCCCCGAGGTCAAACACAACCCTCAATGAAATCGAGTTTGACACCCCTGCTTTAGATGTAGTCCAGAGGCATTTGCGGAAATGAGAGTGTAATTTGCTTTTCAGCACACTACCTTCTCATTTTAAATGCATTTTTTATTTAAAAGCATACGGAAATGCTGAACGATTAGGCAGGGTTGGTGGTGATTGTTGAAGGAGTTATTTGGAGTATACTGGTGCTCATTGAGAACTTACTGCCTATCTCTGACTAGGATGTCTTTTTGACTATCTTTGTATAAAGCCCGCTTAGAGCAACTTGTTGCAGAAATATAGTTTTACATGTTAAACTTAATGACAGCATTATTTCCACTTTTATCCTTATTTATGTTTGTGTTATTTGTGTACTTGTGTTGTTTTTAATGATAATACACCAATTTTTGTGTGTGTGTAACTCAACATATTAAAGTCTTCTTTTTCCTACATTCTGACCATAATTTTTAAAGATGCCTGAATACAGCGAGATTTAAATCCAATATTGAAAGAATTAAATTCTTCCTTTGCTGAATGATGAATCTGTTGCTTTTTTCCAGATACCTAAAAAACCCATCATGTTCTTTTCATCCTGGTTATAAAAGAACCTCCCATTATTGTCAGCTGTTAAAAAAATAAACATTGAATTATAATCTCACTTTATTAGAATCAGTTATGGCATGTCAGTGAAAACAGCTATTTTCTCATTCAGATCCTCAAAAAACAAAGGTTACTTTTTCATCATATTGTTTAATTGAATTCACTAATGATTTTAATACTTCTACTAAGGAATCCCTGTGGATTTTATTCTGCTAGTCATTACTAACTATAGGAAGCGGTGCTCATCCCATTTCAATGCTTCTACTACTATACATGTAGTCTTTATGTAAACTAATATAGAATTTGTTTTTAATCAGCAGACAAAAAGTACATCTTATAATCATCTCAATCTAATTCTGTTTAACACTCCCCAACACTAATCTAATATTTCATCCACATCCCTGTAACCTGGAATGTGTACAGCAAGAGCTAAAGGGTTTGACCCAAACAAGTGATCCTTTCCTTATGCACAAAAAATCTATTTGGCAAAAGGGATTGTTTTTGAAGTGAAGCTTCATATGATAGATCAAACCATTTAACTTCAGAGATGTTCAACATGCTGATGATAAGGAAATAGGAAAGAACACTTAAATGAGTTATCTTCTTATCACAACAAAGGAAGTTTTTCTTTAAAAAAATGTCGTGGCTCTAAAATTATAGGACAAATATTTCTATAAGTGATCATATCTCAATGGCTAGCTTTGAAAGAGTAAGCAGGAACACAATGGGGAATGCACATTGAAAGCCACATCCTAGTGTCAGCAGCCGTGAATGGGTTCTGCAAACAGTTCAGTGCATTCCTCATTGTAAAGCAGAAGGAATTTAATATTTTGTGAAGTGGTTCGGGAATGACGAGAGGCACAAGCAAGCAAGTGACAACAGCTCTTTAATATACAGTGAGACTTCAGCAAAAACTCAGAGGCTGCAGTCCTCCTTATATACAATCCTGGAGAGACTGTCAGCCAATCAGAAACGTAGGCAGGTTTGAAACTCCCGCTTAAAAGTATCAATACATAACACCCCTCCCTTCCCAGAAGGCACTAACACTCAAAAATTAACATATGTACAAACAAAGTCTCGCAGGTGCTTAGGCTGAGTTCTCGCCCTAGTTGACCTGCGCAGTTCAGTGTTTGGTGAGGCGTCGAGCTGGTCGGAGGGACTCTTTGTCTCTCCCGGCTCCGCCAATGGAACCTCCTGGATTTTGTCCGGGGCGTGGTTATTCCCGGCTGGGAGTGGCGACTCGCTGGGGCGGCGCTGGAACCAGGGCTTGTCAGCTAAGTATTCTCGCGGCCCCGGGCTTGAGTTAGCTGTTTTGGAGAAGTGGTCATAGTTAGGCTCGGACATGTCTGCGTTGATGTTTGCCTCGCCAACCACCCGTTTCCTCAGTTGGTCTATGTGGCGCTTCCAGAGTCTATCTACCCCCACGTCCACCGTGTATGATTTTGGGCCTGTTATCCCCACTATGGTTCCTGCAACCCACAGAGGACCGCTGGCATAATTGCGAGCGAACACCGGGGACCCGACCTGAAACTGCCTTAAGCCACAGGTCTCTCCCTTAAAGTTTTCGTGCGAATAGTTAGGGTGAAGCCTGTCCAACACGCACCGGAGCTTTCTCCCCATGAGGAGCTCTGCTGGGCTTCTCCCAGTTGCTGTGCATGGTGATGCATGCTGAACCGCAAGGAATTGATCTATCCTGGCCTGCCAGTCCCCATTGTCTAATCTGGACAGTGCTTCCTTGGCTGTCCTGACAAATCGTTCAGCCAATCCGTTGGAAGCCGGGTGAAATGGGGCTGATAGGGCATGGCGGATCCCCAGGCCGGCCAAGTAGCCTTCGAAAAGGGTTGCTGTAAATTGGGGCCCATTGTCCGATACCAAGGTATCCGGCAGGCCGTGGGTGGCAAACAACTTTCTTAGGGCCTTGATAACCGCTTCGGCCGTTGTGGATGGCATTAATACAATTTCGAGCCATTTTGAAAAGGCATCCACTACTATTAAAAACGTTTGGCCATGGCACGGGCCGGCAAAATCAATGTGGATCCTCCCCCATGGGCCTTTTGGTTTCTCCCACTCTCGGATGGGCGCTACTGGGGGATCGGGGCGAGACTCCTGGCAGGGTCTGCACTTCCCCACCCACTCGGAAATGACCTGGTCCATGTTGGGCCACCAGACATAGCTGCGGGCTAAGCACTTCATCCTAACGATGCCAGGATGCCCTTCGTGCAATAATTCTAAAACTCTATCTCGTAGTTTTGCTGGAATTACCACTCTGTCACCCCACAGTAAGCACCCCCCTTGCGTAAACAGTTCATTTCGTTTGTTGGCAAAACCTTGGTACTCCTCCCCGACCACCTTGTCCGGCCACCCTTTCAAAACCCAACCCATAACAGTCCGGATAACAGGGTCTCTATTTGATGCCTTCGCCACCTCGCCGGAGGAGATGGGCCCCAAGGTTAACGTGTCCAACAACAGGACGGAGGTTTCCGGTGTTGGGTTGTCCAGCAGGTCGGGAAGGGGGCAACGGCTAAGGGCATCCGCATGACCCAGGGTCCGCCCAGGCCGATGGACGAGCTGGTACGAGTAGGCCGATAAGAAAATCGCCCATCTAGTTAAACGGGGGGAGAGGGCAGCGGGGGTTGGCCTGTCGCCTGCTAGCAGTCCTAGCAACGGTCTATGGTCAGTCACAAGTTCGAATTTTCGGCCATAGAGGTATTCGTGGAACTTCTTAACCCCCGCAATCGCAGCCAGAGCCTCTCTGTCCAATTGGCTATAGTTTCGTTCTGTGCTGGACAGAGTTCGGGAGTAGAAGGCAATGGGTGCCTCTAGGCCATTCGGCAGTCTATGGCCCAGGACGGCACCAACTCCTACGGGGGAGGCGTCGCAAACTAAGACGAGCGGCAGCTCTGCATTGTATTGGATCAGGAAACTGTCCTCAGATAGGAGTTTTTTTACTGCCTCAAAAGCGGCCGCTTGCGGTTTCCCCCAGACCCATGGTACATTCTTCCCTAAGAGTTTGTGAAGGGGATCAGCGACCGTGGCCTTATCTCTTAGGAACATTGAGTAGAAATTTAGCAGTCCAAGGAAGGCTTGGAGCTCAGCTTTGGATTTGGGGGCTGGTGCGCTTTTGATGGCCCTCACCTTGCTTTCGGTAGGGTGGATGCCTGTGCCGTCCACCCTGTACCCCAGAAATTCTACCGAGGGGACCGCTATCCTGCACTTGTTCTTTTTAAGTCTTAGTCCCGCTTCTCTGAATCTGGACAGGACGTTCCGTACCCTGTCCCCTAGCTGGTGTTCGTCTTGGGCGCTGACTAAGACATCATCGAAATAGGGGACTACTCCCGGAAGTCCTTGCAACAGGCGCTCCATGGTGCTTTGAAATAAGCCGGGTGCGACACTCACCCCAAATTGGAGCCTGGTGCATTTAAATGCACCCCTATGAGTCACGATCGTTTGCGCCTCTGCCGTGGCGTCGTCGACCGGTAACTGTTGATAGGCTTGGGCCAGGTCTAATTTGGCAAAAATTTTCCCGGGGCCCAGGGAGTGTAGTCGATGGTGCACGATCGGCACCGGATAGGCGCTCGGCTGCAAAGCCTTGTTGATCGTGCACTTGTAGTCGGCGCAAATTCTGATTGAGCCGTCGGACTTAACTGGGGTGACTATGGGGGTCTCCCACTTGGCATGGTCAACGGGAACCAACACCCCTTGCTTAATCAGTTTGTCCAGTTCTGCATCGATCTTTGGTTTCAATGCGAACGGCACTCTTCTGGCCTTTAGTCTTACTTGGGCTACGTTGGGGTCTAAGTTTAGTGAAATAGGGGTCCCCACATACTTGCCCAATGTGTCCCCGAAAACGTCCTGGAACTCGGACAGGAGGCTGTCTTTCAGGGTTGACTTGGACATCAGGTGGACGCCGGTGAAGCCCATGCCAAGGGCTCGGAACCACCCCATGCCCAGGAGGCTCGGCAGCTGCTTCGTGACGATGGTCAGCAGCAGGTCTCTTTCGTAGTCTCCGTAGGTGACCCGGAACGTGCCCACACCTTCGAGGGGGACTCGGTTCCCCTGGTAGTCTAGGATGCGCAGTCTCTGTCTGGAGAGTTGATCCTTCCGGAACGACGGCAGGAGGGTCTTTAGGGTTGTCCACGACATGATAGAGAGAGCTGATCCAGTGTCGATCTCCATCGAGCACGGTCTTCCGTTGATCTCGACCACCGTGCTGACTTTGTCCTCGACCGTTGTGCTGGCCTGGTCGATGTGTATGCTGCGGCCATCTCGCGGTTCAAATTCGCGCCGTTTTTTCACGCCGCCTTCTCTCGTTGGCTGCTTCTGGCGCGCTGATTCCGGTTGGCTGCGGCGCTCACGTGGTTTGAGTCTTCTGGGCAGAGTGGCTCTGCAGACTCGCGCCAAGTGCCCTTTCTTCTCGCAACGCCTGCAAATAGCCTCTCTGTATTTGCAGGACAGTCTATCATGGTGCCCGCCACAGCTGGGACAGCTTCGCCGGGGGCTGCCAGTGTCTTTTCTCCGGTGCTCTGTTCGGAAGACGTCCTCATCCGACTCGGACTCCGAGCTGGATCCGGCGTCTTCTCTGTGCACCGGGGCAGACTTGGGGCTGTCTTTGCTGGTCGGCGGACGCTGTAGCGTTTCAGCGGCCTTTGTGGAGGCTTCGTGAGCCCTGGCCTCGTCAAGGGCTCCGGCAAGCGTCAGATCAGGCTTGGCGAGCAGACGCCGTTGCAGCCTAATGTCCCGAACACCACAAATCAGTTGCTCAAGCAACGCATCATCCAAGTCTCTGTAGTCGCAATGAGTTGCGGCTTTTCTCAGGCTGGCCATGTACGCGCTGACCGGCTCTCCCTCTCGTTGGACGCGCTGCCTCAGTTGGTATCGCTGCACGAACTTGGAGGGGACGGGAGCGTAGTGAGCCCGGAGAGTTGCCATCAAGGTGTCCCATGAGACTGTTTGAACCGGCGTTGGCTCACACAGTGACTCGGCCATCTCGAACACGTCCGGTCCGCAGTGGCTTAGGAATAGGGCTCTCTTTCGATTAGCCGAGAGGCCCTGCATGTCGCTGGCTTCTAGCGAGCATTCGAACCTTGTTAGGTACGAGACCCATTTTTCGCGGGTTGGATCAAAAGGCTTGGGCGGAACGTAGGCAGACATGTCCGGTATGTCTCCTGTGGTTCGCCTCGTCGCCTAGCTGAAGCTCGTGGTCTCACTGGTTGGCTTCTTGTAGCCTCAATCCCACCTTCGTCGCCAATGAAGTGGTTCGGGAATGACGAGAGGCACAAGCAAGCAAGTGACAACAGCTCTTTAATATACAGTGAGACTTCAGCAAAAACTCAGAGGCTGCAGTCCTCCTTATATACAATCCTGGAGAGACTGTCAGCCAATCAGAAATGTAGGCAGGTTTGAAACTCCCGCTTAAAAGTATCAATACATAACATTTTGGAATGGCCAAGTCCTGACCTTAATTCTAGAGAAATGCTGTAGAACAGGGATCTACATTGAGTTGAAGTCCACCAGGCTTAAAGTTGCCAAGGTTGGAAATCCCTGCTGTAGAAAGACCTAGAGTGGGCAGTTCATGCAAAGAAGTCCACCAACATGCCCTGAGATAAATCTATTCTATAAGGAGGCAAGGGCTAAAATTTCTCCAAGCTGCTGTGCAGGACTGATGAACAATTAATAATGATGATCTGATGGTCAAGTTTTAGGTCACATTTAGGCCGAAATATGGAGATAGTTTTGAAACTTAAACACCACATTTTGTAAACTTATTGGTGAACTAAATTGCAATATTCAGAAAATGTTAATTTTGAATAATTAAAAAAAATGCTTTGAAATCATGTATTGGTTTGGAAATGCAAAATTAAGTATTACAGCTGTATCATTCATAAATAAAAGGTTTCTGGTCGTGACCAACTCAAGGGGGTGGTGCTCATTTCCAGTTCTCCAATTTGTAGATGAGAGACACTGTGTTGTCTGAGAGATGCTTCCATCATCATGTGGCCAGCATGAAAATATGGAATCCCTTCCTGCCAAAGTGGTACCTATTTATCTACTCACATTTGCATGCTTTCAAACTGCTAGGTGGACAAGAACTGGGGTGAGTAATGTAAGCTCACCCCGTAGTGCAGTGCTTGGGTCTCGAACCTGGACTGTTGGTTTTCCAGCTGACATGCTCAGTATCTCACATGTGATCTAAATTAATTTCTTCCCCATTCTTAAATGTAGCAAATTTTCAAAACATTCCAAATGTGAACAAATATAACAAGGAGTGTAAAATAATGCATTTTTAATCTGAGCTTCTGTTTGATACCTTTTTTAAATATTTGATGACCATCTAAACCAATCAGCAAAGGCTGAAATTATAAAGAGGAAGGGAGAAATAAATAATCCAATCAAGTCTCCAAAGTCTTCACATGATATGATTTTGCAAAATATATAGCCATCTCTATTTCCTCCAGAAAGAAAAGAGATAGTTATCTTTTATCCCAGATTAATTAATTAAAATATTCATCCCATGTCGCATTGTTATTAAGCTATAATTAGGCTCATATATTAACTTCATCTTGATGTATGAATCAACTTCTTTTCTACCATCAGAATTTGTCTTAGAAAAAGATTTATTTATTTATTTATTTATTTATTTATTTATTTATTTATTTTTCATATTTGTATACCGCCCTACTCCCGAGGGACTCAGGGCGGTGAACAGCATAAATAAATACAAAGACATATAAAAGTTAGAGAAACTATTAAAAACAGATTAATTAATTTAGGTATAGGTTTAAAGATTAAAATATCCAAATTTATCTAAAGAGATTTAAAACCAATTTAAAAGCCAATTTAAAGGCCAATTTAGAAGGGAGAGTTAGGCCTATCTAGCTGCATATTCATACTTTCATTTGAGCAACCAATAAAAATGTACAATTCCTTGACTTAAAACCCTTTGATTTCTTATGAAATTAGTTGACTAATTCTTAGGTTCTATAATATTTGTTTCTATCAATATGTTCACTGCAAGGAGGATTGTAAAAGGTTATGAACTGTTTATGCAGAAATTATTTCTCTGCAATTGGAACCTGTTGCATGTTGTAATCCATTATGAGATATGAGATGAACTGTACAAAGTACTTATCAAGGCTGTATATTTAAGATTTGAATAAATAGGTAATAAGAAGTTCTATCTTGATCCATCTATCAGTGTGGATTTTGCTCCAAGCTATTCTTTCTTTCCCTTTAAGATGCATTTATTGTTCTCAAGGTTCATTTTACAAAACCCAGTATTCTTTTTTTTTAAAGTGTCTACTTTATTGCACATAAACATTATTCAATATGGAGCCAAATTCAGCAGTTAAAGGTATTTGAGGAATTTAAATAGTAATTACATTTTTAAAAATGGAGCATGACAGTTGGGATGTATATATTCATGTTTTTTTTTTGTTTTTTTTTTTAAAATTGATTTATATGCCGCCGGAGACTCAGGGCGACTTACAATGCATTAAGCAATAGCCTTCATTCTTTTGTATATTTTATACAAAGTCAGCTTATTGCCCCCACAAACTGGGTCCTCATTTCACCTACCTTAGAAAGGATGGAAGGCTAAGTCAACCTTGAGCCTTGGAGAGATTCGAACCAGCAGAAATTGCAGGCAGCTGTGTTAATAACAGGGTGCATTAAACCACTGTACTATCAAGGCTCATCTGGAAGCATGCTTGTGAGTTAGCAGAGAAGGCAGTCTTTTTCCAAGATGGGAGCAACAACAGATAAGGCACATTTCCTTATGTGATATTCAATAGTATTAAAAGCCACTGAGAAGTTTAACAGGACCAGAAGGGCTGAGCATTCCCACATTGCAAATCCTCTTGCAAGTTATCCCTAAGAAAAGCAACCAATACAGATTCTGTCTAATGTTCAAGGCAGAATTGACAAGGATTCATATAATCTGTTTCTTCCAAGGTACTTCCAAGGTACAACCTCATTCTTTAAAATCTTCCCCAAATTGGAATAGTAAAGATTTGTTGGGATAGCTGCCCACCCTCCCCCCGCTCCCTTAAACAGGCATAAAGGAAAAGTAAAGGTTCCCCTCACACGTATGTGCAGTTCCCATCAAAGGTGGTCCCTATTTTTCTACTTGCATTTTTTACATGCTTTTGAACTGCTAGGTTGGCAGAAGCAGGGACAAGTAACAGGAGCTAACTCCATTACGCGGTACTAGAAATTTGAACCGCTGAACTGCAGACTTTTCTGATTGACAAGCTCAGCATCTTAGACACTGAGCCACTGCATCCCTTTTAAACAGGCATATAAAGCCTAATTAATTGGATTCCCATTCCTCTTCTAGAATGACCTAGTTAGAGACATCACCCTAGTCATCCCATTGGGCTGTACTCCAAGCAAATATGAATGATTCATATTTGAAATCCTGTGCAAAAATGTCATAGTGACCTGAAAGGCAAAGCATATTTTCATTCCTTTCTTCATCTTATTTATTCTCAGCTTTAATACTAACAATGTTTCCACTATTTTAAAAAAATGATAAACTTAATAAATCTATTTTTTTTAAAAAAGCCTAAAATAAGCAGTAGTGATGTCCAAAACATTATACAAATGTAGTCTCAGACCCAGTATGCAAATGTCGTGCTACCATCATGGACACAAGGAAGTCATCCAAACCAGAAGGCAGAAATCATCATGGGCAGAAACTCTTGAAGGTCCACTTCTCCACTTATGCCTTTATAATCCATACTTTTGAATGTAGGCAGATTATACCTTTACAGGGATGAACTACATATGGTTTGTATTTTATATGCAATACAAATACTTATATATTTAGCCTTAGATGTTCCTACCCCAGGACAATGAGCAAATTGTATTTTGGACCCAGGCCAAATGAATTGTAATATTGAAGGCCAGAAACTAATTTGCAACTGTATAACATTTCTACAACTGGCCTCAGTTACAAAAAGCATTCCAGTTTCAGCCAGTGGTAAAATTATATAAAAATATGTACATATTCTCAATCACACAAACATCCCCATAATGGGGATTGTAACAGCTAATTCTTTGTTTGGCATAGTTGAAAACAGATATTTCTTTACTAAAGTCAGTAATTCCTTAGATATATTTCACGGCTTGTTCCTACAGATTGCAACAGTGATTATGTAAATTGGCTTTGGCTATTGGATTGCAAAAGCTTTGTTGGAAGCACTTCCTATGTTTATAATGCATGGGGAATATAACAATGGTTAGCAAAAACTATCCTTCAAACTGATGCTCTCTGTGAATCTATTAAGGTAACATTCTCTTTCAAATAAGATATATGTTCATTATGTATGTAGCAAGTGCTTCCTAAAAAGTTTGTGCAGGGTGTAAAAGCATTGATTTTCAGCCAAATTATAAATGCCAATTATTATTCCAGGCAAATCAATATTTAGAACAACAGTTCATAGGAAATTTATTCTGTGCATTAGGAAAATTGGACATGGTTGAACATTTCATTTCTGTATGCAGGGAAATTCCTACTATCTGGTACTATCTGGTATCAAATGAATAGATGAATATCTCTTTTACTCCTTTTGTTTTCTCTGTTTCTTTTATGTGCCTGTATATTGCATTATTTTAACCCAACCCAAATCGCATTTGACAATTTTAACTGTTGTTTCAATTAGAGTTCCTTTAAGTATTTTAGCCACATATATTCTTGTAAACTGTTTTCCCAGTTTCCTAAATGATATCATTGCAATGTATCATAAAATTCCAGGCATATTTGAGTTATACAGCTATAGTATAAGTCTACAGAAGAAATAATTTTCACTTAAATAATGTCTGGAAAGCAAGACTAAAAGCTTTAATCTGAGCTTGATATTTTAAATGTACATAAGCAATAGTGGACGCAATTTTCCAAAGGCAGCAAAGTATTTAATTATAATTCTCTAGCTATAATTCCAAGGTGAAGCTCCATCTTTGGTCAGATGTGTATATTTTGTGTAAATATTAAAGAACAAATCCATCCTAGCATGAAAAGGCTAGTTAATTTATGCCGTGTAGCCTTGTAGGCCACCCTTTTATTTTTAAGTACTAAAATGCATAATTTAGAAATGTAGGATAATTGTTGATAGTCATAGATTCCACTGCCAGAATTCCCCCTAAAATCAATGGTAGTTCACTGATGCAATTGTATTTATAATCATGACTTTCTTATATATACAATGGATTACATTTTAATGAAGCTTAGAGATTGCACTTCAGATATAGATTTTAAACTTTGCAATAAGGTGAATTGATCTGGTGTATATATGGCTCACTGTCCATCTGATAAGAGTATGGCCTTCACTTCTACTTACAGGCAATCAAATACAGAGGACATATAAAGGAGTCTACTTAAACTGTAACTGCTTTCCTTGGAATGATGTTTTGAGATTTATTGGTGAGCTTAAGGAACTTGCTGCAAAGACTTGATCCTATATCAATAACTTGAATTTCCCACCTTCCTTAATCTTCCAATAGATTAATCTGTAGCCATTGACACTGCTAGGCAGTTACTAAGACCCACAATTCAGCCTTGCTTCCACTAGTATTACTCATAGTCTTGATTGGAGTGGCACTTCTCTTTCTTCTATTACCTGTTCACCTTTTTCTCAAGTCTAGAGAGAGAGAACTAAGAAACCAAGCCTTATGTCTCTTTTGCCACGCTGTGAAATACTGTAGGCTGCTTGGAGGTACAGTCACATAATTTATAACTATCAAAAGATTCTTTG
The DNA here is from genome assembly GCA_022577455.1 of Arizona elegans. Lineage (NCBI taxonomy): Eukaryota > Metazoa > Chordata > Lepidosauria > Squamata > Colubridae > Arizona > Arizona elegans. Next base: position 22,688,921 of record JAKOOJ010000002.1, read on the forward strand.
GAGATAATTTGTTAAGAAATTCAGTTTCTCGACCTACAAAGCCTTGTCGTCTCTGCTTCTTATTTATACATAGTATATATATAAGTACAGATGGAAAAATATTTGCATAGTATTCTCAATTCTGAAAATTATGAACTGGACAGATTTGCATTGCAAGCCAGATAAATATGGCCTACAGCAACATTGCTTGCCAAATGTATTTACTATTTATCTAGCAAAAATGTAGAATAGAATTCTACTATTTATAGCAATTATAGTAAATTAAATACTCTGAGCCACTTACGTACTATAACGTTCTGGTCCCAGTTTTAGACACTTTTGCTATCCTTAGGTATGTGACACTGTTCAAGTTGAAATAACATTATTTTTTTCTTCTAGAAATAAGGCCCTCTCCTTTCTTCACATCCAAATCTCTAATTAAGAACTATGGATTAAGGGAGCTGTTTCCTAAGGAAAAATGACTCTAACATGTTATCTTGGAACTCTTAGTACCCGTATGATAGTGACTGCTGAAAATTAGCAGAATGGTTGCCTGCCATTTTGAGTACAGTCAAACAAAACAGTATGCTTCCAATTAACTGTGTTGGAAGAAATGTCCATCCCAGGTTCAGTTCCAAGTGGGGAGAAAGACACTGGAAACATGGAGGCTGCTTGGAAGGATGGTTTAATGGTGAACAGGACCACATGGGTTTGAAGTCCTGAGTAGCTGACCACATGGAGTGGAGAGTGAGTGTTATTTATATCCTCTCTTGGGCTTTGAGCTTGAGCTTCCTGTTCCTGTGGCAAGGGCATGTATCCTATTGGTTGCAGACTCCCATGTAGAGTCATGTTTGTCTGAATTGAGTTTGGTTGAACCTTGCTGGGTAATGTAATGAAGGGGCTTGGTTGTGCCATGTGGTGAGCTAGATAATCCTATTACATCCTGGAGGGTCATATCTTAATCCCATCATCCTGAAGCTGAGGTCTTTTGTTTTGTAGATAAAATGGCCCAGTTTTAATGTGCACCAAATATCTGTTGGGGTCAGGGAGCTGCTCTTTGTCTTTAAAAACCTGTTTCTCTTTTTCTCATCCAGGGAAATACAATATTCTGCCTTCTTAATATTTCCCAAAATATTTCATTCTTCTAGGAGGGGTGGGTTCAACTGATAAATATGTAAATCAAGAGGACTGAAGAGGATTGAAAGCAGGACAAGAAGCAATGGATGGAAACTAATCAACGAGAGAAGTAACTTAGAACTAAGGAAAAATTTCCTGACAGTTATAACAATTAATCAGTGGAATGACGTGCCTCCAGTGGATTCTCTAATACTGGAAGGACCCAGTGTTTTAAGAAGAAATTAGAAAACCATTTGTCTGAAATGATATAGGGTCCTGCCTGAGCGGGGGTGGGGGTGGATGGGTAGGTTGGACTAGAAGACCTCCAAGGTCCCTTCCAACTCTATTATTCTGATGAAATTCCTAGGAGTAACTTTTTACAAGATAAAGGTAAAATCTCCTTCACATCCAACATAACTCTTGATGACTTCATGGAGTTTTCTTCACTACATTGGAAATGATGTGCCATTGTCTTCTTCTGAGACCTTTTGACTTTTCAGTCAGGAATTTCCTGAAAGGTATCCAATGTAAGGATTAACCAGGTCTAACCTTGCTTTGTAGACCCATATTGGAAATCAATAGAACTCCATCCTTTATTACCCACAATCCTATGCTAAAACACCTGAAATATAAAACCAGTGTTTTAATGCAACCTTAAAAATACTTTTATAAACCTTAGATGGCATATCCCTTTACATGACTGAAAATAGTAACCTAACTTAAAATCATTATTAATGAACAACTAAGGACTGTTACCAACCTATGAGCCCAAACTTGTGGCAGATCCATATCAGGGGTGGGTTCTACTTACTTTTACTACTGGTTCGCAATGGGGCTGCGCACGCTTTTGCACATGCACAGAAGCTTTCTGATGACCTCTGGGTCGGTGAGCAGAGCCTCCTGACGGTTTTACTACCACTGATCCATATGCTGACTCTGTCCCCTTATTTTCTTTTCTTTTTTTAAATATTTTCTTTAATTTTACTTTACTGTATTTTCTTGTATTTATTATTTTCTTTTATATTTTCTTTTGTTATTTTATTTATTAATTTTTTTTGTATCTTACAATGAAACGACTGGATGACTTACAATATTAATATTGTTTTGTCAACACCATTACACAACCCTATTTTTGCAACAATAATTGTTTCAGAGAAACATATGCTCATTTATTTTCCAATGTGGCATATTACATTATTTGGCATCCTTGTTGTACTATACCTTACCAGGAGCAGATTGTTCAGGTTAAACACAGGAGAACTTTCCACTGGACCAATTAAAGTAATCTTGAGTTTCATCATTCCTTTCCCCATTTCGTCACCCATATCTCTTTTGTCCCTCCAAAGTACACAAGCTATGACAAATGTGATGAGGTTGGTACTTATAAGAAGCTGAATCTATACATATAATGTAAGTGCCTTGTAAATTCTTCCAAAATTTAGTCCAAGCATCTTAATTAACATGACATAAATCCACCATAAATCTTATGTTCTTATGTCCTAAAAAATCTGTACAATACAGATACAAACAAAACTTATTTTGTAAAATAAGAATTTGCTCATTTTTGAAGGGCTGAAAGATACTTTTATTGTTTTTGTTCACATTCTAGTTCCATCTTCTTCCGATTTTAAAAGTTCAAAATCTCTTTCACACTCTATCATTGCAGGTAGGAATATCCAGGGGTGCAGAAATTAAAGGGTTTTATTTAAATGTTATTTTAGCTCTAAAATATCATACTGACAATAAATATTAACATTATTATGCTGTTTGAGAATGATAGGCTCTGTAGTCTAACACATCTGGGCTACAGATTGAGAATGGAAAGGTCAGCTATGTATACTTTCTTCTTTTATGTCCATCACTTCTACGTAAACCTAATTTCTCCACATTTCAACCTGACCATTAGTTGTTCAGCTATAATGAATTGTAAATTCTTAAGTAAGAGTTGCTATAGAAACTATACCATTCTATCATTTTCATTTGGGAGTGGTTTGAACAGGAACTCTATTCCAGTTCAATACCAAAATACAATTCTTGACTAAACTCAGTTCTGATGAAATAATAACATTTGGAAAGAAATAAAAGCAACCTGTAGTAGTTTTGCTTAATTTGTAAAAAGTTTTGTTTTCAGCTTAATACTGGAAATGTCCTGCCTGAAGGCATCTCAGAAACTTTTGATAGGTTGCTGTAGAAAACAGGAAGCTGGAATAGATAAGCCTGATATATCATTTTTTAAAAAAAGAATTACACTTCTTTTCTTAATAAGATTCCGGGATCATGGTATTATAATAAGGCTTATAAAACAAGAACAACAGAAGAATGTTTGGCATCTCTACACTGTTTTTCTTTCTTTCCCTTTTAAAATGTATTGTTTCCCAAGCCAAGTTGGAAAATCAAAAAGCTATGGTGTAGTTGATAGCTATTCAATCTGTCTATAGAAATACAGCAGTGTTTCTTTTTTTCCTTTCTATTTTAAAGAAGCCAAGATCTCGGAAAAACAGATAGTTTGCAAACTTACCGATGTATTATATGCTTGTGGAAATCTTCATATTAGCACAAAATGTTGCCTTCAAGTAATCTGATAATTTGCCTTACTAACAAAGATAAATCATAAGCAAAGTTTTATGAACTTGGACATTCTAAAATTATGTCCATCAGGAAGAAAATTAGTTTGTCAAGAGCAATTGATGTGCCAAGGGGAAGCAAAACAGCAGAAGTACCTGCAAGGCCTGTATTGATTATAGCAAACTGGCACTCAATAATATAGGTGCCATGAAAGTTTTAGAGCACAGGTTTTCAGCTTTTTGGCTTGCCTAGGCCACATTGAGTGAAGAAGAATTGTCCCAGGCTGCATATAAAATATACACGGTAGTTAATGCATATAAATAATAAACGTTCTTTAAAAGTTTAAAATCTAATGGGCCACATTCATAGTTGTCTAGGGCTGCATATGGGTCATGGGCCAAGGGTTGGACAATGCTACTTTATAGGAAAGGGTTAACTCACCTCATCCAGAAAAACACTGGAATTGTAGTGAATGGAAGTCTTAATTTTTGATGACCATCAAAGCAATTTCAAGAACAAGCCTAAGAAATTTACTTCTTCAGAATATTGTTTTATATTAATTTTCTATAAAATATAGCATTCAGGTATATTGCTGTAGAGAATGCATTATATTAGCATTTTGATATCCAGTGGAGACTTCTCAGGAAACAACAACAATGAAAAACTGCTAGTGATCTTCTACTGCTGCACCATAGAGAGTATTTTAACTTACTGCACCTGTGTATGGTTTGTCAATTGTACAGTGGCAGTTAGGACAGCACTCCAGAGGGTTAACATCATTGCCCAGAGGATCATTGGTTGCTCTCTCCCCTCTTTGGGAGAGCTTTATAGCTCCTGCTGCCTTAAGAAAATTCAAAACATTTTTAAAGATCCATCTCATTCTGGGCATCCTTTTTTTGAACTATTACCATCTGGTAGATGGTACAGGATAATAAAAACAAGGACAAATAGGCTGAAAACAGCTTCTATCCCAGGGCAGTAACTATATTGAATTCTACTGTATAGTGCAATATTAACACAATATTGGATTTTCAGTTCAATTGTATAGAATGTGAAGGATGTGTGTTTGTGTTTTATTTTTATAGTTATAATGTACACTGAAGATGGCACTTGATTTCATTGTACAAGATGCAATGACAATAAACTAAACGAAACTCCAGTTCTGGGCAGTATCTGCATATTTCATCATTAGGACATTTATTTATTTATTTTGTCAGATTTATATGCCGCCCTTCTGCCGCAGGACTCCGGGTGGCTCACAACAATAAAACAACCAATATATGCACATGCATACATACATACATACAGAAGGAGCAGGGAGTTGCCTAGATGATCCCCACAATATCTTCCAGCCATTAATTCTATACTTCAGAGTTGTGATTGCACAACTGAAGTTGGCCTTTTTGCTCATTATTTTCCATGCAGGAAATACAAATGAAAGATATTCGCTCAAAGGACAGAGATATTCTTTCTCTTGCTGTCCCAGAATAATCTTCTGCTATTGTGCAAGTAATTCCCAGTTACTTGTAGCAAGCAATATGATCTTCTTGATGCCACAAAAGGGAAATAATGTTAATTCTCTTGCTGGAGGATTTCATAGTTGCTGTGGCAACCATGACACTGCCCCACATCTATTTGCAAAGGAAGGTCTCATAATCCTGGAACTGACATTCTCCTTGAGGCTGGAGAGGTGTTTACAATGTGGGCCTCTTTTACATAGTGAAAATTCCTAGTGAAATTTAATGCTGAGATGCTTTCTTTTGTCAACGGGGACAGTCTATTTGATGGATCCAGGTTGATTCTAATGTGTTATAATGAGGGGAGGAAATATTTAGGAATTATAAATGCTGTGTTATTGCAGAGCCCTTATGGACTTTTGATTAACAGAGCTAGAAAATAAAATTGAAGTGATACAGATAATTACTGTAACTGGATCCTCTGAAATAATTTTATCCAGGATATTATGTATTTCCCTCCTTGATTTACCTGGGAGCTGGTGACAATGCATTTCTCTCAACACAGGTAAGAATAAGTGTAACTGTCGCTCGACAATGAGATGGGTAGAACATAAATGTAATTAAATAAATAAGTTTCCTGTGGAGTCTAATGTTCAGAAATTACTTTGCAACATTAATGGTAGCAAATAACACATGGGTTTGCAGCAGTGGCGGGTTGCTACCAGTTCGCACCGGATTGGGTGAACCAGTAGCAGCGGGAGGTGCACGCGCATGAGCAAACCGGTAGCAACGGGATTTGGAACCCGCCCCTGGTTTGCAGCTATTCACTGACAGACTGAGACTCCTTGTAGTCCAGAGTAATGTGAAATCTTCTTAAACTAAGTTACAAATGGCATAGAACATTACAGGGAGTTCTCATTTAGTGACCATTCACCATTATAAGTGATAAGAAAGTAACTTTGCAACCAATGCTTGCATTTACAAATTTTCCAGATCTGTAAAATGAAGGAAAGCTGAAATAAGATGATAAGCACAATTGTGATTTCACGTAGCAACCACTTTGCTTAATGACTGAGTTGCTAGTGTCAATTGTGGTCACTAAGCATGTACTTGTAAAAACAAATAAAAAACACTTAAAAAATATATTGCTGCATTTATTCATTGCATTTTCTCTGATGATTTTTTATTGTGTTTTTATTTACTTTAAATAAAATAAATACTTTATTTACTTTATATCTATTACAGCAGAGTAGTTTGAACTGGGTAGTGTTAAAGAGCAACAAGCCCAAAATCAGAGTCCCATAGTCAAGTAGGAATTTCATCTTTGTGCTTGATTTATTAACATACTGATTTTCTTAGCAATAGAAGAATAATTCAGAGATAAGTCAATGAAACTAGAAATCATTTATCAGTTGGCTAACGGGAAGCTATAGAACATCTAAATCTGCAAAGAATAAACTTTTATTAGATATTCCCATAGATGTTCTATAAATGAGATAAAGGAGACGATGCAGACAATGATCATCTTAAGACATCTCCAACAACAAGAACTGCAACCACATTATTCATTTTTCATTTCTCCTGCCTGAATTTGGGGATAGGTCCAATTTTAATAAATTGCTAATTGCTTAGTTTTCCTTTCATTAAGTCTGCAAGCAAAGAATATGTTCACAGATTATAGTAAGAATGCTTTTTTAAAAAAATCACAATTGTGGCTGAATGAGTACAAACCAGAATGGCTTGGATTAATACATTGCAGTAAGCTAAACCAAAGAATCTCTATTATGGTCTGGTGTGATGTGCAAACCCAAGGAATATTTCCTTTCATGTATTACCTGACCCTGTTAATATTGGAGACGGCAGATTTTAAACCTTGCATTTCTTACATGCAAAATATGTGTTCTGGATTTAACATGTAATATCAGACTACCTATTACACTTGTCCAGATATCTGCAAGTTCTGATATACATTTTAGGAATTATGTGGAATTGGTTTCCTGTTTTGGTCTATAAATAGGTTGCCAAGGTTGCCTCCAACCTTGGCCACTTTAAGACTTGTGGACTTCAACTCCCAGAATTCCTCAGCTGTCCACAAGTCTTAAAGTGGCCAAGGTTGGAGACCCCTGGTCTATATAATGGGGTTAACATCCACACGTCGCTTTTATTTTCTAAGAATAATAATAAAGTTCAATGGAATCCAGATACATTTTTGAAAAGGAAGATAATGTCGGGAACTGCCAACACCCCACAGTTATTTATGTAATTAAATGTGGGATTTAAAAGAAAAAAAATAAAGTTACGGAAAGCAGAAGTCCTGGTGAAGCCATGTAATGTAGATGGGAGGTGTAAAAGACCAGGCCCACAACAGGTGGCCCACGTGTTTACAAGGGCACTGTTGTACTTGCTTCTATTAGTAAAAACAACTGTAACAGATTCAAAGGAATAAAACATTGCTACACCACTTGTATGTGACAGCCACTTGATGACAACACAATCTCATTTATTTTTTTCTATGAAAAGGCTTATAACGCACCATTTTCAGGATTAATTCTTATTTTATTAGAAGAACTTTCTAACAGCATAATGGTGGTGACCTTTCATCCCTGTCCTTCTCCCTTGCTTAAAAGACGGCATAATTTTATCAATACAATGAGAGGACAAGCAAATTGGTTTGCAGATTCAGAAGAGTAGTATTAAAAAAAAAGATTGGAAAGCTATTTATGAAAGATAATAGGAACCTTAGAGCATGAGATAGAAAATAATTTGATTTTACAGATTAACAGGCATGGTGTAGCAGTTGGCACATCATGAAATGCTCTGCTAAATATAAAATGATGGGCAGAGTAACAACAGCCAGGATGCTATGTATTATTATTGGGAATGGCAGCTATCTCACAGAAAGGGCTAAATTTAATTTGGGAAGCAATTGCTTGCTTTACTTCAACTATAATTTGGCCTATATTCTAGACACATTCTACAATGTAAACAGAGCTTGACAGCCTGATGCCTTTTGCTCACAGTGCAATGATAATGAGCTTTTCAGTTATATAAAATGAATTATCTGTGTTTCGGTTGAATTGGTCTCTACCTGTGATCTGATTCTAACTAACATTCTGGATTTAACCTCAGTTCAAAAGTACAGTGTCCTTCAGCAGCTGACTGTGGATGGATCTTTTTGTGTTGGTACTTGTACTCTGGATTATTGAGATTTAGAATTGATTTATTGTGGTGTCTTTTATGTGCTTAGTTAAAGCTCCTATGTTCAACTTTTCATCTTACTTACAATTCATAAGCATGATTATTAAAGGTTACTTCCCCTCCTCTTCAAGCTCTTCAAGCTTTAGTTAAAAGCTTTATTTTGATTGAATATTGCTTTATGTATATATTTAATCTAGTTTTGTTTTACTGCTTTTATATACTTTGGCACAGGAAGCTATAAATAAATGTATTCAATAACAAATAAACAAACAAATAGTAGCATATATGTCAGGGTTCCAAGTAACACCCCCAACGAAAGAAGACTCCGAAGCTTGAGTTTCGTCAGTTCCATTTTATTAGAGATATCATATTGGCACATCTGGGAAAACCCAAATCTGAAAGCTTCCAGGTTTTCCCCACCCAAAGGAAAGTTCAAGTCCCTGCCCAACACCCATGTCCATCACATGATCCAATCCAAACACCATCCCAACTGGAGATGCCTCCCAGTTCCAGCCGTCCAGATGAAGGGCAAATGTCCTTGACTTTCTGAGAAAGGAGTTATTATGACTACATATCACCCAGGCTTCATACAATCCCCCTCCCAGTTTCCCACAGTAGTAAATGTGGCAGACCTGAAGATCCAATGAAGAAGATGGCTTCTAGGCCTGACAATATATCTTTTGTCCCTGGACTGTCCTAAAGATTCTTTCATAGACTATGTCACAAGACCCAGAAATCTTTTTTGAATTTCTGACTGTAAAATGTTCCATGGATAAAATATCAATATAGTCATTAAGAGTGTTAAGGAATTTCATAAGAGGCCAAAGGGTGGAGGTAAAGAGCCATATCATTGTTTATGTTGTGCAATAGTCTCATTTTTTTCCTTAAAAATACTGCTTTTGAAAAGAAAAAAGATAGCCTTTTTTAGGGTTATAAATGGAAAGCACTGTAGGTGATGTTAGATAGCAAAAGTCTTATCTGGAAGCACTTTTGATTTTTCACTGTTGTTGATCATGAGGGATATTAATTAGGGCAAGACTATACTTTTTTATAGTCCTTTAGGATTGCACATACAGGCATGCAAGTATAGATGGCAATAGTAACTTATAAGGGGTAGCAATTCTTTTTTGTAGTAGTTATATCAAAGAGCAAACATGTTCAGTAATAGACACAGAATCTCTAGGTTTGCTAATCATAATTATCTTTAGTTATTAAGATTTTACAATTCCAAGGACTATAAACATTGTATTCTTCCATTTTAATACAGAAAAATGTGGCATTAATGGCTGTATTATTAACTTTAAGTAAAATGCTAAATATACATTAATGTTAATGAAATAAGAGGCTATATTATTATATTTATCAGAGGCTACATATTATAAATTTCTGCTTTCTATAGATCAATATAAGCATTTTCACCTTATTCACCACCTCCAGAATTGATGCTGGTGCAAAACTTTCAATAATTAATAACTCAGTTTTCCATTGTAATATTTAGCATACAACAGAGTGGTCAATGCCTGGAATACACTACCTAACTCTGTTGTTTCATCCCAACCCCCACCCCCAAATTTTAACCTAAGACTGTCTACTGTTGACCTCACCCCATTCCTAAGAGGTCTGTAAGAGGCATGCATAAGCGCACCAACGTGCCTGTCCTATTGTCCCCATTTATTCGTATCCATTTCCTGCATTCAATTCATGGTTATACGTATATATATTATCTAATATGTCTTGACAAACAAATAAAATAAAAAATAAATTTGCAGAGTCCTTCCTCTTCTGTTTCAAAGTGTGTACTTCAGAAGCCTGAAATCATAAATTATAGTAGAGGATAACCCCATGCAGAACCAATTTAAGACTCTGGACAACAGAGACAATAATTCCTGTGATTTGGCCTATAAGTCTCCAGCTGTCAATTATTCAACCCTGGTAATTGTTAAATCACTGCTATTAACATAAAACAGTCTCTGAGCAATAATTATGTCATGCTAAAAATGGAGTTCAATACTACTATGACTGGTGGCAGCTCTCCAGCATTTAAGACCAGACTATTTTTAAAAAAAATATGCAAAGAAAGCAAATGATCCATAGCTTTTCCTTGTACAAGGTTTAAAACAGTCTAAATGACTGATTATCCAAACATGTTTATTTAAGGCATATTATGTCCAAAGCCTAGGGATAAAAAGTTGAGGAGGTTCACTTACAGGAAAACAACTAGACAAAATAAAATCTACCCAATTGGCAATTACATCATGCCTTTCAAAAATAACCAGATCAAGTATGGCTACATATAAATCAGAACCCTGAATTCCTTGCTCACAATTATCACATTGGAAAATGTAGCAACTGATTTGAAAGCTAAGTGGATTTGGGTGTGATTACTATTTAGATTGGAGTCCACCAATGAATAGTTAAGGCTGTAAACAAAAACAAAAGAAATCGAGAAATTGGTAATAACGAACCATTTCCGTAGTGTTGTTATGACAACTGTGAGACTTGTTTATAAAGTCACCAGGAATTAAAGTGATTTGAGAGAGATATTTTAACCAATCTGATTTGCTGATCTGGGTCTTTCCCTTATGTATCTATTATTCTTATGAAGGTGAGTAGACTCTTTCCTTGTCTGCCTATATCAATTGCAATGGTAGAGACTCTGATTCAGACAAAGAGGAGGACAGCCACAGAGTCTATCATTACATCAACTTTAACTTCAGTTTCCCCCAAACTGCTTTTTGGTTTTAAAAATACACACACATCCATGATTAGTATCGGTATGCAGAGTATGCCTAGAGTACGTCTGTGAACATATACAAGGTTTAAATATTTATTTATTTATATTTATTTATTTATTTATTTATTAAATTTTTATACCGCCCCCTCTCCCGAAGGACTCGGGGCGGTGAACAGCCAGAATTAAAAACACACAATACAAATATTAAAATACATTAAAACAAAATTAAATTATCTTTGGCTTTTCCAATTTTAAAAACCCTTACCCATAAAATTCACCCAATTAAAATTTTAACCCAGCCCGGCTTGCTGAAATAAAAAAGTCTTCAGGGCCCGGCGGAAGGTCCGGAGGTCCGGGATTAGTCGTATCCCTGGGGGTAGCTCATTCCAGAGGGCGGGTGCCCCCACAGAGAAGGCTCTTCCCCGGGGGGTCGCCAGCTGACATTGCCTGACAGACGGCACCCTGAGGAGACCCTCTCTGTGGGAGCGTGTTGGCCGGTGGGAGGTTATCGGAGGCAGAAGGTGGTCTCGTAAATAACCGGGTCCTAAGCCATGGAGCGCTTTGAAGATGAGAACCAACACCTTGAAGCGCACTCGGAAGACCACCGGAAGCCAATGCAGCTCACGCAGGAGAGGTGTCACGTGGGAGCACCATGTCGCCCCCATAAGTACCCGCGCGGCCGCATTCTGCACCAGTTGGAGCCTCCGAGTGCTCCTCAAGGGAAGCCCCATGTAGAGAGCGTTGCAGTAGTCGAGGTGGGAAGTGACGAAATATAAATGCATCGGAAAGTGAATTTGTAAATCTAGTTCACAATAACATGAATTGCAAATAATTTATAATATTAGGCATTATGAACTCTAAATTCATTTCACTGATATTTTGGAATAATAATAACCTTTGGAGAAAATGGAAAATATTAGAGGAAAAAGCTAAGCAGCTTTTAAAACTTTAGTAAATTTTAGTAAAGCTTAAACAGCTACACTTAAGTTTGAAAAAAACTAAACAGTTTTTTAAACTTTAGAAAACCTGCATGTGAATAATTAAATATTTCTTAATATGTCTCTCCAATTTAAAGACTTTATAAAATCTGTTTCTCTTTATTTTTAATATATCACTCAATTTAAAGTGGGCTGTGGAGGTGCTGAATCAGTTTGACATTGACAGCCTTACTGAAAAGCATTTTTAAAATCAAATTGTATTTCTTAAAAAACAAACAAACCAGCAGCTGGTTAACAATGCTGACACTTAGCCTGAGGCAATTTTATGTATTTCAAGAGCAATCAGTCAATATTGGGTGTCAAAGTCACCACCCATGGGCTGGTTACATCACTTGTGGTCCTCCCCCCACCCGGTTTAGTGAAGGGGGAAACAATCCCGATACATCACGTGACGCTGCTGTGATGACACAAGTTTGACACCTCTGCTTTAGATAATTCCTTTCCAACACAGCGGTTTGTAAGCATGCCTTTCTTTTCCAATTCCTGTTCCAGGAAAGATCTAGGACAACTCGATGCAGTTATCTCACTGTAATCACCTTGCCCCAATCATCTCACGCTGACCAACTAGCCCTGACCAATTCTCCATGGCAACTCACCATTGGACAACTCACCACAGGACAATTCAATGCAGGATAACTCAAGAGAGAGACAAGTGAATTGCAGTGGGCCTTGTCTTGCTTTGGATTTGAACCTTAACAACTTAGACGTTTTTGGGGCTGGGGTGAGCCAGAGTGTGGAGTCACTTGTCCCTCTCTTGAGTTATCCACCATTGAATTGTCCCACAGTAAGTTGTCTCATAGTGTGTTGACATGGTGAGTTGTCCTGGGTGAGTTGGCTGCAGCGAGTTGTCCCATTCTGCCCAAGAATGGCAGAAAGAGGCATTTCTATTTTCTCCATTTCTCTTGTAATGAAAAAACCCAGAAAGTCCAGTTGCCTCTTGAAAAAGCATTTTTGTGACAACCATGACCTGGATGACTCAGAATCTCCAGAAATGAAAAAAAAAATGTTACATCTCTATGTGTGTGTGTGTCAGTGTACATTTTCAACTCAGGAGTAGTGCTACATACATATTGCAGCTGTGTGTAACTGTGTGACTGTGAAAAATTAAGGCAGGTACATATATATATATATATATATATTGCTATGTGTGTGTGTCTGAGTCTCTCTGTGTGTAGGCATGTGCATGTATGTATGCTTGTGAATGCAGGTCTAATCAAAAGTGGACATATATGTGTTGCCTTGGTGTATATTCATATTTCCTCTCTTCCTTTGTGTTGCATCAATAAAGGACAATATTTGTAGCTCAGGGTTGAAATGAGGGTTAGGCTTAAACATTAAATGTCTACAAGAAAATAAGTAAGCTCAAAGAGCACCAAGGACCCCAAGGACTTATGTTGCATCTCTTCATATTTGACAATATATATGTGTGCATATTCTGTGCACTTGGTCAAGCAATGGGGGAAAAGAGGGGGACAATTTAAAATGTAGCAGTCAGCCGCATTTTGAACTACTTCCCAACTCCCTCTTTCTTGTAGCAGGCCAATTTGTTCTGATATTTTTTTCTCACCAGCCCTCAGCCTGATAAGATCCATTTTAAACTTTGTCTTTGCTGGTTTCTCCCTATATCACTTGTTCTGTTCAGGGTTTTTTTTTACTATCCTGAGTCCTTTTTCACAATTTATTTCCAATATGTCATTGACTTAAAAAGAATAAAGAGGACCAGGGAGACTGTGGAATGATGGAATGATAAGTGACAGGGGGAAAATCCATCAATAACAGCACACATTGCTACCTTACAGTGATAAAATAATATCAGAAACACCAACAAAAGAATTCAAAAGAAAATTCAAGAAACAGATAAAAGAACAGACCAAGATAAAAACACAGTACTGTCACTGAGGTGTGATAATCTGAAGGCCATCCTGTTCAAGTCAAGTAGTTTATCATACATGGAATCTTGATTATTTTCAGTCAAGAAAATAAATTTCTGCAAAGTCAAAAATGAAATGCACATCTCTCTCAAAGGCACAGTGTTTATGTAATTGTTTGATTTTTTTTTAGTTGATATGGATGGGGACGGTTGTGTGCCCATTTTCAAATCATTCTTTATTCCTGGTGGCTGCCCAGAAAGTCCCTGCAATTCTCTTGGCAAGATTTGCCATTGCTTACTTTGTAGGGCTGAGAGAAAGAGGGTGACTGGCTCAAGATCACTCAGCTAGATTTGTAACTAAGGTAGGACTAGAACTCAGTCTCCCACTTTTTTGCCCAGGCATTTTAACTACTAAATCAAACTGGATGAATAGATAGATAAGTTGTCAACTATTTTTCCAATTGTTATATCTTTCCTTTCCTAACAAGCTTAATATCCACTCACTTAGTTAAAGCTGGATGATAGAAGCAAGTGAGTTTAAGTGGATCTGATATAGTTACTGAATCCTAAGAAGATTGTTAAATAAAGTGTGATATTGAGAGAAAACAGGAAAACAATAATAAAAGTAATTATTGTACAGAAGACCATGCTGATTTCTCTACTAGTTACATCTAGCATGGAGCATAACAAGTGACATACATGGTTACCCATCACCCATTCGCTTTTGGGGTAAGCAATCTTGTGTAAAATGCAAAAAAACAGTAAGAAGTAGTAAAGTGTATCTTTCTCATCATCCCATCCTTGCAAACCATCTCTGTTTCTATTACATCCATATACTGATTCAAACACTGCTTTTTGTTCTTGCCTCTGGTTTTTTTTTGAATCAACTTTCTAACCATACCTTTCTGGGTCTTCCCCTCTTGTTGACCCATTCAATCTTTCTCCAGATGCTAATTCTGTAAATTGATCCACATTCATTCTCTCCATATGACCAAGCTATTTCAGGGTACGTATTTCATACTGACCATTCAGGTTTGTACTGTTGAATGTTCTTTTAATTTTATGTTTACTTAAAACATTCCATAATTCAAGCCTGTATTAAACTTTATTATATACTTTCACTAAATCAATATAATACATTTTCTTTCTGATAATTATTCATTTCTCCATGGTTCCTGAAGAGGAAAAGTTTTATCTATTCTTCGGCCAGAATGAAGTTGCACTACAGTTTCCAGATATTGCTCACTGGAATGTCTTTTGTGCTTTCAAGCAGTATACCACCCAAATCTCCCCAATATCCTGTAGGTTTTTTTTTCAAAGGATTTCCCCCCTTCCATTTGTATAAGGGAAAAATAGCTACATTCTTTCAATAATCAGGTACAGATGCAGGCTTGATAGAAATGTTAAACAACTTGCACAGGCACTCTAAGCATTTTGACATTTCTCCAGATACACTGACTACATTTGCAACCTTGTTATTTTTTTAAGGTTTTCATAACATTTTTCTCCTCAGTCATTACTTAAGGTACCATTTGGCTGTACTTCACTTCTGGAAAGGAGCCACAGTCATACATTTAGAATAAGCATTTGAGCAGTTTCAGGTGGGTGTAAGTGACTGTTCCCTGTGTCTATTTTTCCTTAGGTACAGGAATGTTTCTTTGTTTTCCAAGGACTTATTATTTTATATAATAGGCCTCAAGACGAATCTGATTTCTTTGTTATAAACTATGCAATTTAGAACCAAACCATAGCATTCATGGCCTAAATTATTTAAGTGCCAGCCATCCAGGCAAAGAGAAATTAAAAAGATTCAGAACTGGTATCAAATTATAGTATTCCTTTTAGACAACACCATCAAATCCTGCTGTGCTGGCAACATAACTCTTACAATGGAGAATTTATGAAGAGAAGTCACGGGAGTGAGAGGCTAAGGTACAGAAAAACAACATGAAATCTGGAAGAGATTTTCCTCAATAGAAAAAGCATACTTTTCCTCAGCTTAGAAAGATGCTTCAGAAGACATAGCATACTTCAGCAAAAGCACCAGGAGAAAGATGGATCAAAGCTAGATTAGAAGCACAATTATTTTATTTTAAAGAAGGAGAAATAACTAACTTATTATTACAAATATAATAACCCCATAGATGTAATTTAAGAATCATCTCCAGAAATATTGACAGAGGAGTAACCAATTCACTGAAGCCTTATTTAACTGCATATGGATTGCACTTTTCTGTGTAGTAAACCAATGAACTAGAAAGGCTTAATACTTAGTATAATAAACAAACAGAATGAGAGCAACAATTAAGCAATTGATTTAATATTATATCCACTGTTTTATATATGAAAAAGACAAGAACATTAGACAATTTCTAATTGTCCTTGAGAAACTAAGATTCAGACCCTTGGCTCTCATAGTAAAAAATTAGAATGAAGACAAGACATGGCAGCACATTAAATTAATTCTTTGATAAGCATCTGGACTGGATCTGAGAAATTATGATTTATGGGGCATCTATCTAAATCTGACATGCACTGTCTCAAGAGTGAAATACTATTTTAGTATACATGTGGGTGTGGGTCAATGGTGGGTTTCTACTGGTTCAGCCTGGTTTGGGTGAATTGGTAGCGGCAGCAGTGGGCTTTGCCCACCTGCCCGGACATCATCATGGGCTGCGCGCAAGCGAAGCAAGCAAGCGCTCATAGTTCCGACCATGTAGCGAAGGTAAGTGAAACCCACTACTGGTGTGGGTGGGTGTTTCTATTTCTGTGTATGCAACAGACATACAAATATCGGGACCATTGGGATAGAAGGGAAATTAAATCTTTAGATATAGTATCTATCTGTCTGTCTCTCTGTCCATCCACTCATTTATCCAACCTGAATGTATTCACATCATTTTCATACATAGCTTTGCCTTGATGCTTGTCTGCCTCCTCCTTGATAAGGTCTCCTTGACTTTTCCTAACTACAATTCTGATACATTTGCATCAAATATATAATATTATTCCCATAGAAAACACCAACTTTTCCATTCAAAGTTTTTTCTTTATTCTCTGAATTTTTTCCTTGCCATGTTTAGTAACTATACTTTCCGCTCTCTGTTGAATTACTTACATGGAACCTGACTATAGTAAATCAAGAATATAATAAACCACTGAAAAAGATGTCTCAGGCTTCCCATCTCACCTACTAAATCTTGGATAAGAAATGTATCCAACTAAATGACCTCAAAGAGATGAATTACTTGAATCTGTTTCTGGTGTCTGTATCCTGCAGATAAGACTTGACCCATTTAAGGCATAACATTTTGTTTAGAAGCCTAAAAATACTAGCTGGCATTAATTTTTTTTAAAAAAATCACATATTTGCAGCGATAAATTTGAATAATATTCCAATGCTTCACTTTCTTTCACATAATTTTCTAATTAGTTTATGTATTCATCATTTTAAATTGATTTTAATACAGTTGAAATGGAATTTTATAATTATAATCAACAATGAGACATCCTAGTGAATAACAGAGTTTAAAATATATGTTGGGATACTTAGTACACTGTGGTTTTTAAAAAAATATTGCAGTAAATAATTATTTTTCAACTCCTAGAACAGACCAATAGTAAAATTAACTGAGATTTTGTTATTAGTCACCAATATTTTTTATTACTGCAGAATATTTCAACATATGCAAGACAATATTAACCATTGATTCTCTATAGTACAATCTTCCATCTGCAGGTTGAATATTACTATTCTAATCTGCCGACATGACAAATACACTGGTAGAACCGATTACAGTGCCAGGGATTGGGGTTCTGAGCAAGATCCCCTCTGGACATGCCTTTAATCCCTTATTGCAGTCCATTAGCAGAAAGCTTTGATCTTATCTTTCTCATTTTTACCCTTTATCTCTATGGGCTTGGGAACATACAATATGGAAGCATGTTTTTTGTCTCAAGCTAACATCTTTATAGGAATTCTCAGCCTATTACAGGACATTTTCTCATTAAAATGTCATTTTCTCACTACAGGTCAATTCCTCCAATCCAAAATTTAACAGATACAGAAATCTTTAGTTTTATTTTTCAAAGATTTAGTCTTATGTTAAGAATGTTTGCAAAATGCATCTCTTCTGCAAAGGAAATGGTCTGTGTATTATCTTGGCTCTTTAGTAATCACAGATAGTTTTCAGAATAAATACTTTTTTCCCCTAGAAAACACATCAAGCGGGGTTTACTAGCTAAAACGTGGCCCAGACTTCATTATTACTGTTGGCTACTTACAATGTAGTCATTAGATGAGTCATCACATGATTGTATCTGATTTTTTTTTAAAAAAAATGATTTATATTTATATTTTACAGTCACTTTACCATGGTTGTTAAATGAATCACACAGTTTTTAAATGAATCCAGTTTCTCCAACTTGTTGGAAGCCAATTGGGAAAGTTGCAAATCATAATTACATGACTGCAATTTGCTGCAACCGGCGTAAATGAGAACTGACTGCCATGTACCTGAATTGGTAGAACAGGTGTAACTTCAAGTACTGATTATAAGTAACTTTTTCCAAAACTATTGTAATTTTGAACAGTCATTAAATAAACAGTTATAAGTCAAGCACAATTACATTGTTTGAAATCAGCTTGGTAGGATCCAGTAGAACTCAATGTTTATTATCTTTGTAATTCTTCCATACACATTCACCTTCTTCAACTCTTCCTACTGATTAAAATGGCTAGTTCCTGCATCTTGGGCAGTAGCACTTTGCACTTTTACATCTTCACAGCTGCCAATCAGAATTCAAAGAATATAACAGCCAAAGAGAAGAGGACAATATAGATCAGGGATGTCAAAATGGTGGCCTGCGGGCCAGATGCATATCGTACAGGCCCCGCCCACCCCAGCTCGGCAAAGGGGGAAAATATCATGATATGCCACGTGATGACAACATAACGCCATGAGTTTGACACTGCTGATGTAGATCAAATGAAAACTAGAGTAAAGATAAGGAAAGTTTCTTTTACTGCTCCTTAGCAAAAAAGAAGTACATACCTCATGCTTCAAACATGGAAGAAATAAATGTGTTTCATCTCTCTATGTTGGAGACATTACTTAATTGCTGTTGGAGAGCAGAGAGCAATTGAATAGCAGTTCAGCCTTAAAATGTAGACATATGGGAAATGGGGAATAGTGATCAAATATTATTGGGTATGTCTTTTAATTTGTTGAAAAATCTGCTCTGACATTGCTCTCAAAATAGTTATTAGCCACTTATCCCAGATCTAAAACAAATGTCATGGTTTTCTTACAGGTTTTATCATCTGAGGAAAAAAAAGGATAGAAACCAAATAAGTTGCCAGGTATGTTTGATTCAGGGAGCAAGGCCCTAATACCATACCAAAGTCATAGCAAATCAAACTTCACAAGTCCAAACTCTGCAATTATGGATTCCTTCAGATATTTAACTACCCAGTTTGTGACAACATAAGTGCTACTGCTTCAAGAGCCAAAAGGCAAAAAAAAAAAAAAAAAAAAAAAGGAAGGAAGGAAGATATTTAGAGGAACACTTCTATCCATTGTTGCTTATCTCTTGAGTAGATCAGTTTCTGCAGATCAAGCTGATAGCACTACCCATCTTTGGAAGCTGGGAATCTCCGGCATAAAAGATCAGAGCAATAAACTGTTGGAAGAGTTTCTCTAATTGGACCTTATATTTTGACTCCAATCCATAATGGAATATTTGGACTTTACAATTACTATCTGGAATTCTAGGAAAAAATTATGTTGATTTGAACCCTAGGTACGCTATAGCTGTGACTTGAGTCTAATGATTCTACTATGAGAGTTTCTGGTACTAATGCAATGTTAGGACTGTTGCAGGGGAACCAGCCTTCTGGTAAATCAATTGGCATAATTAACAGCCATTATTAGAAGAATAGTCTCAGCCCATTACATTATATATTACACATATGAATTGAGCTGAATCACATTTGGGCTCACCATCCCCTGTACTTGTGTCATGACATCTAGTGCCTTCTTTCTTCTTCATAGATTTTTGACAATGCTACTAAAATAATTCCTATATTCTTCTCTTAATGTACTTTATATAAATAACTCCGAAGTGTTTTCAATTACTGTATGTAACAGGTTTCTTAATCAGCCTGTTTGGAACACAAAGAAATCACAGGTTTCACTGCTAGGCAGTCTCTACAGAGCAAACATGCTCAACTGCTATATTCCACATTAATATCAAAACTAGGTACTTTTGCTGCTTGTGGTAGAAAATGTTGGCTTATTACAAGACCTAATTGAAACAAGGCAATCCTGGCCAACTGAAACTAGTATTTGTGTTTCAGAGAGACGGAGATAGAGACACTGGAACCTTTGAATGAACTGGCATAGCCCAAACAGCTCTTAAAATTTAATTGGCTTAATCCAATTATGTCTGAGGTTTTGTGGGCAAATTGAGGCTTGCCACTGACATTGAAACAGTACAGGCCCTTTTTCAATTAACATGTCTCCTCTATAGAGCCTGCTCAGGTTGTTCCAAACAAATGTCTGTTGAAACGTGTCTTAAATATTCTTGCTTTATAGATCCAAACTCATGGTAAACTGATCCAAACTAGACTGCAGAAAATACGACTTCAGTAACAGAGTTGTCAATGCCTGGAATGCACTACCTGACTCTGTGGTTTCTTCCCCAAATCCCCAAAACTTTAATTTTAGACTGTCTACTGTAGACCTCACCCCATTCCTAAGAGGTCTGTAAGGGGCATGCATAAGCGCACCAGCATGGCTACTGTCCCTGTCTTAATGTTTTCTTTTATTCGTATCCTTTTCATGTATTTATAATTATGTTTACACTTGTATCTGTCATAAAATACATGGTTGATGAAATTATATATATAATTATATCATATATCATATATATATATATATATATATATATATATATATATATATATATGCAAAATAAGTGAGGGGCTGGGAGAAAGACTTCTTATGAAAGGATCTGTACAAATGAGAACCCTTTACTGTAGTATTTTTCATTACTATTTATTTCTCTTGAGAATATATAACTAATACATTTAGTTACACAATTTATTAATTGATTATGTGCATCAGTTGATGTGGATTCTTAGCGTCATAACAGATTTTCACCAGGCTAATTGGAGACAGATTACTTGGTAATCTGGTACTTCAGATGTTCCAATTGTATCTATCAATACTGAGTCCATCCATTTTGCTGTTCGTTGTTCTTCTCTTTTCTTCCAACCTTTCCAGTATTATAGGCTTCTCCAGGGAGGTAGGACTTTGTGTAACATATCTGAAGCTCATACAATACGGAACATAAAATAATATATATAATCACAGAATGGGAAATTTAAGTGATCATATACAATGAGAGATTGCTGTCTAGCCTCTGCTTGAACATGTCTTAATATTTGCTATAAGCTGATATAATAATACACCAATTGACTTGTTAATATTTTGGGTCCTTATTTTCAAACTGATTCTATTTTCATTTCATTTTAATCTGGTGAACATTTATTTTCAATTTAGTCCTAACAATATTTTGTAAAGTTGTACTCTTTATGGGATGTATCAGGACAACATGCTGATTTCCATTCAGCATGCAACCATGCAACCAGCATGCAACCATGAACTGAGAGGTCACAAATTCAGTTACTGTTTGCATGCAACCATGCAAACAGTACCTGAATTTGTGACCTCTCAATTCATAAAGAGAAGATAAACAGAAGTTGAAAGTTGCAACAGTGAGAATGTGAAATCAACCTCATTTTTATCACTTGGCACTAAAAGGCCTCGTTCTTCCAAAACCCAAATTCAGGGAGTTTCCAGATTGTAAATTTATTCTGCAAGCTTTTAAGAGCAGTTCCTAACCAAATAGCTAAGTCAACAGGCAGCAACAATCACACATATTTTGGTATGTTTACTCCATTTCTCTCATTGATAGACTTAATCTCTTTCCGGGTACCTTATCATCAGAGTGGTATGATGTGGTTGGATAATGAATCTGTACTTGAAGTGGAGTTGCTGTTAATATGAATGCAGTTTTTTTTTTTTTTATAAAAGAACTCTTATTGATGTGTGCATTGGAAAATTCTTTGGCTGTATCTGAAAGTTGCTCTAAGGCAGTGTTTCTCAACCTTAGTAACTTTAAGATGGGTGGGCTTAAACTTCCTCATGGCTGGCTGGGGAATTCTGGGACTTGAAGTCCACTGATCTTAAAGTTGTTGTGGTTGAGAAACACTGCTGTATGGCATTTACTACTCTGGTTTGATGATCTTCAATCACGAGATAGTTCCATCAGCAGCATATTTCACATATCAATCATATATAGGCATTTGAGGAACAGGGGTGGTTAAAAATGTGAAAATAAATAAAAAATAGAAGCAATAATGACATGCTACATTATTGCATTATGTGAGCAATAATGTCATGATGTCCTTCTTGTTCCTCTGTGGATGTTGTTTTGAGCCATGGTGGTACAGTGGTTAGAGAGCAGTACTGCAGACTAGCTATGCCCACTGCCAGGAGTTTGATCCTGACCGGCTCAGGGTTGAGTGAGCCTTCCATCCTTCTGAGGTCAGGCACATGACGATACAAATTGTTGGGGGCACTATGCTGACTCTGTAAACCACTCAGAAAGGGATGTAAAGTTCTGTGGAGCAGTATATAAATCTCCTATTGCTATTTATGCCCCTCAATGAGGCTTGCAACATCTTTGCTGATGGTTAGTAAGTTAAATTTATATTTGCAAGCTTGCGAGATCCTAGCTCAGTGTTTCAGATTATGGAACTATTTATATCAGTACACATTAGATATCTTTGTCAGAGTTCTGATGTAAAATATATTAGCAGTACGTAATTTTGTTTTGTGCTTCCTGTTTTTTCCTACCTTTTTCTCCTAAAATTAAAAGATAGAATAATTCAGTATAAACTGAAATGATTTTTCTTTGCATACAGATTATTAAGGAACAATCTGATACTGAACATTTTTTTTCCTTATTGGTATTTCTAAAAATAATGTCTAGCAGCTGCAGCAAATATCACCATTGTAAGAAAATATATATTTCAATACATTTTTGTAAATTTTGCAAGTCGTGGAAATTCATAAGACTTTTTACCACAAACAGCTGCAATTAATGTATTAAATGTTTAAGGCTAAACAAATTGATGTATTTTATGAAAGGTCACCAAATGGTCCAAATGAAACACATTCTCTCTCATTTAACTGTAGGGAAAATTCCTTGTTTTATGTGATTAAAATATATATTAAAAAAGGAAAAGTATATAGTACAGATAATTCTCAATTTGCGATGGCAATTGGGAATGATTACTCATTACTCATTATAAATTAGTACAGTTCTAAACCAAGGGACCCACCTGACAGATCCAATTTTATGACATTTTTTGCATTAGATCTACAAACCCATTCTTTGGAATGGGCTTTTTTCTTTTGCTGTAAAACAGGGGAAAAAATGTCTCCAGCTGGTGTAAAGGCAATGTGATTGGCAAGCACCCAAAGTGTAGTCACATGCCTGTGAGGGGAGGGATGGCACATCATTTTCCAATGGCCAGTATGTTTACAGTATGTAAAGCACCGTTTCAGGCCAATCATAATTTCAGACAATTGTTAAATGACTGGGCCTAAATCAGGTGTCTGCACCCTGTGGCTCCGGAGCTGCATTTCATCCCCCTGCTGTGGCTCCCTGTCTGCTGAACCCACCACTGGCTGGCCCCGCCCCTCGCCCTCCCCTCCCAGTCAGTCCTTGCCTGGCCTAAGAAGGTAAGGGCGATTACCTAAGGTAACACCAGGAGGCACAAAACCTGGGTAAGTGTGGCTAAGGGAATGTCATGTGACTGGGTGGGAGTGAGTGATGTCAAGTCGGCCACGCCCCCCCAAGGTTTTGTGGCTCCCGGTGAT
This sequence comes from Arizona elegans, assembly GCA_022577455.1. Taxonomy (NCBI): domain Eukaryota; kingdom Metazoa; phylum Chordata; class Lepidosauria; order Squamata; family Colubridae; genus Arizona; species Arizona elegans. Next base: position 22,712,791 of record JAKOOJ010000002.1, read on the forward strand.
TTCTTTTCTGTGGGAAATGGGTACAAATGGCTCTTTGAGTGTTTAAGGTTGCAGACCCCTGGCCTAAATCAAAATACTACCTGTAAAGGCAAGTTTTGGGATGACATAATGCAATATCATCAATGCTTAGAATAAAAAGCCAGGTAATTTAAAACCGCTTGATAAGGAAGAAAACAAAATCATCAATCTTTTACAAGGAAATTATGGAACTAGACATAGAACGAAGTGTCTGTTGAATGCGACATCATACATAGCTGGGGGGGGGGAGGCAGAATTAAATGAGTCAGGCCTTAGAGTCATTATGTTCCCACAAATGTTCTAAGTCCAACCCTTCTTGAACTCTGTTGACCCTTATCTGGTGCAAATTTAGCACTGAACTTCAGTTGACTAGATTCTTGGATATAGGCTTGAGCAATAAATTTTCTGAACTGAAACTTCATTTATGGTTCTTATTATTTGCACCCGACACCACGTAATTTGTACAATAGTATGCAACTGAGCATTTTCTTTTGGTGAAAATGGATTACTTTCTAACTGGTTATTGGACATATAAATGCCTTCAGATTCACATGAAGCTATATAGCCAGTCTGATGCAATAACTAAGATATACAGTTAAAAAGATTGAAGTTCAAGTCTACCACAGTAAAAAAAAGATCACTTGACAAAGTAATTTTGTAAGGATAAAACGAAGAGGGACGCACCGCACAACCCAATGCCCCATTTTGGTGCTAGCAGGCCTCCCTGAAGTCTCCTAGAACCAAAAATGGGGCGTGGGAGGGTGCCATATCCTTCACCCTTGCGCATGCGTGCATGACCCCTACCTCCCACGCATGCGCCTCCTGGCACAGACCTGAAAAATCAGTTGGCCAGTGGGAGGCGCACGGGCATGAGAGGTGGAGCTGAACCGAGTGTCGGCTCGCATGCCCGCAGAGATGACTCCACATGCTACCTGTGGCATGCGTGCCATAGGTTTGCCATCATGGCTCTAGGCCCACAGGGCCTCAACCAACCATAATACTTGACAAAGCCCACCCAAATAGGAATGTATCAAGTTTCCCTCCAAAACAGTTGAAGTTAACAGTTAGGATCATCTAAAGGTTAGTTTCACTTAAGCAGGGCTTAACACAACTATATATATTCAATACATCACAAGCTCCTCATTCTTTCCCCTCCTCTTCAGCCATTTGTTTATCCTTCATAGACATCCTTTCTAGTTGGTATAATCTTTCATTTTCTTTATTGCAATAATCAATGTACTTATTTCACACTGTTTACTCTCACATTCTCACTTTTTGCTTTAGGAGAAGCAAACCTAATCACTTTATCAATTTTACCCAAGCATAATATTGTCTTTATTTATCTATTTCATTTTTTAGATTAGTCTTGTAATACAATTTTTAATATTTTCTCTCTACATGATCAACCTCTCTATACTTCTTTTGTGCTGGTAACTCACTTTTGTATTAAATCCATTTTCATTCAGCATTCATTAATTCTTATTTACATGCAAATTTGCTAGGTAACCAATTCCCACTGCTTTTTGATTTTTTTGCTGCCTTTTTTCTCACATACCCAATTTTCACTTCCATATAAAAAAGTGCAGAGAAGCATTCTGTTATATAATGACATTCATTCCTTACAACAGACCACATGCTACTCATTAAATTTCTATCAGCATTTGCATATATTAAAAATTCTCCATCCATTTCCCAATGTTTCGTAAATATTTAATTAAGGTATACAAATGTATCTACTTGCTTTAGTTCTATGTGATGACATTTATAATTTTCAAGCATCCGTTCCCTTTTTCCTATCAAACACAACTATCTTGGTCTTTGAGACATTGATTTTCAGATCCACATGCCTTATGTGATAATCTATAATATATAGATTAACATTCAAAGCAAAATATTTGACTCCCACCCAAAAGCACGGTATACCAATAAAACGATACATTCATGTCCCAATTAATACATAATACATTGGGAGAATATTTTTTACCATTGCATGGCCACAACAAGACAAACATTTGTACACATTTAACCTATAAAATATTAAATAACCAAAGGGATGTCACCTCCAACTCAGTATCAAATTACTTGCTAGTCATACTGTTGATTTCTTACAATTTTTCAATTCTATATTTATGTCAAACATTCCATAATTCAAACCCATTCAAGTCCTTCTTTACTTCAGACCAGTGGTGGGCTGCCCCCGGTTCACACTGGTTCTATAGAACTGATAGTAAAACCGTCAGGAGGCTCCACCCACTGACCCTGACGTCATCAAAATGTTTCTCCGTATGTGCAGAAGCTTCTGCGTGAGCAAAGCAAGCATGCGTGCGCACGGCCCCATTGCAAACCGGTAGTAAACGTAAGTAGAACCCAACCCTGCTTCAGACATTACTGTAAGTCTTCTGTTGATCTAATAGAATCATGGATTTGACCAAATATAATGCAGATTTCCATTACTAAATTGGAATTAAGTCTCATTGACAGAAATTGATTTATTTCCAAATGCACACAATGCACAAAGCACAATGTTTATTGAATATGTATTTATTTACACCCATTTATGAATAGTATTTATATCTTATAGTTTGCTGGCTTTCAAAAACAAAATGAAACAAGCAAACAATGATATTAAAGGCTGAAAGAACATTTGATGTAACAGAAGATAATGCTGTGATTTTCTCTTTTCCTGGAAGTATTTTAATTTTTATGAAAATGTCTCATGAAAATGAGCTCCAGTGTAAAAATATCCTTATATCAGCAGAGTACAAAAGCATTAAATAATTGTAACATCCAGAGAAGAATCACAACCATCAATTAAATGTTACTGCATAAACTGATGACTTATTCAGATGTTAAAGGGACCTGCATTTTTAAAAGTGTAGTTATATATCAAATACTATTAGCATGGTTATGCTTCTAGTATACCCATCAAAAAGATATACCGTATTGCTCCTCATTGTTCAATTGTGTGGCCATTCGCACAAAAACAACCACAATGTCTCATTAAAACCAACATTGAATCTAAATTAAACTCTTTATGAAACTAAACAAATATACACTCACTCTATTTCATCATTCATGTGAGGCTCCAGGCTGGAAGTTCCAAATCTGCAGCTTTGATATCACTACAATGGATGTACTGAAAAGTCATACATAATAGGGCTGGATGTAAGAAGTGAAAGCTGGGTTTTGGAGAACCTGCTCATTCCCTTGATGAAATTTAGGTTTGGATTGTGTGTCAGTTGGAATCTCACTAACATTTGATTGCTTTCCCTGCTTTAACAAGCTGAATGCCTACTATCAGTAACATAAAAATAAATATTAACAGGCCCAACCCAGGATATTTAATTACTATTTATTATCTACTCTGATCTGCGTCTTTTACTGGTTATGTTCAAAGATGCCAACACACATAAAATGTAGACATAAAAAAGAGAGCAAAAATTCTCTTACAAGTTGAATTTCATTATTTATTATTCATACAATTTATATTCTGTGTTTCATTAAAATGAATATCAAAGCAGTTTACACTAAAACTTTAAATGTAATGTAAAAATATGAAAAAGAGTAAAAAGATAAAACCAATACTTAATTGTCACTACTAACCTGCCTTCCACTGAGGACCTGTATACTTCACAAGTCAAAAAGAGGGCTGTAAAAATGTTTACAGATCCCTCACATCCTGGACATAAACTGTTTCAACTCCTGCCCTCAAAACGACGCTGTAGAGCACTGCACATCAGAACAACTAGACATAAGAACAGTTTTTTTCCGAACAACATTACTCTGCTAAACAACTAATTCCCTCAATACTGTCAAACTATTTACTAAATCTGGACTACTATTAATCTTCTCATCGTTCCCACCACCCATCTCCTTCCATGTATGACTGTATGACTGTAAACCTTGTTGCTGGTATCCTTATGATTTATATTGACTGTTTCCTAATATGATTTGATTGCTTATTTGTATCCTATGACTATCATTAAGTGTTGTACCTTATGATTCTTGACAATTCTTTTCTTTTATGTACACTGAGAGCATATGCACCAATACAAAATTCCTTGTGTGTCCAATCACACTTGACCAATAAAGAATTCTATTCTATTCTATTCTATTCTCAGAACCAGACATACCTTATATGGGCTGCATTAATCCAGATAGCCACTAGATGACAGTAAAGAGATAAAGAAAACTTTTCTCCTTTATTGAAATCTAGTGATCATCTGGATCTGCAGCCCAGCCTAAGTAGGGAAGCTGGCTAAAGGACAGAGCATGCATTGTTGCCTTGAGTAAGTGTCACTGAATTTAGTGATAATTATGTTCATTTTGGAATGCATAGATTCAGCTGGTAATATTTATAAATATACAGTATATTAAAAACATTCCTCCAACTGCACTGCAACTGTTTGCTTTTAATCAGAGGTGCTAACAAAGTTTAAACACAATCATATTTAATAGAGCTATCTGGCATTTGGAGTGAGAGCCAATTTTCAAAACGTCAGAAGCACATAGCCTAAAACCAAAATAGTCCATTACCAAAACAAGTAAAAGTGGCAGGGAAAAGACACAAGATTTTAAGTTTGATCTCATTATAGATAAAAACTTGTAAGCAGCAATTCATTGGAAGCCTTCTGTAATATCTTTATTAGCATTTTTGTAATAAAATACCCATCTTGCAAGTCTGTTCATGCCAGATTTTAATCTAGCCTATTGGGAAAAGCCTGACACTGGATTGGATGCTAGAAAGCTGCTTTAGAATACTATATACAGGTGTGCATTTCTTTCTGAAATGTTTTAAAGCAGCTGCATCTTTTCCAGGATCACATGTTGGCTACGAAGGGCTTGTTTGAAGAGTTGGCAATAGATGCTATGTTTGCACTCTCACGTACAAAGAATCATTTTGGAAGCAAATCTAAAATGATGCAAAATATAAGAAATATAGAAACAGCTTCAAAACAAAAAGGAGGAGGGGAAGTATGTATTTCTACTTGAACAGTTACTCATTTTGTTATTAAAAAATTCATGCTAATCTATAATAAACAAAAGTGACAACTGAAAGCCATACAGAGCATACTAATAAGGTTCAAAAGACAATAAATTAATCTGGAATTTGGCAGGTTTTACAATTGCTGCTTCTTTTGGGGGTGGAGGGGATCCAAAGCTGTACTCATCTATATGATCCACTCATGATCACACTGATTATAGCTTTTTAATTTTTGTTTCTTTTGTTCAGGCCTCCTGCATATATATATATATATATATATATATATATATATATATATATATATATATATATATATATATATATATGTATATATATATTTGTTCAACTGGCATCAATGGTGGGTTGCTACCAGTTTGCCCCGGATTGGGTAAACCAGTAGTGGCGGTAGCAGGAGACTCCACCCACTCAACCAGATGCTTCTGCGCATGCACAGAAGCATCGTGCGAGAGCGTGCGTGTGCGCCCACGACCAAAACGGTAGCGACGGGATGATATTTAACATTAATTAGTCAAGGAATCATATTGGACAAGCATCCTCCTGCACTTGTTGGTGTTATAAACTACTGCATTCATTCTTCCATTAAGAATGTTTTGAAGAAGCATCTGAGCTTTTTCCAGTAGCATGCAGAAAGCCACTTAAAAAGGGCAAATTTCAATCTGGTTTTACAGTGAAGTATTTTTATGAGCTTGTCAGATGAGGTTCATTAATTCCAAAGCATAAGAATTTGAAGAACTGAAACTTTACCTGTGTAGCTTGTATCCAGTACTGGAAGCTTCCTGTGTGAGCATTAATAACAGTGAAGACACTGAAAGGGAATCAAACTGAATTTGGAATGGTGAATGTTTAATGAGCCGTTTCCACAGTTCTAGCTGATGCATCAAATCAGTATTTTCTCTCTCCCCCCCCTCTCTCTCTCTCACACACACACACAAACATATCCTTCAGTATTCTGTAGTGTACTGCATTCTGTACAATATTGTGTGAAAATATTTTAAAATACTAAATCACTCTGCCAGTGATCTTCATATAGCCATAGAAGAACCCTTTAGGGAAATGTCAACATGAAACTGCTGCTTTAAGAAAAAGTCAAACTGAGTTCATGTGACTTGGACAGAGATAACAGCTCTCCTTAATTCAAAGACACAGTCCATCACTTTCCTGTGTAATTCCCCCCCCCCATTTTTGCATTCTAATATCATTCAACTCCAAATTATATCTTCTAAAAAGTATATGAATCTTCATTTGGATTTTACACACTTTCTTTAGCTAACATAAGACACCATATGGAATCTGCTCATTGTGTGTAATGCAGTCACAGTGATTCTTGCTTGTTCAGCTGTTTGTTCCCATTTTGTTTGCACATGTTTACTTTTTCAATTGAACTTCTAGTGCTTTATTATTGCTCTGTGTGAAAGATTAAAGATTCTATTTTCTGGAAAGTCTCCTAGGTGAATGTTTGTACTTCTAGTCATTGAATTAGCTTCTCCTCCCCCTTCCATTCAATCATGTCCAATTCTCAAAGACTGCCTGCCATTTTCCTGGCAAGATTTTTTTCCCAGAAGTGGTTTGCCATTTCCTCCTTCATAGGGCTGAGAGAAAGGGACTGGTCCAGGTCACCAGCTGACTTTCATGCCAAAGGAGGCACTAGATAGAATTCAGTCTTCTGGTTTCTAGTGTTGGAAGAAATACCCTTCTGGTTCAGTTCCAAGCTGAGAGAAAGGCACTGGAGACAAAATGGAAGCTGATTGGAAAGAGGGTCCATTTATTGATGAAGCAGAACCACATGGGTTTGTGATTCTGCAAAGTAACCACATGAAGTTGAGAGTTTGCGGGGGAGGGGGTTGTCTCTTGGGCTTTGCACTTGCGTTTCCTGTTCCTGTGCAAGAACATGTATTCTATTGGCTGTTGTCAGACTCCCATGGCTATGTAGGGGTCATAGTTGGTGCTATAGGCAAAGTACAAATCCTAGATGTTTGTCTGAACTAAATTTGGTTGAAGTTTCTGAGGGTGATGCAATGAAGGGGCTTGTGTTCTGAAAGGGTGTTGGGCAATTCCTATTGTGGCTTAATGGCTTTTTCCTGTGTTGGATCTTGGGTGATGGCTGCTTGTAATCCTACCATTCTGCCTCAAAATATCCTGTCTTGAATGGATTACCAAATCTGCATTTCTAAAAACTGGCCTCATCATCTGCTGGGGCTATTAAGAAAGACTTGGAGGCTGCTTTCTGTCTCCAAGAGCATGTTTCTCCGTTTTTCCTTTAGAGAAATATAATATTCTGCCTTTTTAATATTTCCCAAAATATTTCATTCTTCTGGGAAATGGGTACTTATTTTCTACACTAGTCTGATGCCTTGACCATTATATTAAGCTAGCTTTATCAAGGAATTAACACTAGGAGGCAGCTTCAATATGATTAATATAGTGTCATTTTTCCTATGAGAAGTCTAGTGGGAGCAACTTTCCACAGAAACACTAAGACATTTGATATAGCATCAGAATGCACAAAAGAGCCCTGTTAGATGGGCATGTGTCACCTTCAGAGACACAAAACAATTTATTTGTTCATTCAATTTATACAGCCACCCATCTTACTTTTATGTGACAGTAGGTAATGTACAATTAAACATTTCTTTAAAAAAGAACAAAATATAAAAACAAATAAAAATAGAAACACATAGTAGCTGGGCCTAATTGCCCCAAAAATCAGCTTAAAAATGATGATGTTCTGTATCGCTAGTTTTAATTGCTCCTATCATTATGATAAAATATTTTACCATGGTTATGCTACCCCAGTAATATCTATAGCCCAAATGGCAATGTTGTATGGCTGTAAAAGCATTTCTTTCCTCCTTCTTTTGTTTCCTCCCTCCCATCTTCTCTTTTTCTCTCATAGACATATATATACACTTATTGTTATGCTGTGTCCTATCTTTTGCTGTCTGGTTCATGAATTATGTGTCTGCTTCACATTTGTGCCTTTTGCCAGGGTTGTTTGCTCATCAGAAGTTGATCATTTTTCATCAGCTATGTGATATATAGTCGTTGTATTCAGCAGTAGCCATTCCCAAGCAGAAAACAAAATCTATATATGTGATACAGAATTTAAATGCCTTTGGGGGCAATCTCTTTGGCACATCAAAAGCCTGACAAAATGGCACCTAACCACTTAAGTATATTTGCTGGCCTTGACAGGCATGATCAATTACCTCTGCACTCAACACCATAGTACCATTAAATAATGGTAGAACTGATCCTGAAAATATTCAGCCTACCTCCTCAGAAGTCAACAATACATTTAATCTAAACCAGATAGAACAGACAGTATATAAATAAATTTAGTCTTTATTTCTCCAAAGAATAAGGTTTAATTCAAGATGCTAGGTTATCTTGTTACAACTAATAGACTGCTTTGCTGCAGCTTCCAATGTACCGTAAATACAATGGCATGTTAATTTACAGAAAATGTGCTCTAGTAAATGGATAACGTTAAATGGAAAATTAAAAAAAACACCTTTGCTTTAGAGACTTCTATGCTGGCTTGTTTAATTTTTTATTAAAGGGAAAGGACTAAGATTGGCAGAAATTGATGCAAATTTAACAGGCTGCATCTGACAAGCTTTTAAAAGAAATTCCCTTGAGTTTTGCCATGAAATATTATCTTTCACTCATTTCTATGATCTATCAGTCAGTATCTCTTCTGATCTCCTTTTCTTGTCCAGTGCAATGAAGCCTGCATCTAGGCATCCCATCACCAGATCTAACAAGTCCGAACAGAAGATGGTAATATAGATCTATCATGCTTTTATATTGCAGAAGCTGTTCAGTCATTTCAAATACTGTTTGCATTGTACTAAGGTGATTAGAAGAGAGAGCAGCTGACAGAACTGATTTCTGTGAAAGAGAGAGAATATTTCATAGCAAAGTTCAAGGGAATTTCCCTTAACAGCTTGTTGAATGGGATCCATATGACAGCAACTGTTTTCCTTGAAGGAACTGTGCAATTTAGGTTGGCCATTCAGGTATCCCATTTCTCCCACATTTATCCATCCCTGTTATCTTTAAATACCATAATGGCAATATATATCCTTCCATTTAACATGGCTATAGTATTATTGAATAGGATATGGAATGCATGTAGAACATAACTTCTAGGACATTTTCTAAACTGTTTACCAGCAGTGGATATAGAATTTGGAAACTTAGAATGGGACAATCCATGTGGAAAAAATAACACAACCAGAAGAGACTCTGGAAAAAAATCTCTGGAAACGATGACTTTTTGGGGCAGGAGGGTGAAAGAACTAGGAGTGCAGATAGTTTTTCCATCAATGGAAAACTGTTTCACAAAACATGGCACAAAACTCTGAAAGTCAACAATTGACTACGCAAGTGATGACACCAAGAAAGATTTAGATTCTATGTGTTATCATCAGAAAGGAGTCCTGGGATGAATTAGATATTTATTACAAAACTGGGAAAGAAACATTGAACAAATGCCTTGTGAAATCATCAGAAATATATCAAAAATATATTAAACTAAAAGAAAATGGAGACGATGGAAAACAAACAAACCCAAAACTGAATCTGTAGCCAGGCAGAATACAAAAGGGGGGAAAAAGGAAACTCAGAAATTTTGCAGTGTTTCTATAGTGATACCAGGAGTATGGGAAAAAAACAGAGGGAACCAGTGATCCTAGTTCAGGAAAACAAATGTGATAAGACAGAAGTCATTCAGATTTGGTGGAATGATACTCATGATTGGCACATAGCACTGGAATGTTACAATTTATTTAAAAGGAACAGACCCAATAGTAAAGGTGCAAAAGATACACAATATCCAGTATTCTTGTACCAGGGGTAAAATCCAGCAGGTTCTGACAGGTTCTGGAGAACTTGTAGTGGAAATTTTGAGTAGTTCAGAGAACCGGCAAGTACCACCTCTGGCTGGTCCCAGAGTGGGGTGGGAATGGAGATTTTGCAGTATCCTTCTCCTGCCACACCCACCAAGCCATACTCACCAAGCCACGCCCACAGAACCGGTAGTAAAAAAAATTGAATTCCACCACTGTCTTGTACAGAAAATCTGGAATCAAGATGGGCATCATGTAGAAAGTATGCATAAAAAGGAGACATAAACAAAAGTAAAATTAATGAAGGAATTTATTATACATTGCCTGAACAGGCAAATGATACAGATAAAACACTTCTGTATCAGATGATTAGTCTTTCAAATAATTAAAGAAGACCGATAATAAGGAATTTCACTTATCTTGACATCTGCTAGGAATCTGCCAAGAGAAAGAGATCCCACAAATTCTTGTCATCGGTTGTTGAAAAAAAAACCCAGACCCAGGAAACTACAGACCAATCAGCCTAACATCAATACCTGAGAAATACTGGAAAAGATAATAAAAAAACAGATCTGTCAACACCTAGAAACGAGTAAAGTAATAACTAGCAGTCAGCACGGTTTTATTAAAAACAGATCATGCCAAACTAATCTTATTTCATTCTTCAAAATAGTGACTAAATTAGTAGACCAGCGAAATACTGTCAACATAATATACTTAAACTTCAGCAAGGCATTTGACAAAGTAGACCACAACCTACTTCTTTGTAAGCTAGAAAAAAGTGGGATAGATAGCTTTACCATTAGATGGATTCGCAACTGGCTGACAAACCGTACTCAATAATAGTCCTTAATGGGTCTAAGTCTACATGGAGAGAATAAGCAGTGGGGTGCCACAAGGTTCCATCTTAGGCCCAGTACTCTTCAATATCTTCATAAACAACTTGGATGAGGGAATAGAAGGGGAACTCACCAAATGTGCAGATGATACTAAGCTGGCAGGAATAGCTAACACTCTAGAAGATAGGCTCAAGATCCAGATGGATCTTGACAGACTTGAACTCTGGGCTCTATCTAACAAAATGAAATTCAATGTAGAGAAAAGTAAAGTCTTACACTTAGGTAAGAAAAACCAAAAGCACACATATAAACTGGAGGAAACCAGGCTTAATAGCAGTGACTGTGAGAGGGATCTTGGAGTCTTAGTGGACAATCGGCTAAACATGAGCCAGCAGTGTGCAATGGCAGCTAAAAAAGCCAATGCAATCCTAAATTGCATTAACAGAGGGATACAATCAAGATCAAGTGAAGTATTAATACCACTCTATAAAGCCCTAGTAAGACCATACCTAGAATACTACATCCAGGTTTGGTCACCACACTATAAAAAAAGATGTTGAGACTCTAGAAAAAGTGCAGAGGAGAGCAACCAGGATGATTAGGGGACTGGAGACTAAAACAGAGACTAGAACGGTTACATGAACTGGGCATGGTTAGTCTAGTGAAGAGAAGGTCCAGGGGAGACATGATAGCAGTGTTCTAATATTTGAGGGGCTGCCACAGAGAGGAGGGGGTCAAGCTGTTTTCCAAAGCACCTGAAGGCCAGACAAGGAATAATGGATGGAAACTGACCAAGGAGAGATTCAACATAGAAATGAGAAGGAACTTTCTGACAGTGAGAACAATCAACCAATGGAACAGCTTGCCTTCGGAAGTTGTGGGAGCTTCATCACTTGAGACTTTCAAGAAAAGATTGGACTGCCATCTGTGAGAAATGGTATAGGGTCTCCTGCTTGAGCAGGGGGTTGGACTAGATGACCTATAAGATCCCTTCCAACTCTGTTAATCTGTTAAGTATTTGATAATTTCATCTGGTAGAAGTGGAAGATGGACAAAGGAACCTGCTGTCCTGGAACTAACCTTTACCAAAATGGGGTCAGGTCAGTGTATCTCACCACCTAATCTATTTTACAGGATTTTTGTTTTAAGGATCAAATGATGAATAACAGCTCCATTTAAGCTGCCTTGAATTCTTACAGAAAAATCAGGGCATGAATGGAACTAATTAAGTATATGTGCTAGCTATAACCATATTTTGTCAATGTAAAAAGTTCAAAGATGATAAATCTAATCTTAAACTTGTTGAGAGCAAACTTGGTATTTTACTCTAACTGAATTAATGGCAGACATAACTACCACCACAAATGAAACTCAGCTGTTTCTTTTCCAGGAAAAATACCCTTCATGGAAACATTAAATATTGAATACACAGAAGAAATGATTTGTCAAGTGTAAGATACCTTTATTAACCTTTAGCTTTAAATGGTCCACTTAATTGGCATGTGGCTTGGGTCAAAGTTAATGGGAGAATTCTACAAAGGGGAGTTTCTAACACGCGTCAATGACTAGAGCTGTCTTTTCTGTTTAAATGCTTTAAACACGGAGTGACTGAGATATAATAATCTCAGCTTGAGGGATATAATTACAGATTTTCATGCAGACTTTGATAATTTTCAACAAGATAAATTGCTGGCAATTATAGACTATGCAGGACAGTGGCTTACATTCTGCTACCTTGGAAAAATATTGCTTTGCTTAAGGTACTTGAAGATGTCAATACATAAAAAGCAATTGTTTGGAACTTCTTTAAGGAAAACAAGCCATTGCTGCTTTTAAACATTTTATACAGAGGTACAAGAGTCACATTTCATATTATTGCAGCAAAAAAAGCCATTTTTTGGAGCATTATCTAGATAGACATTGAAACTCTTTGGTAGAATTGAACTAATGACATATACAGTATTTTGGAAATCATTTATCTCATAGGACAAGGAATCAATCAGTAAAGTGTATCTAAATACATACATCCCAAGTGATCTAAATGTATTTTCTTATCACAAAAATTTCAGCATAAATGGCAAAAGAAATAATATGCCTATCATGATCTTTCGGAAGAAATGCCTGCAGTGTATTCTGCACAATAACAGAAGCAACTTTATCTCTTTGATTATTTATGAGGAAAGTATCCTAGGTATTTAATGCAGATATTATTGCTATGAACAGTCACCTCAGCTGGATCAGATTCTGTCAGGGTTTTTTTCTGTCAGGTAGCTGGATGTACAAACAAGGTTGTATGAATGTCCAAACACTGGTCTTATTGGGAATTTTCCTCTCATTAGTACTTAAATGGGGACAAAGTTTTAAAGCCCTCTTTCTCATGCCATCTTGCCAATCCAGCCTCTCATCCCATTATTAAAAAAGAAGTACACATATCAGCCCTAAACGCATGAATCACTTCTTAATTTGATTCACTTTTCTCAAGTTGTTTAGATTTGTTCTCCACTGAGACATAATTAATTTTCATGTTGTGCATCAACTTGCTATGTGCCATCAATGGCCACTATTAATTTTTCAAAGCAGGGTTCAAGATCAATAGCAAACTATTATAATTGTTATGAATGCCTGACACTTAACAGGTTTACTTTACTTTGCTATTTGAGGGGTGAACGCACAATATATCATCTTTGCTTAGTGGTAATTATGCTACTTCTCAATTTTTATCCTAGCCTATATCTGTCCTTCTATACTCATATACTGTCAAGGTTCTGACTAACAAACCCAAGCAAATCAGAACTCTTGAATCTTAGCTCTTTCTCAAAGGTCTGGCTTCTTTAATGAGTACATCATATTGGCACAGCTTCAATGGAAAACCAAATTTAAATCTTTCCTGCAGTTTCAGTATACTTAAACTAGGAAATAACCCCATCCCCAAATGTCACAGGTCATATTGGCCAATTGGGTTAATTGGCGAGCTCTTCAGGGACTCCTTCTCCAACTTTATCTGCTGCCAGTAGAGACAACCTTGGCTCTCATGAAAAAGTTCTTTGTTGTGTCTAGCAATGCAATGTGTCTAGCAATGCATTTCAACTTCCTTCTCCCCTTCACCCGCTGTGTGGCAACTGAGGTACAGAAAGATGGCTGTGGCCAAATTCAGTTCGAAGTTGACATAAATAAATAAATAAATAAATAAATAAATAAATAAATAAATAAATACATTTGTTTTATTCTTTTATGATAAAATTCATAGAACTAGGTGTTTTCTAGTTTTAATCTGAACTAGAATTATCTAGAACTAAACTAACTAGAATTCCTAGTTATTATTTATGTTAAATACAGATAGTCCTTGACTTACGACCACAACTGAGCCCAACATTTCTGTTGTTAAGTGAGTTCTGCCCCATTTTACGATCTTTCTTGCCACAATTGTTAAGTGAATCATCACAGTTGATAAGTTAGTAACATGGTTGTTAAGCGAATCTGGCACCCCCATTGACTTTGCTTGTCAAAAGGTTGAAAAAGGTGATCACATGACCTTGGAACATAGCAACAGTCATAAGTATGTGTCAGTTGACAAGCATCTGAATTTTGATCTCAAGATCATGGGGATGCTACAAAGGTCATAAGTGTGAAAAACAGTCATTAGTCACTTTTTTCAGTGCCGTTGTAACTGAATGGTCATTAAACTGTTGCAACTCGACGACTAGCAATATTCTTGCAATATTCAGTACTTTAAAAATTTCTTCCCATTCAAGGATTGATTAATCTGGACATCTTTAATTCTTATGCTTTGTTATTTCAATCCATTGTGTATTTCTTTTCAAAATGCTTTGTCATTTTGACCCATTTGTACCTCTTGTGATCTTTTTTTTTCTTATGAGAATGAAAAAGTTATAATTAGTAGATTCTCATCTGGATATGGTTTGGTTACTACTATTGCACAGTTCCTTGTAACTAGGAGGGCAAGGAAGGGAAAGAAAGAGTCTTGGATTGGCCAGGAGTGTATTATGACCCAGGTGGTTGAGGCAAGACAGGCCTCTAGAGAGTTCTTTATTTCTCTTAATGAATGTTCAAGCCAATATCTCTCCGACGACTGGTAAGACTCCAACCCCATGCTACCCTGAAGGCAGCCACGCTCAGTCTCCCAAAGACACCCTGGTAGCAAAAAGAAAGCTCACAGAGTAGGAGCATGCCCACAGGGCAAGGTCTAGGGTTTCAGTTCCAATCCACAAGGCATAGTCCAGGCACAAGACAAGGGCAGTCTTCAGGATAAGAAACAGGTACCAACCAAGAAGCAGTTCCAAAGGCACAGTGAAGCAAAGGCCAAACATAGGACATAAGAAACGGGCTAGGTCCAAACGAAATGCGAAGAGCAATCTTCCAAGTGACGCAAGGCAAACAGCAACAGGCATGAGTCAAAGCCGGAAGCGTATAAGCCAAAGTAAACAATTGTTCCTGGCAAAGACTAACTTCCCATAGATTCTCCTTAAGTTACTCCCCACCAGGTGTTCCTTGTGAGGAGGGGTGGGGCAACCTCTTCCCGAGTAGCCTTGCAACCCTTCTCTGGGCTTGCCTACTCTTCACTATCCTTACCCTTAGATCGAATAGAGTAGGCAGCTGTTCCTCATCAGAGATCGGCTGCCTATCAGCACCACTGGCAGTCAGCAGCTGATCTCCTCTGTGTCTGGGCGGGCAGGCAGCTCTCCATCTGGGACCCAGGACAGCATTGTCCTCAGCTCCTGGTATACCTTTTGGATGGTCCCAGTTCCAGTTCCAGCTCCTCCTCCTTCGAACTGGCCTCTGATGGGATCATGACAGAATGAGAGGTAGAGGCCTGATTTGCTTCAGACAACTACTTTTAGAAACTAATTTAATGGGTGAGTATAGCTGACTATTACTTTTGGATAGACTGGGAAAAAGCCAGTCAAATTTCCACTGCCATAGGAAAATAACTATAGGAAAACCAATGGCAACTTGAAATATGAGTAATATGATTTATTACCAGATTTATGTAGCTGCCCATACTATAGTAGTAGTAAGAGCTCTGGCTAGCATACAAAACAGTAACACTAACAAAACTCCCAAACCAAAAATAAAATCAAGAAACCTCTGTAAAACTCTATAATATTCACAAAAACTCATGGCACCCCAGACTAGTACTTTCGCAACATCTGTATACCACTATGCTGCATTCTAGCCTCATTGTATGCTAGTGTTTTAGGAAGTGCCAGCTCTATGAGGCCTTCCAGAAGGAAGGAGGCTTGCCAGATTTCTGGGGGAAAGGGTGTTCTATAGGGCAGGAGAAGCTACAGAATAAGCGCAAGTCCCACTAGATGACACATTTAAGGGAAGGGACCTGGAATATGCCACCCTATCTGATCTGGTGGAACAGGAAGATACCCAGGGAGAAATGTCCTGCAGATAAATTTGGTCCAGGGTGGGTTCTACTTACCTTTACTACTTTTTGCGCAAGAGCAAAAGCTTCTGCACCTGCGCAGAAGCATTTTGATGATGTCGGGATCGGTGGGCGGAGCCTCCCTCTGGTTTTACTACCGGTTCTATAGAACCGGTGCCAAACGGGGGCAACCCACCACTGGTTTGGTCCCATGCCATTTAGGTCTTTAAAGGTGATAATCAGTACCTTGAACTGCATCTAGAAACTGGGAGTCAGTGCAGCTTGCACAGCAGTGGTGTAATATGAACAAAATATGGAATAGCCATCACTTCATGCATTGCCACATTCTGGACCAGCTGTAGTTTTGGGATGGTCCTCAAAGGCAGGCCCTTGTAGAGTGCATTGCATTACTCCAACTGGAAAGAGACCAGGACACGAATGACTACAAGCAATACTTCTGGGTCCAGGAATGGCTGCAATTGGTGCACAAGATAGATCTGTAAAAAGGCCACCTTAAAAAGCCTGTATTGGAGACCATGCATGAATAGGACTTATTTTCAGAACTTACTATTCAAACTGTCCAGACTGGACTTAGTGCAGAACTAAGGATGTTGAATATGCCTCATGCCCCTTACAATATGCTTACATAGTTTGTACATGTATAAGTACTGAGCAGAGTATATATCAAGATTAGTATAATAGAATAGAATGGCTAGAAATCTGTGTCTTTTTCAAGAGCAACATTTCATGTAAGTTAGAGGTCTAAAGCCAACGATACCGATTTTAGTACTTCATCATGGCCTATTGTATTGACTAGAGAGGGGCAACATGGTGAAGACAGAAAATCAAAGATTTAATCTGTGTCTTCTGTTTAATCTATGATGTGCTTGCTTTTTAAATGAGTTAGTTGGAAGGATGATACCAGGCTCCTTCTGATTTCAACTACAGATAAGAAATCTTATAGTGCTTTAATCTGAATCATATCGATAGTGCTATTGCTTTATATGGTGGTTCAGAAACTATAATCTGTTTTCAAAATCTTTATGAAGCCAGTAAAAGTTCATTATTTCCAATTTTGCAATATATTAGTATATATTATTAGTAAAATTTGTTAGAGGTTAACATTGGAATCACCATCTGTTGTCTAATTTATTGGTAACAGAAAGTTGCTGATGTGTTTATATGTGACAGATCTATAGCTGTCCTATCAGTTACAGATCAAACATATAAACAATATGTCAGAATGTAGTTATTTACATATGGGCTGCACCATATCAAATCAAGTGAGACTTTATATGTGGCCAAAGGTGTTTCCACAGAAAGCCATTTTTCAAATTGGGATTATCATCAGGACACATTGAGTCAGTGGTGTGAAAGGAAAGGAATCTATATCACAACAAATTATTTTTAAAATTATATGTATCAATAAAATCAACTACAGTGATGCATGTAATGTGTATTAGTGCAAATGATTTATAATACTTAACTAATGTCAAACAGCTGTGATTATCCATATATTGAATATATTATTTCTAGCCAATATTCTGGTCTCATAATCTACTTTGCCTGACATGTTTTTGACTCAATATTCTGGAAACAGTTGTGTTTTGTAATATATAATGTATGGTAGTACATAGACTTCAGAAATATTGTGCCATTTTGAAAACAAATTATATTGCATATAAAATGATCATCTTAAGATCATTTAAATATTTACTGAAATTTAATAACATTGGCATAGATATATGCCAGTTATTAAAGAAAACCACAATGAATAATGAAAGACTAAACTTTTGTGATTTTTAAAACCTTGGAAAAAGCTATAGTCCTAGAAAAAGAGAAATATGAGTGCTTGGCAACTGGCAACTATAGCTGCTGCATCCTGGGATCATATGATTGTGATTTGAAATGTTCCCAGCCTGCTTACAACAAACAAAGTTAATGGGGGGAAGTTAGATTTGTTTAACGACCATGCAATTCACTTAGCAACTGTTGTGATTTTCTTAACAACCATTACAAGAAAAGGTACAACTCACTTAATGACTGCTTCACTTAGCAACAGAAATTCCAATTGCAGTTGTAAGTCAAGGACTGCCTTTATCTACAAAAGTTTAAGTGAATTGGTTTATATATTGTTTATACAATGCAAGTAAGTATGTCCCTTAGATCAGGGGTATCAAACTCGTGGAGTCATGGCAGTGTCATGTGATGTATCATGACTTTCTCCCCTTTTGCTAAACGGGGTGTGGGTGTAGTCAGCGCATCTGGCCTACATGCCGTGAGTTTGACAGCCCTGCATTAGATAGTAGATTTTGGTCATACTAAGAGATAGCAAATTGTCACCTGATTCAATTTTTACTGCCATAATAAAAATTCCAAACTACAGAAGGGATTTTTTTATCATCTTGTTATTAATTTATGTTAATTTATGTTAATTTAATTTATGTTATTGGATTGTTACTATATTATCTCAATATAGTAATCAACTGATTTTCTTCTTTTAAAAAACACAAACAAGTAACATGAATTAAGTAACAGGAGGATAAAAATTCCCCTATTTCATTTCAGATCCTTCTTTTACAATAGAAAAGCTAATTAAAATAAAATATTTGGGGAAACTCGGGATAAACATTATACGGTGGATAGATAAGGGGAACTTGAATAAGTTACCAAGAACAATTTTAATTCCACACATATGAATTTTATTCAGAAATACATTATATCCATCTACTAATCAGGCAACATCTAACATTTTTCAATAAACTCAATATAGGCCTGAAAGAGCTTGTGTGGATAAGGGTTAAATTGCAGGATTGACATATATATATATAAACATGTAAACATATGTTCATATCCTCACTAGATCATGGAGTTCACCAGATTATCATCTTTGGGTCAGTAGCTACTATTGTTGTGAGGATATATGAAATACGTTGAACCACTAGGAAAAAACTGGGATTGCAATCTTTAATAATCTTTAATAATTCAATTTCTGTGAAAACGTTGCATACCAATGAAGCTTAAAATTTGTAATAATATTTATTTTTGTGCTTATCAAGTCAACAAATGTATTAATCTTCTCTGAAGAGATGATTAATACATGATTTATGAATACATAATGCCTGCAGTGGTCTGCAAGCTTTCGAACAACTGCTCTGTCCCCTTACTCCATTTTAATATGATTTTTAGTGCTGCTCAAAAGATAGTTTGGGTTCCCTCTGGTGGTTGATTCAATCTGTGACAGTCTTCTACAAAAGATGAAATCTTATTAATAAAGTTTGAACTTTGCTAAAGGAGCAAATAATAGCAATACTTTTCAAGTACTAAATCCTATTTACAATGAGGGATACATTTCCAAATTGTTGTTTTACTATCTGAAGTGTAACTGATGTGAACACAAACATCAGTACCAGCGGCAACAAAGCCATATCAAATGGCTTGCATCAGACTTTGAGAATGCACTGGTTCTTGCATTAGTATTGTGTTTTCCCGAAAATAAGACCTATCCCAAAAGTAAGCCCTAGCTTGGTTTTTGAGCCAATATAAGCCTTACCCTCCACAAAATAAGCCTTAGTTAAGACCCCCACCCACTCCTGGATGAATGGGGTGGGGGGAGGCGCATGGTAAAAATCAAGCTAGGGTGGGGATGGGAGGATGGAGCTGCCCTACTGGTACTTACCTTCAGACAGGTGCAGCCAGGCCTCGTACACCCCTACACCTGCCTCGCCTTGCCAGCCCACTTCTTCTGCAATCACTTGCCACATAACAGAGCTCCATCAGCTGCAGAGGCCTTTTGTGAAGGCCTCTGATGGCGAAATGAGGCCAGGGGGACCATGTGCGTCAATCTGGAGCTCGTTTCTCAACTGCAGTGGCCTTTTCTGAAGGTCTCTGACAGCAAAATGGAGGATGGGGGCAACATGCGCAAGTGGCGACAAATGGCCGCAGAAGAAGTGGGCCAGCAGCAAGCTCCTGCTGGGCAGGTCTGTTGGTGCCATCACCACGAGGTGACTCAGTGGAAGACATCACCCAAAAATAAGAGCTGGTGGTTTTTTTGGTGGAAAAAAAATATTAGATAGGGTCTTATTTTCGGGAAAACATGGTATTGAATATGCTATCTGATTTAGAAGATCTAATTCCTCAGGAACATGTTATTAATATTTGAATTTTTAGAAAGTAAAATTGTAGCTCTCACAACAGTTTAAGATTTTACAGTAGTCCTTGACTTATGACCATATTTGAGCTCGCAATTCAGGTTATAAAACGTGACAATCATTAAGCAGGTCATCAGGTGATTGAATCTCATTTTATGACTTTTTTTACCATCAACATCAGCACCACCAGCTGTCAGCCGTGGAGGCCATCTTTTCTTTGGATCTTCAGGGCTGCCACATTTAGTGCTGTAGGAAACTGGGAGGAGGGATTGCATGGAGTGGTGGAGATATCTAGCCATAATAACATTCCTTTCTCTGAGAGTCAAGGACTTTTGGGCCTGCACCTAGAGTGGCGTGACTGGGAGGCATCTCCAGTTGGACGGTGCATTGATTGGACCATGTGATGGACATGTGGGTGCAGGGGAAGGGACTTGGACTTTGTTTTGGGTGGGGAAAACCCGGAAGCTTTCAGATTCGGGTTTTCCCAGATGTGCCAATATGACATTTTTAATAAAATGGAAACTTGAGGAACTTCTAACCTTGGAGTCTTCTTTCGTTGGGGGTGTTACTTGGAACCCTGACACCAGCAACAAAACTACATCAAATAGCTTGCGTCAGACTTGAGGATGCACTGATTTTTGCATAAGTATTGATATGCTATCTGATTTAGAATATAATATCTCAGAAACATGCATCTTATTAATATTTGAATTTCTAGAAAGTAAGATTATAACTTGCACCACAGGTTAATATTTTACAATAGTCCTTGATTTACAACCATAATTCAGCCTGCAGTTCACGTTATAAAATATGACGATCATTCAGCGGGTCATCAGGTGAATGTTTCTGATTTTATGATCTTTTTTTGGCTGTCAAAATCCTGTGATTATAAGTGAACTTATTGTTCACTATAGGATGCAACCTTATGCTCTAACAGTATAAATTGTATCTAGACTTCAACAGTTATTTTATATATATAGAGAAAGGATGTCAGGAAAGAGGATTTTTGGGAAACAGAAAATGAATTCTTAGTTCAGCAGTTAAGAGTCATTTTCTAGGGGCTATGGGTAGCAACACTATGCCAGAACAAACTCTTTTGTCATGCTTACAACTTACCCATTAAGTAACAGCAGGTATTTTCTCTGGAAGAAATCCCAGAGGACCTGCATAATTATGGGAGATACAGCATAACAACTCTGTTGGCTGCGCCTGTATTGAAATCCCCATTTCATAAAATGATTTACTGTTCCACCCCACAACCCAACCCTTTAAGTAAAGCTTTTTAAAAATGTATTTTACATTTATTGCATATTTATTTATAAATATTTATTGCACATTTATAAATATGGCAGATTCTGAAAGCCACAAATGACTTTGGCAAAAAGGATTACTATGGAATAGGTACAGTAAATGTAAATGTAAATATTTGAAGTACAAAAACCTTGCTAAAAAAGCACAAAAATGTATGGCTTACTGCATTACTATCATGATAGGAACTTGTTTTCAAATCAGGAGGATGGGGAAGAAAGGAGCCAAAACATCAAGTGTGAAGAGTCCTGTGGCTGGACAATACTGGGACTGGTGACCCCACTCTGATTTTGACAGATCCAGCAAGTTCACAGAACCCTTTGTTCACACTCACTGAAATAACTCAGACTTAAAATGTTTTGGTGCTTAGTCTTAATGGGACCGAAGACTTGCGAGCTGACCTTTGCAGATCTGAGAAACAAGCCAAAAGGCATGGAAGCCAAGAAAGCAGACTCTGCAACTATTGTCTGATGAGTCTCAGATGTGCACTGTATGAGGTTCAGTATGCCTTATTTACTGTGCTTATTTCTGTTTGACATGCCAGGCCTAATACTGCTCCTGTAACTTTCTGCAGCACAGAATATTTTTCCTATTCCACAAAAAGGAATAGTATCTAGGTTGGTCATCCACACAATAACAGGTGCTGCTTTCATTATTATATAAATATATGCTGTGTAAGGATTGCCTCTCCTTCCAACTTAAGAAAGTAAAAACTCTTGGTTGTTCAAAAGGATCCTTTTATTAAGCAGAAGTGATAGCCACCCAGTTAAAGCAAGATCTGAATACCCTTAGGCAAGACAAGTAGGATTAAAGCAGTAGAGACCCCTCCCTTTAAGTCAGAATGCAGATTTTAACCAATAGACAAGTATGAAGATGCTTTCTTTCCTAGTTTCCGTGAGAACCTGAACAACCATGCATTCACACTGTTATCCTTTAAAGTGAAACAACCCACATGGCTATCATAAAAATTCCTCCAGGTAAAGAGGATCTCAGGGCTCTTTGGTGCCAGGATGTAGGTTGTAAAATATCTGTTGACACAGGCAATGCTAGTAAATCGAATCCAAGTCTCTCCCTTCCTCCAACTGAATGGCAGTATCACTTTTAGGGATCTGACATGCTGCATCCTTCACATTAGGGAAGCAAGAAGTAAATTCAATTTTATACCCATACTTTTAATGGTTCTCCAAAGTATGTGGGTTTAAAATATGGAAATGTCCATAGGGAGATATTCTTTTGAAAGCCAATTTGGTGCAGTGGTTAAAACACCAGGCTAGAAACTGGAAGACTGTAGGTTCTAGTCCTGGCCTAGATGCAAGCCCAGCTTACTGACTTGAGCCAGTCACTCTCTCTCAGCCCTAGGAAGGAGGCAATGGCAGACCATTTCTGAAAAACTTGCCAAGAAAACTTTAAGGTTACTCTAGGCCAGGGGTGTCAAACTCGATTTAATTGAGGGCCACATCAGGGTTGTGTTTGATCTTGGGGGGCTGGGGTGGGCGTGGCCAGCTCAATATCACTCATTGGGGGCACCTGTGGAGGCCTGAGCACTCTGCCAGTGAAAATGGGCTCCCAAGCTCCAGTTTCAGTTGCAATGGCCTCTTGCAACCCTCTATCAATGAAGGTTGCCAAACAGAGCTTGGGAGGGCTGCACACACTCCTCCCAAACTTCATTTTCAATGGCAGAGGCATTGGGGAGCAGTTCTTCATTGTTTCCAGGTAGATCCTGCGGGCAAGACCTAAGCACCCCGTGGGCCAGATCTAAGCACCCCACGGGCTGGATCCAGCCTCCGGGCATTGAGTTTGACACCCTGCTCTAGGCAGTTGAAAGGAATCAAAGCTCACTAGAAGCTCTATCACCCTCAAAACATATTACATATTATTAAATAATTAAAAAAATACATGTCAGAAATATAGCAACAAATGCAAAGAGTAGAATGGCTGCTAAGGATAAGAAGTGATAGGAAATGTTACTTATGTACTTTACCAATGAAGTAATACCATATAGCAGTCTAAAATATTTGTCTGGGTGAGTTGAGCACTTTATATGCACTTGATTCAGATATTAAAGTTGCTTAGCTGCATCACTGCCTTATATGTGTAAAATAACAAAAATGCTTTTTCAGCAAGATAGCAGAAAAACTGACCTTGTAACAGAAGTTTACAAAGCTCCCAATGTTTAGGATGCCTAAAGTATTTATACAAATGCATGGATAGGATTGGTGCTAGACACCTATTCCTTCACAACACAGCAGAGCACAATGTTGTATACATTGTGAGGTTTACAAAAGATCTCTGTTCTGTAAAGCATTTTTTGGAACCTTGCAGACACGATGCAATGTATAATCTATTCTAAAGACATTTTGTTGTAAATCTGAAATTATTTTGTAGCCCAGAGTCATGGTTTATAGATAATGGAGTGTGATAATAATGAAAAATGAGTGATTTATCTAACAGGTAAATCCCCAGTTCCTGCTAACTCAATGTTAGTCATGGGAAGATTATGATATGAATATTCATTTATGCCAATAGTTTTTAATAGACATTTATATAAGGAGTATTAAATATACTGAGATATAAAATTAAAACTGATGAATGCAAACCTTAACATCTTTTTCTTTACTTTATACTGTATATTTGAAATTAAGATGGTTAACAGAACTAAGTAAACAAAGCATTGTGCATATTCTTTTTCGTTAGTATCTACTGTATTATCTTCTGCAGAGTATCAATATTTTGTACCCAAACACTGCAAAGTTGATGTTAAAATATTTCCTAGTATCATATAAGAAAGAGCAACAAAAGGCAGTTAGTATTTGAACAACCAATCATCATAGCAAACTTAAACTCAGGCATACAAATTTGTAATCAATAGCAAAAATCTAAAAATGAAAAATGTGAACATCTCCAAGACCTATAATCTTTTATGGATTTTATTATTTCTTTTTTCTGGGTTTATGTGAATATACTCTGAAAGTGGCTTTAATCCTTTGGTATTGTTGTACTCCTGTCAATATATGCAATATTCAGAGAGGTTGTAAATTGATGTTTGGCACCTCTTCAGAGATAATCTAGCACATATTTTACTCTATCTTTGAGAGCAAGGTAAAGACTATGAAGATGCAACAGAAGTTAAGATCCAGAAGAACTGCTATAGTACCCACTCTCTGGAACATCTTAAGGTAAGATTTTCCCCCACTCTCTTATCCTGCAAGAGCCTAAAGCAGGGGTATCAAACTGGGAGCCCGTGGGCCGGATGCGTCAGGTGCAGGCCACGCCCAACCCAGCTCTGGGGAATGGGGAAAATGTCATGAAACATCATGTGACAGCAACGTGACGCAGTGAGTTTGACACCCATGGCCTAAAGACTTGGCTCTGCTGGTTAGCCTAAGAGGTCCATATGGGAAAATGTCACGGTGGAGGTGGATGCTAGATTGATGGCAGAATCTACCTTCCCACCCTGCTCTCCATTCATCAATTTTTTTACACAACATATTTTTCTCATTGTATTGCTTTATTGTCATTTTTTTATTGTTTTATTATTTTGCTTCTGTTCTGTTTATACTCTTTTCATTTTTCTTCCTTTTTTATTGTAAGTCATCTAGAGTAGCCCCATGGCAGCAAATAAATTTAACAAATAAGTAAATATTAAATAAGATGAGAAGCAGGAGAAAAGATTATTCTGTTGGAAATAATGTGTGCAGAGTTAGACCATGGCTTGAGAATGAGTGGGTGTGAAAATTCAAAGGACACAGAATCTATATGACAAGCATAAATAAGACTGATGACTATTAGAAGAGAACAGGAAAAACCTTCAGGGGAAACCTCCAAAGATTACTAATATTAATGGACAAAAAAGGGCAAGGTTAGGTCTTTGTTATATTGCTATGGTAGCTTGGTATATGGTTGCTATGGTAGCTTGGTATTTTTCTCATTTCCCTTTGACCCATTAATTGGCATTTTAGAAAAGGACAAACCAATATAGAAAGTATGTTAAATTGAAAATTATATATATTTATAAATATAATAAAACGTGTTAAAGGATAAAAGGAATATGTATATATATATATATATATATATATATATATATATATATATATATATATATATACACACACACACACACATTACATATATGAATAATAGATTAAATCGATGTTAATGAAGAACAAAAATAGAATATAGTAAAAGATACTATATATTTAAAGATGTACATAATGTATAAAATAATAGGCAATAGATTGGAATTATGAAATTTGAATTGTTACTGATAGTTGAAAGCTGTAAAAATGAAAATGTGCTTTTAAAATTAAAAATGGTTGAATAAAGACTATTTTAAAAACCTTTTTCCTATTTTCTTCCTTCTTGTTCTTCTAGTCTTCTACTCTTGAATCTCCCTGCATTCTCCATGTGACTTGATCATTCCCTAATCAATGACGAGATTAAGTCTGAGAGAGAGCTCAACTAAGGTTTATCTTTATCTGACCATATTTTAATTGTTTGTTTGTTTGTTTATTGTATGGCTATTTATTTATTATTTATTTATCATATGGCAGATTCACATCACATTTCATAAAAACACAAGATATAAAAATACAATATGATGTGTCAGTCTAGATCGTGGGTGTCAAACTTGTGGTATTACGTTGTCATCACCTGACCTTTCATGACGTTTTTCCCCTTCGTGGAGCTGGGGTGGACATAGCCTGTGTGTAACACATAAGCTCTATTTTGGCACTCTGACACTATATGTTGGATAGTTGGCCACTAATATATATTGTTTACAATTCTTCCTGTTTCCAATTCTCAAGACTTTTGTGAAGGTCCTTTCTCTCAATAAATAAAAAGAATCATTGCATCTAACTCTCTCCTTGACTGGCGTTATTAATCCAATGTCTTGGCTGCTGAATCTCACCACAATATTTTCTCTGTTATACTTTCTAGGATTTTCTCCCCTATGTTCTTATGGTCCTATTGAGTTAAAATTTATCTATGTATAAGAAATGTATAAAAACCTGTATAAATATGTTGTGGGGATGAGAATGTAGCAAGGTGAAGAGAAATGGCCACATTATACTTTTCAAATTCTGTAATTTAAAGTAAAATACTATTGCCTTTCACCCTGCTTGCAAATTCATGGAAGTAAGAAAGTAGATGATAACTGGACACAAAGTTTAAAAAAATATCAATCCTTTCTCAGATTACACTTAAATTTTACTACCGTGTTTCCCCGAACACAAGACACTGTCTTATATTTTTTTGAACCCTGAAATTAGTGTTTGGCCTTATTGCCATGTGCTCAAAAACTCGATTGGGCTTATTATCCGGGGATGTCTTATTTTGGGGAAAACAGGGTAATACAGAACAAAGCAAAATATTTTAACATTGAACATAAGGATATTTGTGAAAAATGAACCAAAAGTTAATTTTAAGAGGGCCTGCCATTATAGATATACTGTGCTTAAAAGATCTTATGGAAGAACAAGTTATACTGGAGGAATATAAATCTGAAAGTGGATTTAAAAATGACAGACTGCCAGAATGGTATGGAAACAGATGCTACACTGGATATATAAATGAAACTGGCTGATGTCTTAATAATTAAAATGCACGTACACATAAAAAACCAAAAGGTTGATCTGAATAACTTTCATATATTGGATTTACAAAAGTGTTTGTGAGAAGGGACAAAAAAAATAAAAATAAAGTGTTGGGACATAATTAAAAGGCATTAAAGACCAAGATTGTTAAAAGTAAGAAATTAAAATGGATTTATTTGATCAAGATTAAACTTAGATAAATTATTATCTGTTAATATGTTTACAGACAAGTGATGGAATAGTGAAGAGAGATGATCTGTTGAATTTTAATAGGTGGTGGTAATTCAGTAAAACTATATTGTAGTGATGAAGAAGAAAGACATTTCTTTATATATTTATTTCCTTTTTCTTTACTGTATTCTTATTTTTTCTTTCTTTTATATTTTTCTTTTTTGCACTTATTTTATATTATCTTTATTTTGTTTGTATTAGTTTATATGTTTTAATTGTAAGGTGAATAAAATTATGTTTAAAATAGGAAAAATAATTGCCGAGAACAAAGAGTTAAAACAAAAAACACAAAAGTAGGAATTAATTCAAATTTAGAAACAATGTGTCATTTTAGGAATAAAAGGAATGGAAAGGATGTTTTTATTCATCTTAATCATTATTTTATATTTATGGCTGTTCATTTTTATTTGCTACATTTTACTATAATCACTATATTTTTAGTATATTTCATTCACTATAATAAAAATGAAGAATATTTTTTTTTAAAAAATCATATAACCCAGCAACCCTTGCTGGAGTTGGTTAAAGTTGGGATTCATTAAAAAAAATAAAATGATGGATGCAGGACAATGTAACAAAACATGTGTCCTCTTGAGTCCAACATGAATAATTCATTAAACTTATTAATAAAGTTGATTACCTTCAGTGAGATGTAAATGCAACTGAGTTGCTCAGATCCCAACATAATGGCTCTGCTTGAGTGGGTAAATCTGTGTTAGTGTGACTAATAAAATGGACTGGTAGAAGATACAGCAAAAACAAAAGGAACTAATAGGTAGTCCTCCAGCTATAACCACAATTGAGCCCAAAATTTATGTTGCTAAGAGTGACATTTGTTAAGTGAGTTTTTTCCCCATTTTACAACCTTTCTTGCACAGTTGTTACGTGAATCACTG
Organism: Arizona elegans; assembly: GCA_022577455.1. NCBI lineage: Eukaryota > Metazoa > Chordata > Lepidosauria > Squamata > Colubridae > Arizona > Arizona elegans. Next base: position 22,741,075 of record JAKOOJ010000002.1, read on the forward strand.
CAGTTGTTAAGTTAGTAACAGAGTTATTAAGTGAATCTGGTTTCCCGATTGACTTTGCTTGTCAGGTCACAAAAGGTGATCACATGGCCCCTGGACATTGCAATTGTCATAAATATGAGTCAGTTGATAAGTGCCTGCATTTTGATCATGTGTCCACAGGTATGCTGCAATGATCATAAGTGTGAAAATGGTCATAAGTCACTTTTTTCAGTACCATTGTAACTTTGAACAGTCACTAAATGAAATATTGGAAATTAAGGACTACCTGTAGTTTACCTATAGCCATGACTCCTTACTACAAGAAACTGAAGCTAATCTTTGCCAACTTGCATCTTTAACTCAGGAAATGTGATCCAGGTTATGGAAAAGGACTGAGTGTGGAAATAACAATACCGCAAGTAAATGGAGAGATTTGGCTTTTTCATTACCTGTATGGCAAAGCCAGTGCTACCACGTTGTATTTCATACTCTGGGAACAAAGTCCTTGGCTGAAGCATATTAAATGTCATTGGGAGCTTTGAAGATTAATTCTTGGGGGTTTAGGGACAAAAATCCAGAACAAATATGGAATAAAATCAATGTCCTTTGCTATCACATACTCATGCTTAAAATATGTAACATAAGCGAAATGAGCTTAAGTTCTCATATTGCAGGAAGTACTCAAGGTTTTAGGTTAGCCAGATTCTGGGACAAATGGAATTAAAAGAATCAAAAGAAGATGCAGTTAGAAAAAGAATCATTAGCAAGAGCTCCTTAAAAAGTTACATATGAAAAGGAAGCTCCAGAAAATTCCAGTAAGAGAGAAAGAAAAACAGTATCAAAAACCAGCACAGTTGCACAAAACAAAGATCTGAAAACCAGAGTAGAGAATACAATGTAAATGAAAAGGGAAACAGGTTATTAAGTATATATAGGTAATGTGGAAATGGTATCAGAAACATTTCCCTATTTGCCTTATTTCATCATTTCTTCTTTAAACTCAGATAAGCAGCTAAATTTTATTAAAGACAAGTCTTTGCTTCAATGATACTTCAGCAAAAGACAATGCATTTCATATAGTAAAATTTACTAAAGGAGAAACATAGCCGATGCTTCACCAGAACTCGTCACCAGTGATGAGAATATGTTTGGATTTATTTTTTTACTGCCATAAATTTATGAAACGCATGTCCAATTTTCTCTGAATCCTTTAGTCCTCAACATTTAAAATGATCCATGATCACATGATGCAATCCTTTTTTCCATCCTCGGCAAGGCACATTACTATTACACACTCCTAGCTTCTAAACTATAGAGTCAGCCATGACTGAATGGATACCATCATCATCAACTTCTAGCCAGTTTCTTTCTATACTTGAATGGCTCTTAGCTTGGTAATTTCTTATGGACGGAGACATTACACTACTTTACACACAATGCTACATTGAAAAACAGTTGTAGAATGGATTTCCCACCTACTCCTCCTCTTAGCTGAAGATTTGGACATACTCTTGAATCAGTTCTACAGTAGCATATTCAGTATCCTATGACTATCACTAAGTATTGTATCTAATGATTTATGATGAATGTGTTTTTATGATAACTATGATCATGATTTATCACTTGTTGCTTGTACATATACTGAGTGCTTATGCACAGGAGACGTCCAATCACGCTTAGCCAATAAAGAATTCCATTCCATTCCATTCCAAATGGCATTTATTGTTGTAGTATATATGAATAATCTTGAAATATGTCAGTGTTTGTCTCTGCTATTTCTTACATTCAAAAAAAGGACAGGCTTGAGTTTGTTTCTTATATTTTCTTCTTTCCAAGGTCTAAGTAATATTTACTGAACCATCTCCCTTCTCCTCCTCCCTTAATAGTTCATTCATTCTTTTCCCGTTCCCAGAGCCAAGTTTATATCCCTTTACCACCATTCTTCTGAATATAGGATTACGTTGAAAAAGAAAGGACACTTGATATGTAAATAAACTAATGGCCCTGAACGCAGGTTTAGCGCTGCTCTGCAATTATGTTAGCCCAGAGTTGAAAAGCAACGTAAAGAACAACTGATAGGCTTGAGGAGAGTTGTTGCTGCTTGACTTTAAACTCCCATGCTTCCTTGCTGATAAGTTAATGCTCAGGCTGAATCAAGTTTCTGAGCAGGATATGAGGGAGAGTCTGGTTTAAAAGAGCGGGACTCTTCCAGTGCTGGAAGCAGAATGGTCCCAGAGGATGGGATTTTGTACTGGGGAGAGAGGAGTATGGTGTCAACTGGATCCTACCATGTGGCGAGGGGAGTCACTTGACTGTGTCACTGACTGAAGAAGATCAGATTATATCCATGGCAATATCTGGATCAGGAGAAAGGGGGTTGTAATAGTGGTACACATAAGGATAACTTTAGATATCGCTGGGATATGAACATGCAGGAAGAAAAAGAAGAGTTTGTGCTATGGTTAGACACAAAGTGGGATCTCAAGCTCTCAGCCCATAATTTATATCATATAGTTGTCCATCTGACCTTGAGATCTTTCTCTCTCTCTCCCTTCCTCTCCCTCTCCCTCTCCCACACACAAATTTCAAAACACAACTGTAGTAACTATCACCAAATAGAAGGATGGGGCCAGAAGAGACTTGAAAGTTGTGGGATCCTCCCACAACTTTCAAGTCTCTTGAAAGTTTAGGGACTTTCAAGTCTTTTGAAAGTTTAGGGACTTTCAAGTCTCTTGAAAGTTTAGGGAATGCTTAGGGACATTCATGCCAAAGCAGATACGAATTCCAGATTATTCCATACTCTTTTATTTAGGATACAGAGGTATACTACTATTAATTTTCTCATCATTTCCATCACCCATCTCCTCCCATTTATGACTGTATGACTGTAACCTGATTGCTGGTATCCTTATGATTTATATTGATATTGTTTCCTGATTGCTTATTTCTAACCTATGACTATCATTAAGTGTTGTACCTTATGATTTTGACGAATGTATCTTTTCTTTGATGTACACTGAGAGCATATGCACCAGGACAAATTCCTTGTGTGTCCAATCACACTTGGTCAATAAGAATTTTATTCTATTCTATTCAGAGCACAAAAAGGATACGAGGTCAGGGATCAGTTTGCGGGAAGGGGGAGCGGGGCTGAATAGAGAAGAGCCACATGTCTCGCGAAGCCTGAATACCGACGGGGAACTGAAACTTGCCAGCCCACTCCCTTTGGGTGGATTCCCCCCCCCGCCCCGCCTCGCCCCGCCTCGCCCCCGCATTGCACTTGCTGCCATTCTCCCTAATGGTTCTTTCCACGCATAAACGGAGCCTTGGCAAATCCTCTGGTGGAGTGGAGACGAGGGTGATCCCACCTCCTTTGTCATCGGGCTATTTCATCCCGGAGAGAAGCCCCCAGCAGTTCCATCGACGCCCGTCGGCGAGCAAGGAGAACAGCGGGAGGGAGCGGAAGAAGCAGTGCAAAGACCGCGCGGGCCAGGCAGGGCTCAAACATCTGCGCCGCGCAGTGGGCGCGCGCCTTTCCGCGGTTCTTTCGGCAGGTGGAAAAATGCGCAACTCGACCGCAGCCGGGAGTTCGAAAAGCTGAAAGAAACCTTCCGAAACTAGCGGCGCTCGTTCCGGCCGGAAAGCGAAACTAGTTCGGCTCATACGGAAGTTCTCGGCGGTTAAAAAAAAAAAAGGCAAGCCTGGTTCGGCTCCAAGAGCGGCTCCGCAAGCTTTCCTCTCCCCTCCGCTTCAACTAAGCCCCAAAGTGGTCTAAAGACGAGGCCGCCCAGCCTTTTTATTTAATGTTAATTATTACGGAAAGCTCGTTCCGCTGGCCGTTCGCAGCCCTCAGCACAAGACGCCGCCGCGGCCAGGATTTTGCACCGGTACGGTAGCGCCATGGACGTGACTCCGGCTCCATCATGAGCAAGCGGCGTCCGGCTCGCGGACCATGTCCCATGGTAAGGCGAATGGCGCGCCCTCGCCGCGTCTCCATATCCGGGAAGAGCGTGCGCCACGCGCTCTTTTGGGCTGGCCAGGCGTCGGCGGACGGAGGAGCGGAGGAGCCTTTCCCGCCCCCTCAGCCTGCGACCCACCTGGCTTCTTCACGGCCCGCGCCGTTCTCGGCGTCCTTCTCTGCAGCAGCTTCGCCGAGTGTGGTGTCAGGTTTTGCGGGCTTGCGCCTCGCCTTTTATCCCTTTTAGCCACCGGCGGGGCTTTCCCAATTTCTAAGAGAATGAAAGTGGAAGCGCCTTATTCCCAGCAGCTCTGGGAACAAAATACCCGGAATGTCCCGAGGGGAAGCCAAGGGAATGGATAGTGGGAAGAGCAAGGCAGGTCGAACGAACCCTTGTCATTAACCCTCAGTATTTTGGCTCCTGTTTGGGAAGCCTCCGGCGGCTTCACACACCCAGAATACCGAGAAAACCCACCTCTTTCCGATTTAGTCGGGCCAAATTCCAGCTGCTGCGGCGTGGGTTCTGCAGACCGAAACTGAATCGGGGGTTTTGTGCACGCTATTTTTTTTTCCGGCTTATCCCTCGCCTTTCCCCCCAATAAACCTTTTTAAAGTTAAAATAAATTAATTAAAATTAAAAGGCCATAGCGATGAAGGTGACATTTCAAAAGCAGTCACGTTTGAGATGAATTTCCGATAGTAGCCAATCGATGATAATTTTGATAAATTTGAAGAAGAGGCCTGTGGTTTTCCATAAAGAAAAACAACAACAAGGGAGGTATAGAGAAGATTTATAGACATACAGAGTTTGAACCAAAATCAGGCTCCCCTGGTTGTTTTGCAAGCAGGTAACATGCTCTTTTCAAATGTCAAATAGAAAAATGTAATAGGCTCTGAATTGCCATAATCTCAATATAATCCCAGAAGTTTTCATTCCCTGGAATGTTTGCTAAAGATAACATTTTAAAAAGTGTTCATTTCCTATTAAACTATTATGATAGAAAAATCATAGGTTTTGTCTTTACTCACATTCTTTATTTTAACAGAAGCTTAATCTATAGTAAGGTAAAGGGGAAAAGAGGCTTGTAATGCTTGCTAAAATCTATGGGGCTGCTAGGCTTTCTGGAAGTCATGTGTCTGAGCTGAAGCATGTTTCAGTTTCATTGCATCCAGGCTGAATGAGAATTATAAAACTGCCAAGTTCCAATGTTTGCTTTTAGTTCCCAGAAATGATTGGACTATGCCCGCTAATTCAATAAAGTTGCCAGCTGACGATCAGAATACTGTATTGGAAAGGTATATATAAACTGTGGCTCCCCATTCATTTGCCATTCATTGATGGGAGTTCTGTGTAACTTTGCTCCTGCCAGCTTTTTGCTCAATTGCATGTTTATTCACATGCTCATGAATCCCTAATCTCTCTGAATTGTTGAACTGGCTGTAAAAACAATGTAAGAAATTACTGTTTAGGAACAGGTTGAAATTAAGAATTATTTCTGAATGTGCTGAGGATTGTGTTAATGATACAGTACCCACCCCCAATGGATTACCCAGTCAGAGTGCTGTCTTCCTTAGTATCGTCACTTTTTTATATACAGGTAGCCAGTGGTGGGATTCAAGTAATTTAACAACCGGTTCTCTGCCCTAATGATTTCTTCCAACAACCAGTTTGCCAAACTGCTCAGAAAGTTAACAACCGGTTCTCCCAAAGTGGTGCGAACTGGCTGAATCCCACCACTGCAGGTAGCCCTTGATGTATGACCACAATGGGGTCCAGAATTTCCATTGCTAAGCAAGGTGGTTTTTAAATGAGTCATGCCTGATTTTACAACTTTGTTGGCTACAGTTGTTAACCAAATCACTGCAGTTGTTAAGTGAGTCACACAGTCGTTAAGTGACTCTGGCTTCTTTCATTGACATTACTTGTCAGAAGTTGTCTGAGGAAGTTGCAAATGGCAATCACCTGATCCGAGGATGTTGCAATTATCATAAATATATGCTGATTACAAAGCATCTGAATTTTGGTCAGATGACCATGGGGCTGCTGTGACAGTCATAAGTGTGAGGACCAGTTGTAGGTCACTTTTTTCAGTGTCGTAACAGTTACTAAACAAATGGTTATAAATTTAGGACTACCTGTTTACTTGTAGTGCCTAATGGAATATAAAGTGGGAACCTTTTTTCAGAAGCAACTATTTTATTTGGGCAGAAGGGCAAGCCAGTCAAGAATTACCAATATGTATCTTCTAAATCAGCAGTCTCCAACCTTCCCTGTGAATGACGGGCAGGCACACCCCTTGTGCAAGGAGTACTTCATGTGCAAGCACGAGGGGAGCATCGTGCGTGAGTGCAAGCTCCTGCTGCTTGTGCAAAGGAAGCTTTGCGTGCATGTGATCAACTACCACTTGCATGGCCCAGTCCCAAACGGGCTGCAGCCCAATAGTGGGCCATGGCCCAAGGGTTCAGAATCCCTGTTCTAAATGCTACTTAGGAAGCTACAATCCCATGTGTTTTCAATATGTGCAACACATGTAAGAAAGAGGTGGGTGGTTGATTGTCCAGTTGCACTGAAAGTAGCTGCTGACAGTCTATGTGGGATTATTCAACTATCCTATTGAGTTTAATTATACGTACTACTAGTTAAATTCATGGAAGAACATAATCTTAATTATACTATTTTAAGAATAATCTGTATTAAACTCATTGGGATTTTTTCCATAATTTTTGTTAAAGATTTAGTAACAATAATAAAAGTAAAATCAACTCTGAAAAAGGAGAAATAGAAAGAAAGTTGTTGTCAGTTGTGAAGTCGTGTCTGATTCATCACGACCCCATGGACAACGTTCCTCAAGGCTTTCCTGTCCTCCACCATCCTCTGGAGTCTATTTAAGCTCACACCGATGGCTTTAGTGACTCCATCCAGCCATCTCGTTCTCTGTTGTCCCCTTCTTTTGCCTCAGTCGTTCCCAGCATTAGATAGCATTAGATAAGTCTTCACTCTTATAAGGTTACAATCTCTTCCCATAACACATTTCTTATTTATATGCAAATCATAAATCATCAACTGTTCAATCCTGATGTCAGGAAAATGTCTCTAAAGGGCTACCAGAGGTATATAGAAAAAAGTCTTGTTTTAATCTTCATCTGATAAATTAACCACATTGCTGACATTTCTGAGGTGATAGTTACTAATGTCTAGTCCCATTCTTTGAAAATCTCTTGAAGTGTTTAGAATGTTAAAGCGCCTTATGTCATTTTATAAGTTGCCATACCAAATGCAAGTTTACACTTTTTTTCTGTTTGGAATCTTTTGTCCCTCTAGTGTGTAATTTTTGAACTCATAGTCTCAAGTTTCTCGTACAACTTAGACAAAATACCCCAGTTCCCATAAAATGCTGTTTATTTAATTTAATCATTTACAAAATCTTACAGTAAAAGTCTCAATTCTTAAATCATGTATAATTTCCTAAGATCAAAATCTTAATTGAGTTTTTTGCCATTTATTTCCAATTCTTTAAAATTTAAAATTTAAGTTTAAAATTTTAAACTTATAGTCAGTTTTTCCTTTGTTCAGGAAGAAAGGTAAACTCACCAAGTGGCTTTTCAAACTTCTTGTTCCAAACTCTAATAGCCTTAAAGTAGTAAATAAATAATTTCAGACATTGATTAGAAAGGTTAGCAAGATGGTAAACATGATAAATTCTTCATCTCCTAGCACTCAGACCCACAGGAAACTTCTCTTATCTATCTGGAGCATGTGGCCGATCTTTATCTTCTCCTTGTCCAGAGAGGTTCTGAAGAAGTGGTCCACTTGTTTATTTATTTATTTATTTATTAAATGTATTTATATGCCGCCATTCTCCCAAAGGACTCAGGGCGGCGAACACAAGTTAAGAAACAAGTACAATAAAATCATAATTTAATCCAAATAATTAATTAGTAGTAAATAATAAAGCCCGGAATCAGTCTCAGCCTATTTGTTTGAAAAGCCAAGTCTTCAAGTCCCGACGGAAGGAGCGGAGATCAGGAGCCGTCCGGAGCTCAGTAGGCAATTCATTCCAGAGGCTGGGAGCACCCACAGAGAACGCCCTACCCCTGGGCATAGCAAGACGACATTGGCTCGCCATCGGAACCCTGAGGAGAGCGGCCCTATGTGAGCGAACAGAACGGTGAGAGGCAGTCAGGAGAAGGTCATGCAAATATCCCGGACCTAAGTCATGAAGGGCCTTATAGGTGAGGACTAGCACCTTGAAGCGGACCCGGAGAACCACTAGTAACCAGTGCAGCTCATGCAGGAGTGGTGTTATATGGGAGTAACGAGGGGCTCCCATAACAACCTGTGCAGCTGCATTCTGGATCAGCTGGAGTCTCCGGGTGCATCTCAGGGACAGGCCCATGTAGAGGGAATTGCAGTAATCCAAGCAGGAAGTAACCAGGGCATGAGTGACTGTGCGAAGGTCATCTCAGTCCAGGAAAGGGCGCAACTGGTGCACCAGGCGAACCTGTGCGAAGGCCCCCCTGGTCACGGCCGTTAGATGGTCTTCTAGGGATAGCCGAGCATCCAGGAGGACACCCAAGTTGCGAGCCCTATCAACGGGTGCAAGTTTTTCCCCATCTATCAAAAGTGATGGAGCCTCTGAAACCCGAGATGCCGGCATCCACAGCCACTCAGTCTAAGCGGGATTGAGTTTGAGTCTGTTTCTGCCCATCCATGCCTGTACCTCCTCCAGGCAACGGGACATCACAGAAAGGGCATCTCTGGGGTGGTCTGGGGTGGAGATGTATAATTGGGTATCATCAGCATATTGATATCTCACCCCAAAGCCACGAATGATCTCACCCAGTGGCTTCATATAGATGTTAAAGAGCAGGGGGGAGAGAACCGACCCCTGAGGCACCCCACAATTAAAGGGCCTCGGGGTGGATCTCTGCCTCCCGCACATACAAACTGAAAGCGACCCGAGAGGTAGGAGGAAAACCACCATAAGACAGTGCCTCCCACCCCTAACCCCACAAGTCGCTGCAGTAGGATACCATGGTCGATGGTATCAAAAGCCGCTGAGAGGTCAAGTAGGACCAGGATGGAGGTACAACCCCCATCCCGAGCCCGCCAGAGATCATTCACCAGAGCGACCAATGCCGTTTCCGTGCTGTGACCATGTTGGAAGCCTGATTGGTATGGGTCAAGGTATTCCGTTCCCTCCAGGAATTGTGGGAGCTGTTGATCCACTACAGTCTCAACAATCTTTGCGATGAAGAGAAGGTTGGAGACGGGACGATAGTTATTAAGTGAGTCTGGATCCAGGGAAGGCTTCTTGAGGAGAGGTCGAACCACCGCCTCCTTAAGAGAGGTGGAGAAGTTCCCCTCTCTCAGCGAAGCGTTGACAATTGCCTGGATCCAGTCTCTAGTCACCTCTCTGGCAGCCGAAACCAACCAGGAGGGACAAGAGTCCAATAAGCAAGTGGAGGAACTAAGTTTGCCCACAATCCTGTCCACTTCCTTGACAGAAACAGGGTCAAACTCAATCCAGATATTATTCTCAAGACCCACCCTAGTCTCCCGATTGGATTCTGCCCAGTCAGAGTCCAATCCGATCCGGATCTGAGCGATTTTATCATGCAGAAACTGTACAAAATCCTCAGCTCTGCCCTGCAAAGGGTCTTCCCTTGCTCCCTGATTGAGGAGGGAGCGGGTCACACGAAACAGGGCCGCTGGGCGGTTTTCTGCAGATGCAATGAGGGCGGCAAAGTAGTGACATTTCACCACTTCCATCGCCACCAGATAAGACCTAATATGGGTTCTTAACTGCGTTCGGTCAGATTCAGATCGGGAGGACCTCCAACTCTCCTCTAAGCGTCTTTTCCGACGTTTCATTTCCCGGAGCTCCATGGAAAACCAAAGAGCAATCCGGGATCTGTGTCGGGTTAGAGGCCGCTAAGGTGCGATTCTGTCCAAGGCATCGGTAGCCACCCGTTCCCAGGATGCCACGAGAGCCTCAGCTGAATCGCAGGATTGAGAGGTGAGGAATGTCCCAAGCTCCTTTAAGAACCTTTCTGGGTCCATCAGGCGCCTAGGGCGGAACCATTTTATGGATCCCGTCTCCCAGCGGCAGGGGTTGGCAGATTGAAAGTCTAGTCTAAGGAGCAAATGGTCAGTCCATGACAGGGGAGTGATGGAAAGTTCCCCCTTACCATGACCATTTATCCACTGCCCAGAGAGAAAAACCAGGTTGAGTGTGTGTCCTCCCCTATGAGTTGGGCCCTGAATAACCTGAGTCAGGTCCATGGCTGCCATGGAGGCCATGAACTCCCAGACTGTCTCAGATGACTCACCAATCGAAGGCAGATTAAAATCTCCCACAACTAAAAGGCTGGGGAGTTCAAGTGCCACCTCAGACAAGACATCGAACAGTGCGGGCAGGGCTGTGGCAACATAGCTGGGAGATAGGTATGTGACCAACAAGCCCGACTGAACTCCAGGGTCCCACTTCAATAGAAGAGACTCACACCCGACTATCTGAGGGACAGTGACCTCCATAGGACTCAGACTTTCTCTAACAAATACTGCCACCCCCCCGCCCCTTCCCTGGTGTCACGGCTGGTGCAGGACACGAAAGCCTGAGGGGCATAAATCAGAAAGAGGGATTCCCCCCTCTTGCCCCAACCAGGTCTCCGTGATACAGGCCAGGTCTGCACCCTCCTCATCAATAAGATCTCGTATGAGGAGAGCTTTATTCATCACGGACCTGGCATTCACATATATCAGACGGAAACCAGGGTCCTTCGCTCTCATATTCCAAGGAAAGCAGGGTGAGCAGGAGGTATGGGAGCAAGTCACCATCCGAATGCATCTGGTGTGATGCTCCCCACTCCTACTTTGATTTCTTCTGCCCCTTCCCACCATCACAGGTATAGCTTGTCCCACCCTCCTCCGAGCATCTCCTACGACTCCCAACCTCTGCAACCCACTGGGACTGTCAAAATGGCATGGCTGCTGATCCTTAAGAGACCCCCTAATCTCATTTTTATTATTAAAAACCACCCTCCTCCCGGATCCCCTTAAAATTGGATCTGTTGGCTCTTTGGTCTTTGTTGTATTTGTCTTCTCTGCTTTAAGATGTTTACCAGGCCTCCCCTGAGGGAGTCATCTCAGTGGGACTTATTTCCAAGGATCACAATAGTGACACAATATTTATTTATTTATTTATTTATTTATTGATTGATTGATTGATTGATTCGATTTATATGTCACCCTTTTCCGGAGACTCAGGGCGGCTTACAATGTGTTAAGCAATAGCCTTCATACTTTTGTATATACCTGCTTAGTAGGGATTTCGCCACCCCCCCCAAGCAGTGTTCTTTTTTATACAAAGTCAGTTTATTGCCCCCACAAACCGGGTCCTCATTTTACCTACCTCGAAAGGATGGAAGGCTGAGTCAACCTTGAGCCTGGTGAGATTTGAACTTGCAGTAATTGCAGGCAGCTGGTGTTAACAGTGCTTTAGTCTGCTGCGCTACCAAGACTCATGCTATCACGGTTACTCAACCTAATCTAGATTTAAAGTACTATAATTATAAAAGATCTGTGTATCTTCCTACAGCATTTCTAATAGTGTTTTTATTGTGTAGGTTTCTAGGAGTTCAAAATGGTACATGAACTCAATAAGAACAATCCTTTAGGTTTATTCTAAGCAGCACAAGTTCATAGAGTTTTTCTCATTAAATCTGGTTTCTATATTGTGTTAAAACATTATTTGGCTCATTTGGTTTGTTTGGAGCTGGCTATTTATGGTTTATTTAATAAAAGTTGATTAAATAATGGTTAGTATGCTGAGTTTTAATCAGCAGAAACAATCCATCTGTTAAACTACTGAAGTTCGCAGATGACATAAAAGTGATTGGTCTCATTAGAGACAATGATGAATCCGCATACAGACAGGAGGTTGAACAATTAGCCTCGTGGTGTGACCAGAACAATCTGGAACTGAACACACTCAAAACCGTAGAAATGATGGTGGACTTTAGGAGAAACCCTCCCATACTACCACCCCCTACAATACTAGACAACACAGTATCAACAGTAGAGACCTTCAGATTTCTAGGTTCTACCATATCTCACAACCTAAAATGGACACCCAACATCAAAAATGTCATCATAAAAGCACAACAAAGAATGTTCTTTCTGCGCCAACTCAAAAAGCTCAAACTGCCCAAAGAGCTGCTGATTGTTGTGGCTTGCCAGCGGCCTGCGCAGATCGTGGCTGATCCCGATGAAGAGGAGGCTGGTGTGTCGTGCCAGCAGCCTGCGCAGCCAGCGCTCGCGTCAGACAGTGAGGAGGCTGAAGAGGATGTAGTGCCAGAGGCAGAGACTCAGCCAGGGCCTTCAGAACATCCAGAGGTTCCTTCAAGTAGAGAGAGTGAAGTGGAGGAGCCTCTCCTCAATGCTCAAGCACGCAGGGCTGCCAAAAGACAGGAGTGGCTACTCAGGATGAGGAGGTCTACTCAAGAGTAGGGCTTGAGGATAATTGGCCACTCCCTTAGCCTATTTAAGTCTCATGCTTCTTGCTGGAAACAACTCGTATTTATAATCAGAGTATTTTGGTTTATCATATCTTGTTTTCTGGGCTGGTTGCCAACTTTTGCCGGTCTTGTTTATTCTTGCTACTTAATAAATTTGATAAGGACATTTGGTGTGTGTCAATATCCTTGGAAATCCGGAGCTAGGGCAGAACATTGATACAGTTCTACAGAGGAATTATTGAGTTTGTCATCTGCACCTCTATAACTGTCTGGTTTGGTTCCACAACCCAACAAGGCAGACACAGATTTCAGAAGATAATTAGAATTGCAGAAAAAGCAATTACTACCAACCTGCCTTCCATTGAGGACCTGTATACTGCACCAGTCAAAAAGAGGGCTGTGAAAATATTTACAGACCCCTTGCATCCTGGACATAAACTGTTTCAACTCCTACTCTCAAAACGACACTATAGAGCACTGCACATCAGAACAACTAGACACAAGAACAGCTGTTTTCCGAACGCCATCACTCTGCTAAACAAATTATTCCCTCAACACTGTCAAACTAGTTACTAAGTCTGCATTACTATTAATCTTCTCATCGTTCCTATCATCCATCTCCTACCACTTATGACTAACCTTGTTGCTGGTATCCTTAAGATTTATATTGACTGTTTCCCTATGACAATCATTAAATGTTGTACCTTATGATTCTTGACGAATGTATCTTTTCTTTCATGTACTCCGAGAGCGTATGCATCAAGACAAATTCCTTGTGTGTCCAATCACACCTGGCCAATAAATAATTCTATTCTATTCTATTCTATTCTATTCTATTCTATTCTATTCTATTCTATTCTATTCTATTCTATTCTATAGAAGAAAAATAAAATGATCTATATTGATAGTATTGTCATTTTTATTGAATCCTATTATTGTATTCCCCGCCAATAAATATTGTATGTTTAGATATTCACAGAAATACAAATCTGAAGGGGCCAAGACGCTATTATCCAATTCACTGCTCATAGTAGGAATCCACCTTAGAGAATCCCTGATAAGTGGCCTGCTGGCTAATTGGCTTTTACTTCAAGAAACTCCTTCAATAATTGTTTCCACTATTAAATTGTTCTAATCATTATCAGCTGACATCCAATTTTTTATAAAGAGATAGGAGGAGAATATTATTTTATGTCTTGCATTCTGAGACAATAGAAGCTGACTTTGACTTTCTGTTGTGTATTCCTTCCTGTTCGGAATCTTATTAATCTTTTCTCAAAACTGAAAAATCTGGGTTCCCATATTCTTTCCATGTAAGATTTAATTTCCAGTTCCTGATCATCTGTTTTGCTTTTCTCTGAATTTTTTTTCAGTTTCCCTAATTATTTCTTAAAATGTAGTCTCAGAACGGAAGTAGAATAAAATGGAACTTATTACTTCCTGTGATTTGGAAATTTAATTTCTTTGGAAGCAGCCTAAAATTATGCTTGTCTTTTAGCAGTTATGCCATAGTGGTGACTCATATTCAGCATGTTATGTATAATTTTAGATATACGTTCACACGCACTGTTCCAAACCCCATTACTATATGCTAGATTCCCTTTTCTGAGTCAAAAAAAAAAAATTGAATTTATATTCATTTAATGTAATTTTGTTCTTTTTAGTCTATTTCTTTAACCTTTCAAGATAATTTTGCTTGCTATTTCTCTGTTCTAATGTATTAGCTTTGTGATAACTTTTATGTCATCTACAGTTATAATTAATACATGTTCCCTTTCTCTCTTCATCCAAGTTGTTCATGAAAATGTGGAAGAATACCGGACAGAGGATCTGAATCCTCTGGTATCCTGCCTGATACCTCACTCTGGTTTGTATATTTTTTTCCAAGTCTATACTGCAGTATATTATTAATTATAATTGTATTATCAGGAACACTTTTTCAAAATTTTTGATGTATTTTGTCCATAGGGTTCCTGCTAGGATGAAACAAAATTAAAAACCAAATTTAACAATGGTGTGTTTTGATAGAATTATGCTGAATATTAGTAATAATTCCATTAATTTCATGATACTTAGAAAGCAAAAAATTTATTGTCAAATCCAAAATCTTCCCATATATTGGATGTCAACCCCTGCATTTTTTTTACTTTCTCAAAGAAAACAGATGGTATTTGACTAGACAACTACCGTAGCAGTGCCTGTGGATGATTTGTAAATCCCTGTAAAGTTGAAGATCAAGGTCCTAACTCTTGCCTTATATTACTGTCAGGCCTGACCTTGAATCTTCCTCCATCCCCCAGTTTCTCATAATGGCTTAGTGAAACATATATACTGTTTTCAGAGCAAAGTGAGCCTTAGTAGAAATGGCAACATGCTATGTTCTTGCTGTATTTATTGACCAGCTGATATATTCATCCTTTTTAAAATTAGAATTGTGCTTGCCAAAATTTGTTTCCAAGCTGATGTTGGGGTAATTAAAACCCATCATCTCTGTATCTGCATGAGTTTCAAAAGAGTTTCCATTTGCTTGTGGAAGTGATAATTCACATCTCTTCTGTAGGCTGAGTAGTAGTGAAGATAAAACATTCCTTCATTTATCGGAATTGTTTTCAGCAGGATCAACAAGTTAATTTCCTTGGATTTCTGAGCAGCTGGAGCTATTTTTACCATATACATTTCTTCCTCAATTTTTATTGCTTCTGTTCCTTTTGAACAAATTGTATTTCTCATCTGTTCCATTCAGGGAATCATTCTACCAAGTCTCACTTATCCAATTAACATCATGTTTACGTTTCTGCAATATTAGAATTTAAGCTCATTTTGCTTACTTTATGTATTTTAAGCATGAGTACGTGATAGCAAAGGACATTAATTTTATTCTATATTTGTTCTGGATTTCTGTCCATTGGGAGCTTTGAAGAATTCATCTTCAAAACTCCCAATGACATTTAATATGCTTCAGCCAAGGACTTTGTTCCCAGAGTATGAAATATAATGTGGTAGCACTGGCTTTGCCATCCAGGTAATGAAGAAGCCAAATCTCTCCATTTACTTGCGGTATTGTTATTTCCACGCTCAGTCCTTTTCCATAACCTGGATCACATTTCCTGAATTAAAGATGCAAGTTGGCAAAGATTAGCTTCAGTTGCTTGTAGTAAGGAGTCTGGCTATAGGTAGACTACAGGTACTCCTTGATTTACAACATTTCATTTAGTGACTGTTCAGAGTTACAATGGCACTAAAAAGGTGACAACTGATTTGTATTTATGATGGTTGCAGTGTCCTTGGGTCATGTGATCCATCTTTTGCGGCCTTCTGACAAGCAAAGTCAATGAGGAAGCAAAATTCATTTAACAACCATTTTATTAACAACTACAGTGATTCACTTAATAACTGTGTCAAGAAGGGTGGTAAAATGGGGCAAAGCTCACTTAACAACTGTCCCGTTTAGCAACAAAAATTTTGGGCTCAATTGTGTTCATAAATTGAATACTATCTATATCTGCTTTCTTCTTATAAGTAGGCTGTTTTCTTTTAAACCTGATCTATTGTTCTTTGTCTGAAGACTCAAGAGTTTTTATCCTATGAGTCCTGACATACAGTACCGTATTTTCCGGCATATAAGACGACTGGGCGTATAAGACGACCCCTGAATTTTCCTGTTAAAATATAGGGTTTGGGCTATACTCACCATATAAGACTACCCCTCTTCCAACGCACACCAAATAAAAATTAAAAAAACATCAACTGGCTCACCCACAATGTAAAAGCAGCTGTGCTAGACCCAAAATGGCCCCTGAAACAAGCAGGAACCTCACACAGCCACAAAAAGCCCAAAAACCCAACTTTCACACTTTACACACACAAAATTCCACATATAGCTTTGTGAGATTTTGTGTGTTCATGTAGTTAGAGTGAAACACTACAAAAACACACTAAATCCCAGAAAGCTGCACAAATATTATTTTATTTTTATATGAAAGCTAAATTTAAAACTTCCTAAACTTTAAATGGCTAGGTCTAAAAAAGAACAACTAAAAAAAAACCCAATTAACTATTTTGTTAAAGATCCCAAAGGGGAAAAAAACTTATCCAATAGAACAGGGGTCTCCAACCTTGGCAACTTTAAGACTTGTAGACGTCAACTCCCAGAATTCCTCAGCCAGCTTTGTTTTGCTGGCTGAGGAATTCTGGGAGTTGAAGTCCACAACTCCCTGCCTGCTTGATTGCAGGCAGGGAGTTGCTTACTGATGGAATGGATTCAGGCAAGCGAAGCAAGGCAAGCGAAGCAAGGCAAGTAGCTAAGGCAGTGGTTCTCAACCTTCCTAATGCCGCGACCCTGTAATACAGTTCCTCATGTTGTGGTGACCCCCAACGATAAAGTTATTCCTAAAACCATTAAAAATATGTGTTTTCCAATGGTCTTAGGCCAGGGGTCCCCAACCTTTTGGACCTCAGGGACCACCAACTTCATAATTTTAAATTTCGCGGTTCAGACAATAATGATTTTACCCAGCCAACAAAGCACACTGTACTTATATCCTTCCTCATCCATTTTCTTAAAAAAGAGGGGGGGGGGAACACTTTAAAGGTTTTACTAAAAACAGTTTCCAATTACATAGTATTGGCATAAAGCCTGGTTAAAGCAAACATGCTTAGTCATAAAGACTTGAGGCAAGCGCTCCCTGAAGTGGCACTGGAAACTTTGGTCAGGCTCCTCCAGAGACGAGAGCTTGCAGGGGGCTGATCTGGTGTCTGCAATGGAAAGCAAAATCCAGCTTCTTCTCTCTGCTGTGAAACTCCACGCAGAAACCAGCTGGTTCCAGCATTGAGCGGCATGTAGCCTTGACGAGATCAGCACAGCTTCCCAAATCTGAGTTGCTGGCGCTGACTAATGACGCTACGGGAGCACAACATTGAGGGGAAGCTGTGCCGATCTCGTCAAGGCTGCATGCCGCTCAATGCTGGAACCAGCTGGTTGCTACGTGGAGCTTCCCCCGCCGTCCCAGGCATCCAGGGGGATATTACCGACACTCCGACTTCCCCAGCTGACCCACAGTGATGGCAAGCCCCACCTGTCTGGAGAAGTCGGAGCATCGGTAATATCCCCCTGGATGCCTGGGGGAAGCTCTGCTCAGCAACCAGCTGGTTCCAGCATTGAGCGGCATGCAGCCTTGACGAGATCGGCACAGCTTCCCGAATCTGAGTTGCTGGCGCTGACTGATGATGCTACGGGAGCGCTGACAACATTGACAGGAAGCTGTGCCGATCTCATCAAGGCTGCATGCCGCTCAATGGTGGAACCAACTGGTTGCTGAGCGGAGCTTCCCCCAGGCATCCAGGGGGATATTACCGACGCTCCGACTTCTCCAGACAGGTGGGGCTTGCATCACTGTGGGTCAGCTGGGGAAGTCGGAGCGTCGGTAATATCCCCCTGGATGCCTGGGACGGCGGGGGAAGCTCCGCGTAGCAACCAGCTGGTTCCAGCATTGAGCAGCATGCAGCCTTGACGAGATCGGCACAGCTTCCCCTCAATGTTGTCAGCGCTCCCGTAGCGTCACCAGCAACGGAGATTCGGGTACCCGGCGTATAAGACGACCACCGACTTTTGAGATGATTTTCCTGTGTTAAAAAGTCGTCTTATATGCCGGAAAATACGGTATTTCTGAGCTTCATTGTATTACAATGCAACTTTTATCTTCTCCTATTATACTGAGTTCCACAGCTGTAATGAGTTGGAATTAGGCATAATATTTCTTTTAAAAGGTCATAAATGGTGCATATCTGTTTGGCAGATTTAGTTCTTGCCTAAACATGATCAAAAGTGCAACAGAAGTAAAGTAAGAAACAAAGAGCTCTAAAACTCATATCTGTTGTTTCTAATCTGTTGTTTTATTTAATAGTTGTACTGTACGTTCCCTTTTTGTGAGATGGGCAGCTGTACAAATTGGATAAATAAATAAATAAAATTCATTGTGCACTGGACTTGAAATGCAAAGGTTAGCAATTTAAGACAAGTTGCTGGGATGATAATAAGGAATCTTTGTTGGATTTGCACTGCATTGGATTTACCCTGATTTATTGTCAGAGTGTATATTCAAATGAGGCTGTAGTTTTTGATAATGGTAGCTCTTAATTGAGTATATGATTATTCTTCTGCATTTTATCTCTCAGTTAAAATATTTTTGCATGAAACTCTGCTTAAATTACTTATTATTGCAACTCATTGCACTATATTACATTACATAAGGTAACATTATTATTAAATTAACAGGAGTTTAGAACGAGACTTTGTGATCACCCCAATTCAGTGTAAATCCATTATTTAAGTCCATCTGTGCAGAAATTTAGAAATGGATCTCATTTTTTTAATATGCATCAGGATGTTTGTTAAAAATCACTATTAACACCATCAGAACTTCCTTTATGAAGTTTTTTTTGTACATCTTATCTGAATAATATCTAAATTGAATTTGTATAGTGTTTTTCCAGTGACTACCCCAAGATCTGATGAAAAGCAGATGTAACATCACCTAGTTTTCCCTACCTATCCCTTCAATTTCTAGCTTTCTTTGCCATCTACCCTGAAGGGTACTGATGAGCTCAAGCATTTTGTAATATTTTAATTGATTTAAATATATCTGGCCATAATGTTTTCATGATACAGTACCTCCAGATTTGCTTTTTTTGAAGGATTTTGGCATATCTGTATGCAATCTGAATTTTCATCAGATAGAAATATATTTGAGTGTATTAAATGAGTGAATACTTAATCATGCCTTAAAATAGTGTTTTTTAATGCTGTTGAGGACCATTGTAAAAGTTTGCAAATGTATGGACTATGCAGTTAAAATCCTTTCTATCTGTTTTTTAAGTATTCAGGGAATTCACATTTTTCAATGACTAAATTTATAGTAGCATTTGTGAATGCTTCTCCATTCCCTCTAAAGGCTCTTTGGCATACAATTTAGTATGCCAAAAAATATTGGTACAGAATTAAGAATTAATTTAGCAGTTCAGGCATGAGCTAAGATGCCAAGTGGATTTTGGCCTAACCAGCTGATTGTGAGGGCATGTGGAGAAATGAAACTGACAGTGGTTGAGCTTCTCTTATATGTAATATAAGAGCATATGTAAAGGTGTGTCTGAAGTTGTCAACTAACTGCCGAAGATTTCCCCACATGCATTGAGTTCTGGCCAACTAATCAGTAAATTAAGAATGACTATTGTGGGGAGGCTGCAGGTTGCTACCAAATCAACATCCATGGAATCTCTCATTAGAATGAGTCTTTAAAGATTGCTGTAAACTTTCCAGTAAGTAGCATCATACAGACAATTAAAAGTCAATTCTCCTGCTCTTTGTTTTCTGAGACTAGGTGTCATACATGTATATAGGATGTTCAAAGAATCATAAAGCCGGAAAGGGCCATTGAAGTAATTAAGTTCAAACATCTGTTGCAAGAATCCAAATTAAAGCATTTCAAATATCTATCTAGTGTTGAACACATTCAATTAAGAGGCACTTATCACCATGATTGAATTTATTGTCCATAATGCTAGTAACCTTCCTTAATATTTAAGCAAAATCCATCTACCTGTAATTTAAATCCTTGTCTTAAGTTTCTGGGGCAAAAGAAAACAGGTCTGTCTTCTATCTTTTAAAATATTTAAAAAGTGCTACCATAACCCCATTTTCTTAGTTGTCTTTTATCCAGGGTAGAAGTTTCTATTGCTAATAATTTATCATTTTTTTCTGTATCTTTCCCAAATTTTCTGAATACTTTTAAAAGTTCTATGTAGAACTGGATACAGATCTTTATTTTCTTCTATATATTGAAGATAATTTTTCATTCAAATACCCACTTACCTCTTTAGTTCATTTATGTCATTCTAGAAACAACAATTAAACTTTATTGATATATTTATTTGAATTTATATGGCTGTCCTTGTAACAGTGACTCAGAACAGCTAACATAGAATTAAAGCTAAATCATCATCATCAATAGATGGACAAAAATGCTAAATCCAGTTTAAACATCTGGCTTATTGTAATCACCCATAATGTAATGGCAACTAATATTCATCTCACAGGACTCCTATGCGCAGGAAAATAGCTTACATAAACATTAAAAGTTTCACTCAATCTTTCGGTAGGCAAATACTCAGCTGAACGTTTTGTGTGGAATTGAGTATCATAATGGATTGGGCCACATTATAAATCAGGAAAAGATGAGAAAAGAGTGCCTTTATTCTTAGTTTTAGGAGCAATTTTGAAAAATAGTGATCTTGGTATGTAGCTGATCATAACAGATTCTGGGGACTGCAAAACAATCTTTGGTGCTGTATGTTAAACATTTAATTTATTATGTATTTCCAGTGCAGGTAATCCTCAATTTACAACCATTTATTTAGCAAGTTACTGAAGTTAGAACACCAAAAAAGTAACTTTCAATCACTCTTCGCACTTCCAACCATTGCAACATCCCCACAGTCACATGATCAAGTCCAAGTGTTTGGCAGTTAGCGTGTATTTGCAACACTTGTAGCATCCTGTGTCATGTGATCACCATTTGAGACCTTCCCAACCAGCTTATGACAAAGTCAATGGAGAAAGCTAGATTTGCTTATGATGACCGCATGATTCACTTGAGTTCAACAATTCACTTAACTGTGGCATAAAAGATCATAAAATTGGATGCATCTCACTTAACAACTATCTTGCTTGACAATGGAATTTTGGCTCTGATTGTGGTTGTAAGTTGAGAACTCTCTGTAGTATTGAATATTATGGCATGTTAGCATGTATGATACTGATGCTCATGGTAATACAATCCAATTCTGATTTAGCTTCTTTAAGGTATATCTTCATGATTCTGCCATTGTTCTTAGTTCTGGTACCAGAAGCCTCATCTGATATGACTGAAATCCGAAATGATTATGAGAATATTCTAGTCAACATGATTAATCATCTGGTGGGTAGCATTTTTTTGTTTGCATTTAAAACAAAGCTACTATATTTCTTTACAAGACAGTTTTAACGTAGATATCTGAAGAAATGACATTAGAAATAATTTATGTAGAACTTGCAGACAGAAAGATAGTATTGGTCAAGAAAAAAATATCCTTAATAAGGGGAATGAGGTGATGGCATTTAAGCCTGTTAAGCCTGTTCCACTTCTTATAAATAGTGATGGAAATGTAGATCCTATTGCAGTGGTTCATTTGAGTCAATTACTGCCTGATCTAGAAAGAATTACTTCTACTGTCATTTTTTCCCTCTCTCAAGGCAAATATATTGCCTCCCTAGGTCAGTTTGTATTTCATGTAAATCAAGCCTTTGCTTGATGAGTTTTTGAAATGGATTACAATCACCTGAATTCCTAACAGAATATGCAAAAATGAGCATCAAACAGGGGACCTTGCATGAACAATGGAATTTGTTCAATAAATTGGACCAAATATCTGGATCATCCTCTCCCTCCCTGGGGTTTTATAAGACCTACAGTAAGATTTGATTCCAAAGTGAGCCAAATTCTTAGATTTATAGGAGAGAGTAACTTTTTTAATGCACTTGGATTATGCAATGATCCAGCATTAGTTCTCAGTCCTTTTTCTACAGAATTGAGACTAGTCTGAGTAACCAGTCTGCCCCTTATAGTAAGTAAGTAAGTAAATATACTAAAGTAGTAAGTTTATAAATTTTTTAAAAATCTAGAAATTTGCCTATCCATCAAAATTAAAATGAACAAGTTACTGCAAAGGAATATAAAGTGTCCCTGAGCCAGAAATTGAATAGTGCCCTATTCCAAACCCAACTATAGATAATCCTTACTTAGTGAACATAGTTGGGACTAGCAACTTTGTTTTTAAAGTGAAGTGGTTACTAAATGAAAAAAATAATGTGACCACAACTGTGCTTAGGATCTTACAACTATGCTTAGGATTTTATTTCAATTTATTTTTCTTTTACCTTTCCTGGGAAGGTTGCAACTGCAGACATAGGTTGCAAAGTTACATTTTCATCACTTTTATAACTGCAAATGGTCGCTTTCTGAGGCATTTACTAAGTGAGAATTATTTGTATGATCTTTGCTCATACTGTGTGCATCTGTTATATGCAAAACAAACCCTGAACTACTTCCCATAAGAGATATTTCTCTTTGAAAGACCCGTGAAATAATGTATCTATAAATCCGTAGACTTTGTTTTTAATATTGAATGTATTCTATAGACTAGCATGCAATGCTATATAAAAAGATAGAGTTGGTTGGTTGGTTGGTTGCCAGGAAATTCTATTTGTGTGTCCAGCTTTTTGATTTCAGATACTTATATGTGATTTTTGGCAACTTTGATGCAGTAAGTATTACTTGGTATTGTATGTCAATCAAAACCTCTTCACTTTGTAAGTGCTGGTTCATAAAATTAAGATTGCTACTAAATATACAGTGGGGCAAAAAAGTATTTAGTCAGCCACCAATTGTGCAAGTTCTCCCACTTAAAAAGATGAGAGAGGCCTGTAATTGACATCATAGGTAGACCTCAATTATGAGAGACAAAATGAGAAAACAAATACAGACAATCACATTGTCTGATCTGGAAAGAATTTATTTGCAAATTATCTTCCCAGATGTTTTGTAGTATCTTTTCAGAATTGCATTATCCAGCTGAATTCCAAGATGGAGGACTGGTAGGATATATGCTTCTCTCGCTCGGCTTTTAAGTTTTTATTACGTCTTTTATTGCAATTTCTTTTTAACTATGCTTTCAGCTTTTACCCCCCGATTCTTGCAGGGGAGTTTTAATGCAAAATTGCATACCGGTTAATTTTTTCAACTCTCTCCCGGCAACTCCCATTTTACTCTGGCAATGAGCCCGGTTTTGCAATTCTTCTGATATCTCTGTTTGTTAGGCCTAATTGCCTGGCCCAGTGCCCTGCCTTCATTACTCATACAGCTTGCGAACAACTCGGCAAATGTTCCCTATGAGCTGATTTAACTGCTCTGACTGCTTTGATGTATATGGGCTGACCTCCGTTGAAGCTTTACCCATATGATTTGTTTCTAACCGGGGGACTCTATAAGCCAGGGATTGTTTTCATTTACTATCAGAACGTTAACCTGCTTTGGGCCTTATTACTATCCAATATCCTCCACCAAGAGATCAACTGGCTGCCCTGATATGAGTCCACACAAACGTCGTCGTTCCTTGTCCCCGAGGGACCCCTGTGTGGAGACCTCCCTTGAAAACACAATGGGCCCCTTGCCTAAGATCAAAAAGACTGACACCATGAAATTGAATCAAGATCCGAACATATCAATTACTTCCTTGGACGAATTCTTCCAAAATTTAATATCTCTGGAGTCTCTGCCCACCTCTCCTTTGGAAGAATCGGAATCCCCAGCTGCCTGCAGCACACCTTCTTTGCTGGACTGTCCGACACCATCAGATGCTAGTTCTGTCTTGCCCTGTTTCACTGCTTTGCCGTCCCCTATCGACTCAGTTCAGCCCTCGGATATCTGGCTTTTGCAACAGTTTTGTCTCCGTCTGGCCGACTCTATTACCCTTTTGACATCCTCTGTTAGAGTGCTGGAGGGCAAAGTGGAATCCCTTAGTAAGTCGGCCTCAGCATCACATTCATGTAGAACCAACAGACATGTACTAGGCCCGTCCCGAATGGATAGCCATCTCCCTCCATGACTGACGCCATTAGTGAATCTCCAATTGCTCTCAGCCAACCTATGTCTGAACCTGGCCCATTCTCACTTTAACAAGCAAGACTGGACCAACCGTAAAACCATTTTAGACACATTGAGGCCCTTATCCAATTCTCACATCCTGAACAATGAGCTGCTTTCTGTGGAATGGCTTCCTAGCACATCCCACCACAAACGCCTGATTCTCAAATTCAGCTCATCCAAGACCCCCTCGCTTTTATGTGGTCTTCGCAACCATCTAACCCACTTTGGAGTCTTCCCTCAGAGATGCTTTATAAATACCCATCTATCCTCCCTTGGGAGGAAGCCGATCAACATGGACACTTGTCATCGGACGGGGGTGGAGTGCAAGGACCTTCACACGGAAGCTTGTAGCCTTTTGAGGGATTCAACTACCAGTTCCACAAATCGGTTGGCGACCCAGCAACAACAGGAGGACGACCTCCGGACTAGAAATGTTGCACTCCCAGATCAATCCCTCTATACCTCTGATTCTGAAGGCCTATCAGGACTTGGCCCCTTATCTCTGACCACTTGTTCCCCTTCTGCTCTGAGAATCTTGCCTCCCGAAATGCCACATTCTCAGTCCCCGCAACTGGCTGGTTTGATCTTTCAGACCCCTCGGGCTCCCCCTCTTTCCCCGTCTATCATCATCACCAAATCACATAATGGCTGCATTTCTTTTGATGACAACAAATGAATACAGTTGTCTGATGATACAGTTGTCTCCCCCGACAGTTCTACCTGTACAACATTCAAGCCACTACCGAGACCAGGACGACAACTTCAGTCCAAATCTGGCTTCCCTTCAGAATTCTCCAAGAACTAATAATGACCCTAAAACTAAGCAAGGAAACCAAGGCAAGATAACAGATTTTTTCCGTCTAACTGTTCCCCGGTCCCTCCACCAGCCCCCTGTTGCTTCTAAATGACAGTCAAAGATCCACTCTCCAACTCTTCCTTGGTCCATCATGAGTTGGAACATCGCAGGGTGGGCGTCCAAAAAAGCCGACCCGGACTTTTAGAACTACCTCAAAAACTTTCAAATTCTCATATTTCAGGAAACGTGGGAGGTCAACGACATTTTGCTATGTGGTTTTGAAATCATATCCCTGCCAGCCCGTCCCTCACTGCTTGGTGGTGGTTCGAAGGGCGGCCTTGCAACAGGTATCTCCCTGGATTTGCACGCAAACGTGGCTCTTGTGGACTCTCTTCCCCCTTATGCCCAGGCAAATTTGATATTCGTCGGGAAGCTCTCGCTCCTGGTGTTTAATGTCTACCTTCCTCCCGGGGGCTCTCACCGGGACTTGGATGAGCTGTGGGCCGGTCTGGAAGACTTTCTCATTACCATCATACTTAGATTCCCTCATTCTCTGGTTCTTCTGGTGTGGGATCTAAACGCCCGCATTGCGGGGACTTGGGAAACCCTAGTTGCCTCTCGCTGGTGGACAGGCCCGGCCACGGATGATCAACCCCTGGATACCCTGAAAGGGAGAGTTTCCAAGGATCGGAAAGTTGACAAAGCGGGGACCTGTCTAGCTCTCCTTACCGTCAAACTAGACCTCTTCCACCTTAATGGCAGATGTGCCCCGGATGTCCCCGGGGAATTTACCCACTTGGCCAAAAATGGCAACAGCACAATAGACTATACTTTGGTTTCGAGAGTCTTTTTGCCATACATTTCTTCCTTCAAAGTAGATGACAGGATTTTCAGTGACCACCTTCCTCCCATTACAGTTGCACAGCTATATAGACCTCAAGGCCATCCCACTCACATTGTCTCAATAGACTCTAATCCCAGAGGCTCCCCGATGTTGCCGAAATGGTCAAAGTCTCTGGCCTTTTCCACGCACGCTTTTATCATCAAGAAGCAGCCAATACCTTGTCAGCCTTAATCGGCACCAAGGCCACACCTGGTGTGCTACTGACCGCTTTCACTGAGTGTCTAAGCGGTTTTATAGCCTCCTTTCAGCCCCTCACCCTTATCCCTGGTAGAGTTTCCCGGAGGAAGGGAGACCCTTAGTTTAACTCACAGTGCAAACAAGCCAGGAACCATATGAGATTTATATATTCTGCCCAGAAACAAACAGGTTCATCGATGCCCCCCCCCCACTTATTTCAAGGCCAAGAAAGCATACAAGCTAGCCCTTTCAAGAGCTAATCAAGATTGGCATCGGCTAAGGTGGAACGCATTACTAGAGGCCACAAAATCCAGCAACCCTTGAGATTTCTGGAGTCTGTTAAACAGGATGCCAACTAGTAGGCTCACTCATTCCATCTCTGCCACTACATGGGAACTCTTTCTACACCGAGTCTTTTATGACACTGACGTGCCAGTTTCTTCGACCTCAGGCTCTCTTCCTAACCATCTTCCCAGATGGCCTCCTGTCGAACCATCCACGATTGCCAAGCTAATCGGACAACTCAAACTTCGAAAAGCCCCCGGCCCGGATCTCATCCCAGCCGAAGCCATCCTAGCCCATAAGGACTGGTGGACCCCGGTTCTTACCGAGGTATTCAATGCGATCAACCAAACGGGCCTTATCCCCAAGCTCTGGAAGGATGCCATAATCATCCCAATACATAAGAAAGGCGCCCACTTCGATCCTGGCAACTTCCATAACATCAGTCTTCTTTCAATTTTGGGGAAACTCTATGCCCGCTATCTCCGGTCCAAACTGGAGTGCTGGGCTGAAGAGGCCGACCTGCTCGGTTATGAGCAGGCGGGGTTCCATCCAGACCATTCTACAATTGATCATGCTTTGATCCTCCACCATCTTGCCATAAAATATTCTACCCCAAGGAAGGGTCGTCTCTGTGTTGCCTTTATAGATCTAAAGGCTGCCTTCGACAGCATCCCTAGAGCTAAATTGTGGGCCAAACTTTCTGCCTGGGGTATTGACAAAAGATTACTCTGGTTTATCTCCCAATTGCATGACGGAACAGAAGCAAAAGTGTGCCTTACCCCACAGGGGGATCTTTCTAATGCTATCCCAGTTAACAAGGGTGTTAGGCAGGGGTGTATACTGGCACCCTTTCTCTTTAATTTATATATCAGTGATTGGAGAAAGACATTTTTGGATCACATGGTCTACATCCATGTCCCTAGATTAGTTGATTATAGATGTCCGCTCCTGCTCTACCCTGACGATGCCGCAATACTTTCATTTTCCCGGGTGGGCCTATGTAGAGCCTTAAAAATCCTTTCTGCTTATTGCTCTGCTAACCAACTGCATATAAAACACTCTAAGTCTAAAATCATGGTTTTTGCAAGAAGCAGGAAAATTTATCATTGGAACCTTGATTGCATCCCAGTGGAACAGGTCCACAGATTTCAATATCTAGGTATCCTCTTTCAATCCAATACCAAGTAGCCTGCGCAGGTTAAGTCTCTCTGTAATAAGGCTAAGATTTCCACCCATGCCCTCGTGCACTTTTTTCATACTGAGGGGGCTCATCACATCCCCTCAGCAATAAAAGTCTACAGGGCAAAGGTGATAGCTGCTATCACCTATGGCGCCCCCCAAGGGTCCAATCCAACATCTCCTCTCTTGAGTCTGTCCACAGCCAGTTCCTACGCTGTTTGATGGGAGTCCCTCCCTGTGTAAGTAATGCCGAAATTCGTTTGGAACTGGGCATATCCTCACTTGCTACAATCTTGTGGAAACGTGCAATTGGCTATTGGTTGTCCCTGTGGAATAGATTCCCAGTCTATTACCTAGGCCAATGCCTATGGCGGGACCCTTTTCATAGTCCCTGGGCCCATAATATCCAAACAAAACTTTTGAAGATCGGAATTTCCCCCATTGAAGCTTTTACTTTTGGCCCTGATGCTGCCAAATCGTTGATTTTTCAATGGTTGGACAACATTGATGGACAATTAAATCTGGCAAACGGATCGGGAACATGCTCACTGTTTTCCCTTGGTATTGTTCCCTTGCCTCACCCTCCACCTTATCTCTCCACATTACACTCTATCAAACATAGGCTCGCATTTATGAAGGCACCATTTAACGTGATCCCCTCGAGTGTCCTCGACAGTAGGCTCTCTGGGGGAGTAAAATCCATCTATTGTACATGTGATGGCTGATCCCCAGAATCTCTGTTCTACAGAGATATGCCAACTTAACATCGAAGGCAGTAATAGATCAAAATATGAACATCTCTCTAAACTACTACTTGAAAACTGTGTTGATTTGGCTGTGATCCAGGAAACACGCATTGAGAATGAACAGCAGCTTAAAAACAGAGGAAGAATACCTGGATATGACGTCTTAGGCATTATTTTTCATCAAACTTATGGCCTGATAACATATGTGTGTAATAACATTGAAAATGCATATCTATTAGAAACAAGCAGTGAGGATAACATCACACTATCACAACTAAGATTGGAGATACCCAAGTCATGAACATCTATAAGCCCCCTACTATCTCCTGGCCTAACTCAGTTCTCCCAAGGATTCCACATCCAGGCATCTACATAGGAGATTTTAATAGCCACCATACTCAATGGAGATATACGCTTAACGATACTAACGGCAAGACCCTCTGCGAATGGGCAGAGCAGAACAATCTATACTTAGTTTTTGATGCTAAAGATCGAGGCACTTTTAAATCAACTGCATGAAAGAAAGAGTACAACCCAGACCTGTTTTGTTACACAAGATAATACGAAACCTATACCTGCCTCCCGACAAGTGCTACCAATGTTCCCCCATAGCCAACATAGACCTGTCATCATTAAAACAGGAATAAAGATACCTATTATTAGATCTATACCTCGACCAAGGTGGAACTTGAAGGCTAACTGGGAAAAGTACATGATGGATCTTGAGGACACAATAGGACATATTCCAGCAATTAGTAACAGCTACGATTGCTTTGTTGGAGCAATTATGTCATTGGCTAAAAAATACATTCCACGTGGCTTCCGCAAGGAATATATCCCAGGATGGAATGAAACTTGCGAAAACCTGTACCAAAAACTTTTAGAGGATGATGCTGCTGAGATAGCTGATGAACTTCTTCATAATCTTGACCTGGCGTGCAGGCAAAAATGGGAGCACACTACGTTTGGATTAGATTTTAAACACTCAAGCAGGAAGGCATGGAGCCTACTGAGAAAACTGGGAGGAGACCAACCAGCTCAACGTAAACAACAAGAGGTTACTCCAGATCAAGTAGCAACTCGCATTGTCAACTTAACTAGAGTACCCCATGATAAGAAACATACTAAACTAGTGAAAAGAGAACTAAAGCATCTAAAAACTCTGGGATTGCCTTACCAGGAATACGCTCAACCCTTCCAAGCAGCTGAAATAAGACACTGCCCTGAAGAATGTCAAAGCTGGAAAATCTCCTGGTTTTGATGGAGTAATACCAGAATTTATCATCCATTCTGGACCTCGCACAAGAGATTGGCTGGCAAAATTCTATACAGATATCCTAACTTCCAGTAGGCTCCCTCCAGAATTTAAAAGAACCAAAGTAATCGGCATATTAAAACCTGGAAAAGAAAGCAATAAGCCAGAAAACTATCGCCCCATTGCTCTGTTAACTGTCTGTTATAAACTACTTGAAAGATTGATACTTAACAGAATTGGACAGAAAATTAACGAACAAATACCGATTGAACAGGCTGGGTTTAGATCTTATCGGAGCTGTGTACTTAGTCTTACAAGCCATATTGAAAGCAGCTATCAGAATAAATTGAAAACATCTGTTGTATTTGTGGATCTCACAGCAGCATACGACACAGTATGGAGGGAGGGCCTATTAAAGAAATTCCTCCATGCTGTCCCCTATAGGACTATGGGCCGCCTAATAAATAACATGCTTTCAGCAAGGACTTTCAAGTCATCATGGGTGACAAAATCAGTAAGCAAAGACACCTGAATAACGGACTCCCTCAGGGCTCTGTGCTGGCTCCATCTCTATTTAATCTATACATTTCTGATATATCACCCACGATATCAAAAAAGTTCTCTTATGCTGATGACCTGGCATTAGCATATAGCCACAAGGACATCGAAGCTACAGAAGGCATACTTACAGCCGACCTTACAACTTTGAGCACATACTTCCACCAATGGAGGTTAATCCCAAGTGTAAGTAAAACAGTTACATCATGTTTTCACCTCAACAACAAATTGGCAAAAAGAGAACTCAATGTATACCTAAATAACAAACTGCTCCCATACGAGGCAACACCAAAATACCTGGGGGTCACTTTAGACAGGACCCTGTCCTTTAAGAAACATATCCAGAATATGGCTGCCAAGGTTAACAGCAGAAATAACATCCTACAAAAACTATGCGGAACAACTTGGGGAGCTTCAGCCCCAACTCTCCGATGTGCAGCCCTCGGGCTTTGCTACTCTGCAGCGGAATACTGTGCACCTGTATGGATAAACAGCTCACATACAGGACTTATTGATGTTCAACTTAACTATACGATGAGGCTAATTACTGGGTGCATAAAATCTACACCTAGTTACTGGTTACCAGTTCTTAGTCACATACTCCCCCCGCACTTACGACAACAAGAAGCTCTCATTCGGGAGTATAGTAAGATCCTGTTAAATTCCTTTCTACCCATACATGGATACATTCCTGATCTCTTAAGATGCCGATTAAAGTCAAGAAATCCACCAATCTTAACAGCGCGTAAGTTGATGGCCGATCATCAGAACACCACACAAAAGTGGATGGAGGCGTGGAATAGCTGTTCCCCCCAAGATGTCTCCGAGCGTATCAGTCCTAGTAGTATACCTCCAGGATTTAGCCTACCCTGTCACGTATGGGTGACATATAATAGAATTAGAACAACTCATGGGGTGTGTGCTGACTCCCTGTATAAATGGGGAAAGACACCTTCAGCACAATGTGATTGCGGGGCCCCTCGACAGACTATCCAGCACATAGTGAGGGAATGCCCTAACAGAAGGTATCCAGGAGATTCTAGGGACTTCCTCTGCATAACAACGGCAGCTACTGACTGGATCTCCAAACTCGACATTAAACTTTGAAATGTTATTTCTGTTTTCCTTTTAGGTTTTCTTACTGCTTTTTTGTTGTTTTAATTGTTTTTAACCTGTAAAAATGAAGTGTTTTAATGCTGTGTGTGACCAGCCATACGCTAAATAAATAAATCTGTTCCACATTACATTCGCATGTCCCCACTACCGAGACATAAAATCAAGATTCATTTCTCCTATTTCCCAGAGATTCCCTGGTTCACCTGATCTGTTCAGCCTTTATCTCCTACTCCAGGACACAGACCCCAATATAACTCCAAAGGTGGCAAATTTTTTTTGAAAAAAAACGGGGGAAGGGACGGGTAACCCCTACGGCAGAGGATCACTAATATTGTTAGTACAGAGTGTATCTAAGGCAGTAGATGGTGTACTGTCACATGATCTATTTTTGTAAAATTATACTCCCCTTCTATGTGTATTTTAATTTGGTCTTTGACCGTAATAAAAGCTTACTTACTTACTACCTATGATGTCAATTACAGGCCTCTCTCATCTTTTTAAGTGGGAGAACTTGCACAATTGGTGGCTGACTAAATACTTTTTTGCCCTACTGTAGATAACTTTAAACCACTATGTTGTTTTCTAAACTTGCTGAAAAAAGGCAAGCTAACCAGCATGTCTGTGAATAGAAACTGTATTATTTGCAGGGCATCAGGTACAGAGGATAGGCTTGCAGTAAAGTTTTTCCATTTTTTAAATATATATATATATATATATATATATATATATATATATATATATATATATATATATATTGTGCTAATATGTGATATTTTTTAATATGGATGGTTTTTTTAAAGAATTGTTTTTTGATGGTATTAATATGTAGTGATTTTGGTACATTGTGTTAGGATTTGTTTTGTTGCTGTCTGAGAATTGATCACTGGATTGGACGCCGGAGTTAAAATGTTTGTGCTAAGATGCTTTGGAACCTCTCCCTATCCTCCATTGAAGATTATAGAGTCCTTTTACAGGCCAACAAGTTTTCTTTCAAGAGAATAAGAATGATTTTGCAGATTTGTCTCTATGCTGTAGCCCCATAACTCCAAATCTGCTTCAGGGTGTTGGGAGCTTTTCACAGCAATCATGGAGTCATGGTGCAGGGAGATATATAGGTAAGAACAATTGGGAAAAATGTGTTCCTCTCCAACTCCGGTGATAGCAGCTTCTGCTGGACGAAAGGGCATCCTAACAGCAGAAGGAGCTCCGTGAGATACTGTCCGTTGTTTTCAAGCTTTCAACTTAACTAACAGAATCCATTATTGAAACTGAAATATCTAAAGGTTATCTCTTTTGATCTACAATGGGTGTAAGTGATTAAGATACTGGACCTTGGATTATAATCCTTGGACACAGAAGTCAGCTAGATGACTTTGGGCTAGGCATTTTCTTAGTTCACAGAGAGGTTGCTGTGAGGAAAAAATAGGAGGAGGAAGTGTTGTGCACGCTACCTTGAGTTGTAGAACATTAAGGCAGGAAAAACAAATCTACTGAATAAGTAATAAATTTAAAAATTATTTCTGCGTATTTGATGCATTCCAAAATATCCATGTATGATTAGTGATTGATAACTTAATTGTTCATATAAAACAATTTAAATATTTAGAAATAAACTAAAAAATTAATAACTCTAAATTAATATGTTAGTAACACTACATAATGTAAAACTAAAGAGTAATATTCAGTACTCAGATGTAAAATAATATAGTGCTTCTTACATATTGTTTTTTTTAATAGGAGACACTAATTAATCAGAACATCACATCCAGCTGTAACGGGAGATGTTACCCCTCTTCATTTGAGGTAATGAAGATACCCCATGAGATAATCTGTCTGTAATTTGACAAGCCAATTTATGTAGCAATATGTAATTGTTGGGGGTTGAATCTGAATTTTCAAAATGTAAGGATGTTTAATAACATTTTGCCTAAGAAAGCATTTTGGAGTATTCATTTACCACCATTTTGGCTGGTCATCAAAAAGGTATAGTGCAACTGTGAATTATATATGTAAATAATGTGTGTGTGTATGTATGTGTATGTATACACACATACACACACACAAATTCGTACCTTGCATTTTGAGAATTATACTCTTTCCAACTATTAGACAGTGCTAAAAGGTTTGGCTTGTTTTTTATTTAATACATTAACAAAAAATACTTTCCGGCTTTGCATTGATAAAATATTTTAATCTTTCTTCACTGCTGCTTCTGTGCAGGATAGGAATTTAAATAATCTGTCCAAGGCAAGAGTATGGGAGGAGGTACATTGATGATGAATAGCTTTTCAGAGCCTTCGAATAAGTATTGCTTTATTTCTCAATACTACATGGAATTTGACATCTATAACAACGGTTGCGTACTGTAACTATCTTCATAATAATCTGGCCTAAACATTTTACTTCCATACTTCCATGCAAAAATAATTTTGTTTTCTGTTTTGAATTTGAAGTGAAAAATTG
Source organism: Arizona elegans (assembly GCA_022577455.1). Classification (NCBI taxonomy): domain Eukaryota; kingdom Metazoa; phylum Chordata; class Lepidosauria; order Squamata; family Colubridae; genus Arizona; species Arizona elegans. The sequence goes on from JAKOOJ010000002.1 coordinate 22,774,749, forward strand.
CTACCTTTTTTCTGCTTCGAATTTGAATGGGTAAATAAATATTAGACCAAAAAGTACTCAGCGATTTCTAACTTTAAAATGGATTCATTGTTGAAGCAGTTTTTCACATAGAAGGCTAAAGGAGGTAGGTAATAATGGGACTGGGAAGACTCAACCTAAACCATCATGTGACTACAGAGTTCATTATGTGGCTCCAAGTTAATCCATCTGTCTCAGCCTAAAGCTCTTTAGTTAGGAGAAAATCATAGACAACAATTAATAATGAATCATTTTTGATAATGAGAATGCTACCCCTGCCAGACCGAACTGGTTGGGCAGATATAATGGGAGGCAAGCAGTCCTTCAAGTAACCTGGCCTTGATGCAGAACTTGATAGATATAACCTATAGGCAGGTAAATGCAGTGAAGGAAAGAGCTTAGCTGAAATAAAAGGAATAGCTGTATTGTGGTCCTCATTCCTTAAAAAGGCTATGTATCTCAGGCTAGAAAAGACTTCCTTGCAGTAGGAGACAACAAAAACAAAAATCAATAGGAGCTTAAATTCCATTGTAACAGTACACAACACATTCATCAGAGCAAATTTCCTGTTAGCTGTTTTAAAATCATGTAGAGGTCAATATATTACCTCTATGTCTGTTGTGTATTTAAGAAGCAATCTCTTGCTATTAGGTAATTTGCAAAAGGTGCTTTGAATAGAATGAAATCCTAATCCTGACATGAAGTGTTCATCAGTAGACTCTTGGATAGTTTCAATTGAAAGAAATTTATTATACCACATATCATAGGAAGCATTCCAGATTATAATGTACACCTAACTTGACAAAACATTGTTTATTAGCATCAATATTTGTAACTAGTGTGCATCTGTGTGCTTTCCAGTCTTGTTGCCCTGCAAAGAGACAGCTCTATTTTCTTGACCTTTACTGCCGTCTAATTTGAAGAATAACTAACATGGTTATATATAAAACATAGATCCCCAATTTAATAGGATACATTTGTTTACAGAATGCCAGCATAACTTGCCTGACATTGTGTCTGAAGATAAAGACAAATTGTACTAAAATTTTTCCTGATGTAAAGAACAGCATGACTTCTGTTACAGAGTCGACAACAAAAATATTAAATAAGGTATGTGTTTAGGAGAGTTTCATTGCTGCCTTGTTCCTTTGCATTTTATTAACTTAATAGTTTTTAAAAATCCAGAATAATTAGAATTTATGGTGGTAACTGATAACTCATTGTATATTCTATGGGAAGAAAAGGTATAACTATAATACAGGAAAGATGCTTATAGTGAGATATAAAACTGTAATTCACAGAAGTCCATTATACTGAGACATCACGAAGTTTAGACTACCCAGTGCATTCAAAACTAATTCAAGATATTTAGATTGTAAGATTTCAAGTCCAAACCAAATATTTAGGAGATTAATAATCACCGGAAGAGAAAACCTGTTGGTAATATTTTAGAATGCTTTCTTGCTAAATATTGGAATAAATGCATTGTAGTAATATGCTCTCATATGGCTACCTAGAGAAGTACAAAAGAAAAAAAAAATAACGTATTTTCTTTAGAATTCTCTCATATGTAACACTAATTGCCCTCATTCACCTATGAATGCAATAGAGTAGCTCTGATTTTTCCATAGCATTTTCATCAGAAAGTGACTGGTTCTAATCAAATTCTGTCAGTATCTTTTAACTGGCAACAAAGGTTAGATCATTTTTTACAGCCATGTCTAACTGAATTACATACTGTTCATCGATAAATATTAATTATAAACAGCTTATACGTTTATGTTTTGATCTAGAATGGTTATACCTTACAACCACTCAACCACCGCTGCAGTTATCGTCAATGCAGGAAATACATCAGAAAATTTGACTGTATCTATACTTTGTGTTGCCTAAAGAATGTTGTTTCAGCCTTGCGTGTCTGGTGGCAGAAGTTTCTTTATCATAGTTATTCCTAAAAGGAATAAAGTGATAAGTATAACTTTTATAAGAGTTAAGAGCAGCTTTTATAATCTAGATATACATCAGACTTTTTCTACAGAAAATTATGCAAATATCCTCTGCTAATTCCTTGACAAGACTGTTGAATTTGTTCCATGAGTCCCACAACAGAAAAAAATGGAAGAAGAGAAGCAGGCTGCCAACATATCAAAGTTCTTAAGTGCTAATGAAAGAAGAAGAAGAAGAAGAAAAAAAAGTCAATAGATGGAATGTTCCATATTTATTGGTTTCTGTTTTACAACATATACATGTGCTGTATATATTTTGCATCCTAAGAAATTTTCATCAACATAAGGATTCCTGAACATATTGTCTTCATACGGTAGTTAATAGATTTGGAAAGAAAATGAAGAGTGATAATTGAGAGCAAGGTAGCAGTTTGTGGAATGGTTATGACAAAGGTACAAATAGATAGCTTGTAAGAATTAGGACTCTGTATTGAAAAAAATACAATTTCTTTATTATATGCAAATCATAAAGGTTTTTGTTGTGGTACTTCGCAAAAATGAATAGATATTAAGTTTTTTTTAAAAAATAAACCATCAGCCCTCTATAAATGTTTATTTAATACAATACCATTATGGTTGTTTCTAACTTGAAATTTTATGCAACTGATTTTATAGTATTAAGTTGGCTATAATTATGTACTCTACATATTGCAGTAAGTAATTAACAATGCTTAATCGCAGATGTGCCAATTTTTTTTAACCTATGGGAGAATATTAGAGGATGAGGGGAAAGTATTTGCTTGATGCCCCTTACTGACATTTAACAATATAAGTATTAGGGATGTTCAAATGTTTCAAATTTCAGAAAACTGTAACTTGAAACATCCCGTTTCATATTCAGGCATGCTGGTCTAAACTTATTGGACATGCGCTGACCCTGAAACATTCTGACAAGTGTTTCATGCCTCTTGAAATAGGACTATATATCCTGCATGCAGCACTTTTAAGAGTCACAATGTTGAAATACTTCGGATTCAAAATATTATATCTGCTCTTTAAAAAAACAGTTTAAGATCTCATGTTCAGAGATTAAATTAATAAATACATTTAGATTGCATAGTCTTAGCCAATTTCAATAGAAGGTACAGATACTGGACATGTGTGCACAGATATAGGAGGTTCAAAAATCAAAGCAGGGCTCTTCCAAAGCAACTCCAAACTAAAATAACAATTCTAAACCTTGTTAAATTATTCAAAATGGAATAAATAGTGTCTTTATTTAATGCCACCTGATTTAATCTTAGAATGTGTGAACGCAAGCAGTGTGTTTTCAAAAATAGACTAATATATGAAAGCTCCTTCAGGTTATCTATTGGTGCCTTTATGGATATGTTCATGATTTTCTTGCAAAAAATATGAAAGTAGATTCTCTCAGGTTCAGAGGTGGATTTCTGCAGGTTCTGCCCAGTTCTGGAGAACTGGTAGCGGAAATTTTGAGTAGTTTGGAGAACCGGTAGTAAAATTTTTACGATATCCTTCCCCTGGAGTGGGATGGGAATGGAGATTTTACAGTATCCTTCCCCTGCCATGCCCACCAAGCCATGCCACGCCCACCAAGCCACACCCACAGAACCAGTAGTAAAAAATTTTGAAACCCACTACTGCAAACAGGTTGTTGACAACAGGTTGTTGTTTTATGAAGATTCTCAATCATCCAGGTCATGGTTGCCCCAAAGGTGCTTTTTCCAAAAGGCAACTGGACTTTCTTGGTTCTTTTTTTGTTGAAAAAATTCTGAAGAACTAATCTGAAGAAGCTTTTTGGATGAGAAACAAAATGTTTTCAAAGAAAAAAAAACAAGAAAATCCAGTTGCCTTTTGGAAAAAGCATCTTTAGGACTTCTAAGATGTTGTTTTGACTTCCTAGCCAGCCTTATGAGTTCCTGGCAGTCTTGCTTAATAGTATTAATTTGTTGGCTCTGCTTAGCTTTTTTGACTTGCTAAGATTAAAAAGAAGATGCATAGCTCTATAAAAAGTGAACTCTTGGAGGAATAGGAGAATTGGAGTTATAACTCACAGTTCTAGCTTCTAATTACAATGAATGGAAAGTCTTAATGAAATCGGTCACAATATTTGAGAGGGAGCAGTGAAATTTGAGACAATATATTGGCAGAATTCTCTCTCAGACTGGCAACAGCCCTACAGAACCCAAAAGTAACCCATTTTTCTCAAGTTTCTTACTTTCTACTTACTTTATTTCCACAAAGTTTACATGCGGAAAATGTACATTTTTTTCCTCTTACCTCCACATTCTGTATGTGGTAAGTCTTGAACCTAGCATTTGGCTGTTGAACCTTTTGGGGGAAAAAACCTTATACTTGATATGTACAACCTGGAAAGAAGAACCATGTTCTCAAGCGTGGCAGGCCACTTTGTTTCTGTTCTAAAGTATACACACTCCTCATTTATCCTCCTTCGCTTATTTAGTATGCTCATTTATCAATGCATAGCTAATTTGATTCAAGTTATCATCTTGCAAACACCATTATCCTTGGATACAGTATTGGTTCAACTCAAAACATTTAAAAAAAAAAATAGGTAATTTGTACCAATTCTCATATTTAGTTCCAAACAAAAGTACTTTATGTTCAGTTCCAAAGAAAAATACTTACAGAGTTTTCTATTTTTACCAACTCTCCTTGACATATCTATTTAAACTTCAGAGGAAAGTAAATATTTACTATTAAATATTTTTCCCCAAGGAGCCATGGCTATGGCTAGACTGACACTCCAATAAACAAGAACATATCTCTAACTAGTATATTTTTATTTTCTTCCACTACCCGTCAGCTACAGCTTTAAGTGAGTGTGTAATAAAGCTACTCAGCTGCCCAGTCACCAGGAGATGGGCAGCATATACATTTTATTAATTAATATCTAATATTAGTAACTCCAAAGATCATGTTTTCTGAAACAAAATTAAATCAAGTAGAATAAATTAGTCCTACAACTTGATAAAATAGAAAAATGTGGGTTAGACAGCATCATCACCAGATGGATTTATAACTGGCTGACCAACTGCACTCAATGTGTAGTCCTCAATGGAACTGCATCTACATGGAGGGAAGTATACAGTGGAGTACCCCAAGGCTCTGTTTTTTAGGCCCAGTACTCTTCAACAATGATTTGGACGAGGGGATAGATGGGGAACTCATCAAATTTGGAGACGACACCAAGCTAGCAGGAATAGCCAACTCTCCGGAAGATAGGCTCAAGATACAGAAGGATCTTGACAGACTTGAACATTGGGCACTATCTAACAAAATGAAATTCAATGGTGAAAAAAGTAAGATTCTACATTTAGGCAAGAAAAACAAAATGCACAGGTAAGTATATGCGGTACCTTGCTCAATAGTGGTGGCTGTGAGAGGGATCTTTGAATCCTAGTGGATAATCACTTAAATATGAGTCAGCAGTGTGCTGCAGCTGCCAAAAAAACTAACACAGTTCCAGCTGCATAAACGGATAGAATAAAGAGTTTTCATAACCAGTTGGAAGTGGAAGTGGAGAACTGAGAATTAAATTCAGATAGAAGCATAAGTGTTCTACTCACAAATGACATGTTATTTCAAAGCATTAATTATTTATGATAATTTCTTACCTGACAAAGTTCAAATATGTTTAATTTCCTTAACATTGGAAATAATTGAGATTTGCAAGATTGATGTTACAGATCAAACATGGAAATTTAAGACATGCAAGTTAACACTATGGTTTGTTACCAGGCTGTAGTAGCAAACTTCCAGGTCCAAATATTCTTCCCTTCTCCCTGACTTTATTTTGATGGGACCTGGGAAAGCATGTCTGAAATGCTTTCTCAATTTACACTTCTATTTCTTTTTCCTAAATATGTCATTGCCAATCCTCTAATATATGCTTTACTGGTATCCGACATGTTTTGTAAAGATGTATCTTTTTTCTTATTCTCTTTTTTAAAAAAAGTCAATTCTTTTCCCATATATTGTTGGAATTTTTTTTTTTCCCTTTCCATGTCATTATTATTGGATTGTGGTCTGCCCATACATTTATTCCAATATCAATTTCTTGTATTTTAGCTATTAATTCTGTTGACACCCACATCATGTCTATTCTTGACCACGATAGATGTCTATTTGAGTAAAATGTGTATTGCTTTAGACAAATGCATAAGAATTTAGAGGAAGAATATAAGAGATTAGAGATGGAACTACAAAAAAACCCGCACTATAAAAAGATTAAAAATCTGTTGGATTTGAAAAAAAAATAAGATGAATTTAATGGAAAATGAAGAATTGGCGAATAAAATAAAAGCTACAAAGTATTTTTTTTTGAAAATGCAAATAAACCAGGATGATGGTTAGCATATAAAAAGAAAAAAGAGAGAAAAGAAATTAATAAGTACATTAATAGATCAAGATGGAAAGATATGTTATAGAAGTGAGGAAAAGAAGAGGATAATTGAGAAATACTATAATGAATTGTATCAACAAGAAACAGCAGAAGATAAGATAGAACAATATTTGAAGAAAACGGAACTGCCTAGAATCCCAGAAAAGTTCAAAAAATTATTAGAAGAAAGAATATCTATGATGGAATTAATGGAGAGAATTAAAAGACAATGGGAAGACACCAGGCCCAGATGGATTACCAGCAAAAGTATATAAAACTCTACAAGATGTACTAAGCAATGTGATGCTGTAAGTATTCAATGAACTATTACTTAAAGCTAAAATTCCGGACTCATGGATGGAGGCATATATAACTTTAATACCAAAAGAAGAGGCACATCTGCAACAGATAAAGAATTATAGACCGATATCTTTATTAAATGTGGATTATAAGATTTTTGCATCAATCATGGCTGAAAGATTAAAAAAATTACTAAATGAGTTTATACATTTGGATCAAAATGGCTTCTTACCAAAAAGACAAATTGGAGACAATATGTGAACTATATTAAACACATTAGAATATTATGAACTACACTCAGAGAAACAAATAGCGTTGTTATTTTTAGATGCACAAAAGGCGTTTGACAACATAAATTGGCAATTTATGATAAAACAGTTGAAAATTATGGATTTTGGAGATAAATTTATAAATATGATCCAAACTATATATAGAGACCAAGTGGCAAAGGTGATGGTAAATGGTGAAATGACAGAGAAAATATAGATTAGAAAAGGAACAAGACAAGGATGCCCTTTATCTCCATTATTATTTATATTAACATTAGAGATTTTAAATAGAAAAGTGAGGCAGGAAAAGGAAATAAAAGGAATGAGAATTAAAAAAGGAGAATACAAACTACAAGCATTTGCGGATGATTTGGTGTTTAACATGGAAGACCCAACAGAGACAGCGCCAAAACTATTAAAACAAATAGAAGAATATGGGAAAGTAGCAGGTCTGAAAATCAATAAAGATAAGACAAAAATATTAGTTAAAAATATGAGAGAAAAACAAAAGAGGGAGATGATGGATAAACTGGACATTCAAATTGTGAAGAAAGTGAAATATTTGGGCATCTATCTGACATCAAGATGTGCAACACTCAAGGAAGACAATTAACCCAAACTGAAAAATTGAAATAGATCTGGAGAAATGGAGAAACTTGCAATTATCACTAATGGGAAGAATAGCATTAATAAAAATGAATGTATTACCAAAAATATTATTTTTATTTCAAACTATACCAATAAAACTGGAGAAAAAATACTTTGATGAGTTGAAGAAAATAACGTGGAAATATGTGTGGCAAGAAAAGAGAGCAAGGATTAACATAAAAATGCTACAAGATGCAAGAATTAGAGATGGGTTTGGCCTTCTAAATTGGGAATTGTATTATCAAGCAGCAGCATTAACATGCATTAAAGAATGAATTTTATTAAGGAATACAAGACTATTGACATTGGAGGGTCATGATTTACGACTGGGTTGGCATGCCTTTTTATGGTCCAGGAAACAAAGGCTACATGGATATTTCCAAAGACATTATGTAAGAAATGGCTTGCTATCAGTATGAGTGAAAGAAAAACATTATTTGAATATTCCAATGTGGCTTTCTACAATAGAGGCGGTGACATATCCAAATATTGTGAACATGGGGAATATTGTTAGATATAAAGACATTTTGACAGATCGGGGAGAACTGAACAAAAACAAGAACTAGAAAGTCAAGAGATTGAGATAGATTAGTATACAAGACTGCAAATACAATCAAGATATGAAGCAGATCGTAGACAATATGGTTTTAACTTGGGGAAATCAGAACTGGATGAAATATTGACAGGAACAGATGAGAAAATGATTAAGAAAATATCTAATTATTTATTGCGTATTAGACTAGAAGATGAAGAAGTAAAAAAAACAATGATAGCATGGGCAAAGAATTTTGGATACACCAGAGAATTGGACAAATGGCAACAACTTTGGGAAAGAAATTATAAATTAACAATGGCAATAGCCTATAAGAAAACCTGTATAAGATGTTTTATAGATGGCATGTGCCACCAGAAAGATTAGCTAAGATGTTTAAAGATAAATCAGCTAAGTGTTGGAAATGTCATCAGTTGCCGGGATCATACTATCATATGTGGTGGTTGTATAAAGAAGCAAAACAATATTGGGTGAAAATACAAACATGGTTAGAAGGAATACTGCAACAACATATAGAGTTAAAACCAGAGATATTCTTATTGGGAATTTTACCAGAGAATTATAGCAAAGAAGATACATATTTGATTATTCATATAACAAGAGTGGCTAGAATTGTATTTGCACAAAACTGGAAAGCAGATAAAATTCCGTTGGAAGGAGAAATTATAAAGAAAATTTTAGAATGTGCAGAAATGAATAGATTAACATTGAGAATAAAAGATAAAGAGGTAACAATGTATTTCAAGACATGGGATAAATTTTATGATTGAAAAGAAATAGAAAAGAAATATGAATAAGGACATGGAGATAAAATAGATAGAGAATAGATGGGAGGAAACAATTAGAAAAATAGATACCCAGATGATGTCAAGTAAAAGGACAAAGGGGAGGGGGGGTAAAAGGGGAAAAAGTGAGATATTATAAAAATGTACGCAAATGATTAAATAAAAATAAATAATAATTGAATAAGAAATTGAAATGAGAATAAAGATAATTAGGAAATCGGGGCTGCTCGAATACCACTTAGATTGAACTGAAAACAACAGAAGGGAAGGAGTAGAGAGAGAGGAAGGAAAAAGAGAAGAGAGGAGAGGAGAAAGAAGAGGAAGAAGGAGGGGAAAGATTGAATTAAAATTGAGCCTGGTGGCTCAGCAGACTGATAGCATTGTGATTAACACCAGCTGTCTGCAATTACTGTAAGTTCGAATCTCACCAGGCTCAAGGTTGACTCAGCCTTCCATCCTTTCAAAGGTAGGTAAATTGAAATTAACGCATTGTAAGCTGCCCTGAGTCTCCGGAGAAGGGCGGCATATAAATCAAATTAAAAAAGAGGAAGAGAGAAGGGAAGAAGAGAGGAGTGGGGGAAGAGAAGGGGAAGTAGGAAAGAGAAGGAGAAGAGGAACGAAGGAAGTAGGAGGAGAAACAGGAAGGAAGAGAAGGGGAGGAGAAGAAAGGTTGGAGTAAAGTAAAGGCTAAAAGAGCAGCCCCAAAAAAGTAAAAATTAATGATAAAAATGACTGTACATGTAAATGTGTTTATGAAAAATAAAAACTTTATAAAAAAAAACTTACACTTCTGACGCAGGTTCAAATTTCTTTTATCTTGATTGCAGCTTTTCGTCCTGTTCCTCAGCATTATTCCTTCTATCCATTACGCTGACAAATTAAACATTCAAAACTTGGAACATTATTGCAAAAAAAGATGAAGAATCTCAATCAGAATAGCTCTCACCAAATAATATAATAGAATGTCAGTCAGAGCCCCGGGTTCTTCTTAAGAAAAATTCTCACTTGAAGCCCCAATCTCCAGTTCTGTAGGTGTTTCTTCAGAAAGTGGAACTAGGACAAGCTGTTCGGCAGAAGCATGTTGTTCCATGGTGGAAAAGAGAAGGTAGTTTCTTCAAACAATTTCCCCTTCCCCCATTCTACAAGTAGATACAATTCATTTAGTACTAATACTTACCAATTGTTTTTTACAGTTAAAGTATTGTTTTCAACAAACTTTAACTACTTGGGAAGTAGGAGAGAAATGCCTGCATCTTAATATATTATCTTACTGGATGTCCAACCAATACTGAATAAAATTATTAAATCTCAAATTTGGAAATTATTTTTTTACATTGATGAAAATTAAAATTAGTTTTAAATTTTGACCTTTTTAGAAGCCCCATCATATTCTCGAGTCTTATTTAGTAAGGCTGTGCAATGTTTCAGATTTCTCCTTTTAAAACAGCTGCAGAATATGAGGGAGCACAACAGAGGCATGAAGGTCTATAGCACCTTAAATAAGCCACATAATTTCCATGAAAAGAGATGGGTGACTTTGAAATGTTGCAGCCAGGGGCAACATTTGTACTTCCAAGAGCCCAGAAATGGGTTTTGGACATGCTTATTAATATTTAATATTACTGCTTATTAATATTTAGCTTATGATTACTTACAATTCCAATATTTTTAACATTTTAACAAATGTACATTTTTTCCATAAGTGAAAATAAATCTTTTTGTTCAGTTTCATTATTTTCAGCCACTTTTCTAACCTATCCAAATAATTCTGATTTTTTAAAAAGATTACTAATTGTCCCAACCATCTGAAGATCATTTCCTTTACCTCATCCAAGTCAAAAAACTTGACGAGCAGGACCAAAACAACCCTGTAGTACTCTATTTATTATTGTACTTCACTCTGATGAGGAACTGTTTTTACAGTTTCTCCGACTATTGTTTGCATGTTCACTCAATAGAATGCCATGCTATATATACCATACTTACTTAATTAACTTCCTATTCAGGATGTCATGATGTTTCTGTTAAGACGAACAAATATGCCCAGTCTTTCACAATCAAAAGTTAATTAAAAAATTAAGAAAGGAATGTTGCTTAGTTGGTTCTTTTCACATTTTCTTCAAGATGAGAAGTTTGGTCAGACCAAACTTAGATGATTTCTTAATACTCTTAAGAAGGAATTTCTGGCATTCAATATGTGAACATGTTCAAGGCCAACAGTTATTTCCTATGTTTCTACCAAGCCTGACCTGGAATCCTGTTCCTTCAATCTGCTCTTCATAATTGCATATTGGGACACACATTATTTATTTAATTGGTTATTTATATCCCACCTTTATTATTTTTACATGTAACTCAAGGTGGTGAATGTACCCTAATGTAGCTTCCTCTTATTTTCCTCATAACAACCATGTGAGGTGAGTTGGGTTGAGAGAGAGAGTGATTGGCCCAAGGTCACCTAGCTGGCTTTCATATCTAAGGCAAGGTTAGAACTCACAGGCTTCTGGTTTCTAGGGCAGCACCCGACTTCCACCCTCTTCCCAGCAAAAAGTACGTCAATGTAGTTACTTGATTCTGTCCTTGCTTTCCAGTCTCATTTTTACTCATTTTTACTGAGCAGCTGATACATTTTTTCTGTTCCTTAAACACCCAGGAAAGCTCTTTTTTTTGTTGCTGTTTTAATACGTACTTTCAGGTCATTCTATGGTAATATTTCCCAAAACAATCCCTAAAATCTGAGTTACTTCCACATTTACTTCCTCGGACATCTTTATTTCTATTCCTATAGTTTTCTACAAAGATTTATAATTATGTTTTAGTATTTTCAATTTTTAGGAATTCTCCCCTAATGACTTTATTCCCCAATAGCTTTTTCCTACCAATAGAGAAAGATTCTTTAAGATATAAAAATTATATACACAATGAAAGTTTTATTAACAAAATTCTAGGTTACATAGAACAAGCATTTATACAATGCTTTTGTTCTTAAAGAACATTTAGGGAAACAAAATTTACCTAATCAGAATAATGCTCATGTAACTATTTAGTAGAAATTAGACTATTGCTTTGTTATGAAGACCAGATTCATTATATTAAAACATATCAAAGAGATGCAATAAGATGTAATAAAGCATCTGCAGGAACATGTGAAACTTTTTAATACAACAAATGTGGGTTCTTTGGTGAATAGGATGCATATTAAGTTATACTAACAGTTAATAGGCAAGGCAGAGCAGAATCCACATAATCCATAGACCAAGGAAGAACTACAGTGCATTCTGAATTTTTGTTATGTAAGCTCCACCATACCAGTGTATTTTAAATAAAAAAACAAAAATGCTAATCTACGTTAAGATATTAAAGATTGATTTTCACTAATACACATAAAATTAGGTAACAATACAGAACTGGAATACTACATTTATGAATGCTTTTTAAAGAGAATTTTAACACACAAATACAATTCTATACTAATTAACCTGTTAATTCTTTTAGTTAAAAATTGCAGTTTGCTATTGGCCAATATACTCAAAAATAGGGACAAATCTTGCTCAATGCATTTTTAATTGTCATCTGCTTGTCAACAGCAAGCAGGTTTTGACTAGAATGAAGATAGCATTAAAAATCCTACATCATTCAGATCAAAAAATGGAAACTGACTTGTTGTTTTACTTAAATTATTACCAAACTTAGAAAATTAAAGTCTTAGAAATAGCAATATTAAATTTAAAAAAACCAGATTAATTTTGGGAAAGGCACAAGTAAATGTTTTTTGTGCTAAAAATAAATTGCTGTAGTAAAGGAGGCTTACTAAAAAAAATGTAACAATACTAATGTGGTTTGAGTTTAATATAATTCTTTTTGTTTTAATTTCAGAGGACTGTGTAAGAAATGATAATGGTAAAGTCACCCTCAAGTCAAAGTAATAGGAAGAAGAAAAATCATGATTGGGATATCATTTTCTGAAACAAGTGTGTCATAGTTATTATAAGATATCCAATGCTTTTTTGTTGGTACATTTCAAGCAATCAAAAGGAAATTAACCTAGGCCATATTGGCCAAGCTTTTAAAACTGATCACAGTCCTGTTTTTTAGGAAAAGAAGTTGATCCTAAGAACATGATTAAATTATATTTGATAATTTAATTAATTTATTAGCAACTCAATCTTTTTGTATGAAACACATGGGAAGTTTTCCACATAGAAAAATATCTGTGCACAAAAACTTGTTATAGCTTTTTGGAACAAGAAAGCAGGTAAAATGCCAACTAGTTAGCTATAATAGTACACGTGAAACTAGTAATTTCAATTTACATTAAACATATACAAATAATAAAATTTATGACTGTCAATCAACAAGCTATCGTCTAGGTTATCAACCAAATATCAATCAATATTTCCATGTATAACATATTTTCTATTGGAACACGTTCTTTAGACCAAATGATTCAGGGCAAAAACTACAAATGAATAAGAACATTAATATATATGTATATTACAAAAAACCTTAGCACTTGATTTAAAGTTTTGCTCCATTAAATATTCTTCAACAATATCTCAAGTATACCATCTAGAATGGCACAGTTTTAGGTATCTAACCATTTATATACAAAGTATTTATATATCTATATATATTATTTCACAACAAAAAATAATTGCCCAGAACATAATATGGTGCCTTAGCGCAAATCCCGGTGGAAAAGTATAGCAGAGATTTTCATACAGCCTTAGCAAGAAATCTATCTCCCATTTTATATTATAGGTGTATTCACAAAATCATTCTTCGAACACCACATTCACAGCAGTATTTTGCAGATTCAATTGGATATTTGGTACCACATTCGTAACAGAATTTTGGTAACTGTGCAAGATAATTTCCCTCACTGCTTTTTGAACTTCCTCCATTGATAGATGAACAGTCTCCACTGTCGAATCCGGCCCTATGTCAAGCATTAAAAATTCAAAATAATAAACACAACAAAGATTAGAGGTAAATAAATACGTATTTCAGTGATCTCTAAAATATTCTTTTCCGTAATAAAGAATTAATATATGAATTTTTGACTCAAGTAAACAACTTGCCCAAAGGAAACTTTTTCAGAATTCTGCTACTATGTTGACTAAATGTTTTATGCTCCACATTTTCAGTGGAAAACATTGCACCAATTATCTGAATTACCTATAAGCATTTATAAAATGGAAGCCAAGGACTAAAGAAAACATTACATGGAAATTTGGGGATATTAGGATCCCTTACACTTTTAAAACTGCTGAAAATTAAGGACATTATGTTCAGGGAACTGTTACCAATTACCAATGGAATATATTTTGGTATATGTTGGTATACACATTAATAAAGAAGTACAAAACAGAAAATATCTGGCTTAGTCCCCTAGAACTTAAAACAGAAATGAGAAGGAATTTCCCCACAGCTACTTCCTTGCTTTGTAAAATAAAATTGCCTGGGGGAATATCCTTACACTATAATCCCAATTCTCTTGTGAGGTATCTAGTTTGACTATTAGGAATATGAATAGATTTAATTTCAGTAAGGCTCTGAAGCTATGGGGAGAAAAAAATAATGACTTTCAGAAAAACTTGACTAGTTTAAGTCAAGTTCCACATTTATGTTGATTAGATTAGAATTTTTTACTTGTACAGTGCAAGATACATTTCACTGAGAAATGGTTCAATTTCATTGATTTAAAAAAAAACCAAATCTGACCCTTTATGCTTTTCTCTGTATTTTCACATTTTTATCCTTTTCTTTCATCTGGCAATTACTTCATCTTAATTAAAGTCAATAGATGCAAATATAATTTACCTGGCTGAATAAGTTTCAGTACCAAATGCTTTTCTTTTGTTTGCCATCATACCCGGACCGGTGCTTCGTGTCATATTAGTAGATGCTCCCATCCGTGGTTTCATGGGCCCTCTTAAAATATATTATTATTAAATGAATTAGGCAGAATTAAAGTTAGCCAGTATTTAGGTTTATCCTAAACCTAACAAGTATGGCAAGCTTGATTAGATGCATCCATTTTCCTGCATCAAATCCCAGCACAGCATATTCCATAGACCTGCCTAATTATTCCAGGATCTTTTCAGTGTCTATAGCTGCTGTGGATATTCCAGCACAACATATCCCCTTGTCTTGTCCATCCCGTTTTTTTACAGTCTTCCCTTCCTTCCCTCTTTTTTCCTTTTCTTGGCTGCTACTGATGTCCCAAGCATATATCCTTGTTCATCAGCAGATTTTGTCCATTAAATCAAGAGTTTATCATCACAATTACAAAAATTACAAAAGTTAGAGTGCCTGGCACTAATTGATAAACGTTTAGGAAACAGTCATTGTTACTAGTATTAATGCAAGAGTTTGGTAAAGAAAATTTGCAAAATCACTATGCACTTTCCTGGCATTGTCATTTTATATCATTGCAATTAAATTGCGCAGTTCGTCCTTTTCAAAAATGCAGAATCGTACGCTTATTTAATGTAAATCAGGTCCTTTGCTTTATCATGGGTTTGCGCTATAGAATAAAAATATTAAGTATCAAATTATTCAAAAAACACAAAACAATGTTTGAGAGATTAAAAAATATTGTGCATTAAAAGCACTATCTGTCTCACACAACAATTTATAACAAAACAGAACAGCTGGAATTTATCCAAACTCAAATTATTTATTATCATCTTCAAATTATTGTCTGATTTTTATATAAGATCAGAAGTTCATTTCTTAAAATTTCCTGCTTTTGATAGCATTATCCACTTTTTATACAGAAGCTATATGTTGCCATCTAGAGGATAAAGACAAACTATTTTACTCTTTAATTTCTTTATCATCCAGAAATTGAACACAATCAAATGTTTTATTTCAAAGGAGAAAACACCTCCAGCTGGTAAAAGAAATAGGAGCTTAATCAAGAGGCTCAACATTTCTTTATTCAAAATGTTCAAAACTATAGTATCACCACAGGTGAGAAAGCATTAAAGAGATAGAAGAAGGGTTAGCAAGCAGAGCCAAGCAAAATATCAGAGCCCAAACTGTTTTAAATGATGGCTGCATTTATAAATGAAATATTTGGAGCTGCAACCTGAAAAAGTGGGTAAGCTTTCTCCTTTGCCCGCCCCTCACAACAGATAGATGGAGGTCTTGTCTTGCCCTGAAAAAAACTGTATCTTGTTGAAAAATTGCACAAGCCATAATATGGAATGCTACAAGCAGAAGTAGAAGGAAGAAATTTAAAATTTAATCACTCCTAAAGTGTGCCAAAGGTGCCTAAAGTACAGGTGATACAACAAACGATTGAAGCCATTAAACCTCTTAAAATAATTTTATCCAACTTGTAATGAAAATCACTTGTAATTTTATATGCATTAACACAGCTACACAGTCACTGAGAAATGTTATCTCAGGATTGTAAAGAATATTCAATAGCAAATCATTAATTATTCATAGTTGAAATCCATTTATAACCTTAATCAAATCATTCATGGGAACGGATACATTTATAAGACATTTTGATATAGACTGTCTGGTAATGACTCAGAAATTAGTCTGGCTCTGAGCTTAAGAATGAAATAGGAATAGACCTTTTTAAGGCTAAGATTAAATCAAATATTTAGTTATCTGTAACCCAAAACAGCTTCAAATCATATTTTGAGATATGGAAAATGCGGTTTAAGGCAACCACATGGGGTCATATCTGAGATATGAGTTGCTTTTGCTTTCAGAATTCTCACTGCCACTTAAATGGCATAACTACCATTTAATGAATGACTATAATTCATTGATAGGAACACTCACTATCCCATTTCCTTTAATGTTCTCATCAGGGAATGCAGACTAGTTGGATTTTGCATACATTATTATCAGATTTCCATGGAAATGAAAGCAGATCAAGTATAGTTCTAGAAACTTTCAGCATCTTGTCCTGTGAACCCCACTGTCAGATTTCTTTTAAGAATATACTTACCCTATTTGTGGACTCACTTTCATTACGTTTTTATGAGCTGGAGAACTCTGGATTTTGTTTCCCACTTGTCCACCTGGAGACAGTGTTTTATTTGCAGAGGAACCTTGTCATGAAAACATGAAAAACATTGTTTCTTTCACTACAAGACTGAATTTCCACATTTCCATATCTTTATGTACAGTCTAAGACCTCAGTGCAAAGCCTAATAAAAAAATTGCCAAAATTAGATTGTACCATGATGGGTACAATCTAATTAATACAGTCATACCTCAAAAAGTTGAGCATGAGGCCAAGAAAATCAAGTTGATACTCAGAAAAATGCTAAATTTGCTCTAACTTAATTATAATTTAATCAAAAGTATTTTCTCTCAATCTATGGATGTTTTACTGTTCTTTTTCTTTCACATGAAGAATTACAATTTAGCAGTAACGTTTAGATGGATTTGGTTGCCACTCTTAAGATTTCAGACCACCATAAGATCCCTCCCCCCCGACTGTGACTCAGATGGTTCCGTCCCAGGCGCCTGATGGACCCCGAAAGGTTCCTGACGGAGCTTGGGCCGTTCCCTGAGACTCTAACACACGACTCGACTGAAGAGCTGGTGGCCGCCTGGGAAAGGGCGGCCGCTGGAGCTTTGGACCGCGTCATGCCTTTGCGGCCTCTGACCCGATGCCGATCTCAATTGGCTCCTTGGTTTTCTGAGGAGCTGAGAGAGATGAAGCATCGGAAAAGACACCTAGAGAGCATTTGGAGGACTAGTCAATCCGATTCCGACCGGACATAGGTGAGGTCTTATATCAAGACCTACCTAGTGGCGATAAAAGCGGCAAAATCTAACCATTTTTCCGCTCTTATCGCATCTGCAGAGAACTGCCCAGCCGCCTTGTTTAGGGTGACCCACTCCCTTCTTCGGGGGGGAGTGCGGGAAGATCCCTTGCAGGGTCGTGCTGAGGATTTTATGCAATTCCTGCATGATAAAGTCGCTCGGATTCGGGATGGCTTGCACTCCGACTGGATGAGTTCACGGGGAGAGACGAGGGCAGGTCTTAAGAATGTTATCTGGGAGGAGTTTGATCCTGTGACTCCCAAGGATGTGGACAGGGTTCTGGGTAAGATTAGTGCCGCCACGTGTTTATTGGACCCATGTCCCTCCTGGTTGGTGCTGGCCTCCTGGAAGGTTACACGAGGCTGGCTCCAGGGGATTATAAGTGCTTCTCTGAGTGAGGGTGCCTTTCCTGCCACCTTGAAAGAGGCGGTAGTGAAGCCCCTCCTCAAGAAGCCTTCCCTGGACCCGGCTGAATTAGCCAACTATCGTCCAGTCTCCAACCTCCGTTTTGTGGCGAAGGTTGTTGAGAGCGTGGTGGCACGACAGCTTCCCCGGCACCTGGATGAAGCTATCTATCTGGACCCGTACCAGTCGGGCTTCAGGCAGCGGTACAGCACAGAAACGGCATTGGTCGCATTGGTGGATGATCTCTGGAGAGCTTGGGACGGGTTTCTCCTCTGTCCTAGTCCTATTAGACCTCTCAGCGGCTTTTGATACCATCGACCATGGTATCATGCTGCAGCCGTTGAGGGGGTTAGGAATAGGGGGCACCGTTCTGCGGTGGTTCTCCTCCTTCCTCTCCGACCGCTCGCAGTTTGTGTTGGCAGGGAGACAGAGGTCGACCTCAAGCCATCTCGCATGGGGAGTGCCACAAGGGTCGGTCCTCTCACCCCTCCTGTTCAACATTTATGTGAAGCCGCTGGGTGAGATCATCCGTGGTTTTGGGGTGAAGTGTCATCTGTACGCTGATGATACTCAGCTGTACATCTCCACCCCAGACCACCCCAACGATGCCCTTGATGTGATGTCCCGCTGCCTGGAGGCCGTGCGGGCCTGGATGGGGAGGAACAGGCTCAGACTCAACCCCTCCAAGACCGAGTGGTTGTGGCTTCCGGCGCCCCGATATAGTCAGCAGGTGCCATCGCTGACTATTGGGGGTGAATCTTTACCCCCCACAGAGAGGGCTCGCAATCTGGGTGTCCTCCTGGACGCACGGCTGTCTTTAGAAGAGCATATGACGGCCGTGGCCAGGGGGGCCTTTTATCAGGTTCGCCTGATTCGCCAGTTGCAGCCCTTTCTGGATCGGGATGCCCTGCGCACGGTCACTCACACCCTTGTCACCTCTCGGCTGGACTATTGTAATACTTTCTACATGGGGCTCCCCTTGAAGAGCACTCGGAGGCTCCAACTGGTCCAGAATGCGGCCGCACGGGTGGTTATGGGGGCAACTCGTTGTGCCCATGTGACACCCCTCCTGCGCGAGCTGCACTGGCTCCCGGTGGTCTTCTGGGTGCGATTCAAGGTGTTGGTTACCACCTTTAAAGCGCTCCATGGCATAGGACCCGGGTACCTTTGAGACCGACTTCTGCCACCAATAGCCTCCCACCGACCAGTCCGCTCCCACAGAGAGGGTCTCCTCAGGGTGCCATCGGCCAAGTTATGTCGGCTGGCGACACCCAGGAGGATGGCCTTCATTCTTCTCCTAGGAATCTTATGAAGCAGGACACTGAAAACAGCACAACTGCTTTCAAAATTATTCATATTGAGATGTCGTTGCAGAGAAGAACTTAAAATGTTTATTATGGCAGATAATCACCTCAAACATATGATCAGAACTTCATTCACATTCTGCATATTAGAGGTTCATCTGTATTAGCACTATCTATCCTAACTTCTAGCAGCTTGGGTTAAATTTGTTTTAAGATTTAAATTCCCTCTGCTGAGGGAGCTACAAGAGAATGCCTAATTACAAAATTCCAGACAAAGGAAACACACACACACACATGCACACATGTTCATTACTTGGTTGTGGTAAGCGTGATAAGGCTGGCGGTGTTAGCCCTGAAGAAGGTATCTTCTTTACTGTTGGTGTCTTGTACTGAAATAAGAAATATGATATCCATTAAGCCAGTAATTTAACAGGTTAAATAACCTTCGACCATCATGCTGATTCAGTGTTACATTTTTAGTGCCCCATATTTAAGGCAGACTACCTACCCTTTTTATATATTACAGTTAAAGCATGCTACTTTGTTTTTAACAAGCATGATAACTTCCAACAAGGAGGAACTTCCAACGAAGAGAGGTATTGCAATATAACAAGAAGAAACCAGCACATCCATCAAACCACAGACGAATGGTCACAGTGTCCAGGAATTATATTCAACACATATAGAGAGTCCTAGGCTCTGATGGTTGTTCTACACTGTAGCAGTAGTTCTCCAAGATCTCTAAAGAGGAGACTCCTCCCTTCCTTTTCTTCCCTCCCTCCCTAATTAATATAATGATAAATATGTAAAGCATGAGCTCTAACACTGAACAATGAGCTTTCACACTGAATCTAGATAAATTCTATGTAATAGAAGTGTAAAGTAAAATTGGTATTGGACTACATATGGAATGTATGGCTTGGCTTGGCTAACCTTTGTTTCTTACTTCCCCCTCTGAAGAATGGAAATGACTCTAAACTTATCGCAAGTATAGATATTGATACCACTGAAAATCTGTCATGATTAAATTATGGAGTCTATTACCATAAGGATGCTGTGACAGCCATGATCTTGGATAACAACTAATGGAGGTTTATATAAATTAATGGAAGATAAGCCTACTTCTAGATAAATTATGTGATTAAATACTCTGGCATATTCTGCATAATAAAGACGACATTGAAAAGACTTCAAAGCAACAAGGTACTTTTGGGAAATGATTTAAGTTAAAGTGATTAGACTTTAATATTTGTTTGCCTTTTTATTTCTTCAATGAAAGCTAAAATAGATTAAAATAATGTCCTATCTGTAATGTTCAACTTCCCATAAAGGCTTATAAAAGGTAGTATGTATGGGTTCTGTGTTAATTAATTACTCCTGGTCTCTTAGCTCCTTCCTAGATTTTGTCAGATTGTTTTCGTTTCTTAAATATCCAAAAGAAATAATGGAATGGAATGGAATAGAATAGAATAACAGAAGTTAGAAGGGACCTTGGAGGACTTCTAGTCTAACCCCCTCTTTAGTCAGGGAACCCTATACCATTTCAGTGTTGGAACATTCACAACTTTTGGAGGCAAGTTTCAAGAACTTTCAAGTTATGACTTAACTTTAAAACATGTTTGTTTTTAAAGCAGTAAAATTAAAAGAATGAAATGATGGATAGTAAATTTATTTACCTGTGTTCGAGCAGGAAGCTTCCCTTTAACTTCACTAACCACTTTCCCTTTATTAGAAATACGTGCTGCTTGTTCTTTGCAGAAATTGATATGTCGATCAGCTGCATTTTCATTAAATCGCCTCTGGCAGTATGGGCACTGAATATAATCTATATTCGACAGATACAGATATATAACAAAGTAATGGCTATTCATTACTTCATTCACTCAATTAACCACAATTTTGCTCCCAAGAAAGACTTAGAATTAATATCCTGATGTCATAACATTTATAACAGCTGCTATTTCCACCAAAAATATATGTCTGTGTGTGTGTTGAATATTTCATAGGACTATATAAATTCTGCAGGGGAGGGGAGGGGGAAATACAGTACATCAATCTCTAGAATGTACGTAAATTATCAAGTTTCTGGAACACTCCATTATTTTCTTTTAACCACTCATCTAAAAAGAAGCTTCACTTTATTTCTGTCTACCTTCACAATTTCCAGATCTCTGAGTCTTATTTCAAAATTCTGAGAATAAGCAGGGAACCAATCGGTTCTCTTCCATCTAATCAATAGAACTCTTTAAAGGAACAGATTCCAACTATATCCCACCCACCGAGCTGCTTCAGAGTTCAGTGGTAACTAAATAGCCCTTCACCTCTATTCCATATGTGCTAACATTTTCATGTATGTATGTATGTATGTATGTATGTATATATGTATGTATATGTATATGTATATGTATATTTTTATTTGCTGCCTGGTCTCTCAAAAGGAAAAAAAGCCCAGAATCGAGTGGATGTGACTCCACTGAGCTAGGGCTGCAGAAAAACCTTGGTTACGTAGGAAAAACCTGGCTAACACACACACACACACACATACACACACACACACATACACACACACACACAAATACAACCTGTGTCCATCCATCTAAGTGTTTGCAAAGAAAAAAATAAAAGTTCTTGGGAGTTCTGTTTCTTCTGTTTCAATTACAGAAATGCTTGCAAAGTGTGATGAGGCAAAGATACCAGTATATTTGCAACCACATAGTTTTTACAGCAACTCTAGTTTCATATAACAATACAGGACTCCCATGTTTGTATGGGATGAGGAAAATGTTTTGGCTGACGGCTGGCTTTAGCTCAGAGTCAGGGGAAAAATCAAAAGTGGTGGGTATTGTTTTTTTTAATGGAAGTTTAAAACTGATTTAAAAAGTAGATTCAATGATACAGTTGTCTGAATTCTTTCCCTAGGACAATTAGACTGAACAAGGTCTTATTTGTGGTCACACATGGGGAAGCAAGAGAAAAGCCATATAATTAAATCCCTGTAGGTTCCTTTCCAACTCCAGGTGTAAAAGGTTTTAGTGCGAAACCTCTGACAAATAATCAATGACAAATAATCAAGGCAACAGTAATTTACGACAAACATGCCACTTTTACTGCTGATGTAAATGTGCAATTATTTCCTATATAATAATTTAGAAATGATTCAGTAGAGGAGCTTTGTGTGAAGATAAAAAAAAGAATCACGGTATCAGATCTGGGTCAGTCATTCATAAAGATATACTGTATATAATTAAAGTTTTGCATATAAAGAGGACAGATATACAGAACAGACATGATGGGTACAATCTAATTTTTTCAAAGCATCCAGTGTTCCTAAAGATTTACTCTCTGAATAAAAAAAAAAATCAATCAAATAAAGAGGATTTCGGATATAAAGGTATCTGTTCTAAACAAGCATGGTGATCATGTACGATTGATTGATACAGCTATGTAACTATTCAAAAATAATGCTGCATGAACATATGCTAAAATGTATACATATCTCAAATTCAAATTATATACCAGGATCATAAGAAGGAGGTGGCGGCGGCGGCAATTTTCCACCTTCTTTAAGAACCTGATCTACTCCTTTGGCTGCTCTTATAGCTGCTATGAGCTCCTCGTGTTTTCGTCTCCAACTTGATGGTTTCTTTGGAGGTTCTGGCTAAGGAGACAACACAGACAGCAGACATAGTTTTGCAATGTAAAACGTGTGATTTCTCGTGTACTCAGTACAGTACGCAATAACCCAAACAACACCAGCTGAATAAAAATATTGTATTATTTTTAACCAGGCTATCTGCCAAATTACATTTAGTCTTTGAGACAAGCGCCATGATAGCACTTATGAAAGAAAAGTAAGCAAACAAAAAGTAAATTTAATATTCCATGCTAGCTGAACTCCAAGTAATAACAATGTCTGTTTATAATCACTTCCTATTCTTCTGAATGCTTGTTGCATTTTCCCTGTTGTTATTAAGAAGAGTTATTTTCTTGTTTTCAATATTTCAATATAGTTGAATTAGATACTGATTAAACTTAAAAGTATTTACTGTTATATTAACTGCTGATATAGGAATACATAACTATATTAATTTAAAGCATTAGGTCTACCCAAAACCAACAAAATACTGTATATCTAGTACAGAGTGTAGAATTATGTATTTTGTATCTTTCTCTTATGGAGAAAGCTAAGCTTCTGAGATGCGGCAATATTATCTGCTTTTTTTAATTTTCTTTAAAAAAAATTTATCATAGACAATCAAATGCCAAAATCTTGCCTTGTTCCTAGCGGCATATTACCCTGCTCTAGTTTTCATTATGGGCTGCAATTCTTCAGGATTATGAGCTCATATAATAGCTTCTATAGTATGGTAAAATAATAGTATCTCCTTCTAGTCAAGCTTGACTTTTCCCTGTTAAGTTAATGAACACATCATGTGTTTTCAATTTTATTACAAGTACTGTATAAATTATTTGCCTCTACCTTTTCTCAAAACCAACTTACAGCCCTAGTATTCCTAGTAATATACATTCTTACAATATGTCTGAAATCAGCATTTTGAGTTAATGATAAAGATAATGCCAAGATAAAAAGAAATATTATATGAGAAGTACACTGAAAACAACTAACAGTTCCTTAACCAAAGAAAAAATAAAACAGTACACTACTTTGGATAAGTTCCTAAAAACTCATAACATATTTGCAACCAATATTAGTTTTTTAAAAATAATACCTATATTTCATTTTTTTTTAAATTTTTAATTATATTTTTATTGTTAAAGAATAACAAAAAGGAAAAAAAATCAATACAAAAATCAATAGTAAGGAAAGAAAAAAAAAATCCCCCCCCCCCCCCCCCCAACGTGCTATACAAACGGAAAGGAAGTTTTAGGAAATTGAAGTCTTCAATTCTTCCAGAAATCTCTTTGATAAGGTACTGGTGCCGATTCATCCAATCTCCCAAGTGCAAAGTCCACAAATGGTTGCCAAGTGTTCCAAAAAACATTTTCTTTATATATACCACTTCTAATTTTAATATCACAAGTCAATTTATCATTTAATGCAAATTTCCATGTTTCATTGTACCATTCTTCTAATTTTAAGTCAACATTTAATTTCCAATATCTAGCAATTATAATTCTCCCCATTATAACCAAAATCCTCACCAATTCTCTTTCTCCAGTTGTTAATGTTGTTTCATTCAATATTAATAATAATATGGTTTCCAATTTCAATTTGACCCTCTTCTTAATCATTTCAAATATTTCATTTTCTATCCTAGACCAAAAAAGTTCAACCCCATTACATTTACACCACATATGAGCATATGTCCCGAGTTCCACTTTACATCTCCAACACATTTTATCCACTTTATTATCCATTTGAAAAAGTCTTATTGGGGTCAAATACCACTTCCACATAACTTTATAATTATGTTCTTTAATCCTTATTGATAATGTCCTCATTATTCTACTAACCCAGTTCATATTCCAATTTTGATCAGAAATTTCAATACCCAGTTCTTTTATCCAATTCTCTTTCATTACCCTTTGTGAATTATTATCAAAGTTAATAATTTTATAAATTTTACTAACTAATCCCTTTGGCCCAATTTCATCTTTTATTATTCGAGATGTCAAGTTTTCAAATTCCGTTTCCTTTCTACTCTCATCATTCCTTTCTTTGCATTTCCTATTCCATTTATTCATTTGAATTCTTTCAAACCAATTAATATTTAATTTTCCATAAATTTCCTCTTTCCTCATTTCATTTTCTATAAATTTCAACCATTCACTAATTGTTTCCACTTTCTCTTCTATTATAATCCTCTCCCTGTTACTATTTAATTTCATTGGGCAATTCTCTTTCAGTTTACCTAAATACAATGCGTCTGGTATTAATTTTTTTGCTACTGTCCCAATTTTTAGTCAAACTATTTAACCAATAATTACAAATTTTAACCTTACCTTTAAGATTTTCCAAAAACCATTTATAACCAAACTATAATACCTATATTTCAGCATTTATGTACTTACCCGTGGTTTTATAGGCTTTACTGTGGAAATATCAGTTCCCTCTGCTCTCTGTCTGCTAGAGTCAAATGTTTTTCTTTTTTTAGCAGCAGTTTTTTGGCAAATGGGAGAATGCTTTTTCTGTGAAATGAAAGTTTTAAAAAGTGGAATATTTATATTTGGATTTTAAAAAATTCATTATTCGCTCCCTGTCGTGTAAGAGAAGCAAAGAACCCAAGAGACAAAGCTTATAGGATGTCCTCAACCTACAACTATAATTGGACCAGAATTTTGGTTGATAAGCAATGTGGTCATTAAGAGAATCATATGATCAGACCTGATTCTACTACCATTTTTACCATGACTGTTAAGCAAATCACCATAGCTGTTAAGTAAATCCAGCTTTCTTGCATTGAGTTTGCTTGTTAGAAGCCAGCTGGAAGATCCTAAGCCACAATCATATGACTGCAGGACACTGCAACTGTCATAAATGCAAACCTGTTGTCAAGTGCCCATCATATGAAAGCAAGCATAGTGTGATGATCCTAATTTAAGGACAGGTCATAAGTCACTTTTTCTAGCACCATTTTAACTCCAAACTATGGTTAAATACATGGTCCTAAGTCAAGGACTCCTTGTATATTTATTATATTAATTTACTTTATATGAGGTTCTCTCTACCCCATAATCTACTCCTAGGGTAGTTCGCCTCTGTTGGAGCCTCAAGCCAGTTGGCACAGCCAGGTTTTCAGGCTCTTCTAGGAGAGGAGGAGTGTGGTGCAGACCTCGCCTCCGGTGAGACAATATTCTAGAACAAGGCTCAACTTCATTGAGGGCCGCATCAGGGCTGTGGTTGACCTTGGGGGGCCAGGCAGGCATGGCTGACTGGGTGGGCATGGCCAGCTTGACACCACTCACTGGCCGTGGCCAAATGATTGGGCATGACCAACTGGGTGGGCATGGCCAGCTTGATGCCACTCCACAAACTGCTGGCATGTTTCCTCTTGCACTGGGTAGACCAGGCCAAAGCCATGCTGGCCTGATGTTTCCTCTCTACATTGGGTAGACCGGGCCAAAGCAACACGGGTCAGCCCCTTATATTTTCCAGATGGCCCCGCGGGCCTTGTGTTTGACATCCCTGTTCTAGAAAGTGATGGCCAGAGCAGAAAGCACTTTATGCTTTTCATGTTCATTTAACTGTTTATTTGCAACTTCTGCAGGGCAATATTAGCAACTACCATAGATGTCCCAAAAGCTTTAATCTGACTACATCTTAAGCACCATTGCTATTCCAAAATATTCTCAGTTCTTCCCCAAGAGCATGTATAGTGTCATCTGACCCAAGGAGCCCAGCATCTGGCACTGTATTGACAATCACTCTGTCTTGTCTATCCTTGCGGTTTTTTTGATAAAACACAGAAGTGGTTTACTCCTGTGCAGCATGAAATACCTTCATCATTGTCACTAAAAGAGATCATTTGTTTCCAGAATCTTCCTATGGGCTAGAACCCGTGCAAGCCCTTGCTTGCTATAGATGGGGAGCTGAGTTGATTTCATACCTTGGGTGACTCTGCTATTAATACCTATTCTTAGAATATAATGCTCTTCATTAATTCCTCCCGAGATCACATTCAAACTGCCTTTAGGGGAGAAGCTAAGATACATGCTAGTAGCTTTTGAAATAAGCTTCTGACTTGCAACAGGCTTTACTAATTTGGGAGTAACCTGATGCCTTTAAAATGTCACCCAGGGACAAGAAAATAACCCGGACCAGCCCCTATAACATTACCGGAACCCACAAATCTAACAAGGCAACCTGACATTATAAGGCTGCTGTAGGACTTGAGGGGCTACTAATATATTTAATATTTTTGCCTTGATTACTGGGTTTATAAATAAGCTATCTGAACACTTACTTGTATATGATTCAGACTGATCCTGAAAACCTAACAGTTAGTTTTTAAATCAGTTCTGTACCCAGGAATAGGCTGGGTCATTAAAAATAATGAATCTCTTGGTCCTATAAAAAGATGGGCAAAACATAAGGCTCCAACGTCAAAATTACTCTATATGAATGGAAAATCCAGATGTTCCACTTGATTGAAAGATTTGCCAGTTCCCTCTTCTACACACTTGGCCAGGGTCAACACTATTAAGAACACTATCTTCCATGTCAAATTCCTGATAGGAATTCAACAAATGGCATCAAGAAGAGCTTCTACAAAGGTCTGTAATAGTAGCATAAATCACAAATATGGAAATGATGAACCATAAAAGGAGAAAGGAGAGACAATCATTTAAGGAAACATTTCAGTGAAATGGAAGTTCCATTGTCTGGGAAAACAGAGACCTACCAAGATATTTGCTTGTGAATTTTGGTATCTGGCAATTTCCCAGTTAACACCATGAGGACAGTGGGTTAATTTTAAATAATTTTAAACAATACTATAGATATTATTTTCAACTGAAACAATATTGAACTATGTATCAATATGGACTTGAATTGAGCATTCTAAGTATCTTGAATAAGCCTCTCCTTCATGCTGTCCTTTTGTACCTGCTCTTATGGGAACATGAAAAAGGAGGAAGAAGAACATTAAGGAAGAACATTCTTTTTGGGTCTTTTGAGTGGTTGATTATGCCTTATATAATACCATATTCCCAGGCCAAAAACTGACCAAATAAATGGAGGAAAAAGCATTATCTTGCCTAGACCTTCAAATTACACTAAAGAACTCATAGAAAATACCAAGGCTTCTATCAAAATACAGAATCAGACAAAAGTCGGCACTTTTTCCACAAGTAAGCTTCCAGCCCCCCTGTTGTGGTTTGCCAGTAGCCTGCGGAGTTGGCAGTGGAGTCGGACAGCGATGAGGCTGAGGAAGAACAGGGGCCAGTCCTGGAGGCTGGGGAAGGCCCGGGCAGAGATGGGACCAGGGCCATCGGGGAGTGATGTGTGGACTCCGGAGCCTCCAGAGATTGACAGTAGAGAGGCAGAGGAACAGGAGGAGCCTGTTCCTAGTACACGTATGAGAAGAGCTGCTAGAAGGCAAGAGCAGCTAAAGCAAAGAGGACGACTCGGGAGTAGGGCCAAGAGATGTTTGGCCCCTCCCATAAGACTTAAAAGACCAGTAACGGCTCTTGGGCTTTTTGTCAGAAAACAACTTTGATAGTATTGCTGCACTTATCTCTTGTTGGCATCTTCTGCTTTTGAACCTTTGCCAAGAGAAGCCTTTGACAGTTTGCCTAATTATACCAAGGTTGATGATTAGACTGAAGAATTTGTGTTATGAAGAGCTTGTTTTAATTTAGTTTTGACTACACTGAGAATGAATTAATTTTCAGCTGTTCTAATAAAGTCTATTTGTTTTGGAACTGTTTGCGTCGATTACTACCTACTTAGGCTTGGGTCACAACACCCCCTTTAGAGATTCCTTGGGTCAGGACCTTGATGCTATGGCTAGAGCAATAAAGGCTGTCTTGGAGACCTTAGTTTGGGAAAGGGCTTCTTTATTCGTAATGTTCCCTGCACTTATGCAATATCATGTATGGAGTTGCCCTTGTGAAAAAGAGCACAAAGGATGAACTGAAATTACTTTGCTCAACAAGGTTCTGCACAAGCTCAATTCCTGTCTCCTGGAGACTTCTCTACAGGCTGAAGTGAACAAGCAGTCTTCCTATTGCTGAGGGAATGCTGCAAGCATAAATGGCAACTCAGAGGCTTTTGCATTATTGGACCTTCTGACAAGGTCAGAGGTAACTAGTTGCTTAACCAGCCTTCCCACTCACCTATACCTAAGAGGAAAAAGAAGAGAGAGAACTTCTGAAGCTTCTTTATAAAAATGGGCTGAAAGCTGGCAGGAAAAAAGCTCTGTTCTTCTATACAAAGCAGAGAAAAAGATGATGGGGACATGTTCTGCCTTTTACGAAACAGCATATAACTGTTCAATTAAAAAAATCCCATCATAGCAATAATAATATAAATAACACTTAGACTTATTTACTGCTCCATAGTGCTTTGCAGCATCACTGAGTGGTTTACAAATGTTAGTTTATTGCTCCCAATAATCTGGCTTCTCATTTTATTGACCTTGGAAGGATAGAAAGCGGAGTCAATCTTCAGTTCTGTTAGGATCAAACTCCAGGCAGTGGGCAGAGTTAGCCTGCAATACTGCATTCTAACCACTGCGCCACCAGGGCACTTATCATTTTTCATCTTGATTTAAATAAACTCATCTGACATTATACTCATATACTCATACTTACTAATGCAGGTAAAAAAAAAGTCCTTCCACAAATCCGACATGGTAATAATTCTTCGGGCTGTTGTGCATTTTTATAATCTGAAAAAGAAAGATACACACAATTGTTGAGGCAATAGAAATCCTACTTAACATTTCTTGGCCAACAACAATATGTTGGTCTACTTAAAATGGGCTGATACTTAAGCTAAACTATAATTATAATTAATTGTGAACTTGTAGATTTATTTCAGAAAATGCTCTTTAAAGATAGAACTACTTTGCATTTCTTACTTCTAAGCATTACATACTCTTTTTCCAAGCTTTGTCTACAGTACTGATAAATTTATAGTCCTTGGAAAGATTCCCTGATAGAATAATAATAATAATAATAATAATAATAATAATCATCATCATCATCATCATCATCATCATCATCTAGATAACTGTATAGATAACTTGAAGGACTTGAATGGTGAAATCAAGGAATTCAAAAATACAAGAATCTGGAAAGAGACATTCTTTTATTGTTTTTTCAAAAATTAGTGCTTATTTAATTTAGGATAGGGTAGAGTAGATAGTACTCCATTTTTTTTTTTTTTTTGAAACAAAGCGTAGCACATAATTCAGAATGTTTTGATAATTAAACCGGGCAAGAAAATGAATTATTTTGGAAGCACAAAGGACTGAAGTGTTTTTGATCATACTGCAAACAGACATAATAAAATGTATTAATATTTATGTATTATATAACAGACTGAACAAAGGATAATAAAGCAACTCATGGTACTCTCCATTCACATATAATTTTTGGATTCTATATTGGAATTATCTGGAAAATCCATAAAAAGAAGAAAAGGAAAGGAAAACCATAATTTCCTAGCAATATGTTAATAATATCAATATCCAAAGTTTTCTGAGGCAGATATAAAATGAATGTTTCATTATCAAGTGAATAATAAGCTATTAAGCTTATTTGACTAGAAAACAAAGTTTCACAGGCAATGCAAAGAAGCTGTAAGTCACAGATGATTGCCAGAGGAATTTGAGTGCCATTATTTCCCCGAAAAAAAATGTGGAACTGGGCAGATATTAGTCAGTTCTGCCAAGGTCTACTACATTCCTAAAGAAAATAATTATTTAATAAATAGCTCATACAGTTATTGCTCATACTCAGGGAATCTTGAGTATATGCTTTTATCTTAGGTTTTCAAAATAATGTTAAGAAAATAATTGCTTATAAACTTATATTTTACAATGTTAACCACCCAAATATAAATCACTATTTTTAAAAGAAACTAATTTCTTTTAATGATTTTCAACCAATCTGGGATATGTATTATGTTCTTTTGGCATAATGGTAACAGATAGTCCTTCACAATATTCAATAATTTCTGTGTGATTGAACAACAGCAGTACTGTATTTGCTTTCAACAATCTCCTATCTCTGAACTACTACTGTTGGCATATTTCCAACCAACTGCAGTTTTATTTGCCAAAAACAAGAAATCTATTAGGAAGCTAAATATTTCCTTTGTTTTTCAATGATGTAATACAAAGAATGAAATCATGAATGATCTTTTATGCACAATCTTTCCATGTATAGTGAATTATGTGCATAAAGGACACAATTACCTTATATGCATGTAACCACACACGTTTAAAAAATGTTATTAAAAATGAAGCTGAAACATTTGGGATGTTAGATTTGCAGCCATAGATTTCTGTATATACATATAGAAAAGGAAGCAGACAAATGTTTTTATTCATAATTCACAACATAACATGTTTGCCAGCACTTTAAAGTAGGCCAGTTCATGGCAGAAATAATAGGAATTGCGTTCTGGGACCACATGATTCTTGGCTTAAAAGATCTAAGAATACCCTCCTCACCTCCAGAAAAAATGGAAGCACGAAAAAGAATACTCAACATATTTTTTAAAGAACTGTAGATAATGTTCTAAATGAATGTCAAATTAGAATAAATATCCATAGATTAGAACAAATTTAAACTTTTTAATGGGACATCTAACTGTTATTATAATAGTTCAGTTTTATGAGTTGAACTGGAGTTTGTAGGAGCAAACTAAAAAGATACTAATCTAAATATATTTTCCAAAGAAAATAAAGCAGTAACTCAGATAGAAATCAATTAGACACAACAAACATTTGACTGAAAGGGAAAATGGTGTTCTGGTAGGCAAGCAAATTCTGTCCCTCCTCCACTTTCTCAAAGGCATTCATCCATACGCATCTCTATATGTACATTCTCAGTGGCAGATAAACTTTATACTCAGCCATAGATATTATGACACAAAGAATGCTTACTCAGAAGAGGAGAGGCAAGACCACTTGAAAAACTAACAGCTCAACAAAACAAATTCTAAGGCCTCTTTGTTTAACTCAAGTAACTTAAGGTATTCACCCCATTACCTCACCATCTTAAGCTCAAAAATACACATATTGTCGTAACCTAAACTGTGTGCTATACCGATTAAGTGCATAGGTAAACGTAAAGATGTCCCTGTCCAGTTATGTTGCTCATCTCAGTTTCTTGGTTGAGGGAACCAGTGTTGTCTGAACACATTTTCCATGGTCATGTGGCCAGCATGGTTTATATGCCAAAGGCACACGGAACGCTGTTACCTTCCCATCGAAGTGGTACCTATTAATCTACTTGCATATGCTTGCTTTTGAACTGCTAGGTGGGCAGGGGCTGGGGCATGAATGGTAGCGCACTGTTGAGTGGTGCTCGAGCCTCGAACATGGGCTGTCAACTTTCCAGCTGCCAAGCTCAGTGTCCTTAACCACTGAGCCATTGCACCCCCATGATTAAATGTATACAGTATTATAATTGGTATAAATCTTAAAAGAGGGACTGTAACATCTCTCCCTTTTAGACTTGTTTTTACCTCTAATAGCACTTCAATGAAGATGTGCTGGTCTCTGGTTTAAATGACTTCTACAATTCTCTTACAGCTTTCACTTTTCAAACATCCTGCTGATCACTTAATTACCTAAGAAAGGCTTCTATTTCTTCAACTATACCAGATCAATGGCATAATAACTTTTTGCATATTTGGATAAAAATTCCAATTTCAGGATGTTTAACTTCAAAGTTAAATGAGGAAATATAACTTCAAATTTGAATCAAGACATCCTGATCAAGAAGTCACACTGGCTCTTTAACAAATATAACACAGGCAATCATAGGTACCACAAAGTAATAAATGATTTAAGACTTTGCATATGAATACCAAAATTTCTTACAATTTTGGAAATCTTGCATAAGGTCTCATTTAATTCCCTCAATGTAGTCATAATGCAAATATATACAATGACATTGGCAGGCCAAAAAGCATTAGCAGCCATCAGTATATGGAAAAGTGATATGAATCCAGAGCCATACTTTATTCAGAAGCACACAATCAATACTGGAAGTCTGCCTACTTAATGTGACTGAACATTTCATAATGAAATGAATCCGGCATTATAAGGGTAATAGTCATGTAATAGTCTGCCTTTTCCGTCCCTTCTACCCCAATTAGCTTTGTGTGAAGATTGGGACCCCCCACCCTTGAGTAAAACTGAAAGGTGTCTGAATGGTGTAGAACAGCGGTCACCAACTGGTGGTCCATGAGAAAATTTTGGTGGTCCGCAGAAAAATTATTTGCATTTTTTAATATTGTACTAAATCAGGAGTCCTCAAGCTATGGCCCTTGGGCCGGATATATGCAATGAAAGTTTATGTTGCTGTAGACAGTCTCCCCCTTCAGGGTCTTTTTGTGTGGATTGGAGGGGGGCAGAAATTCTGACTTGGGGTCTGCTTCAACCTCCTGATGCGGGGCTTTGGGCGAAGGCTGGAGAGAAGCACCACTGGTGGCGAAGAGCCGGACAGCCTCGTTCCAGTGGGATTGCATCATGGCCTGGAAGTGGCTGACCATCTCAGCATCCAGATTCCGGTTTGTGGCCTTGCATTCCCACAGGTCTTCCCTCTGCTTGGAAAGCCTATGCTCGTGGTCCTCAGTAAGGTGCTTCTGCTGAGCCTCCTTTTCGGCCAGATCCAATTTGAACTGAGCCTGCTGTTTTGCCAACTCTTTCTCGTGGTGGCTGCTTAGCTCCGACAACTGCTTCCTGTTGGGGCCCTAAGAAGCCGGGCAGGCAGGCGAGGAGTGGCTGGGAGGGGAGGGGCGAGTAGAGGCCATCGAGGTGCCCCTCAACATGAGTGACATCGAGTTGGCCATGCCCACTCAGTCAGATGACCACGTAGCCATGCCGACCCAGCCGGTCATTAACCAGATCATATTAGTGATCCGCAGGATTTAAAATTATGAATTTAGTGGTCCCTGAGGTCCAAAAGGTTGGTGACCCCTGGTGTAGAAATCTACACTAACTGCATCCATTCCTGGATTGTGTAGAGAAAGGCAGAGTATAGTCAGAGAACTGCAAGGGCTGTTAATGGATAAAAAGGTCTGTAAAGGAAATGTAATCCTAGGAGAGTAAGTGTAAGAAAGAAGCTTAAATAATCCTGCCTTGATTCTTATTGGTATAAGGGAAAACAGAGAAATTCTGGCAGAATACCCAATACATTACTATAAAGTTCCAGTAATCTTTGCAGCATCTGTTTTCCTGACCTGGTACACTTTGAAGGGTTGATATTGATCCCGATATTCTCCCAGTCTCCTTTTATCTACTCTTATATTTCAGATGATTTTTTCCCCCTTTGCTTACTATTCTCCTGAACCTGAGATTTCATTTACAGCATCTTTTATCTATTACATTCGTTCATCATTACCTCTGCCTCCCTGTACAAACCAGAAAGGCCTTGCTCACAATCATGCCTTGGTTGCCCCTTGCTTGGACTCCTAAGTGTATACATAGGATTTTCCTTGAATACTATGTAGTAGATATATAGTAACTGGTTCAGAACCATGTGACACCACTAATTTGTCAGCTGTTCTGACTCCCAGCAGGCTTCCAGGTGTTAATTCAAGGTGCTGGTTACTATCTATAAATTTCTGCATGGCACAGGGACATGTTATTTGTGGGTCTATTTCTGATTATTTTTAATCTGTCAGGGTAGGCATGTTCCAGGTTCCTTCAATGATTTTTTTTTTTTTTTGCTTTGTCCTACCCATGTTCAGATTGTCTTGATCCTGTTGGTCTTTTATGAGGCCATACAATCCTTACTGTCCTCCCAGGCCTTGGGCCAACGTATTAGATGAGCCCATATTATAATGGTTTAGGGAAATTATAGTGATTTGCCTTCATTTATTTTTGGTGGCTGTTTTAACTCAGTAATATGTAAAGCACACATTTTATTGTACTACAATTTTGGTTCATTAAATAATGTGGTTTTAAAATAACATAGAAGTATTTCCATGTGTTTGTTGAGTTTCTCTCTGGCTAAATGATACTTGACCTAGTAGGCTTTCTGTCAGCAGAATAGGAAAATCCTCTAGAGCAAATTGAGAAGAAAAGCTGCCAACAACAACAAAAAAAAAAAATCTGTGAAAATTGTTTCCCTTTTTACTAATCAAAACATTTATTAGATGTAATATTGTTTTTCTGAGAAATAATTGGATGTCATTCAAAGAAATTTAAGTGCAGGGTATTAGTGCTTATTCCATACAGTCTATATATCTATATCTAATTCTAGAACCGAAATAAAAGCTATAATTAACCATCAAATTGGAATGGGCCATTTAGACCACTTAGCCCAAGTTGTGCCTAAGGCAGCAATCCAAATGGATTGCTTTCTCACAGATGATTGTCTGTCTTCTGTTTGAACACATCCAGCAAAGAGGTCCATCATGCTCTCTAGCAGGCTCTGTGTTTAAAAAAAAGATTCTAATATTATTTTAATAAATATTTAAAAGTGCAATCAGTAAGAAACTTGAAAAGGAACGTAGTAAGTTGAAAAGATGGTTTAAATTTGGTTTCTTTTAATAGGTTTTTCTAATATGTAAGCGGTATCTACTTTTCTGTTGTATAAGACCATCATTCTTATGAGTCCATTTGAGTTGAGTATTTATAACAAATTTTAAATTAATAAATCATTTGGTCTTGCACTCTAGTATGAAGGAACCAGATCTTTTTCTGTGTCATATTCTTCAAATAGTTGGAAAGGGCTTTTTTATTCTCGTCAGTTGTTTAATTTGGGACCAGGTTATTTGAGGGACCGTCTCTTGCTGGTTACATCTATCTGACCCATCAGAGCAGGCAGGCAGGAAATGCTGCGGGTCCCATCCCTGACGGATATACATCTGGTGGGACCCAGAATAATGCCCTTCTCCATGGTGGCTCCCTCTCTTTGGAACATCATTCCCCAAGAGATTAGAATGGCCCCCACTCTAATACTCTTCTGTAAGGCCTGGTTCTGCCAGCGGGCGTGGGGGACCCAGAGTGGGATGGAGCCTATTAAATGGCTTGTGTGATCTGCTGTTACTGGGCGGGGGGGGGGTGATTTTATTATATTATACTATATTAATTTATTTAATTCTTTTTATTAGTTTTATTGTTTTAAATGTGGTTTTATATTCTGTAAGCCGCCTTGAGTCGCAATGGGTGAATAGGGGGCAATATAAATAAATAAATAAAATAAATAAATATTTTTCTCCCTCAAAATATGTATTTTTAGTTCACTGATCATTTTTATTGCCCTTTTCTGAGTTAATTCCAATCTGTTTGAATCCCTTCTAAAATGTAGCCCAGATCTTGACATAATATTTAAAGTGTGATTTGGCTCAAGACAATAGGGTGGCACTAATACTAGAATCTAGAAATGATACTTTTATTGACAGTAAATAGAACTGTATTTGCCTTTTTTAAAGCTATCATGTTACAGTGGTTATACATATGCATGTTACTGCCAAGTTAGGTTTCCCTATTTTTATATCTGTGCATTTGAATAATGTTCCTAAGTGAATAACTTAGTTTAAACTGAATCAGTATCCTTTTAAATAAATCTAAATAAATGATTTACCTTAGAACTTACTAACACATATGAACATCTTTGATCTTTATTTCAAACCAGTGACTTTGGGCAGTGAATACTTTCTTTCGTTTCTGTATAAATACCTGTATAATCCACAGGATAAAATTTGACAGAGAAGTTAAGACCAAAACTTTGTGGGTGGCCATAAAAAAAATAAACAAACAATATAGGTATAATTGATTGGGGGGGGGGAAATAAAAGTTTTTCAAATGGGGGGTTTGTGCATTGAGCACTATTATATACAAAAACAGTTAGATTCAAGTATGGTATCTTGAGGTTTGTTTCCTAAGTTTGTTTCCAGCTTGTTTGGCTCCGTACTCTTTGTAGACAGGTTTTTCTGAAAACATCACACTAGAATCTATTCTTGTCCAGTAATAAAAACAATTTTAAAACCAAAAATACCTAACATTTATCCTATGTTCTTGACTTAGGTTTATTTTAATAGTACTTATGATAGTTTGGTCATCTTCAACTGTTCTAATATACATTCAGACTTTTCCATTTTTAAATATTAGAAATCTAAAATTTCATTAATACTGACTTTTACTTCACAAAGACACCAAAGGTTAAGTTATGATAGGTGTCAAATGGGAGGAAGCAGGAAACTATCCTCCTTTTAGTGCTGTGATTCATGCATGGTTTCAACAGTTGACAAACTCATGGTTTTAACAATTTTCCAATCAAAATAGGAGAAAGTATACTCAAAGGTGACACATCTTTTGAGTGCACAAGACATCAGGCCTCCATATACAAAGCTGTGTCCTGTTAGACCATGCCACTGGCTTTCCTAGACAAGCTTAGAATATAATAGACAAACTATTCTATTCTCTGGCCAGTTGTTTTAGCTGTCACAAAGTAGCTATTCTTTTGGATAGGCTTCCCTGATCCCTTGGGTTTGCTTCTGCCCACTCTATTTACCCATCCTGTTTAATGCTATCTTCTTTTCTTCCTCACCTGTCTTCTTATTCTGTCCTCTGCCACAGCAGCAGATAAAGGCCCTAGACTGCAATATTCCATGACACCCATGGTCACCCAGGGCACCAAAATTTAAAATTATACAGAACCCAAGCTCAGCTTACTGTTTCTTCTCCTGCAATCACTATTATATATATTCTCCACAACCACAACACTAATTTCACCAAGGAACGTGAACATATTACAAAAATTGTTTTGTAACACAATTCATACATTCTACTGCCATCAGCCATGCTGGGCAGTTAATAGAATTGAAGCACAGCACAAAACATCTGGATGGCATCAGAAGATGAATAGAGGCACACTGCTAATCAACTAATTTATCTAAATTGGCATACAGTTAATATCAACAGTTCTGAAGAGAACTGATGAGCAGACAATTAAAATGGGATTAATTTAGTCCCAAATCAAATTCATAGGCTTACAGCATTGTTAGATATACCTGGTGTGATGCCATAGTGAGATCAGTTTAATATTCCTTTTCCTTGTCAAACTCAATACATTAAAAAAACAGCTGAAAGCCCAGAAATACTGTTAATTAGATTTTATTTTCTGATATTGAATCAATGTAAAATATGCTAGATTCATAAAACATGCATTTTTGCTTTTAGTATAAATATTTTAACATCCACACACACTTAGATTGAAGGTATACATTTGGGATTCATCGCTGAAATAACTAGCTATATGCATAAATCTTCACATATTTTCAAATTTACCTAAAGTAATCCTGTGTACCAAAATAACAGCTAGTTTTTCAGTTTGTATTCAGCGCATCAATTTAAAAGAAGTTTATACAGACTGCTCTTTTTCTTAATAAAAAACACTTTCTTTTGCACTACATATAAAATTAAAAACGTAATTAATAAGAAAAGCATCGCTGATTTTGATTTATGAAATAAAAGAGGCCGAAAATCAATTCAAGCCAATCCCACACAAAGAACAACAGAGATGCCAGCACACTTTAAATAGTGCTGTCATCATCCTCGGCTAGATTAAAAGAGGATTCTGTTGACTAAATGTGGCAAGAAAGCTTTGCCAAACCCAATTCCACTACAGGGTAGGTTTTCAAAACCAACAAAGGGCTCTTTCCAAGAGTAAACGGTTTAGTAGGCCTTTTCCACAAATGACAATAAAATCCCACCCCCGTTTTCCCCCTCTTTTGCATCCCTAATTGAATACAAACCCTCAACTGGCTCTAATACATACTTACATTGAAAACAGTTCTCTCAGGATTTCCATGCTAATATTCATCATATGATGCATGCTAGCCCCAACTTTCCCTAGCACCACTTCTGAAAATACATTACAAATAGGCAGGGAAAAGAAAAAAAAAAAGAAGAAGAAAGCGAATTTACAGGTACCCACTCACCGTTTTCAGCGCTCCCTCCCCCCACATTGACTACCTGGGTGCCCCAAGCGCAGTAGCTAACAAACTGCGTTCATCATCTAATGAGCACACCCGGAATTTAAAACCTGACCTCGGCGTGACCGACTCGCATGGTTCAGAAAAAAAAAAGATGCGGGCTGAATGACATTGGCTGGCAGAAAGGCCCGTTTTGGAACTCACCAGCCATCCCTCCTCCAAAATGACCGCAGGGGTCCCAAACGCCCCGGCATTAACCGAGCTACCGCAGGAGGGATGCGGGCAGCAGCTGGAATAGACAGTCAGCCAGCCAGCCCCGACACGCCCAGTAACTAACGGGAAGGAGACGCGCCTTGGCTGGGAGTGGGGTGGGGTGGGGGGGAGAAGATGCAAACCCTTCGGGAAACCCCCGTCCTTCTCCTCGGCTCCTTCCCGGGAGCAAAGAGTCTCCTCCCGCCTTCCGGGAGGGGAGACTTCGGCATTAAGAGGTGACCTCCCGCCTTCTACCCTTTCCTCCCCGCCACCCTCACCGAGGCCTGGCGTGTCCCTCTCTTCCCACCAGCCTGGAAGAGCGAAGGGTCCGCGGCTTTTCTCGCAGTCCCCGCCCTTACCCTCCAGCTCTTCCATGGCGCTCCCTGCCTGTCTCGGGCTCCCGGCCGCTGCTGTAGCAACACGGCCACCTC
Source organism: Arizona elegans (assembly GCA_022577455.1). NCBI lineage: Eukaryota > Metazoa > Chordata > Lepidosauria > Squamata > Colubridae > Arizona > Arizona elegans. Next base: position 22,814,479 of record JAKOOJ010000002.1, read on the forward strand.
CCAGCCTCTAACATCCCCGGCGTCGATTGGTTTCCCAGCACAAGGAGGGGGGAGTGGAGGGTGGCGCGGCTGGGCACGCAGTGCGGATGGGCCGGACTAGGCTGCGGCTGCGGCTCCGTCGGAGTTAGTCGCGGTTTCTTTCTTCTGCGCGGTCGCCGCCCTGGTGTGGAAAGGGCGGGCTTTTCGGTGTCTTAATTTCTATGCCTGGGCGTTTTTCTGCTCCCGATACCTTTAATTGGGCCTATCTCCCAAGGAGAGAACTTTTTTTCCCCCCTGCCCTTCTGGCAGAATATTTTTCTTTTGCACAGAAATACATTTTTTTTGTTTTTGCTTTTCCGCAGGGAGGGGAGGATTCACACAGTAGTTGTTGGCGTGGTGGGAGTCCTGGTGACCGCAGGACTTTTTTTGATCTCCTAATAATGTCTAATGCAGTGTTTCTCAACCTTGGTAGTTTGAAGATGGGTGGACTTCAACTCCCAGAATCCCCCAGCCAGCCCTGCTGGCTGGGGGTTTCTGGGAGTTGAAGTCCACCCATCTTCAAGCTACCAAGGTTGAGAAACACTGCATTAGACCAAATTGGCTTATTGATGGAGTACAAACATATCAGCAGGTCTGCAGTCTGAAATGCTACCTGCTTCTTCCCCATCCTTCCCAAACGTTTTATAAATATATATTGACAAGAAAAAACATTTTAAATCCATGGATGGCTTAGTACCTGGTTATTTACGGGACCGCCTGCTACCATCAATAGCCTCCCACCGGCCGATACGCTCTCATAGAGAGGGACTCCTCCGGGTGCCGTCGGCCAAACAATGTCGACTGGCGGCCCCCAGAGGGAGAGCCTTCTCTGTGGGGGCACCTACTATCTGGAATGAGTTCCCCCCGGAGATATGGAGGATCCCGGATCTGCGCACCTTCCGTCGCGCTCTCAACTTTTTTATTCCATCAAGCCGGCCTGGCCTAAATCTTTCCCCTTTAAAATGTAAATTTTAATTTGTTTTTAAAATTATTGGGTGTTTTAAATTTGTCTCGGCCAAATTGTTTAATTCGGTTTTATTCTGTTTTTAAATTTTGTATTTATATGTTTTATTCTGTGGCTGTTCACCGCCATGAGTCCTTCGGGAATAGGGCGGTATATAAATCCAATAAATGAAATGAAAATGAAATGAAATGACTGTATTCATATAATACAGCGTTTCACAATCTTGACAAATTTAAGATGTGTGGATGTCCGACACCCAGAATTCTCCAGCCACCATTGCTGTCTGGGAAATTCTGGGAATTAAGCCCACACATCTTCAGGCTGCCAAAGATGAGCAGTGTTACTCTAGAGCAGTGTTTCTCAACCTTGGTAGCTTGAAGATGGGTGGACTTCAACTCCCCAAATCCCCCAGCCAGCAGTGCTGGCTGGGGGATTCTATAAGTTGAAGTCCACCCATCTTCAAGCTACCAAGGTTGGGAAACACTGATCTAATGGGACGTGAATGAATATCAGATCAGATGAAGTTAAAGCTGGCCACATTAGAGCAGAGTTCTCCAACCTTGACATCTTTTAGACTTGGGGACTTCAACTCCCAGAATTCCCCAGGCAACATGGCTGACTGGGGAATTCTGGGAATGGAAGTCCACAAGTCTTCAAAGCTGGATGCTCCTGCATTAACAGCTCAGTAAAAACAACCAAGATGCAAAAAAGTCAAACAGCATTTTCACCCATGGGAAGTACAGTACAAAAATATATAGTTTACAACATCCCTTGTCATTCATCACTCAGCAGTGGTCATAGAATCGCTTGGGTCTATGGCCTGCTTTTAAAAGGCAAATTTTCAATGCCTTTCTAAAACCAGAGGAGGGATGAGGCTGAATGGGCCTGGGGGAATGCTATTTTGGAGGGCAGCAGTAGTAATAGGTTCATTTCTGCAGTCCTGCAAGATGCCACTGTTTAACTGAGGGGAACTGAGGGAAGTGTGTCCATCTAGTCAAGAGATGATGGAATAGGCAGAGACAGGCAGAACGTTTTATAGATTCAGTGAAGCGTATTTTTGGAATAAAAATAAAGGGCAATTTCTTTAAATTTTATTCTTGATCCAAATTGAAGCTGAAACAAACCTAGAGGGGTCTTGCAAAGTAAAATGGGTAAGCCTCAACTCTCTTCCCTTATTCTCTGCATGGCTTATCCAATGACCTGCCTATCAGTCATCAAAAATCATTCCTTCTCTGTACCTTGTGTTTTATTGTCCTCTGTCAATAAATAGCATTTTAATGATTGTATAAGTTGCATTCAACTACCAACTTTAAAAAAAAGAGCTTAAAAGAGCTTAAAAGGCCTGTTGACATACTTGGATGTGGGAGCTTTTCTTCTTGAATTGGGAAAAATGGAATATGTACTTACAGTAGATAAGATATAGCAGAATGATGTGGATGAATGGATACTGTTACTTGAAGCTGAATTTCTTCATAACGTATGTTCAAGGTTAAACCATTAATTACATCAGTGATAGAGACATTTGTTATTTCTAAGATTAGCAAAAACAGTGTAGATAAATGGCAGCATTGCCATTTTTGACATTAAAGAGTTAGTAGTTGATAGTTGAGATTTAAAAACCATAGGAAACTTACTTGGCAGCATCTGAAAATGGACACTGAAAACAGTAACATGCCAGCTAATTCTGCATCAGCATTCTTTTTACTGTTCATTTGGTAGAATATGTTTTTGTTCCCTCCCCTTCACGTTTAAGAATATCAAAACTGATGAGCTTTTCCCAAGGAGGAGATTCAATTCTTGTACTTATTCTTAAAACTGGTAGTGAGGGGGTCAGTATTTGTGAAGGTTTAGTCTGCTGTATAGTCTGTTTAGTCTGTACAGTCATCTCTGGCCTTTCTTTTGCCATTTTTTGGTTAAATCCCAGGAAATACATAACGAAAAAATTTCTGTTTTGGGATTTTGTTTCAAAGGAAACATTCTCTGTCACTTTGCCTGGTATAGTAATCTTGTAAATATCACTAAAAAAACATTGGCAAGAAATTTTAAAGCACTGTATTTAAATGTTCAAAAACAGAATCATGTTTCCCAGAGAAAAGAAACATTTTGAAAATTAGAAAAAAAATACATGATGCAAATACCATTTTTAATTAAGGAATTCTAATACAGTAAAATGTGAAATAAAATAAAATGAATATGTACATATGTATGTTTAAGTAAACTATTAATCATGAACAAATATTTGCTATGAACATTATAGCCACAATAACATAGTCAAAGGTTCAGTGCTTCATCAGATATGCAAGATTATGAACAAATAAGTAAATTCTAATTAAATCACAAAAACACATTTGTCATTAAGATGTTTTTCTAGAATCATTGTTTTTAAAAATAATTGATGATGATGAAAATATAGTGTTAGAACTCCCTCTGCTGGCTCTGAAAAATAATTGATTCCCATTTGCTATTACCTTTACTGCTAGCTTCCAAGAAGCAAAGTCACAGGGCCGCAGGCAGAGGTTGCAAATGGTGATCACATGATGTGGTGCCTAATGTACACCTGCACGCTCACCTGTCTGCTGTGGTTGCAAATGGAGCTGCTTCCACAGCCATCAGGGGTTGGGGATCCCTGGTCTATTGTACAACTGTTTGCAATTTAATTGGGTTAGTTGTTACTTGATTATGTTAAAGAATAGAGGAAGAATTTGATGTTTTGCAGAAATTTTGGAATACAAATACCATAACCCACAAGTTCATGGCCAGATATAGAGCTGTCAAAAATATCTAGAATGGCTTAGATTCAGGGGTGGGTTCTACTTACCTTTACTACTGGTTCGCAATGGGATCGCGCGCATGCGCTTGTTTCACACGCACCTTGCTTCTGCGCATATTGCTTCTGATGATGTCAGGGTCAGTGGGCGGAGCCTCCTGCCGGTTTTACTACTGGTTCTATAGAACCGGTCCGAACCGGGGACAACCCACCACGGTTTAGATTGCATACTTCTGCTAGGGGATGTACAGGCTTTAGAACATTTTCCTTTGTTCATACTTTCGTAGTAAAAATTAGTTATTTGAAGAAAATTGGAAATTATTTCTTCAATGTTCCCTTTCAAGTTTGAGGAAAATGCTGCAGCTCCAGAATGATGTATGGGAATGCTTTTTGTCCCCAACCTGTTGCTCAGTGCTGACAAAGTATACCTCCTACACATAGGCTGGATTCCCATATTATCTAAAATGTATTTATTTTAATTAAGATTATGTAAAATTTGATTTTGAGTGTCATATTGTATGCAAAGCCAGCAATTGTAATTTATTCATGGCTTAACAAATGTTAAATTAACTCAGTCACATCTGTCACTGTCATGTTTTTCCTGATATGTATTTTATTTATATGATCTGGAGCCTGAATAAGAGGGCAGGGATAAATAATTTTATTTCAGGTTTGAACAAGACAATTGAAATCTTTTTCTTTCCTTCCAAAACACTGAAAGCATAAACCAGATTGAGGAAGGGACAGTTATCATTTAAGGTAACTTGAAATGTGATATGTTTTTTACATGTTTGTCAAAGACTCCCATCCTGTTTTGATGTCACTGATGTCCTTTGGTAATAAAGGAAATATTGCTAGAAATGTATATATGTTGCAGATTTGGAATTTGCAATCAGTTTGTAATTGGATTTCTGTACATTACTTGTAACTTTGCTAATAAAGTCCTAAGATCGGCTGGCGACACCCAGGGGGAGGGCCTTCTCTGTGGGAGCCCCTGCCCTGTGGAATGAACTGCCCCCGGAAATGCGTAAGATCTCCGACCTCCGTGTATTTCACTGTGCTCTCAAGACCCTGCTGTTCCGCCAGGCCGGGCTATCAATGTAATGATTTTAAATTGGGTGTTTTAAATTTTTGGGGTTTTAAATCTGAGCTGAAATTATTTAATAATTTTAATTATTTTTAATTGATGTCTGTCTTTGTGCTTTTAATAGGCTGTACACCGCCCTGAATCCTTCGGGAGAAGGGCGGTATAGAAATAAAATTATTTATTTATTTAATTTATTTATCATGTCCAAAACTGTGGTATGACTGATAGCATTTCTGCTCAACACATTGTTGGCGCTAGGGATATTCCAACAAGGACAGCATCTCCAAACTTCATCTTTTTTCTTACAATTGCAAATTCATTTAGTATAATCTCTCTGTGGATGGTAGGATTTCTATAATACACTTAACACAACATTGGCAAACCTTGTAATTTCATGATCCTCTAAAATGGTAAATACATTTATGATTCTCTTCCCTTCATGAATAACTCTAACAAGCTCTACCTTGGTAGCAGTGAATGTGCCATTTGTTTTAACATTACATGGGTTCTTCATTATCAATTATCCCATTTATGTATAGAGTTGAAACTCTTTCAGGACTTGTCCTGCTGCCTTCTGAGAACACAGTAAAAAACTTGCATGTGCAAAACAAGAATTTTTACAGGGCTTTGGCTTTGCAAGTTGAGCCAATTGAGGATATTCTTTCTGCTCTCGACAGCAAAACAAGTGTTCTCATTCCGTACTGATTTGATGTGTTTGCTGTAGATTAGTTTGGTGGCTGCCACATAAGAGAGGTCCCATCCTTGCAATTCCTGTATGCCAAACAAGTGGGGCAATGTGACTGCCAGTGTCTTCTGGACTTCAGCTTTATGCATGCAAAGATGAGTCATATAAGAACCTAGTTCTGTTCTTGCTAGACAGCTTGTCTAGGCAAAGCAGATCTGAGTTCTCACAGAATTCTGCTTTGCATACATGATACCCCAATTACAACTATCCTCAGATTTGGACTTATAACACACTTAGAGAAATTTTGCCTCTGTGCATGGGGATTTAAATCCCTCAAGACCATCTGACTGGAAACCTCAACACTAGTTCTGAGATAAAATCAAGAAGAGAGAAATGCTGGCAGGTAACAGAATGAGAAGCACTTGTTCTCAAAATTGTCAGCTTTAATTACAGGACCTGCATCTAATTGTATGCACAGCAGGATATCTGACAGCCATAGAACTTAGACTTATATAATGCTTCATAGTGCTTTACAGCACTATGAGCACCTTATGGTGTCAGCATATTGCCCCCAACAATCTGGCTCCTCATTTTACTGACCTCGGAAGGACAGAAGGCTGAGCCTCTTCAGGATTGAACTCCAGACTGTGGGCAGAATTAGCCTGCAGTACAGCATTCTAACCACCAGGCCTCTTTGATTACCTCCAAGGTGTCTTAAATTATAGACCTATATAAAACCATACATGAAATGAATATTCAAGTTTTTCTTCCTTTCTCATAATTCTAGTACTTGAGGTTATATATTAAACTAGATTGCAGGGGATTAGCAGAGGAAAAGATTTTTTCACATAGCTCATAGTTAAATTGTATATATTGCTAGCAACTTCCATGATTTTAAAGATGCCTGGAAATGTTCATGAAAAATATTAGTTACCGGACCTTTCGTCGTGCCCTAAAAACATTCCAACAAGCAGGGCTGGCCTAAATAATAATAATATTTTACTATTTTAATGGGTTGTTTTATTAGAGTTTTTGGGCAATTTATTTAATTGTTTTAAATTGCTTTTAATTTTTATATTGTCATGGTTTTATTTCTGGCTGTACACCGCCTTGAGTCCTTCGGGAGAAGGCCGGTATAGAAATTTAATAAAATAAATAAATAAATGACACGAAGAAGCTATTTCATCCTAGTCTTGTGAGTTTTGAAAATGCATGTAGTTACTAAGTTGGCCACTTAATAACACAGAATGCTAGAACAGATGGCTGAAGAGGTTCAGTTCATACATTTTTATGAGAGAAAAGGATGCCGATAATTTCTGGTGGAAAGCAGATCAAAACCCCCAACTATTCAGGTAAAACCTGAAAAGAAAATTCTATTTTCTAAGCAATAAAGAGAAAATAAAACAAAGTTAATTACAGTTACTGAAACCAGGGCTTCTGCATTTTAAATTTAGGCAGTGGTGAGGAATTTTCAAATCCTGCATTTTATTTTTTTATCTATTAGATATTTACCCCACCTTTACTATTTTTATAAATAACTTTTGATAACTTTTAAAATGCTTGATTCTTTCCTTTTTTTCCATGTCATTTGACATCTCTCATTCCATTTTTTACTTTATTATCCTCTCAGATAGCATGGTGTATCTTGTTAGGGGAAAAGTGCTATTCAGGATGAAATTGAGACTGTAAGGTCTGTTGAGGAGATACACATACTGTGTAATTAGAAAGACTATCATGCTTAACTTATTCCCTGGAGTAACTGGAGGCTGCCTGTTGCCAAGCTAGCTGAGAATTCTGGGAATTGAACTATTGAGAAGACCGCTTTAACAGGTGTCATAGATATGTTAAGAGTGGCTCACTGAGCATACTTAAGCATAAAAGTGACAGGTATGCACTGTTTCTCAATAGTGATCCATCCAGTAGTGGGTTCAATTTACCTTCGCTACTGGTTCAGAATCAGGAGTGCGCGCATGCTTCACTTGTAGCGCTTCTGCGCATGCGCAGAGTGTCCATGATGACATCCAGGTGGGTGGGCGGAGCCTCCTGGCATCGCCACTATTGGTTCGCCCGAATCGGGGCAAACTGGTAGAAACCCACCACTGGACCCATCCCTGCATGACATACAGTTTCTCCAAAGAGTCCTAAAAGATACAAAACTGGTGAAACAGTTTTGGCTATATTCCTGAGCTCCTGAAGTGTGTTAGATGGATTAGATATACAGTTCTTGCTGTAGAAGTCAGGCACACTGTCAAGAGCTAAAATTAAATGATGGAAGGTCATCACAATGGAAACCTCAAGTCAACATTTGATTGAAAGTGGAAGGATCTTCACTCAAAACATGTATATAACTAATGATCGTCTATACAAGCAAAGGCATAGAGAAGCAAACTATGCTAATGAGTCATAAATATTCTGCTGGTTGTTATTTATTAACACCAATTACCAAATGCAATGCCAATTAAAGTATTTACAGACCTCACACCAATAATGTCCATGTGACAACCGTAAAATAGTAATATTGTAAAAACAACAACCATAGTCACAACGGTAATGTATGTTTCGTTAACCAATGTTTAGATTTACTAAAAAGCAAAGTTACACTAATAGTTTAATAAAATTACAAGTATTTGAAAAGTGCATGGCATTTGAAATAAAGTTGAAATATAAATAAAGAAACAAACATTAGGACTTGGGACAAATTGTGATTGATATCCATTTGATTGCCACAACAAAATAACTTTTTACTTTAATATTGATTGAAAAGTGAGTAGACTCCAATTCTAAAAGCTCTAATAAATTCTTCTTCATTTTAGGAAGTAGGTCTTTACTAAAGTGTTGGAGATTTTATCTCTCACCTGCTATGAGCTCATATCCTTTAATATGTACTGTGCTTACTCTTATGCTTTAGCAGCTACATAGTTGTCTGAACAACAAAAATACTCCTTAAAGAATGAAAGATTCTTGGATTTCCAACTACCCACAAGCAAAGAACTGTACTGAGAAAACACAAGACACACCTGACTGTACATTACTTATGTTAAAAGTTTATCTTGAAAATGAAAGAATGCCGATTCATAACTAAATGAGCAATTTCATCAGTTTAGCAAGTGATTTGATGATCATGTGCACACAACACATGGTGCAGAAAACAAGAAAAAGAAAACCCTAGCTAGCCCTTTCAAACAAGTTGTAGAAAAATTCATAGTCACAGTTGCTTTCATGAGCATTTCAAGAAAGGGCAGTGTGGAGCATCTAAATTGTACAATATAAAACATTGTTAAGTAATGTGGCTGAAAACAGAAAAGCAGAGTTCTTTAAAAACAAACAGTGCTTCCTTTACAAGTGATTTTTTAAATAGGTGAATCCTCTAGTCAGACAATTTCAGAAGATCACTGAAGCCATTGTGATACAATCCAATTCAAGCTTCTGTTCAGCTGAATGCTATTTTTGCTACAAGATCTACATCATTTGTATTTTGTATTTCAATGTGGGCATTTGTTATGAGATCCATCTCTCAACAAAGTCTCCTGATCAGTAACCAGGTCTCAACCATTGCTAACAACGGTGGAAAAAGTTCTGTCTACTGTTACCACCTTTATTCCCTCTTTTTTGTACTGCATTGTGCAGGTTCTGGTAACGAGATTCGTCCATTTTAAATCTATTTTTTGTTCAAGTGACTTGCTCACAAGATGCAGGCTTTTTTCCAACAGGCTTTTGCAGTTGGAAAATATTTCTACAGTTGTCACTGTCAGTCAACCTAAAACATCAGCTTTCTTCTTTTGCTGCTTCCCCCTGGGCTTCCCCAGTTTGTTCGGTGGGGTTTCTTTGTGCATCTTCTTTCCCTTCTACAAGAAACAAAGGCAATTTTTAGTAAAAATAGCACGAACAATGCAACTGAAATTTGCATATTCAACTGTGTTCATATCTGGCAGATACAGAGGTCTGGGTTGGTTTTAAGCAACACTAACTAATTACCTAAGTTATATATAATGAAGAAAATGAGATTCAAAATATAAAGGCAGACTGCCACTTAAGTAATGCAAAAATGCTGCAGAAGACTTTAGATGGGGCTTAATTCATTATGTTAGAAGTGACTGGATAGCATTCTATAGCCAAAGAATGTGCCATTCTTAACTTTCTATCTACAAAAACTGATTTTAGTATTTCAGAGGAGCAAATTTAATAATAGACATAAAACAATGTATGGTGTAGTATGTATGTAATGTTTTTTTTTATATTCATTCTCCCACACTTCATAATTATGGCATATACCTCAGCATATTAGTTAGTCTAATGGTGACCTTGAGATATGAAGGGGATAAGACTAACATCTGTACCACTGTTCTTGCCTTTCTTAAAATAGCTAAATGTGTGTGTGTGTGTGTGTGTGTGTGTGTGTGTACAAATATAAATAAATAAATACATACATACATATATATACTGTTTTCCCTAAAATAAGACATCCCCTGATAATAAGCCCAATGGGGCTTTTGAGCGCATGGCAATAAGGCTAATTTCAGGGTTCAAAAAAATATAAGACAGGGTATTAGTAGAATTCTATGTAGAAAGAATTTAACTACCACAACTATTAAATTGTGTCCTGAATTAATCTTGGCTTAAGATCATTGCCTCTTGACCCTACTTACTGGCAGCTTATAAGTAAATTGGCCTATGATCTCTACTATGGCCATGAACCCTACCTACTCTGGATGAGATACTTACTTCCCTGTTCTGGAAATATGGGCTAAGCTGTTCTCATAACTACTGGGAAACACTGCATCACTTCATCTCCTGAAAATGCATATTTTAAAAATTCAGTAGTAATCATATTTTCTCTAATTTTAGCCTGAATAGCTTGTGACCCATCATATCAGCCAAGACTTACCACTAATGTAATAGGGTTAACAAACCCTTGTAAATATTTTATCCTTCCTCTTTCTCTATGACTGTAGAAACAAAGGGGTTCCTGAGGATTTAACTGATAGATCATAGGTACAACAAACGTTTTATCATTTCTTAGTTTATGTGTGTGTGTGTATATGTATAAACACACATACATAAACATATACACACACAGAGAGACGCATACACACACACACAAATTATACTTGATCAATATATACAGTGTGTGTGTGTATGAATAGGTGCATGTGTGTGAGTCTATGCCTAGTATAAATTTAATAGTGCATAGATATCAAAACTAATACACTGCTTTCAAGAATGATTCCTCTTTGCTAAAATATGGATACTTACCAGTTTTATTTATATCAAGTTCAGATAATTTCAGGGATAGTTCACTAGAATTCCCACTTGTTGAAGACACAAGTATATCATGAAGAGCATTTCTTCTTCCAGTTCTTCCTGAAGCAATGAAATCTGCATATGTAGATTCCACATCAGTCATTGCTAACAAGTATCCTCATAGCAGTATCTTAAAATAAACAGAGAAACACAGTCTCTTTACTGCAAAGAAGGGCATGCAGTTAAGAGATAGAGAAAATTTGAAATGTTTTAATATAAAAATGATATACTTGATTCTGAGTGTACCATATATGATTATATTCAATGCTCCTATTGACTATTCTATATACCCCGTCTCCAAAATAAAAGCTGAGATCACAAAATAAGGCTCAAATGAAAAACATAAATTATAAATAGTACCAAAGCACACCAAAATAGAGAAAAGCTACTGTACGTAGATTACAATTTCATTGCCCAAATGCTTTTCAAATAAACAGTATTTATTATTTATGTTATTACTTTTATTTTTTACTGTAAACTGCCCAGAGTCATGAAGCTGAGATGGTAAACAAGGTAAAGGAGTCCCTATGGATTTTACTCTGCTAGTTGTTGCCAACTATAGGAAGTGGTGCTCATCTCAGTTTCAAGGCCAATGACCCAGTGCTGTCCAAAAACAATTTTGTGGTCATGTGGCCAGCATGACATCATGGAGTGCTGTCCCTTCACATTGAACTGAAACCTATTCATCTACTCACATTTGCATGCTTTTGAACTGCTAGATTGGCAAGAACTGGGGCAAGGATGGGAACTCACCCCGTCACACAGTCGGTCTTGAACGTGGGCTGCCTGCTTTCCAGTTGACAAGTCCAATGTCTTAACCGCTGAGCCACTGCACTGCCTTAAGTGGGGCAGAAATTTTATTGAATAAATAAGGTTTTAGGACAGGGAAGATTTTGGCAGACCTTAGAAAAGTTCCACATCAATGATGTGATAGCTGAAAAGATGGTCAGTCTCTTTTCACAGATCTCACCAGAAGTGAACAGAAATGGAAACTAAATCCCCTAAACTAAATCCTCACAGGGACAGCATGAAGTTGTCTATATCAGAGCAGTGTTCCTTGAATTATGTTTTGTGGAAGGCCACAATGGTGTTAGTCTTGAAAGAATAATTTATTTATCATATTTTTTGCACTATAGGATGCACTCCCCCCCCCAAAATGGGTGGAAATATCTGTACGTCTTATAGAGCGAATATTGCAGTGGGGGGGAGGGGGGCTGGTGTGGCTCTCACTGCCGTGGTACCGCTGCTGCTATTCTCCACTGCTGCGGAACGCAGGAGCCTTCGCTGCTGAGCAGCTAATCAGCAGTTGGATTGGCCTCCCAGAATACCACCAAACAGCCGTTCTAGCAGCAGGGATCGCTGGCAATTGCCAGCAATAGGTGGTAGCAATCTCCGCCGCCTAGAACAGCTGATCGGTGGTATTCCGGGAGACCAATCCAACTGCTGATCAGCTGCTCGGCAGCAAAGGCTCCAGCATTCCCCGGCAGTGGAGGCAGCTCAGCTCAGTTGACTGGTGGTCAACTGACGAGCTACATGCTGCGACTGCGACAACGTGCCGAAGCTGACTAGACTGTTTGCTGTTAGGACGCTAGCCAGATGAATACCGGATGGATGCTGGGAGGCAGAGGCAGATTTTTTTTCTCGTTTTCCTCCTCTAAAGCTAATGTGCATCTTATGATCCGTAAAAGATCTTAAGATGCATCTTTTTTGCATCTTATAGTGCAAAAAATACAGTACTTAAATATATATGCCGCTTAACAACTCTGGGCGGTTCACAAACGAAAAGAAGAAATGGAAAAATACAATACAATATACAATAATGTACAAAAATGAAGAATAAAATATAGGGAGGATGAAGAAAACCATGCAGGAATGAAAAAATAAACCCACATAAACCAAATAAGAGTTTTGTGGGGTGTGGATCTTTTCAATTTCATCAGTTAAAGAACCCTATTTACATATAAAGACACAGTTGCATATCTCTTCCCAGACATCACACTGAAAGAACAAGAAAAATAATATAACAATGTGGATAGAACCAAAGTAATATAAGCTTTTAAATGAAGAGGCATTGAAGTCCTATTCTTTTTTCTTCAACGTAAGAAAAAAGAATAAGATTGATAAGATTTTAAATATTATAATTATTTATTGATATTTTATTATTTAATTAATGTCTATTTATCTCTTATAGTTTATGAAACTATTTATTTTGTTTCCTTAAATATATATTTATGTATAATATGTATGTTATAATAAAAAAAGGGAAAGTTTAAAATATCCATCTGCAGGGCACTTAAGAATTGGTACCTAGAACTATCTATCTATCTATCTATCTATCTATCTATCTATCTATTATTTATTTATTGGTTCGATTTATATGCTGCTCTTTTCCGGAGACTCAGGGCGGCTTACAATGCGTTAAGCAATAGCCTTCATACTTTTGTATATACCTGCTTAGTAGGGCTCCCCCCCTACAAAAGCGGTGTTCTTTTTTATACAAAGTCAGCTTATTGCCCCCACAAAACTGGTCCTCATTTTACCTACCTCGAAAGGATGGAAGGCTGAGTCAACCTTGAGCCTGGTGAGATTTGAACTTGTAGTAATTGCAGGCAGCTGGTGTTACTTAACAGTGCTTTAGTCTGCTGTGCCACCAAGGCTCTCTATGCATTGTGTTTTTAAAACTAAACAGCAGAGTCAAGCTAACATATTTTTGTTATTTAAATTATCGTTCCCACTCTCCCACCAAAATTTCTGCAATTGCTCATACAGGAGGTTATGTCAATGGTGATAGCAGCATCTAATAAGCACTTGGCTAACATCTTACCCTGTCCCCTCCTGAACTGAAGGAGTGGATTTTAGGTTGAATCCAGATATTGGAAATGTTACTCTGGTTCCTTTTAATCAGCTTCTATAAACCGGCTGCTTTCAGATGGAAGAATACTCTTGAGGCAGACCTGCTCTCTTAACAAGTACTTGGATATTTTTAGTTTAACCTCTTTACTTGTGTGGTTTTCCCCTCTTTTCCTTTGCTCAAGCACAGCCAAATCTAAGCCTTCATGGAGCTGCTAGAACAGTTATTTGACAAGCAGGAGGATAGGGATTAGGTACAACATTTTATGCAAGCTAAATATAGCCATATTGAATGTCTCCAAGCAACTTATATATAAACGGCATGTGACACAGCCATCTGCTCAAACACACTACTTTAATCTAGTAAAGAACCTAAACTGGGGCTCATGAATTCATTAAAGCTCTCCACAAGAGAATTACCTCAAGAAATCTTTAAACTGACAAGAGCTTCTCTCATGTATCCATAATTCATATCTGACAGACCTTGTTCTAGGACAGGGATGTAATGTTCACAAACTGCAAAATTGTGATTCTAGTGAGAGCCAAAATTCATCATCTTTAGAAAGAGCTACAGTAAGTTTAGAAAGTATAATTTTATCTTTACTGATCACATTATTTTATCCCTCACCAAATAGTTTGAGGTTGGTTTTATTTATTTACTGCATTGAAATTGCATTGAAATCCAGATCAACCTGGATCTGGAGCCAACCCAACCATTCTGAGACACAAAGCACCAGTAAGAATGGCATCCTTTTTCCAGCACAATGCTGTTTCCAGGCCTAGAGCAGTTGGGATTAAGAGAATGATAGCCCAACTTCACAAGTATAATTTCTCTGCCAAAATAAATTGTATCACAACAATTTTTTTTAAAAAAAGAATGGGGTGAGAATACTCTTGCAAACTATTCCTTAAATCTTATTCTTTTCTCATTCCTGTAAGCATAGAATTTTCTCACTCACTTTAGCAATCTTCATCTCATTCTTATGCAGGGCTTCATTTTAACTCTTTAAAAATCCTTATAGGACATGAGTAGAATGCTGCTCTTTCCTCAGCTGGTAAATATTTAAAAGGAAGCACCTTACAACATACTTTTTAATTCACCTTCCCTATAACCTGGAGGCCTTCCCCCAGAGTGAGAAACTGTAGTCTTCAACATATTTTGGTCAGGACTGAAGGATGCTGAAAATTTTCAGGCTATCTGTAGTCTACCAACACTCCATTTTTTGTATTCTGAGAACAACTTGGAGAGGGGTGGGCTAAAATGGTTGAAGGGTTTTTTGTGGGGGAGGAAGAAGAAGTGAAGTAGGATTATTTTAAGGAATCCACCTTGCCTCTTTAAAACCCCACTGTTGTTATAAACCACATAGCCTACAGTGCACCTGTAACCATAAGGATGTTGTATAGCCCTGATGAGTGAAATGGTTGAACTTGTAAGACCCAAGTTCAAGTACTCCCCACATCATATAGCTTCCCAAGTAAATTTGATCAATTACTCCCCCTACAGGTTCACCTTACTCCTATCATAAAGAGCTAAGCTCTTTAAGAAGAAAAAAAAAGAATATACTTATGCAATAAACAAAAATAGTTGGAAACCAAATGATTGCATCAAGAGTGTTGGGAGGGGAAAAGGGAGATGTAACTATTTTATATGATTTCATTTCTCTACTACATCAATGTAGGAGTCTGCAGTCTGCATATACGCAGGAATTTTCCTATCTTGGATAGCAAACCTCAGATAAGGAAGGTTACTTGCACGTAGGCCAGGGTGGATAAAAATCAATGATTTTTTTAAAAATATCAAAAATATCAGATTTTTTTTATTTAAATCGGATTTTTTTTATTTTTATTGAATTTATTTTAATAAAAAACTTTTGGGGTAAAAATCTATCGTAAGACAGTTTTCTATTTAAGATACATAAATAATTTAGTTTATTCAGCATGAAATGGAGCTTAGTTATGCAGCACAAGGCTGTATATTCTGCAACACTGGGACTATCGGTGAATCAATAGCGGGTCAAAGGAGTAGCAGAGATGACAGTTGCTCTTTAAAAATTATGATTTAAATCGAGTTGATTTAAATCAAGTCTTTTTACTAGTGATTTAAATCATGATTTAAATCATGATTTAAATTGACTCGATTTAAATCAAATCCACCCTAGGCGCCAGGAAATGGCATTAGAAGATAAGACCCTAACTCTGTAAATAAGAGGAACAGGAGGAGAGGAAGTGGGATGTATGTTAGATTTTAATTATAGCTAAATATTATAAGTGCGTAAGCAAAGCAGTAATGAATAACCTATGATTTAAGTTACCTGGAAGATTCTGTGAGCCAATGATATGCTGCCAAGTACGCTGTAACTTGAAAGTAACAAACTATATAATGTCACTATGTAAGGCAATAAAGTTATCACATATTTCCTCAATCCCTTTGTGTGTGTGGTCATTTACAACACATCAACTCTTGACCACAGAATAAATCAACATGTACATATTTGAACATGTATTCAGTTTGGCTGTTTCCCTGTTGCTCACAGGAAATCTCTAAGAATGTGGAAAGATACCCATTAAGGAATAAAGTAAATGGAGTAATGGAGTAATGGCAAGAATTGAATTTTGTGCAGCCCTTCAAAACACACATTCAAATCATTGGTAGGATCACTTTTATTTTTTATGCTTATTGTATTAGTTTTATTATATTTTAGAATAAAAGATTTTTTCTTAAAAAGCTGCAGCTAGAGGGCAATGTCATAATAAGATAGTTCCATGGCCTCTCTGAATTTACAACAATTTTTTTTTCCTTTTTCTTTTCTTAAAAGTTGCTCCTATCAATTGCAAAAGTGCAGGAAGGGACATTTTATTGCTTATCAGTAGAACTGTATATGAGACACCACCATATTGTTATGGCCTTCTACTGAAACTGAATGCTGCAAATAGTTGCCCCTTTTGTGAAGAATTAGGAGAAATGCATATTCAATAGGTGTTCAGTATGATGGGGTAGGAAAGGCAGTGAAGGAAGCCAGGGAGATTTGGTGGGAAGATAACAGCAGATGGTCTGCTATTGATGGGTGTGTGTGTGTGTGTGTGTGTGTGTGTGTGTGTGTGTAAGGGAAGCGTATAAGGTGACATAAAAGAGAAAAGCCATTGGAAGAGTTAGAGAGAAGAGATATCACGGTGGGTTATAAACAGAGAAGAGAGTGAGTAACCAGAATGATAGAAATAGACAAAAAGAGACAAGGGCAGAGGGTTTTTTTGGGTGGGAGGGGGAGAAAAACCCAGAAAAGTTGGCATAGAGGGAGGGGTATCACAGGATACATCCAACCTCCTGCCAGCTGGCAAAAGGCCACATGTTTTCAGCCGAGTCTTTGAACAAGGAGCTGCAGATGTGCCACAGATAGCTATCTGAATTACACCTCAGGGAGCTACCAGTCTCCACGGCCAAACAAATAAGCAAAGCAACAGGAGAACTAGAAAACATCATACTCTGTGGCTGATTTAGGACCTAGAAGTAAGACATAAGAGCACCAGCGTGCCTACTGTCCCTGTCCTAATGTTTCCTTTATTTGTATCTATTTTATGTATTCAATTCATGCAGTGGTGAAATGTAAAATTTGTTACTACTGGTTCTGTGGGCGTGGCTTGGTGGTGGTGGGTAATGTGACTGGGTGGGCATGGTCAACTTTTTTTTTTTAAAGCATTTTTTCTACAACCTCTTCGGCCGAAAAAATGCTTTTAAAAGGCTCTGACGATCCCAGCTCAGTTGCCTGATCGTCAGAGGCTTTAAAAAACATTTTTTCTACAACCTCTTCGGCAGAAGAGGTTGTAGAAAAAAATGCTTTTAAAAGCCTCTGATGATTCCAGCTGAGCCGTGCGATCATCAGAGGCTTTTTTTTTACTTTTAAAAGCATTTTTTCAGCAGAAGAGGTTGTAGAAAAAATGCTTTTAAAAGCCTTTGATGATTCCAGCTGAGCCGTGCGATCATCAAAGGCTTTTTTTTTTACTTTTAAAAGCATTTTTTCCGCCGAAGAGGTTGTAGAAAAAATGCTTTAAAAAAAAGCCTCTGATGATTGCACGGCTCAGCTGGGCATGGATAGGGGGAGGGATTTTTGCTACAGGTTTTCCGAACCACCTGCCGCCATCGCTACTGGATCGGGCGAACTGGTCTGAATCAGGAGCATTTCACCCCTGAATTCATGCTTATACAAGGCAAACCCCTCATTTTCTGGATTGCAGCTGCGGAAAGGAACAAATTAAGTTGAACCTTAAGCTGTCAAAAGTGCCTTCCAGAGCCTTAATTTTAATTTTATTTGTTAAAATGGTAAACCATATTAATTCTTTATTAAACCCAGGCATTCCAGCAGAACATCCTTCCCATTATGTTCAAATTTGACTTTTACCATATGTTAATTTGTCATGTGATCTGGAATCATGTTCTATGTTTTTGATAACACATTCCACTGCAGGACAGGCAAGAAAAGAAAGTAGCAAGAAAAATAGAACAAAGCGTGGGGAGGAACAGAAAGAAAATTTTTCAAGGATTATTTAAGAGATTTTGAACATATCAGAAAAGAGACACATAAATAAATAATTCTTTCTCACCTTCTCTTAAATTAAAACTACCACCAAAAGGCATTGTTTTCCAAACTAAAAACCAAGATACACATATCAAACACAGAGTTTAACAGAGTAGAAGAGTAAAATTGGGAAAGACTATATTTTCCAGATCAAAATCTCTGATCCTTTAAATATAAATATATATAATAGTGTCATATTACTACTGTTAAATTTATATCCCACTTTTCCTCTGGGAATCCAAGACAATTTTTTAAATTAAATTTAACTCTACAGCTGAATTCTGAGATGAAGTACAAAAGCACTGGGTAACTTAGCAAATAATTCTAAGCAAACAACTCCTTTAAAGCAAACAACAGTGAGACTCTTGATATTAATTTAGTCCAATGTCACATACTAATTATCCCTATCAGACTGCTTATTTACAGAAATCTGTTAAGGTAGAAGCTGACAATAAATCTTGTTTTCATGACCTACATAAAATTGTAATCACTATGTGGCAATGAATATTCTGTATTAATCAATTAAAGATGCTCTAAAGCCTTTTCATGCTAGCTGCATATTATTGCTTTGCACACCCACATCAATGTTAATTAAAAAATAAAATCATTTAAACAAATAAAAAATTATGAAACTGATCTTATATGAAAACAATGGGCACAGCCTTGAATATATGAATTTAAATATATGCATAGAGAATCAGAAATCCTAACCCTGTGAATTATGAAAATGTCCCACTTCCTTATCCCAATAAAAGATTAGCCACATTTTGCGTAGTGGCAAGCTGTAATTCATACAAAAATAACGTGAAAACTTCTGAACTTCCTTTCGTTATGACAATCTGTAGAAATTGGGGGAGTTCAATTTATTTTTAACTATTTTTTATATAGTGGTATTCATCAGTATTTTGGAATCCATTGTTCCTTATAAGAAAACATACACATGCAAGTTCTGAATTAAAAAAAATCCCTACATTAATGGTTTATTGGCTACAAACTGACCATAGCCATCTGGTTAAAGGTTTTGGGACAGAAATCAGGAGACTGAGAGTTGTAGTTTTGCATTAAACATGAAACCAGTTGATGACTGTGGGCCAGTCACTCTCTTTCAGGCCTAAGAAAAAAAACAATGTCATGCCACTTAAAAAAAATGTTGCCAAGAAAACTGCATGGACTATATGGGTCCTATAGAATTGGGTAGACAATAACGTTTAATAATATTAACAATCATCATTATGGAAAAATGACTACTACCTTGTGGGAATGGTAATGCATTTGACTGTGTGTAGTTTTTTTAAATTAGCTTAAATTTCAGTTTTGACCCTGTATGAGGGAGTGTCAAAGTCATGTGTTGCTAAGCCTTGCTATACAAAATAGCAGCTGAAACAGGAATAGTATTAGAGTTTCTTAATGCAGCAGTGTTGCAGGCAAGTGCTTCCCTTTGCCCCTCTATTTGTAGTTTATCTGACATTCACTAAGTTGATCATTTACCTAGTCATAAATTAAGCTAACATTTATCTTACCATAAGGCAAACAATGTAATATGTATATTTAATTTTGCACAACTGTGTAAATTGACATAAATGCAAACTTTTGGAATAGATACAGTAGAATTGCACATCAGTTGGTAAATCTAGGATTTACAGAGTCTGTTTTTCTACTATAGCTATAATCCTGGTTTAAGGATTAAAATGATATTGAGAAATACAATTTAAAAACTGATGTTATTATCCAAGCCCATATTTTATGTCTATGGGGTAGAAAAGACATTACAAAATTCTAACTTTCATTTAATGCTTATATTTAAACCAAAAAAAGGAAGTGGGGGGGGCACAATGAAAATAATAATAAAAGCTTGGAATACTTATAGATTTAGAATAGTATCCACAATATGATCTAATTAGCAAATTGCCACTGCACCTCTTGTCCAAACATTTTTGAAATAAAACAGGAATCATCAAAGATGGATGCCTATGGTTCTTCTAACAACATTTGAAGGAATCTACGAAGGAGAAACCAGCACATTACTTTTCTACTACAATACAGTAAACATTTGTCCAATCTGGTTTTACTGATCCATACAATACAATATCTATAAAAGGAAGCAGGTTCATTAAAAAAATCTGGAAGTCAATTCAGTAGGCATTTTTATATCAGGCCCATCTTTCAAAACAGTTATGAAGAAGCTTTGCTTCAAAGGGAAACTTATATACTGAAAGCTTAATAGAGAACCAGTAAAGAAACCGTTTTTCAATTATTTCCATTAATTATTCTACTAGTGATAAAGAGGATTTCAGCAAGGATGTGGAACAGCAATTTAACTTTCTAATATGACCAGCCCTGTTCAGAATTTACCCAGCAAGCTAGTTTCAGATAAATATTATTCATATTCAATTATTTAATGTAAACAACCACTTAAAGCTTGATGCATAATAAAATTGGTTTGTTGCAGTTTTATGTTTGTTTTCCAATTATTGAAAATATATGCAAAATTAGGAGAATAAATTTTCTGAAAAAGCTGCCTAAAATTATTTAAAATGGATATATTTTGTGTGTTCAATAAACTGTATTGAGGTTGCGAAGGGGATTTGATTTACCAAATTGGGAATTGTATTATCAAGCAGCAACATTGACATGGTTAAAAGAATGGATTGAACTAAGAAATATAAGGTTGTTAACATTGGAAGGGCATGATCTGCAATTGGGTTGGCATGCCTTTTTGTGGTATAGTAGAAATAAGATACATATTTTCATACACATTATATAAGAAATGCATTGCTATTGATTTGGGAAAAGGTTAAAGATAAATACTATGTGAAAATACTAATATGGTTATCAACGATAGAAGCTTTAATACACCCAAATGTTTTTAATTTTGGAAATATTGTTAGATACAAGGACTTGTTAACAGATAAGGAGGAATTAAAAGAGAAACGAGAACTGGAAGGACAGGGGATTGAGATAGATTGGTATATGTATATGCAGATAAGGACAAGATATGAAAAAGATGCTAAATTACATGGTTTCTATATCGAAAGGACTGAGTTAGATAGGATACTCACAGGAACGGAAGAAAATGTAATAATTTTTTTTTATAACTTTTTGTTATATATTGAGTTGGAGGAGGAACAGGTGAAAGAATGATAGCTTGGGGAAAAAATTTGGACATTCAATTGATCTTGAAAAATGGCAACAACTATGGGAAAGGAATTATAAATTAACAATGTCCATCTCATATAAGAGCCTTGGTAGTACAGTGGTCTAAAGCACCCCGTACTAGCTGCCTGCAATTACTGCAGGTTCGAATCTCACCAGGCTCAAGATTGACTCAGCCTTCCATCCTTTCTAAGGTAGGTAAATTGAGGACCCAGTTGTGGGGGCAATAAGCTGATTTTGTATAAATATACAAAAGAATGAAGGCTATTGCTGAGCACATTGTAAGCCGCCCTGAGTCTCCGGAGAAGGGCGGCATATAAATCAAAAATTAAAAATAAAATAAAATAAAAACAAAACAAAACAATACAAAATGTTTTATAGCATATGTCACCGGAGAAGTTAGCAAAAATGTTCAAAGATAGATCAGTGAAATGTTGGAAATGTCACCAACTACCAGGATAAGATATGATTATTATCATATCTGGTGGACATGCCCTGAAGCAAAAAAATATTGGAATAAAATTAAAATCTCGCTGGAAGAAATGATACAAATACATATTGAATTCAAACCAGAGTTGTTTCTATTGGCTATTCTACTTGACAAAATTAAAAAGGAATATATTTATTTGATTATACATCTAATAACAGCTGCAAGAATTGTCAATGCTCAAAATTGGAAATTAGAGAAAATACCTTTGGAAGATGAAGTAATAAGAAAGATCTTAGATTGCGTTGAAATGAATTTTATTGATTAAAAATAGAGAAGAATCAGAATACTTTAAAACATGGAATTATTTTTATTCTTGATTGCAAAAGAGATATGATTAATTTTATAAATATATATAAAAAAACTGATAGTAAGAATATGATTATAGTAATGAATTTGTACAATGGTTTTGAAGACGACTAAGACTGAAAAAACAGTTGAAACAAGAAGAATAAAATGAACTGAAGAATTCAACACAGGGGAGGGCTGATTGATGTTTTAAATGTTTGTTTTTTTAAAAAAATAAAAAACTTTATTAAAAAAATAAACTGTATGAATTACTATATTTTATATGGAATCTTTGCAGATGTACCTACAATTTCTCCTAGCTTTTCATTTTCTTTCCAGAAACAAACACTAATTTTCTCATGCTATCTCAACAGCTTCCAAATTTTTAGAAATGTTATTTTTTGGTATACATTCAAACCAAATTCAGACCAAACACTGTACTCACCAACATTGTGTTTGCTTTGGTTGGATTCAGTTCCAGTTTATTGTGTGATCATTTGAAATTGATCACAACAGATTTTGTTAAGACAGTATATCAAACAGTACTACAAAGCCTTTAGAGGACATGCATCCACATGCAGTTGTTAATATTTTGCTGAGATATTGTTTAGCAACCTGCATTTTGCTTAGACATCATCCAAGATTTCTGTATGTTTCTGAAAAAGTTTGAAAAACTGCCACAATCAGAAAGAAAGAATAGCCTATTTCTTTGATATTTGTTGATAAGTGCTGATATCTTTCTGAGATATCTTCAAAACAACATACCCTTAGAACTCTGAGTTTTTATCTGTAATTTATTTGACAATTCAAGCACCAAAAGTCCTTGCTTTGCTGCCTACAGATCTCATTACCTGTTGTTTAGCGTCTTCTGATTCTTCATAGCCCAATGGATATAATATTACCAGGACTGTCTGACATTTAACCTACTTCTTGGAGTTCTTATAATATCATATATGTGCAATCATTGGTACTGTCTCGTCATCATGCCTTTGGTTAATCAGTTCCTGGCACATATGTAGATACAGGAAAGTTTATGTATGTGAGAACAAAGTCATTAGTCATCAGTTCATAAAGGCCCCGAAGGTGACACTGTCGCTGCTTATTTGATTCTACCCTAGAGCAATTTAAACTTTGCTATGCCAGACAGGAAAAATCCTTCATTCGAAATCTTTAGCGATACATTAACATAATTAAGCATGAAATATTTAAAGAAAACCAGAAGATAGAGCTTATACTGTACACTTAACAAAATGGTTCTCAACTATTAATACAGGCTGTCCTCAACTATGAATCACAAAAATTCTGTTGTTAAGCAAGGCAATTGTTAAGTGAGTTTGGCCCTCATTTTATGACCATATTTGCCACACTTAAGGGAATCACTGCAGTTGTTAAATGAATAATGCAGTTGTTAAGCGAATCTGGCTTCCCTCATTGATTTTGCTTGTTGGAAGCCAGTTGGGAAGATTACAAATGGTGACCACATGAGTGTGAGACACTGCAGCCATCATAAATATATGCCGATTCAAATACCTGAATTTTGTTTATTTGACCATGGCAATACTGTAACGGTCATGTGTGAAAACTGGTCATAACTCACTTTTTTTCAGTGTCGTTTCAACTTCTAAAGGTCATAAAATGAATGGTTGTTAAATGGAGGACTACGTGTATATTTCTTGCAAATTATCTTAACAAAACATAGGATAAGGCTTTAGGCTCCCTTGGGTGTCTTGATGGGAAGCAGGCATCAGCCTACAAACTGTAATAGCCTACTCGCACTGGTAGATTCTGCTGCTAACTTTAGGCTCACTTGGTTGGTTGGCTGATTGGCTGGATTGGGAGCAGGCCAAAGGCATGTAAGGGACTTGTTGGGATTGTAGGGGAGATGGATGGATGCTGCAGTGTCCCTGCGGTTGGTTGTGAGGATGAATAACTGCAGACGCACTATAGTAGCTATAACTTTGAAACTGGGTCATAGGTAGCTTCTGAGGGAGTCTGTTGTAACTTTGAATGGTCATTAAGTGATCAGTTGTAAGTCAAGGACTACTTGTATAGGCACTCAAATACAGGCAAAGACTGAAATTTTTTGATAGTGTGACTGATAGGATATAAGCACAACTTTACAGCACAATTGTATGTTTGTTTACTCAGAAATAAAGCCCAATGCATCCAAAATATAAAATCATTTCATGTCACAGGAAGAATTGCCATCAACAGATGCATAAAATGTACACAAAAGCACAAATGTGTGCTAACAAATTTAGCACTGGAAGTTCAAGAATGTGCAGACTCAGGTAGATTTCTTTTTATCCATTATGGATAAGGAAGGAAGGAAGGGAAAAAAAGAGTACTGTACAGCAATAAATAATCTGCTGTACAGATGGTATCAATGGAAGGTATTTTATTTCTGAAACCATGGTCAGCACTACCCAGATAGATTGTCAGTAAAAAATTAATTGTACTTCACAAAGACAGGTAGCAATATTGGACTTACTCAGAATAAATTGAACTCATCCTGTTGAGAAACTTGAAAATAAGGACCTCAGGTAAAGTTGAGTACTGTTGAAGTCAATGAGAGTGTAGTTGAAATAACGCAGTAAATAAATGACTTTTTTTTTCAACACAAGTATAAGCAATTTTAGTAATTTATCACTTTTTCTTAAAATGCAATAAATTATTTCTTCTTCCCATAGCTCATCTCTTATCTATAAACAAATCTTTACACCTCAACTTAAAATTCTAGTCAACGAAAGTTCCTTAAGATTTACCTTATCTATTTTAACCTTGATCAAATAAACCAACTTTATATTCCTTCCTTTTACTTTTAATAATCTTGATTTTTAATCCCTTCAAATGCCCTAGATTTCTTTTAATTTTTTTCTTGTCCCTTTTCACAAAATCCTTCAAAACTTTAATCTCTTTTATAAATCAGTATAAGAAAGTTATCCAGGTCACTCTTCTGATGTTATTTGTATACACATTTTAAATATTAAGTTATCCAGGATATTGTATATCTAGTATAGCATCTTTTTCCATATTATTCTTATAACCTGTCATTTTTAAAACCACTTTCAACTCAGTCTCAATCTTGTCAGGTAAAATCTGTTCCTCTTCCATAGTATCTTTTACACAGAATCTATAGAGGCAGATACTATTAAAATTAACTTTTGGGCCCACTGTTAACAAGTATTTGATATGGTTTGATGTATGACCTGCCCCAATTATTACAACTCAAAAGTTGCACATGCCGGAAAGTCCCTAATCTATTTAGATTAAAATGCAAAGATTAGTGGCTTTACATAAGGAGAAGTATTTTTTTGTTATGCTAAACTCAGTTTCTTGTGTCTGCATGGATAGTCCATGTAATTTTCTATTTAAAAGTGATTCATCAAAGCTGTTTCTTTTTCAATTTGCACTATAAAAGAGATTCTGCTGGGTAAAGGCAGCAGACTAGAAACCAGGAGACTGTGAGTTTGTCTTACCTTATGCATGAAAACTAGTTTCGTATCTTTCAGCCAGTCATTCCCTCTTAGCCCAACTCACCTCATAAGGTTGTTGTGGGGGAAATAGGAGAAGGAATGAATATTAGGTATGTTGGCTACCTTGAATTATCTATAAAATAATAATCCTTCAAGTATTAATTAAGCCTGACCATCCTAATGTTTTCCAGATTAACCATAATCCAATTGCTAAATAATGAACATTACTTATAGTTAACAGATCTCCTACCTGGAGTGATTTAATTTTGTTGTTAACTGGATTCTCTGGGCAAATGACAAAATAAAAAAATAGAAGCAAGATTAAAAACCCACACACTGAAGAACAAAACAGAAAAAAGGAAATCAGCAGCAGGAAAAAAGACATACTGTAGATGAATTGACTAGGAGTATGCATATAAGGTACAAAACTCCCTGGGAAATATGATTAACTAGTTGAATTTGATACCACTAACATTATCCAATTTCCTCAGAGAGGCCATTCAACCTACAGTAAAGTCCAATACATTTGAGAGGTACTGACTAAAGGAAGGCTCATTTAAAGAAATGAGTGGATATGTCTCCTTCAAGAATAAATTAATATGATAGTCCATTAAGATAAGAAGCTTTTTTGGAGCAAAATCCTACATGCTTTTCTCAGTCTTTTCCCAACTCAAGTAGTTATACGGTTGAGGTTTTTATTTATTGCTAGCTTAGCAATGCCTTTGCTTCTGTTGCCAGGCAACTCTAATATAATTTATGCTATTATTTCATCAGGAAGGTCTGAACAGGCCTTTTGCTGTTTCCAGCATTATTACATAGATCATTACAGTTCTTCTCACTGCATAGGAAAAAAGCCATTATAAAATTACATTGAAATTGCATTGAAAAAAAAAAAGGGATTTGTTTTAATGTCCTTTAGTAAACAATGAGAAACTTTCTGATAAAGTGCAAACTTAGAGATTCCATGCTTATTTAATGAGAATGCAACAAGTACTTTATTAGATACTTTACAGTTGCTAAAATAGAAATGTTATTTAAAATCTTTACCATTGTTGAAATACATCTGTCACCCTCTCTTTGATACGTGAAGAAAGCAGAGAAATGTTTCAAGTATTTCATGCCGTTATTTTATCACCACATTTAACTGTACCTTAAAAATGATGTTTGTTGATGGTATTTAACTTCTTGTTCAAAAGTCCAGAATCAGTCTCTACATAGCTCTATGATTAACAAATACAAATTGATTGTAGCTGGTCAATCATTTGTATCTTGGTATGTCTACAGGCTCAACATAGATGATGAAAAGTAATACACCTTTCTGTCTCTTATGTAGTGCATCAATTGTGTTATCAACCTGTCTTGCTCTAAACAGTTGTCCACCAATACTGGCAGTAAGAATAAAGTATGCAAGGCAAAAAATGGATCACAGCACTAGGACACTAACGCTCTGATAAATGAATAGAATGAGACCGATTTCCTCTCTTCATTCTGGCTGCCAAGATACAAGCAATAATTGGATGGATGTACTTTTAGTCTCTCATGTAATATCTGTAGACAGAGCTCCTTTATATCTTCCTGACAATAGCTAGGTGCCTTCCAGGAAATATAATGCAAGAATGGCCTGTTCTGGTTCTGTTATGCAAACTCAGCTACTTTATATTGTAAACCATGTTTATAATGTGTGTTGAGTGAACACAACCAATTGTGATTTAATCAGCAATACTTAATGAAGTAAATTGTGGTTTCATGTATGTATGTATGTATGAATCCAGGAAATTGTTTTCTCCATAAGGCAGATTTGTTTACAAAAATGAGATTTGTACCATTACTTAATGTGCAACTTCTTTGTGATAGTTCTACATAAAGAAAAAGTTCTGCAAAAATATTGCGTCATCGGAGTTCTTTTATTCAATGCGCTATAGTATAGACTTGGAATGGGTTGATGAATCAGTTATTTAGAAGAGTAGAGTCCTAAATTGGACTAATTTACTTTTCAAAAACAGAATTTGCCACTTTATGAGAAATGAGCATATTTCAGCCCAAGTATTTGGTTTTGTACTGTGACATATTGTGTTATTACATTTAGTATTTCTTGCTTTCTTCAGGTTAGCGTTGGTGAATGCATCTGGCTTTTTGGAACTTATTGGGAAACATAAGTTATTTTATAAAATATTTTGTAAAGAGCCCTTCTGTATAAATTAATTTGGGAAGAAACATATTCAAATTATCCAATTTAATATTTTCCAAGCCTCAATTCAGGGGTGGGGGTAAGATAAAAACTAAACAAATAGAAATGCAGATGTCTGTATACTTCAGTATTCAAATTTGGAAGTGTAGGAAATACACTTTATAATATTCGAAGGATAAACTATATACATGCACCAATTCTTCTCGGCCCGATATATTTTCCCAACCACTATTAATTTCCTCTCTACCTTTTCTTCTACTGATTCTGCATCCCCAGCATGGAAAACTGAAGGAGTAGATATCCTACCCTTGACATAGATTGTTGCACTTACCAGAAATTAAAATATTATAAAGATTTCTAAAGTGGGGAGACTAATGGAGTACGTACTGGAGATCTCTGGCATAAAATATACCGGTAATTTTATTATGAACAAACTATATGATGCAAATCATATGTTGGGATGCTGGGCTTTCCAAAGAAGGGACAGAAATGACCACTTATTTGATCAAACCTATACCTACTGTAAAGCAATGAAATCCTGGTGTCACCTCTTTAGGTGATATTACGCCATCATCTTGCCCAATACATTCCCTATTCCGATGGCTGAATAAGGCTAACAGTCCAGCATTAATGGTTGCTGATCAATATTCATTAATTATATTGTTCATAGTAAAAAAAAAAATCAACTTTAATCTTAGTCTCATTACTGGGCTAAGATGCTGAGCTTGTTGATCATAAAGTCGGAAGTTTAGTGGTTCAAATCCCTAGAGCTGCGTAACTGAGTGAGCTCCCGTTACTTGTTCCAGCTTCTGCCAACCCAGCAGTTCGACAGCACGTAAAAATTGCAAGTAGAAAAGTAGGGACCACTTTGGTGGGAAGGTAACAGTGCTCCGTGTACCTTCGGTATTTAGTCATGGCGGCCACATGAGAGAGAGACGTCTTCAGACAGCGCTGGGTCTTCAGCTTAGAAACGGAGATGAGCACAGCCCCTAGAGCCAGAAATGACTAGCCTGCGTGTGCAGGGGAACCTTTACCTTTTTATACTTGTGAACCAGAAAGAAATGGCATAAAAATGACAAGACAAAAAAAGTCCATTCTTGGTTAGAATGGACTAGGACCGTGATGGCGAACCTATGGCACGCGTGCCACAGGTGGCACGTGGAGCCATATCTGTGGGCACGCGAGCGTTGCCCTAGCTCAGCTCCAGCGCACATGCGTGTGCCAGCCACCTGATTTTCTGGCCATCTGGGCCCATTGGACATTGGGAAACGAGCTGTTTCTGGCCTCCAGAGAGCCTCCGGCTGGATGGGGAAGGCCGTTTTCGCCCTCCCCAGGCTCTTATAAAGACTCTGGAGCCCGGGGAGGGCTAAAAACATGCCTTCCGGCATCACCATGCCATCGCGTGCCAATAGCGGGCGGAGTGTGGGGGAGTTGCACGTACATGCATGGGGCACAGGGCACATTGAATTAAGGGTGCGGGCACGTGTGCACACAACCCCCCTCGCTCCCCCCGCTTTTGGCACATGATGGCAAGAAGGTTAGCCATCACTGGACTAGGACCTCTCAAATAAGTAGAGACAATCAATCTCCTTTGAGAAAGATTGCTTACGGTGAACAATGAGAGAGGTGGTTTCTAAAAACCATAGAAATACAGAATGCAGTAAAGTAAATATAAAGGACAGACATAAATGAGATACAGGTTTGAATTAAGCATCTGGCTGTGATAAAGAAATGTCTGAAGATACAAGAAATTCACACTATTCTTCTTTCAGAAAGGACATACTTCTAAACATTTCCTTCCTTTGTTCTTTTTACTGATAGCCTTATATAGTATGCTAGAAAGTGCTCCAGCAATGAAATCTTAAATAATCATATACTGAATATGCATTGTACCACCATATAGAGGAATTAAAAAGACAAAAGGAAAAAGTAAATGTAAAAAAGATGTTTTATTCAGTGATGAAAATATCTAAATATGTTATTATTAT
Source organism: Arizona elegans (assembly GCA_022577455.1). Classification (NCBI taxonomy): domain Eukaryota; kingdom Metazoa; phylum Chordata; class Lepidosauria; order Squamata; family Colubridae; genus Arizona; species Arizona elegans. The sequence continues at coordinate 22,844,302 of JAKOOJ010000002.1, forward strand.
TAAAATAAACTAAAGGTGAAAATAAAAATAATGTAACAAAAATATCCATAAACTATAAATAACTGTAAAGGTTATTTTTGGCAAACTTTTCATTAAATCTAGATATAATATGTCATTTTCTCATTTTAAGAACACAAAGACTTTTCTAAAATAAAATTTTAAAACAAATTTATATCCTAGAGACATTCCTTAAAATCGGGAGAATAACTTTCTTTCTAATTAGCTAAAATTTTCCTCACTATCATATTTCAGGCTTGCCAGCGCTAAAAATTGCCACAAAGTGGCAAAATCTATATTTTAGGAATATAGTTCAATATCACATTGTTACCCTTAACATTTATAAATACATAATTTTAATAGTAGCATATGCTCTCCAAATAGATCCAGAAGACAGAAAGTGTAATATCTTATATAAGTATATACCTTCACCCATCCTCCTCATTGCCTACACACATAGAGATAAGAGAGGGAGGGAAGGAAGACTGAAAGACTGAAATACTTAGGAATCCAGTAGGTTAAATCATATAGTAATCAAAATTTAGCTGAAGATATTATTGGATCTTAGTCTGCAATAAAAATTTTCTCATTAAATTATCTAGCTGTCTAAAATATTTACCAGGCATTAACACTGGAATTATTTTTAAGATACACATTAATCCTGATATAATGTTCATTTTGATAACATTAATTTTACCCAGTGATTTATTGGGAGTTTTAACCATGTCACAAAATGAAAAGTTAGTGAATCAGATACCTAAAAGCACACTAGTTAAGACTCAGGATTAAATTCTATGTTACTGCTACATGGAATATAACAATAGGATTGTGAGTAGTTTTTAACATACTCTATTGAAATGGATACTATAATTAAATCTGATCCATTTGGGAAGTGGATTCACTTATTTGTTTGGAATAGAACAAGTATGGGTGATATGCTACATAATTACAGGTGGTCTTGTTTAATGACCACTTGTTGAGCAACGGTTAGAACTTACAATTGTGCTGAACAAGTGTTAAAGACTGGATCTTTATTATTATTTATTTGTAATATTTGATTGATGGATGATAATGGAAGTTGTTGAGAGATCAAGATCTAGGATGACTGCACTACCTCAATATGTCTTTATCAAATGTCATTGACAAGTTCAATCAACGTTGGCTCTAAACTATGACCTGGTCTGAAATCCAAGTGCAACAGATGCAGGTAATTTTCTCCAGGGCCCTCTGGAGCTATAGTTTGACCACCTTTTCAACAACCATACCTTAAAAAAAGGAAACTAAACAAAAGCATCTGGAACTGTTGGAAAGCTGCACAGAGCTGTACATATTGAAGGAGACAAGCAGTTTTTTAACCTGTTGCCATCTTTACTCTTTTTCCATTTATCTCTATGCCAGGATGGGGGGAGAAATCTGCTTTCTAAAAATATCTTTATATTCTTATGTCTGACAGATATATCAGAACTAATAAGTGAATAACCCTTGAACCCGTGCAGTTCAATCAAATGCATAGCCATAGGTCCTCCTTGAACCCTGCAAACTGCTCCTTGTCCAGACCTCCTCAAACAAAATGAAAAGATTTCTTCTATCTCATATGAAAGTTTGGTTCTCACTTTTTCTTAAGAGCTTTCTTCAGTTATGATAAATATTTATATTTATCAGAGAGTTGAATCCCTCAATTACTGCTTCTGAAGCTTTAAGAACTGGCCAGGAGAAACCTGAAAGATAGGTTAATCAGATAACTTTCCAAAAACAACAAAGCACATTTATTGATGTATTGTAAATTTGAAGTATCTATTTTGATTTATATGGTTCCTATATTTGTTCACTGTTTTGTTTTAAACTAGAAATGTACTCTTAAACATTTTTAAAAGAAATTTGTATGCACCAACGTGCATCAGAACAAATGAATTGAATTACTGTCTTGACAAGCACGACTTTGCTTAATTCAGGTCTAAAGACCTAAGAAAATAAAAAATCATGTCAATATCTCACCTGATTCAGCAGCAAAATATGAATCCATAATCAATGTCAGACTTGTTTTACATAATAACAGCTTTGTATATTATTTTAACAAACTACACACAAAAGATCTTAAACTAAGCCAGAATCTAAAAATAAACAGAATCATCTATCCAGATGGTAATTACTTGGATAGAACCATTTATACATGTTATTCTCCCCGTCAAAAAAAATTAGCACCATCAAAAGTCTAAAAAGAACTTAATAAGTTGTACAGAACATGTACATTCAAGTCTATACATATAATACCTATCAATACATTCACGCTATATGTGTATAATAGTGATACTAATGTGTATAATATATGAACATACAAAACATACTAATAAAGAAAATTCCATAACCAAATAATATATATATTTTGTCAGGAGTGATTACCTGAAAATGATTACCATTGTCAGGAGTGGTTGAAAGCTTAAGGCCTCTTCAATACTGGGAGAACTCAAATCAATTATGGTTTCAAAGTCAATTTGAAATTCTGTGAGTAAACAGAAGTAGACCAAGCTACCTTATCAGATATACAGTTCTCTACTGAGTTTTTTTTCAATTGTAATTTTTTAAAGATATAGTTCAGAGGCTATTTCTATTTTGAAACAATGATGAATCAATGTGACATGGGCGATGGATAGGTTCGAATTCTCATCACCTCAGACTTCTTCAACCAACTGCCTCAACTCTCCAGGTGTGTTGAGATAACAATTAAGAACTGTGGGGTTTGAGGGATATTATGTTGTACTCTTGAAATCTTTAATTTCAAAAACTAAAATATTAATTTTAAAGGTTATCTGGGATCCTCCAGGATCTTCCATTTTGTATTTATTTAAATGTATACCCTGCCCATTTATTGATATAACCTATATTCTATTCTTTATTGATAATTGGAATCACTAAAAGGTGGGCTTACATAATGCCTGTATTAATGTATAAAACTGAATGATTCAATCAAAATATTATGGTTGAGCATCAAATGAGAAAACAGGCTGCTTTGGGACAACTGTGCAGGGCTTCTAGGAAGTGTATAGGACTAAAATTATTAAAGCATAAAGACACAGACTCTATGATCACTATTCATGCACATAAAAGCTATCAACACAATCTATGCTTGGACATTTTTTTTTAAAAAAAAAAGCCAAATGAGATCCAGGTCTTGGTCTTTTAATCTTGTTCTAAGTACATCCAGTGGTAGAACTTGCCTGAAGAAACTATTACAAAGGGAGGTTACTTAAAATTCTGAGCTTGAGCTTGTTGTTTATTTCACATTCTCCATGTGTATTCTTGACAACTTTAAAAAGAGAAAAACTGAATTTTTCACACGCCTTGCTATTTTATGATTTAAATGAGTCTTTTTTATTTTACTGATTGTGATCTGAAGCTTGGCAACAAACCCAGAAATTACCCTGAAATAAATTCAGGAAAAAGAAAACAAGCTAAACTTTCCCACAAACAAATCCTTGGAGTGACTGACCCTTAAGAAATATTTTCCCACTTCTTACCATCAGTTCAGTCCTTTGGAGGACATGCTTTAGCTTTGGTTCAGAATTATGAGTGGACTGAATTATACCATTCCCTCTAGATCAGTGGTTCTCAACCTGTGGGTCAGGACCCCTTTGGGGGTCAAACAACCCTTTCACAGGGGTCGTCTAAGAGCATCAGAAAACACATATTTTCAATGGTTTTAGGAATAATTTTATGGTTGGGGGTCACCACAACATGAGGAACTGTATTAAAAGGTCGCGGCATTAGGAAGGTTGAGGCCCACTGCTCTAGATTAAGGATCTGGTTGAATATATACTAAATACTACAGGTAGTTCTTGAATTATGACAATTAGGAGAATTTCTACTGCTAAGCAAGAGGGTTGTTAATAGTCATACCCAATTTTGCAACTTTTTTTGCCATGGTTCTTAAACAAATTACTGCGGTTGTTAAGTGAATCGTGCAGTTGTTAAACAAATACAGATTTCCTCATTGACTTTGCTTGTTGGAAGTTGGCTAAAAAGATCGCAATCACATGAACTTGGAAGGCTAAAACATGCTGGTTGCTGGGCAACCAAATTTTGATCACACAGCTATGTAAATGCTGTGATGGTCATAAGCGCAATGACCAGTTGTAAGTCCCTTTTTCAGAGCTGTTGTAATGTCAAAGAATTGCTAAATGAATAATTATAAGTCTAGAGCAACCTGTAATTTGGAGAGTATGAATTTATGCCTGGGTCCAAAAATTAGGTGTGCTCTTCTCAATGAACTGTTATAATTCATGCGTCAGATGAAGAAAATTTAAGCAAATTAAACTTAGTTTGAATTTGCATAAATTCAGTGTTTTCTCTCAGAAAGAAGTTCTATCTTCTGAATACTATTACAAAGAAAACTGTCTCATAGACTCACCAAATTAGTCTCTGCTGATAATGAGTCTCTCTCTCTATTTTCTTCTTGAACAACTGCCTATTATGAACTATAGTGAATTCAAAGATCCTGAGCGCACTTACCATATTTCCTATCATGCCTTGAATTCTTCCCATCCTGAGGAAGCTGATACTTCTCTTACAAACCAGTATAGGATCTCAGGGAATGAAGCTTCTAGCAAGATTATTTTGACTTCTTCACCAAAGCATTTCAAGTGTGCTAGGTCAGTGGTCGGCAAACCACGGCTCGCGAGCCACATGGGGCTCTTTGGCCCCTTGAGTGTGGCTCTTCCACAAAATACCGAAAAGTCCACAAAGTGCCAAAAAGTACTTCAGCTGGTGAGAAGAAAGCTGCATATGCGTGAAGATGGTGGCAGTAACCGGAGGTCTTTTCGGCACTGTGTGCCAGTAGCTGGGTAGAAAGATCAAAAGGCACGGAGCAGCCTTTAATTAGGTAAAAGAAAACAAACCATTGAGGGAAGGAGCCCACTGAAGCTGCCGGCGTTGCAGCCCCCCCCTCCCCGCAGCTTGGAGCTCCAAGCGGAAGAAGTCCTCGGCTGTTGCAAAGAAGCGGCAGCTCTGGGTGAGCCATGTCCGCTTCTTTCTCTTTGAGAGCTGCTTTGCAAACAAGGTGCAAAGCAGCTCTCAAAGAGAACGAAACGGGTGTGGTACACCCAGAGCTGCCACTTCTTTGCAACAGCTGAGGACAGAAGAGTTCGCTCAGGAGTGACGCCAGCAAGGAAGGTGGCTGGGTCGGAGGGAGGTGTAGCCCGAGCTCTCTGGGACGGGTAAACAAGTGTGGGAAGGTGAACGGGAGCGGACTTGGCCCTCCGCGTGTTGCATCCCCCTCCCCCTACTTTTTTAATTGTAGTTAAAAAGAACTAATTAAGTTAATAACAACGTACCTACCTATATAGTTTAAGTTTAAAAAATTTGGCTCTCAAAAGAAATTTCAATCGTTGTACTGTTGATATTTGGCTCTGTTGACTAATGAGTTTGCCGATCACTGTGCCAAGTGATGATGGAACAGATGTCTGCTCTCCAAGGTCCTGAAACCTGATAGTTGAAGAACTGGATAGAAACCTGCTATCTCCACCTTCCCATTTAGTTGCTTCTTGTTGTGTACTCCCCACCATGGCCAGCTTGCCACAAGGCCAACTCAACACAGGACAGCTCAACACAGGACAGCTCAACACAGGACAATTTATCAATTCAATTTAATTATTGAAAATAAATAAAAAAAATTTAATTTTTATTATTCAGATTTCATTTTGCCGCTCCTTTTACATCCTTTCTTTAATGATTCTATTCCACCATTCCTTTGATATCAGTATAACTCTTGTCTTGCAGTCTGTTGTCCCGCAACAATTTGGCAATGGCAAGTTGTCCCATGGCAAGTTGTCTGCAGCAAGGGATGGATAGGAGGTGCCATGCCATCCAGGAATGGCACACAGGGGAGGCAATGCAGGCTGTAAGAGTGTGTGGGGCTGCCCAAGAGCCACTACAACTGGTTGGGTTGTGGTTTGGGAAAGGTGCTTGGGAGTGCACAAGAGGTGCTGCTTTAGTCAGGAAAAATGCACAGGGGATGGTGTGGGTCAGAACATTGCACTGATATGTGCAAATAAGTGCTCCATAGGTCATTGAATGCATGCATCAGGATGCATGGAAGCCATGGGAGTGGCAGAGGGAAGTTTGTAGGAGAGTGGCATGGGTCAGGAATGGTCTATGGGTGTTCCTTCTTCTGTGTTCCTCTATTCTGTTCCCCTCCCCTTTCCAACAGGCAAGTAAGTGACTGTGGGAGGCTGTAGGGGATGGGAGAGAAGAGATTGTGAGAGTGACTGGGAAACAGTCCCAGAATTTTGAAAATGAAGATCATGTGATCTCAGCAGCAGCCAGTAACAATGAAGCAGCCACAACTTTCCCAAAATGTTCTGACCATATTCAGGAGATATAGATCCCAGATTTTGGACACATTCTATAAATCAACCCATTTGAAGTAACTTAGTTAAAAAAATGTGGGCCTATGGTGCACCATTTTGCCAAGATAAAGGTAATGACAATGAGAGTTTTAGTAGTATGTAGATTATCTGACTGACAGTTTGAGCAGATAATGAAATATTTGATGAAACAGGACAGAAATTATTATGCAGGACAGAAATTATTATGTATACCACTAAAGCATATAACAAACAACATGATCATCTCATTTTAGTTTAAGACTATTGTCACACATGGTGCATGATGATTGCATGAATTAACTAATTTGTGAGTCTGTGATTATACTTGTAAGAATTATAACTACTGTGCTATGATTATGTACCCTCAATTTTGCCAAGTCTCTAGTTACAGAACTGTGTCTGCTCTTTTGATTTCACAGCAATTATTTCTGGATAGATTTGCTAAGAAGTTCATTGTCATTCTCATTATAGGAATTTTTTTGGGTGCAGATTCTATTTTGTATCATCTGGAGCCAGTTTGGTCTAATAGTTAAAATCTGAGGCTAGAAACCATGGTCTAATAGTTAAAATCTGAGGCTAGAAACCAGGACATTGTGAGTTCTAATCTCATTTTAGGCATGAAAGTCAACTGGGTGACTTTGGGTCAGTCACTTTCTCAGCCCATGCCAGATTCAGTCAACAAGTCAGTTGGTCAATTCCTGTCACAAGCAATAGACTAATATTCAATGTATGGTGGAAAAAGCAGACCCAGCACTTGTGGAAAAATGCTAAGAAGGGAAAAAAAATCATTGTGAGTCATTAGTTTCTATTCTCTAGTGAACACAACACTTCCATTGACTGCCTAAATGCTGCGTCAACATCTGCACCTACATACAGCATTTCACACAAAGAAAAAGAGAAAAATATTCAAACAATGTATTCTGGTCAGCAGAAAATCAAATGAACTATGCACAATGTGTGAACAATATGCAGAGAGATACATCCAGCTATGCTCTCCTTAGACATCAAGGAATTTTTTTAGGAACAGCTACAGCTAAGGACAGGCGGCAATAAATAATATACATCTAATTAAAACTTACTCTATGTTCAAGGTTAGCACAGGAAAAACTAGGTGAGAAGAAATTGAACGTTGGGCTTACCTTGAACGTTTCATCTAGGTGCACTGCTGGAGTGTCCAAGCCTGGGTTCTTGTCAGTCAGATATGATGTCACTGGGTTGGAATTTCTTTGGCCACGCCCTCCATCTTCCGTCCGAGCCTTCAGTTTTTTCCACGAAACCGGAACCATGGAAGATGCCATCTGATCAAAACCGACCACTCCTGGACCCCGGACCAGCACAAGCCAGGGTGGGATTTGGACACTCCAGCAGTGCACCTAGATGGAACGTTCAAGGTAAGCCCAACGTTCAATCTCCTGTGCACTGCTTGGAGTGTCCAAGCCTGGGATATACCCAAGCTAAGTCGAAGAAGGGAGGGAAGCAAATCGGTCCAGGGTCCCCTCGGCCGGTAGGACTCTCTGTAAGACACGCCTCCCAAATGCTGCTTCGGCTGATGCGCTTCAGCTGATGCAGTTGATGGTCCAACTTGTAGTGCCTCATGAACGGCGAAGGAGAGGTCCAAGCAGCGGCTCTGCAGATCTCCAAGATGGAGGCTTGAGTAGCCCAAGCAGCTGAAGTGGCCGCACTACGAGTAGAGTGTGCCGTAATGCGACGCGGCACTGGACAAGCTTGATGTTCATAGGCCAATGCGATGCAAGCCTTGAGCCAGCAACCAACTGTAGATGGTGAAACCTTCTTCCCCATTGACCTGGGCTGAAACAAAACAAACAGGGCCTTCGTTCATCGAAACGAGGCCGTCCTTTTGACATAGCGTCGCAAGGCTCTGCGCACATCAAGGGTATGCCAGCGCTTCTCAGTCTGATTCCTAGGATTAGGGCAAAAATCTGGTAAAATAAGTTCCTGTGCCCTATGGAAACAAGAATGAACTTTCGGAACAAATGTAGGGTCCAGTCTTAAAATGACCCGGTCCAGATGAAAAATGCACAAATCCTGGCGGACCGAAAGCACTGCCAACTCGGAAACTTTGCGTGCAGAAGTAATAGTCACTAAAAAGGCAACTTTAAATGTGAATAACCAAAGAGTGGAAGATCTTAAAGGTTCAAAAGGAGGCGAGGTGAACGCCTGCAAAACTAGAGAAAGGTCCCAAGTTGGGTAACGGTGGACCATGGGCGGCAACAAGTTGGCAGCACCTTTCAAGAAACTGCGAACCTTGGGATGGTGTGAAAGGGGAATAGGACCCTCACCTGGTAAAACAGTTGCCAAGGCAGCAACCTGATGACGCAGCGTATTAGTGGACAGCTTCTTCTTCAAGCCGTGCTGCAAAAAGGCGAGAACCTGTGGGACCGTTGTAGCTGTTGGTATGAAGGAATTCTTTGCGCACCAGCGACAAAACACCACCCAGGTGGCCTGGTAGATGCGAACCTTTGACTGCTTCCGAGAAGCTAAAATAGTGGAAATTACCTCGGAGGGGTAGTGTTCCCTCTGGAGAGTTTCCCGCTCAATCGCCAGGCGGTTAACTGGAGCCATTGAGGGTCTGGATGTTGAAGAGTGCCCTGACTGAGGGAGACCCGGTGCGGTGGCAACCTCCAGGGGCGCTCCGTCGAAAGGGACATGAGGTCTGCGAACCATGGACGTCTCGGCCAGTAAGGCACCACTAGTAACACCTCCGCCTGTTCCACCAGAATCTTCCCAATCACCTTCTGGAGCTGGGGAATTGGGGGAAATGCGTACAGCAATCCGGTTGGCCACGGGCAGCGAAGGGCATTGACCCCTTCGGCCGCTGGAGTCCAAAATCTGGTGAAAAACCTCAGAAGATGAGCATTCTGAGGGGTAGCAAACAAGTCCAGGATCGGGTCCCCGAAACGAACAGTGATGAGATGAAACAGGTCCGGGTGAAGACGCCATTTGGCCTGGTCTATCGTAGTCCGGCTCAACCAATCCGCCGTGGAGTTGGACGTCCTGGCGATGTGTTCTGCTTTCAAGGACCGAAGATGTCGTTCCGCCCAGAGACACAGCCGCCTCGCCTCGCGCATGAGGACCTTCGAACGAGTGCCGCCCTGCCGGTTGACATGTGCCTTGGCCGTGACATTGTCTGTGAGAAGTAGAACATGTTGATCCGACAGCTCGGCCCGAAAGTGTCGAAGCGCCAGGTGCGCTGCCCTCAGCTCCAGCCAGTTGATGTCGTTCTGGAGATCTTCCTGAGACCAACGCCCTTGCATCACGGAGGCTCCCAGATGCGCTCCCCAACCGAAGAGACTGGCGTCCGACGTCAAAACCAGTCTGGGAGGGTCCCGAAACAGACATCCTTTCTCCAAGATTACCGACAGCCACCAGTCCAAGGAGCGAAGCACCTGTGGAGGAACCCTGACCTTGCCTAGAGAATTGCTGCTCCCTGACTTCTGACTGGGAAGTAGGAACCATTGTAAGGCTCTGGTATGAAACCGAGCCCAGGGAACTATGGCAAGGCAAGATATCATCTTTCCCAATAGTTGAGACAGGAGAAGAAGGGGCACAGTGCCAGACGCCTGAATCTGCCCTATCAACTGTCTGATGCTGTCCTTGCGTTCCTGCAACAGAAACACCTGAGATAACTGGGTGTCTATTACCGCCCCCAAATGCACCAGTCTGGTGGATGGAGTCAGATGGCTTTTCTCCCAGTTTACTGAGAAGCCATGATCCTGCAGGGTCTGGATGGTAAGATGAAGGTCTCGCTGTGCCTGACTGGGAGACGATGACTGGATCAGCACATCGTCCAGGTAACACTGCAGGCGGACTGGATGGGCCCGCAAATGAGCTGCCACCACATCTAGTAATTTGGTGAAGGTGCGGGGTGCTGATGATAGGCCGAAGGGAAGGGCCCGATATTGCCAATGACAGCCCGCAAAGGCAAACCTGAGAAACCTCCTGTGGTATAACCTTATGGGCACATGAAGGTAAGCCTCCCTGAGGTCTATTGATGTTAAGAGATCCCCATGTCTGAGGCCTCCCAGGATCGAATGCAGAGAATGCATCTTGAACCTCTTGTATTGAATGTGAACGTTGAGGTCTTTCAGGTTCAAAATAGCCCTTTGGGCCCCCCCCCAAACTCTTTGGCACCAGAAAGAGTATGGAGTACAATCCGAAACCCCTTTGACCAATCGGTACTGGTTCTATGGCAGCGATATCCAGCAAATGCTGAATTTCGGTCTCCATCATGGCCCTCTTGGTGGCATCCCTGGGAACTGGACACTGAATGAAACGATGAGGGGGTCTGGAACAAAATTCTAGTGTTAGTCCGAGAGTCACAGTTTGTAAAGCCCACACGTCTGTGGTGGAATTCCTCCACTGGTCGGCAAACACCTTCAACCTGCCGCCAATGGGAATGTGAGCCCAAGAGTCACTTGGAACGACGATAGGGGCGTCCCCCTGAACCCCTGTAGGGGCGTCTGGACTGTTATTGCCGAGATCTATCTCGGAATCCTGATCTGTCATGAGGTCTATCTCCTCCCTGGAAATATGGTCGCTGAGATTGGGAGGCGGAGAACCCCGCCTCCACACTCTGAAAGGACTGCCTACAATAGTAAGGAGCCTGTCTCCCATCATATCTCCTATTCAGCTGTGGCAACACCTTCCTCTTGTCCTTCCCTTCTACTAGGATGGGATCTAACACATCACCAAACAGCTGTTGTCCTTTAAAAGGTGCAGCTGCCAGCCGGCCCTTAGACCCAAGATCTGCTTGCCATTGGCATAGCCATAACAAGCGTCTAGACGCAACATAGGAAGCTAAAGCCCTGGATGCGAATTTTGCTGCAGTAATGGAGGCATCAGCTGTGTATTCAGTAGCGACAATCAACTTACTAAGGTCCTGTTGCAGGCGGGTACCCTCAGGGGAAACCCTGGTCTGAAGCTGTTTGAACCAGAGGAGAGAAGTACTGGCCATGAAGGAAGCCGCAGTAGCAGATCTAATCTCCCAAGCCATGGCCTGATGAGTTTTGCACGCGGCCAAATCTGCCTTCCTATCCTCAGATTTCAATCCTTCTGTGTTATCAGAGGGAAGAATAGAGGCCGAAGCCAAATTAGTCAAGGGGGAATCCACAGTAGGAATCTGGAGAAGATCCTCAAGTTCCTTCTCTACAGAAAACAACTTCTTATCCATGCCACTAGGAGGAGAAACAGAAATAGGGTGTTCCCATTGCCTCTTAATTGTATCCACAAAGAACTGTGGAGATGGGATAACCTCCTGAGTAGTGACCTGTTCTGAAAACAGGCTGGCACACAAATCCTGAGAATCCCTAGGGGCAGAAGTAGATCTATCCACCTGGCCCATATTAGCAGTCATCTTAGCCTTCATTAATAATGTTCTGAAAAGGTGAGGTTTGAATAAACCAGAATAAGTAGGCTTATCCTGAGAAAGGCTTTCATCCCCAGACATCTCAAATTCACCTAATTCCTCCTCACCTACCAGGGAATCTTCACTGTGAATAGATTGAGTATCCTGATAGGATTCCTCCCTGTAATCCCTATGTCTAGCTGAATGAGTCACAGGGTCTGCCCTGGAAGGCCTTGGGTAAGCAGGATCTGGAAAACCCCTCTGGGCTAATGCCTCATCAATGCCTTGAGTAATGGTTTGCACAAAGGCAAAACATAACTCTGAGGACAAAACCTGCTATGCAGGTTCCTGTGGCGGAGCCCTGCTGCTCTGAGAGTAAAAGTAGCTGAAGGAGCAGGGCCCTGAGCATCTGGGGCCTGGGAAGGCACAGGAGTGAGCTGAATAGTAGGCAAGACATGACCTTCCTGAAAAGGAACAGCGTGAAACTCCTGTTGTTCCTGAACAATAGTGGGAGACCAGTTAGGTTGCTCCTTTTGAGGCCCTTGATTTATAATAACAGTGGGAAAAATATGGGGAGCCCCACCTTGATCCCCTGACACCACAGGGGATTTAGAAGCAGCCTGCAGTTGGGCTTTTGCAAAATGTTTTTCTAAAGCTTTTTGTCTTCTCAAGGCATCTTTATCAGCAGCTGCAGATGATTTAGATTGTTTAGCCTGGGTGTTAGCAGAAGGCTTACTGGATCTCAATCTTCTAGAGCCTTCAGGCTAGGGTTGAGGAGCATAAGTTTCCTCAGAATCACTACTATTGGCCATAATGGACACAATATAACAATCAAAATAAGGCAAATGAAAAGGATTACTCACTGCGCAGTTCAGGGCTTATAATGAATTGCTAAACCGGCAACACGGTTTTTTTACAATAATCAGGCAGCAGCAGCAGCAGCAGCAAGAAAGAGCAGCCCAAGTAAATACTGGGACACCTTTACTTGCATGAGCAGAAGCAGATCCGGCTCTCCAAAGCTGCAATCCTCTCAGTTTTCGCCCAGCTGCCTTCCACAATAGTTTGCTGTGCCTTTAAGCCCAAACAAAATGGCCACCACCAGCGAAATGGTGACTATTGGCCGTGCGGTCAGCACGCTCTCTCTCCTGCAGCAATCCGCGGCGAAATCTGAAGCCTCGGACTCCCCCGATGCTTTAAAAGGCTTCCCCAAGCCTTTCCTGTGATCCTGGCTGCACTTAGAGAAAATGGCCGGCTGGGAGCGATCTATTAGCCTCCTCAGCAGAGCGCTCAGGTGCTGACTCACACTCACTCACTCACTCAAGCTGAATTCAAAAGGCTCGCTTTTTTTTTTTTGAAGAATTAAAGAAATTGGCCAAATTAACTAAGAAAAATACCTTTAAATTTAAATAAATTTAAGAGCTAACTCTAACAAGACTTTCCTCTGACTGAGTTGGAAAAACTGAAGGCTCGACCGGAAGATGGAGGGCGTGGCCAAAGAAATTCCAACCCAGTGACATCATATCTGACTGACAAGAACCCAGGCTTGGACACTCCAAGCAGTGCACAGGAGATCAACTAATTGGTTTCTGATTTCTACTATTCTGAAGTTCTTTACAAAGAAATGTTTTAGAGCCAATGGGCCATACTTAATAGCTATGGTTTAATAATTAATGCTTATATTTATTAGATTCTAATAGAAAGCATGTGTCATATTTATTACAAACATGTAATAAGAGATAAGTATTTTTGACCCCAATGATATGAATTCCTAAAACATCTAGGAAGTGGTGTTATAGACATAGTGTAGCCTCTGTTCAAGACATAATATTGAGCCAAACTGCCCTTTCAATTCAATATCCATATGAAAATTATTTCATTTCTTCTCCTGCAAAATGACTCTGTCTCTTTGTCTTACCACAAACATATCTATCCGTGTTTCTGCTCACTGGGTAAAGTAATTGTTACATATCCTTTATAAATGCCTCCCACACTTATATCTACTTTAAATGGCCAACAATATCCTTCCAAATTTACTGAACTTAAAGAACAATTTTTGAGAATCATGTTTTCCTGATTGAATAATAATATTATTGATTGAATTTATAAGTTGCCCAACACCCAGCAACTCTGGGCAGTTGACAATTTGAACAGCAGAGAAGCAGAGAATACAAAAAACTCAAAAACAGCACAAGGCAAGAGGTCAAAGAAAAGAAACCCAGAGGAGGAACAGAATGTAAGAAAGGGACATCAACTGGTCTCTTCAAAGACTTGGGCAAAGAGCCAGGCCTTTAATGCCCTTTGAAATACCAATAGGTATTTGAATTTGAGCTCATTCCAGAGGACATACACTACTACAGAGAAGATGGGCTTCTGGGGTTCCAATAGATGGCATTGTTTCATTGATGGAACCCAGAGCATGATGACTATGTCAGGTTGAAACAGTTGGGCTGATACCTTGGGAGACAAGTGGCCCCTCAAATAATCTTTGCCATGAAGGGGTCTATAGGCCTTGAATGGAACTCAGAAGCAAAATGGCAACCAGTGCAGCTTGCAAAGAAAAAGTGTTAAATTCTTGTCAATATATTTTTTCACTAGTTTGCTTCTGGGTCACACTTCATTGTTTAGTCCTAAACTGTTTTTTTCTAAAATGTAGAAGAATCTGCAAAACTCTAATCCTAAATAGCAGTCCTGTATGCAGGCTAAGCAAAACCAATTTATATCTCCAGGATTTTTGTCAGCAAATATTATTTCCCCCACCTTGATAGTTTATGAGTAGCTTCATTATTTTGAACTGCACATTTTTTCTCCTCCCACAAACTACAATAATCTGCAGACAAACTGTAAATTCAGAAAAAGATGGTGGCATGCCAAGATTTCAGTGGATTCCTCTTTAATATTAATACGAACCTTGGTCATACCGCCCAACTAATTGCCATCCTATTATATAACAGCCACATTATAAAGCACTTATTTTGAATCTGTTTTACTCACAACTTTCTGTAAAGGTCTAACAGTATAACATAGTGGCTTTTGTAGGAAGCTATCTGTAGGTACATTGTTTAGTCCAATCTCAGAGAGATCGGAACATTCTTGTATCAGCATCAGAGTGGATAAAAAATCAATGATTTTTTTTAAAAAATCAAAAAAATCGGATTTTTTTGATTTAAATCGGATTTTTTTATTTAAATCATATTTTTTTTATTTATATTGAATTTATTTTAATAAAAAACTTTTGGGGTAAAAATCTATCGTAAGATAGTTTTCTATTTAAGATACATAAATAATTTAGTTTATTCAGCATGAAATGGAGCTTAGTTATGTAGCACAAGGCTGTATATTCTGCAACACTGGGACTATCGGTGAGTCAATAGGAGGTCAAAGGAGTAGCAGAGATGACGGTTGCTCTTTAAAAATTATGATTTAAATCGAGTCGATTTAAATCAAGTCTTTTTACTAGTGATTTAAATCATGATTTAAATCGACTCGATTTAAATCAAATCCACCCTGATCAGCATTGTCATATGTTTCTGTGGTTTGACTTTTAGGACAAACTTCAGCAAGGTTTAATCTATTTGTGTGAAAAACTTAAAAGACAGATTAAAATACATTCTTGACATGATTTCACACTTTATTCAAGTAGTAATGTATGACAATTTAAGAATTCATATTTTATAACATCATTTCTATTTAAAAACATAGGAGAAAAGTACTGATCAAAATATATTTAAAAACTCAAATGCAAACGATGAAGAAATTCTACATTAAAAGGGTGAAGACTGACTATAATTTTATAGGCTGAATTAAAGATAAATCTTTTACAGATTTTCATGAAAGCTAAAACAGAGGAAGGTAGTAACTCTGAAGGAAGCGTATTCTACAATGAAAAACATGGAACAGTCTCATACCAATCTGATGGTTCATTGCAATCATTGGGAAGTCTTCAGAATTTCAAACAATAGCACTTCAGCCTTATTAACAATGCTGGGTTTGCTACAACTGAGCTACATGTTGAATTTGATAACAACATCATAAAAGCCATCTCCAGCATGCTCATGAAATGTTTTTCTGCATATAACAAGACTATATTAATTTGGCAAATTCATAATACAGGCAGTATTTTATATAGCCAGGCTATAAGCCATTAGTATTTTAAAGAGTTAAAAACAATATCTGAGACTTGAATTTGGGAATCAGTTGGCATTTATTTAGCGTAGGGCGGTGATGCATTGAAACCCAGGAGGCTACAATGCTATCACAGAGTAGATATTTGACTGCCTAAGATTGCTAGCTTGTTCAGTTTGCGCTTGTATGCTATCAAGGGTTTACCACAGGGGGACAACTAGCTCTGCACAGAGTGATTAACAGCGTTCTGCACGAGAGTTGGTGTCATCTGGGGCTTTTCTCCTCCAATTTTGCCTCTCAGTCAGTCAGGTTTGGAACCACTTACTTCCTTTCTTCTGCATCAAACACCATTAGTTTTTTCCCCATCAGAGTGGTACCTATTTACTTGCATTTTGCACATTTTTGAACTGCTATGTTGGCAGTACCTGAGGCAAGTGATGGAAGCTCACTCTGTCATGTGGTGCTAGGACACAAACCATTAGAGTATGGAAATCCAACTTTCTCCAGTCAGCAAATCCAGTGTCTTTAAGCCACTGAGCCATGCACCTCTAGTCAATGGCAATTAACTTCACAGTTACCTCAGCCCAACTCCCAAGTTCCACTAAAGTAGAAGTAACACAATAACATAAGCAGGCTGATAAATCCAGATTCATAGACCACAACTACAAGGTAAGCCAGAAAGAAAATTAGCAAAATAACCTTTCTTCTGTGCTTGCCTGCAGTTGTCTCAGTTCCTTAAGCACAATGTACAATATCTACATGTAGGTGACAAGTAAATTAACTGTCAAGCATGACATAGGATGCTAAGTTGGTTAAAGGTAGCAAGAAAACATGAAACTGCTAGTCCACAACTACATTACCTGCTTTTTAAAACAGAGATGAATAATAGCTTTTCATACTTCAATCCAACTTCTCTTTCCCAATGCTATTATTGGATTTGGCATGCATAAGCTATACTCTAAATCTGTAGCTTATCCACCTGTTTACAAGAATCATGAGAGGGGCTGTCACCTGAAATTTACCTAGATTAAATTTATAGGAGAAATAATGCACAATTTTTCACCTTAATCTCTGGCTCTGTGTATTAATCAATGTCAACAAATGACCAAAATAGGTGAAAAAATTGAGTTATTTAATTTAATTTCAGACATAACGTTTCTTGGTATGCTATGATATTCAAAATAGCTTTGTATTTCAACTTTATAGTATATTTTCTGTCATCCCTGACTTTGATTTTGGCTTCTCTATAGCTATATTTCTATAATGTAGAATACAGTTTGATACAAAAAAAGGTCCTCTTTCAGATATTCTGAATTTTTATCTATCTTTGACATTGAATATTATCAAGGCTTGTTATGAGTCTTAATATATAAAGGAAGTCTGAATAAAAAAAAATAACACTAAAGTTTGATGCCTGTTTCATTTTATAAATAAAATCATTAACAATGTGAAAAGGCTGTTGTCCTGTAGCTTCAAGAGAGAATGTGTGACTGGCCATATAAGTAACTCAGGGGAGTAGGAACTTGAAACTGAATCTTCTTTGTCCAAATTCAACAATCCTATGCTACCTTTGCTTTACATATTAACTGTGGAAGGCCACTTATAAGAAAAGAATAAGTCAGACACTTGTTAGTTTTTCCTTAGAAACTAGGAACTTGGCAGATGAGGATGTCATGATTCTTCCTATGATATACTGATATTATATAGCAATAGCATAGCACTTAGTCTTATATACCGTTTCATAGGGCTTTACAGCACTCTACGCATTTAGAATCAGCACATTGTCCCCATTTTAGTGGGTCCTCATTTTAGTGACTTCAAAAGGATGGAAGGCTAAGTCAGCCTTCAGCTGGTCAGAATTGAACTGGCAGTGGGCAGAGTTAGGCTGCCATACTGCATTCTAACCATTGCGCTATCATGGTACCACATGCACATAATGGGGGAAAAACTTAATGAAAAACAATGAACATATGTAATCTTGTAATCTACATGTAATCTATGTAATCTTCCGTGAATTCAACTACCTCAGTATCTTTATCATGCAGAGGAAGTCTAGGTATAAGGAGTTACATTCTCAATGTTTGTTTGTTTTTTAGCAGATAAAGATATTTTTATCTCTAAGTGAGGCCAGGCAATGAATCTAATATTGGGAGTTAGGTCATATCTATGTTCCTCACCTTGTCCAGTGCTACCTTTCCCTTCATAACACATGATGAATCTCCAAATAGACAAGCTACTGTTGGATTCCTATGTCTGGCTGCTACTGTGCCTGTAAATAATTCTTTAGTGCTGGCCAGGCTTTCTATCCCACATGACTTTTCTTTCTTTTTTTTTTAAAGGAAAGTAGCAGGGTATGAAACAAAGCATCTGCTTGCAGAATTTCCACCCCAATAATTCTTCTTCTTTACGCTATGCCTAAAATAGGAGGCTGCAATGCCTAGTACTTAATTTGATGATATGTCTACCTATCCAGAAATAGGTAAGCAGAGACAGAAGGGAACTTCCTGTTGGAGAAGCTGATCAAGGAAATCATTTGGCATTCAAGTTACTCTGCCCTGTGTAATTTATAATTTAAGGGCAACCATTTTATGAGGGTTCTCCAAGTATGGTCTCAACAATCCTAGTGTTCCCACAACACCAAAAGGTGACATATCCCTGAGCTATTCCAGGTATGAATGCAAGAGGTGCACTGTAATAGTCATGATACCTTATTCAGAATATATATCCTAAATACTGAACTCTTAAGTTTAGCTCAGAATGGTATTCTAAACTGAACACATACTTAATCTGTGTGCATCTATAGTTCATTCCTCAATCATGGTATCATATTTTTGAAATAACCTTAGCTCACCCTCACTGATAAGACTGCAGGAATTTTCTGCATGTTGTGCAACAATTAGAAGCACAAGGATTCCATTTAAATACTGGCAGCCCTGGGTTGATTTCTTTACCATAGAGTTCTCCAACCTTTCTGGCTTTATGGACAAGCTAGGGGGTGGAAAGAGGGGATGGTTCTGCACAAATGGTTGGCACGCACACCCACTGTTCACACAAACGGAGTGTGTATGCGCACCCACTACTCTTGCAAGTGGGGATATGCGCACGTGCAGTCTCGCCCACTCCTTCCATGGCCCAGTTCCGAATGACTCAAGGCCCAGTAGTGGGCCATAGCCTGGGGGTTGGGAACCCCTGCTTTACAGCTTCTTTTTTCATTTTAGAATTAAAATTTATCTCCTTTTATTTGATTATTTATTTATTATAATATGCCTCCTTTTATTTGAGCGTATGTAGTCAGGATTCTCATCATCTGAATTTACTCTCTATTCTTTCCTCACCTCCTTTTTAACTACATAAACTCTTGCATAAATTCCTACATAAACATCCTAGTTCCAACAAATGTTTCACTATTCAACTATCTCAGCTAATAGTAAAGTAATGAGATCAGCTGAACCATGGTGTATACTGAAGAATGAAGGACAATTAATCACAATAGCCAAGATTTCTACTTGTCAATATAGGCTTCGATTATAAGCACCCTTTTTAAAACTTCTCAATTATTTAGAAAACACGTATATTAAGGATAAATAACAAACAACACTTTTTTTTGGTATGAGACTAAAGCTTTGTAATAGTCTACATGTAGAGTCCCAGGAATTACATGTCTTTGACCCCATATGAAGAAGGCTAAGATTCTTAAGCATATATTTATGAACATGAATCACTTCTGTACCATACTGATCCTCATTGTTATCAAAATAACATCTGATTTATTCTCCTTGGATTAAAGAGGGTTAAAAATTATGAAAGAGGGTTTCACTATTAAAAGAATAGTAAAATATGGTATTTAGGCAATATTAGAAATGCCTTCCAGTAAGCATTTTCCTTTTTCTAGTTTTGCTAACCAGAACAAATGCTGATTATTTATTCCTAGTTAATTGCTTTCAACAAACACAGGAAGCTTCCTTGATGCTCAACAGACTATTGGCATAACACATTTCACATTCTGGCACCAAGTGCATTTTCAAGCTGGAAACAGTTTCATTTATTGAAGGGAAATCATCTAGACAACTACCAAGTGGGGGGGGGGGGAGGGGGCTAATCCAAATGCTTCCAATATTGAAAGCATGCAACAGTAAATATGGGGGCTGCTTCTTGGCACATTTTTTGTAATTGAAGGCAGGAGCCCAGAAATCTTTATGGGAAAGGAGCTGGTGAGAATCTCTATGAATTGAATTATTATAACTTTGTTAAATATAATTAAATGGATGGTTACCAACCCAGCCTAGACAAAATTATTCAACTCAGAATTAAATATATGACAATCTTACATTTGACAGCGCTTTCAGGAATTTTTTTACAGATCAAGAAAATCTGATAAAATCTGAGAAAAAAATAACAAAAACCCACCGATGAACGCTAGAAGGCAACAAAGAGACACAGAAGTCAACTCTCTGCTGCTGCCTAGTGGTCATCTGACTTTATGCAGCCCAGATGTGCTAGGTAGATCTGTTATTCAGCACCCATGAATAGGGCTCGCTCTTCAAAATAGGCAGCCTCCTCCACAAAACGTTGATCCTATTCCGAATCGGGTAGGTGAAGTATTGCATATCTAATAAAGGAGAGCACATATTCCATCCTCGCTCGCTCCCATCCAACCAATACATTTAAAATTATCTTGCTAAACCATGGGTCTGGGGAATTACATTTTTGAGAACAGGTTCTTGAACGCATGCCATCAACCACTCACGGATACTTTATATCAACCAGCACTGCAAATTTATGTGTATGAATTAAAATGGCTGCTTGTGCAGGAGAAAAATGGAGGTAAGGTAACCTTTAAGAGCAACTCTCGGGGTGGTAGTAAGAAAAATGAAGAAAGCGGCGGCGGGGGGGGGGGCAAGCAACAGTGAGATCGAGAAGGAGGATTAAGAATAACACCCCACCCCACCCCCGAAACCGACTCTTCCCACTGTGTGTGTGTGTGTGTGTGTGTGTGTGTGTGTGTGTATATATATATATATATATATCCTACCTTTCTATCAACGTAGAATTAACATAAGTCACACAGTTTAAGCTCCGTAGCCAGCCCGATGGAATTTATTTTTGCCTGCCGAAATCCCACAGACCACCTCGGATGCCTTTCATTGAAGCAACACGCAGGTCTCCGAGGAGGCGCAATCCAGGATTCGCCACACTGACCTTCCTCACTTATTTTTTCTTCGCCACTCCTCCCGCCGCCCCTCCGACCGACTCGCGACTATTTTTAGGCAGCCGAGAAAACAAGCGCTGACCCTTCGGGCGCGGGGAGGCGCCTTCTGCGCGCGAAAAGGCCGGGCTCTGCGCCGGGGGGTGGGGTGGGCGCGTGGGGGGGGGGGGACGTGAAGCTCCTCGCCGCTGAAATCGAAGGATGCGCGTCCCGGCCCGCAAAAGGCGCGCGCTGCTCTGCGGGGGAACCAGCGGCCGCCCCTCTCCCAACTGCGGAGGCGGCCCGAGGGAAGCTGGCGGGGATTCCGGCTTGGATTCCGACAGTTGAAACGCTCCCTCGATTAACTCCCGCTTTCCAGTAGCCCCGCCACGCGTCTTTCTCCGTGAGGGTTAAACGAACCACATTCACACGCCTCTGGCCAAGCACGTACTACGCCCTCCCGTCCCGTCCCGTCCCGTACCCCGCGGGCTCCCGTTCCCTTTTCTCCCCTCCCACCTTACCCCACGCCGTTTAGTTAACGCCTCGGGAGGAGAGCAACGCGCGCGTCGACTTACCTTTCCGACGACCGATTATTTAACGCGTCTGCTTTTGGCCTCTGGCTGCGGCTAAGCCGCGGCTGGGCGCTTGTTTTCAGCAGCTTATAGCCCAGCCGCCCCCTGCGGCTGAGGTTTTTAAAAGAACGCCGGGGAAGGAGGGTTCGCCCGGCAGATACCCGGGGGGACTCCCGCTGTCAGTCATTCCCCGGCACACAGCTTGCAGCTGCTGATTCCAAATTCACGGCAGTCCTGCTGCATGAAGTCATCCGCTGCTCCTCCTCCCCTATAGCTTACCGCATTCAGCTTCTACACCATGGAGGGGTGGCGAACAGGGGTTTTTTCTCCCCCCTTCTCCGTGGAAAGGCGGCTGGGTCGAGGATGCGCTTTCCTGGATTTCAAGGTGACGAGAGAAGTTCGGCGTTTCTCTTGAAGGTTCGCACGTACCAACCGTCCTTCCTGGAAACGGGGGCGCTTGGAAGGCCAAGGGAAATTCCCCACCTCCCTTGGCTCCGACCCCGATTTAGGAGGCTGAATGGACTCTCCCACTCACTAGAACGCCTCTTTTCCCCCTCCTCGAATTTGTCTCCCAAGGGCCGACTATGCTGTGGAGAAGGCTTGGCGTTTATGTGGAGAGGGAGCGCCAGCGCTACAGCTTTCCTTTGGACAGAGCGGGCTGGAGGGCGATCAAACGAAAACCTGGTTTTTCTTTTGCTTTGCAACCTGGTCTAGGTGGGGGGGGGGGGGGGACGGAGGGGAAAAGCAGGGCACAACCCTTTCCCACTGAAAGGTCTCCCGGAGTCTGTACGGGTCTCTTTCAGCTTCTTAGGGCAAGAAATAAGTTTTGTGTGTGTATACACGCATATACCTGCATCTATAATATACACACTCAAATGCACACTTGCAAGAAAAAAAATAATATTCTATTTTTTGTTTTAGCATTTCTTCTCCACTTGCTCACTTGCTTACTATAATGTTAGCACGCAAACTGAGCCATTTGTTCTGCATATTCTTTCAGCTAGTCATCCAGAAAGGGTTAGACAATTAGTGGTGGCGTATCTGCATATTTTGTTGTAGCTGCTTTCAGATTTCAGATGATCTTAAGTGAGGTACAAAGAAGGACTCTTGTTTAGCAAGAGCATCTATAGAGGAGATCATCTTCCTCTTGATGTGGAAGCATTCTGCTATCAAAGGAGATAGTGGAATGAATAATCTATTAGGAATATTGCTTATTGATAATATTGATAAATATTGTTTATCAACCAACAGATAGATTTTCTCCATGATGAAGTCTCTATAACCTGTTCCTCCAGGTCTTCCACTGGTTGTATCCATTACCATCAAACTTGCTGCTGGTAATCTTTTTCTTCTCTTTCCTTCCATCTTTCCAGAATTAGAACCACCTCCAGATACCTAGATATTTGGTAATGTGTTGGAATAATTTAAACCTGGTCATTTGTGTCTTGAGTGAAAACTCTGGATTGATTTATTTAATGGTCCATTTGTTTGTTTTTATGACTCCCCAGGGTAGTTTCAGGACTTTTTTCCCCCCAACTCCAATATTCAAAAAATACTTAAAGTTCTTTCTATTCTAGTCCAACTTTCACTTCCATATCACATAGCATACCACTACTTCTACAATTTTGACCCTAAGTATAGTTACATTACAGAATCTGAATCTTTTTTAAGATCTTCATGACTGGTCTGTTGATTGCTCTAGTCTGCAGTATTTCTGGATTGCCTAGTCTTTTACTGTTGATGGCTGATCATAAAAGGCAGAAGTTGTCTATTAATTCAGTATCTTCTTTGTCAAATGAGGGATTTACACCTTCCTTATTTGAGCTCTCAAACTAAGAGGTAAATTCTTATACTATGTCATGCCCTAGTATTGTACATTCCATGACTGAGATGGGGAGATATTTTCCACCACAATTGGTAACAATATTTCGGTCACTAATTAATATGGCCACATGATGTCTTGCTTTATGACTGCATTAGCATTTAGCTAATTGGTTGCTGCATTTGGTTGCTGCATTTAGCAACCAAAATGTTGGTCCCAGTTGTGGTTATAAGTCAAGAACTACCAGTATATGGTTTTACACATGACCATCAGAAGTCAGTATATCAGCAACTTCAGCCCCACTGGTACTCATCAAATACACACAGCTGTTATATATATTATTAGAGCTTATGTACTTTACACCCCTGTACTAAGAATTGAATTCTTAGGCTACTGTGTTTTATATTGTGATGCCCTGTGATGCCTTTAGATCAAAGAGTAAACAAAACTTTTATTGATTTTTAATGGTAGAGCAAGGGGACAGTTTTGCTTATAAAACGTTGTGAACCTATAGTAAAGGTAAGTAGAACCCACCCCTGTTCTATACATATAAATGGAAAACTTTATGCAATGGTGAATTGTGATAAAGCAGGATTTTCAAAATCCTCAGCCAACTATCCTATTCTGTCTAACATGTGTATTAACATTTCCCAGTATTTACTTGTGATTATGTCTGAATTCTGTCTCCAGGATCAGAAAATAGTGAATACTGTACCTCAATTAGAATGAATTTCAATTACTAGACTGATAAGACTATAAACCAGTGGTGAAATCCAATTTTTTTTACTACCGGTTCTGTGGGTGTGGCTTGGTGGGCATGGTGTGGTGTGGCTTGGTGGGTGTGGCTTAGTAGGCATAGCAAGGGAAGGATACTGAAAATCCCTATTCTCTCCCCACTCCTTGGGGAAGGATATTGCAAAATCTCCAGTCCCACCCCACTCCAGGGGAAGGATACTGCAAAATCCCCATTCTCTCCTCACTCCTGGGGGAAGGATATTATAAAATCTCCATTCCCACCCCACTCCAGGGGAAGGATACTGCAAAATCCCCATTCCCTCCCCACTCCTGGGGGAGAAGGATACTGCAAAATCTCCATTCCCACCCCACTCTGGGGCTAGCCAGAGGTGGTATTTACTGGTTCTCCGAACTACTCAAAATTTCCGCTACCGGTTCTCCAGAACCTGTCAGAACCTGCTGGATTTATTTATTTATTATTTATTTATATTTCTGTACTGCCTTTCTCCCGTAGGACTCAAGGCGGTGTACAGTCAAGAAACATATAGACACACAAACATCATAAAATTGCTAATTAAAATTATTACTTAGTTTGGTCAATTAAATAAAACCCAGAATTAGATAACATTTAAAAAATCATTGACATGTTCGTATGTTTAGCCCCGCCTGTTGGAACATCAAGGTCTTGAGGGCACGGCGGAAAGCACGGAGATCAGGGATATTCCGTATCTCTGGGGGCAGTTCATTCCAAAGGATTGGAGCCCCCACAGAGGAGGCCCTCTCCCTGGGAGTCGCCAGTCAACATAATTTGACTGATGGTACCCTGAGTAGTCCCTCCCTGTGAGAACGAACTGGTCCGTGGGAGGCTATTGGTGGCAAAAGACGGTCTCGTAGGTACCCAGGTCCTAAGCCATGGAGCGCTTTAAAGGTGATAACTAACATCTTGAATCGCACCCGGAAGACCACCGGGAGCCAGTGCAGCTCGCGTAGGAGAGGTGTTACATGGGCGTAACGAGATGCGCCCATAATCACCCGCGCAGCTACATTCTGGACCAGTTGGAGCCTCCGAGTGCTTTTCAAGGGGAGCCCCATGTAGAGAGCATTACAGTAGTCCATACGGGAGGTAACTAGGGCATGAGTGACCGTGCGCAAGGCATCCCAATCCAGAAAGGGACGCAACTGGCGGATCAGGCGAACCTGATAAAAGGCACCCCTGGCCACGGCCGTCAAATGATCTTCTAAAGATAACCGTGAATCCAGGAGGACACCCAAGTTGCGGGCCCTCTCTGTGGGGAGCAAGATCTCATCCCCTATTGTCAGTGATGGTACTAGCTGACTATACCGGGACGCCGGAAGCCACAGCCACTCGGTCTTGGAGGGGTTGAGTCTGAGCTTGTTTCTCCCCATCCAGATCCGCACGGCCTCCAGGCAACGGGACATCACAGCAAGGGCATCATTGGGGTGGTCTGGGGTGGAGATGTATAGCTGTGTGTCATCAGCATACTGATGAACACTCACCCCAAAACCACGGATGATCTCGCCTAGCGGTTTTACATAAATGTTGAACAGAAGGGGTGAGAGGACTGACCCTTGCGGCACCCCACAAATAAGGTGCCTTGAGGTCGACCTCTGCCCTCCTGCCAACACAAACTGCGAACGGTCAGAGAGGAAGGAGGAGAACCACCGAAGCACAGTGCCCCCTATTCCTAACCCCTCCAGCCGGTGCAGTAAGATACCATGGTCGATGGTATCAAAAGCCGCTGAGAGATCTAATAGGACCAGGATAGAGGAGCAACCTCTGTCCCGAGCCCTCCAGAGATCATCCACCAATGCGACCAATGCCGTTTCCGTGCTGTATCGTGACCTGAAGCCCGACTGGAACGGATCCAGATAGACAACTTCATCCAGGTATCGGGGTAGTTGTCGCGCCACCACACTCTCAACAACCTTCGCAACAAAGCGAAGATTGGAGACTGGATGATAATTTGATAATATAGCCGGGTCCAGGGAAGGCTTCTTGAGGAGGGGCTTCACAACCGCCTCTTTCAAGGCGGCGGGAAAGACACCCTCACTCAGAGAAGCATTTATAATCCCCTGGAGCCAGCCTCGTGTAACCTCCCGGGAGGCCAGTACCAACCAGGAGGGACACGGGTCCTATAAACATGTGGCAGCGTTAAGCTTACCCAGAATCCTGTCCACGTCCTCAGGAGCCACAGAGTCAAACTCTTCCCAGATAACGCTCTCAAGATCTGCCCGTCTCCTCCCCTGGATCTACCCAATCGGAGTCCAGGCCTTCCCGAATCTGACCGACTTTATCATGCAGGAATTGTACAAAATCGTCAACTCGACCCTTTAAGGGATCTTCCCGTACCCCCACCTGAAGTAGGGAGCGGGTCACCCTAAACAGCGCAGCTGGGCGGTTCTCTGCAGATGCAATAAGAGCGGAGAAGTAGCTAGACTTCGCCGCTTTTATCGCCACTAGGTAGGTCTTAATATAAGATCTCACCTGTGTTCGGTCAGATTCAGATCGGCTTGTCCTCCAATTGCTCTCCAGGTGTCTTTTCCGACGCTTCATCTCTCTCAGCTCCTCGGAAAACCAAGGAGCTAGACAAGATCGGCATCGGGTCAGAGGCCGCAAAGGCACAACGCGGTCCAAGGCCCCAGTAGCCGCCCTGTCCCAGGCGACCACCAGATCCTCAGTCGAATTGTGAGCCAGAGCCTCAGGAAATGGCCCAAGCTCCATCAGGAACCTTTCGGGGTCCATCAGGCGCCTGGGACGGAACCATTTGGAACCATTTCACCCCTGCTATAAACCAATCTAAAGGCTTGAGGTTAGATTTTGCTTTTTCTGGTTGCCTAGAACTTACAATAACATTTCCAATCTGTTACCTACTAGTTATTTTGAATTAAAAGTCCCATTGCACTGCTAACATGGACAGCACTAAGTTGAAGAATAATAGCTCAGAATAATATTATTTCTGATGCTGGACATGCGAGTGTACTAATGTGTTTCTTTCAACATGTTCAGAGTTGTCTCTGCATAAAATAACTACACCCCAAGAATAAGACACAGATTAGTATTATAGCTACCTGATATATATTAGTCAACATAGGCATGTATTTTCCAGGTTGCTACATCATATAGCTTTCAATATGGATCAACATGCCATTCCTGAACTAAAATAATTTCAGTCTTTTTCTAATAGATTTTATCCTATTATACCATCTGAAGGAAATAGTTCTTGTCTCCTATCGCCACACACTATATTTAATGTTTCTGCTCTTTCTTGTTCTCTTTACTACCACACCTATAAAGTGATTTTGAATATAAATGGCAGTGTTCCTTCCAACATGACTTTATACCACTATTTTTAATTGCTTGCAAAAAATAGCAACTGTATATGCCAGTGGTGGGATTCAAATTTTTTTACTATTGGTTCTGTGGGACTGGCTTGGTGGGTGTGGCATGGCTGGGTGGGCGTGGCACGGGAAGGATACTGTAAAATCTCCATTCCCACCTCACTCCAGAGAAAGGTTACTGCAAAATCCCAATTTCCTCCCGATCAGCTGGGACTCGGGAGGCAGAGATGGTGCCAGTCAGAGGTGGTATTTGCTGGTTCACCGAACTACTCAAAATTTCCGCTACCAGTTCTCCAGAACTGGTCAGATCTTGCTGAATACCACCTCTGGTATATGCTGTTTATATTCCACATTTTGTCTTCTAGTATTTCTTGTGATGGGCTTAAAGCATCAGAACAATCAAGGAAAAGGTATTCTGGAAATACAAGCTCATAAAATAGAATTTCACATGAGATTTAATTTTGAATCAGTTATGTCTTCAGATGTTGGGACGCCTGAAGACAAAAAACAGAACATTGGTGCCGTAATCCTTTAATATCTGCTCTCAGGAAAAGAAGTCTGAACATTTTGATCTTGTTCACTCCAGTGACATAATGATGTCACCAGCTGCACCTCTTTTATTTCCCTGGCAAAGGAAGTAGAGAATGTTTATCTATTCTGTTGCAGAGTCATTGCCAGTCGAAATAGACTTTACTGAATCGCATGATATAATAAAAATGCTATTGGGAATAACCATTTTCAACCATGTTAGAGTTCTTAAAAGGCCCAAATGGTCAAACCTGCTATTTTAGTAGCTATTTTTAGAATTTCATGTTCCCATTTTATTATTGGATCAATATACAAAATGAGTTCCTGACAAGAAAGTTTTATGAATTTCCTTTATTTGCTGCTGAAGAAGGCCTGGAAGGGCCATTCAATCAAAATGAGTGTTTATATGTGTGTGAGTAAGAAAGAGGAAGGAAAGAGTGGCAGAAATAATAGTTGTGTGTTTCCAAATGTTTCTTGGGGACTTCATAACATCTATAAATGAAATATGTCTTACCTGGTGAATAACGAATAAAACTCCTGTGAAAACTCTTATGGTTCCTATGAAAACCAAAGTTATGAGAATGCAACTTTTCCAGTGGTGCTACATAGAGCACACTAGTTCCTTTGAGCAACTCTAAAGATAAAAACAAGGAGCAACTGTGTTTTGAATGTTAGAAGGAAAAATGAAATGGAAGAAGAGCTTTTAGTCAGCCTTTCATTGGTGCTGTAGCCAAAAGGTGGAATCAGCTCAGGAACATCAAACACACTTAATGTCAGACTTCGATGCTATCTCAAAATAAATGAATTTCCAAACTGCCAATCTTTAAGGAAATCTTCTCTTTATTCGAGTACAGCAACCGGATCATGACTCGATGCGGACCAGACTGATCTTTTGCCCCCCAATCCCTCCCTTTCCGATCCCCAATTCTCTGCTTCTCATTGGCTATCTTCCAAGTCACTCTCCTGACTTCTTGTCTCGTCATTTCACAGGAATGTTCCCCCCCTCTTCATTTCCAGGAGACCAAGCTTCAAAGGGATTTAGCAGGCAAAAGTTCAGAGCTTATCTCCCTTTTCTATGTCAGCGCTGAGACGCTGACACTTAAACACAAGTTTTAAAGTTATTCATATAGTATAGATTATTTTTGATGATCTAGTTTCAAACATTGTTTTGAAAAGAGAGTTTCCCCCATATTTTATTTCATATTTTCAGCTGCTTCTTGTTTCAGGATCCATCTAAAAATGCAAAAACAAAATGACTGCCATAGTAGAAAACGTTCCTTATTTCTCAGAAAACAAACGAATAAGGTTAAAGTCGCCAGACTAAACTATACAGAGCACAGCAACAGACGCTACAGCTTTAGTTGAATCTGGAATGGAATGGAATGGAATGGAATGGAATGGAATATTTATTTATTTTATTTAATGGGACTTGTATGCCACCCTATCTCCACAGGACTCAGGGCGGCTCACAACGATTAAAACAGAACAAACCATTAAAACAGAAGTCCAAGTTAAAATTAAGAAATTCAATAAAACCCAGATTAAAACCCCCATCAGTCCAAGGCGGCCAGGTGAAATAGCCAAATTTTCAGCCCACGGCGGAAGGAGCGAACATCAGGGGCCAGCCGGAGCTCCAGAGGGAGTTGATTCCAAAGGGAGGGTGCACCCACAGAGAAAGCTCTCTCCCTGGAGGTCGCCAGCTGACACTGTCTGGCCGACGGCACCCTGAGTAGGCCCTCCCTGTGGGAACGCACCGGGCAATGGGAAGCTGTTGCTGGCTGCAGATGATCCACCAAATATCCCAGGCCTAGGCCATGTAGGGCTTTATAGGTAATCACCAGCACCTTGAATCTCACTCGGAGGGCAACCGGCAACCAATGCAAGTCGCGTAGGAGAGGTGTAACATGGGACACTCCCATCACTACCTGCGTAGCTGCATTCTGCACCAGCTGAAGCCTCCGAGTGGTCTTCAGGGGCAGCCCCAGGTAGAGAGCATTGCAGTAGTCAATAGGAGAGGTGACGAGTGTATGAGTGACCATGCATAGGGCATCTTGGTCCAATTAGGGGCGCAACTGGCAGACCAGGCGAACCTGGGCAAATGCCCCCCTGAATAGAATAGAATAGAATAGAATAGAATAGAATAGAATAGAATAGAATTTTTTATTGGCCAAGTGTGATTGGACACACAAGGAATTTGTCTTGGCGCATATGCTCTCAGTGTACATAAAAGAAAAGATACGTTCATCAAGAATCATAAGGTACAACACTTAATGATAGTCATAGGGTACAAATAAGCAATCAGGAAACAATATCAATATAAATTGTAAGGATACAAGCAACAAAATTACAGTCATACAGTCATAAATGGGAGGACCAATCCAATTTATTTCTGAGCTTGAAGGTGTGATAGGTTGGATTGAATGAATAGGCTGAATTTTTTCTGATGTACTTTCTGATATATTTAACTATATGTTAGTTGGTTAACCTTATATGATATGTGCAAAACAGCCTGTTGAGAACATTATGCTTTCCTCACAGAATGCGCTGTTCTGATCACTTTGGAAATGGTTCATCCATTTCTAGAAATGTTTCTTTCTGGTAAGAGCTAATTTGTGTAATCAAGAACAAAGTGGAGAACCTCTAATGATAGCCAGTGAGTTTTACA
Source organism: Arizona elegans (assembly GCA_022577455.1). Lineage (NCBI taxonomy): Eukaryota > Metazoa > Chordata > Lepidosauria > Squamata > Colubridae > Arizona > Arizona elegans. Next base: position 22,875,033 of record JAKOOJ010000002.1, read on the forward strand.
TGACAAAAGGGTTGATGAACTGATTATGGTCTATTGTGGCTATTTCAAAGGAAAATTGTTCTCAAATTTAGCATCTTATAGGAACATGTAGGTCAAATTATTGATACTGTTTGATATTTATGTATTTATCAAATTTGTGTTGGGAAGTTTGTGCAAGATGGTTTCCTTACATGCTGATGGCAGAGATGAAAGCTTCAAGAGTTGAAATATGCCAACAAGTGTCACACTATGAGAATGAAAGCAAGGAATTTTCTCAGTGATAGTCGATAAAACAGTAGTTCATGGAATATCATTATAAAGCTTCATCTGTGAAAAAAAAAATCAGTAATCAGATTCAGGTGAAAAACTCATGGTTATGACCTAGATTTGAAGTATCTTTAGACATTCCAGACCAGTGTTTCTCAGCCTTAGCAACTTGAAGTGGCATGGACTTCAACTCCCAGAATTTCCCAGCCAGCATAATTGTTCTAGGTAATTCTAGTTCAATGGTACAATAATTTATGTTCTATATCCGTGATGGCGAACCTATGGCATGTGTGCCAGAGGTGGCGCACAGCACCTGCTCTGTGGGCAATGGCTCAGATGAGCCATTGCCCCAGTTCAGCTCCGCTGTGAATGCACGTGTGCCTCCTGCTGGGTAACCGGTCTTCCGGTCTGTGGGCAAGCGGGGGGGGCGGTGAAGATGTGGGGGACACATGTGGGGGCTGTGCGCACGTGAGGAGGACACACTCATGCTTGGGGCTGCATGCGTGGGGTGCGTGCAGGTGCACGGGGATGGGATGCATACCGGGGGCACACGTGCATGTGGGGAGCATGCAGGGGTCATGCATGCATGTGCGGGGGGTGGGATGCTTGCATGGGGGCAGGGGGCATGCACGGGCTCCACACATATTGCACTTTTTTTTTTTAATTTGATTTATATGCCGCCCTTCTCCGGAGACTCAGGGCGGCTTACAATGCGTTAAGCAATAGCCTTCATCCTTTTGTATATTTTATACAAAGTCAGCTTATTGCCCCCACAAACTGGGTCCTCAATTTGCCTACCTTAAAAAGGATGGAAGGCTGAGTCAACCTTGAGCCTTGGAGAGAATCGAACCAGCAGAAATTGCAGGCAGCTGTGTTAATTCAAGGTGTTAGTTATCACCTTTAAAGCGCTCCATGGCTTAGGACCTGGGTACCTACGAGACCGTCTTTTGCCACCAATAGCCTCCCACGGACCAGTTCGTTCTCACAGGGAGGGACTACTCAGGGTGCCATTAGTCAAATTATGCCGACTGGCGACTCCCAGGGGGAGGGCCTTTTTTGTGAGGGCTCCAACCCTTTGGAATGAACTGCCCCCGGAGATACGGAATATCCCTGATCTCCGTGCTTTCCACCGTGCCCTCAAGACCCTGATGTTTCAATAGGCGGGGCTAAACATATGAACATGTGAATGATTTTTTTTTTAAATGTTATCTAATTCTGGGTTTTATTTAATTGACCAAACTAAGTAATAATTTTAATTAGCAATTTTATGATGTTTGTGTGTCTATATTTTTCTTGACTGTACACCGCCTTGAGTCCTACGGGAGAAAGGCGGTATAGAAATATAATAAATAAATAAATAAATAAATAAATAAATAAATGGGTGCGTATACCACTGCACTATCAAGGCTCTTTGGGGGTTTGGGTGCACATTTGCGGGTGCGCATATGCACATTCACAGGCACACACGCTTTGGGCACTCGGTCCGGAAGAGGTTAGCTATCACTGTTCTATATCAACGGTACATTATTTTATAAAAGTTCTCTTTAAGATTATGACATAGTGTAAATGTCAGTCCTCTCATATATTTTCCTACTGTTCCATCTATACATTTTAACTAAAAATGTTAGCCCACTTTATCATACATTACTCCACTTATTCTTCTTTTGTTTCAAATTCCATTAAACATTTCACATTTTAGTGATCACATGTTCATCAATTAGACACTATTTCATTCCAAAGCCTTAACAATATTCAATACCAGAACGTTGGAATTTTTTTGCTTTCAAATCAAGGTTCTAATTTTCTCAGTGATCCATGCGTGTCTAGCAGAACAATGCAGAAACTGTCCCACGTTGCTTAAGCATTTCCTTTAAAACAGCTTTCAGAGCTCAATTTCTCTCTCTGTATTTTCTTCACAATGTGTTTATTGTTACTCCAGTGACAATATAATGAATGGCCAGACAGTTCATGCATTGTCTAGAGCATTGTGGCTCCAGGGCATACCAATATAAATGATTTGTACCAAAATATGTGTTTTACGTTATTGGTTCATTGGGGCAAACCTCATTAAAATTGTGGATTGCCATTTAAAATACAGCAACAGACACAAAAGGTCACTAGCATCATGCAGATGGTTTCACCAAAGAATGTTGTGAATTTGATAATATCTTTAAGAATGGTATAGGTTTTATTTTTAATATAAAGTGAGTCTGTAGAGCTAATTAATGACATGCTCTATCGCTAATAGTTATGCTGCAGAATCCAAGAGATACTCACAGAACTTTGCAATTTGTCACAGGATTCTGGGGACATTTTCTTTGTGCACAGTTTAGAACCATACAATAGGAGAGGACCATATAGGTCAGTGTTTCTCAATCTTAACCATTTTAAGATGTGTGGACTTCAATTCCCAGAACTCCTAATATTGGCTGTGGTATTCTGGGAGTTGAAATCCACACATCTTAAAATGACTAAGGTTGGGAAAAACTGATTTAGATCATCTAGTCTTGCAGTCTTGGTTTCCAGGCCCTTCACCATCTTGGTAGCCCTCTCTTGAATGCCCAAGTTGTCATTTATTTTTTGAATGGTGGAACTACCCGTGTTTCTCTGAAAATAAGACCAGGTCTTCTTTTCTTCTGGCCTCCAAAATAAGCACTAGGGCTTATTTTCAGGGGTGTCTTTTCCCCCCATGTACAGGAGGCCCACTTCTCCTTGCTTGTGGTGGGGCAGGAGGCCGCACGGTGCACCAGTGCCACCACAGCAAGGTGGGGGCATGGAGCTGCCCTACGCTCCCCAAACCGGCTTACCTCAAGGCCCCTGCAGCCAGGCCACCCACGCCCCAACCCCTGCCTCACCTTGTGGCGGCAGCTCCAGCAGCCCCATCCAGTAGTACCCTGCGTAGCCCAGGGTGTGTGTGGAGCTGCCCCAAGCATCTTGCACTGGCTTATTTTAGAGCCCCTAAAGCCAGGCCATCCACATCCCGACACTTTCCTTGCCTTGTGGCCCTGACACCAGCACATTGCTCAGTCTCCTGCTCTTTTGTGGCCATGAGCAAGCAGAAGAGTGGGCCACATGGGCTCCTGCTACACATGGCTGCTGATGCTGCCACTGCGAGGTGTTGGGCCGTGGATAGCCTGGCTGCGAGGGCCCTGAGGTAACCGGTGTGGGGCACAAGGGGCAGCTCCATCCCCCACAGTACAGTGAGCAACCAGATGGAATGGGCAGCCAGCTGGCTGCACAGGTTCTTAAGCAGGGCTTATTTTGGGGGTAGGGCTTATATTAGATGCATGTATAAAACATGCTAGGGCTTATTTTGGGGATAGGTCTTATTTTCGGTGAAAGAGGGGAGATACTCAATTATGGAAAATGCAATAAACAGCTAGAAATTAAATGACCACACTATTTATTACAGAAATATAGGTATGTAATAATTGGATAGGAGAGGCCATTCTTTGACTATAGAAGGAATTGGGATGGGAAAAGGAAAGAGAGAAAGAGTGGTGAAGGAAAGAAAACAAAGACTTTTTTTATGGATACAGAGACAAATGGTCAAAAAAGCAGAAAGAAAACACACGTTAATGCCTTTATTGGCCGGTCAATACATCAAGTAGTAACTGCAGCCATTTCTATGGATAATAATTTACCCAAGGTGATGAAAATAAAACAGGAAGAATCTCTCCAAAGTAAGTGAATGTTTAGAATAGTAGTGATAAAACTACTACTGAGACAGCTTGAAAAAAGCAATCTGGAATTGCTGAAATGCTTTTTTTTGCAGAACTATAATGGAAACTATAGTCAAACACAAGTATTGTCAAGCTAGAACAACTGCAAAAAAGAGAAGCCAAAAGAAATGAAAATTTCTGTTTTTTTCATATGAATGGAGAAAATATCGGAACTTTGCATATTTCTTAAAATAGAGATTTTAAGATAGAAAATAACAACTATTTATTTCTCCTTCCCTATTCAAAATGCATTATTTTTCAATACTTCATAAAATTCTTATTTCTGAAAGTAGGCATCCATGGAAGGAACATGTCAAAAAAGTCAAGATGGCATCAAGATGGGAATGGAGCCCTTTCTATTTTACAGATGTTCTGAACCTAACACATGCAAAAAAAAAAAAAGGTGAAGAGTTTCGATCCCACAATCATACCTGCTATATTTTGAGCATCTCCTCACACCAAAGAGGGCCTGCATATCTTATTTTTTGGAGTATAAGACACACCTTTTGCCCCCCCAAAAGAGGGGGAAAATGTGGATGCATCTTATATTCTAAATGTTGCCCCACCCAGCTTCTCAAACAGAGGTTTCAGAGGCTGAAAAAAGCATCAGAAAAGAAGCGTCAGAAAAGAAGCCCCAAAACAGAGCTTCAGAGAAGAAGCCTCCAAACAGAGCTTCAGAAAAAAAGCCCCGAAACAGAGCTTCAGGAAAAAAAAAAAACCCAAACAGAGCTTCAAAGGCATTTTTTCTGAAGCTCTGTTTCGGAGGCTTTCAGAGGCAGGAAAAAAAGTTTTGTCTGAAATGGAGTTTCAGAAGTTTCAGAGGCAGGGAAAAAAAAACAAGGCACAGAGCTCACAACCAAAGAACCTATTGCTAAAATTCACCTCTGAAAACAGCTGATGGGGGGGGGGAATCCACCTGCCAATCAGCTTTTTTCTTATTTTCCTTCCCTAAAGTGTGCCTTATACTCCGAAAAATACGGTAATAATAGACTTGGAAGAATAATACAATGAAGCAAATTGCATACTGTGGAATTTGGTGCTCCTTGGTGCTGAGCTCCATTATTTGCTTGCAGATGCATCATTACCCAACTAGGTGACATCATCAGTGCTAGAAGGGAGTAATATTTGCTCTCGGTATCTTCCCCTGCCAGGTTTGGTGGGAGTATGATTTTTCTCCTTGATAATTCCTTGATAAACAGGATACTGTTTTCTGCTTAATTGTTTGTCTGGAGTTAATCCCTTATTTGGGTGTTGGCTGCTGGAGCAGATGTGTTCTTGTCATTTTCTTTCTTTTCTAGCTGTTTTTGAGCTACATATATTCACTTCTTTTGAAACTGCATACTACCAGCAAATAATAAAGTTCAAGTCAGCCTCAATGACAGGTAAATTTGGAATTACACAATAATAATAGTTAAAATAAAAGCAAACATAATATCGAGAACCTGAGTAGAGCAGAAAAATTGCAAGTCTAATGTGAACTACATTTATTAAGAATAAGGAAAATGCTCCCTTTCTCATGGGTGAAAATCAAAATGATTTTGCAACAGATTTAAAAACCAATGTTTTTTTTCTTATTTTGATTTTTTAAAACCCTATAAAATACTTTATTCAGCTCATTTTTAACTCCTTGAAAAGAAGTTTTATTTGGAGATATTCAAAGACTGCCACCCTGTGGTGAAATCCTGTCTTTGAAATATGGATTATGGATTATGTCATATTTTATGAAGACAAAGAAATATTGCTGTGAGAAATCAGCTTGTTGGGCTGACCTGAGATCTAGGGACAGAAAGGTATCTTTTGAAACAGATTATTCTCATTTAAGGCTTGTATACATTGTGGAATATTATACAATATTATACACAATCATACTGTGTTTAATACCTAAGGTACAAAAAACAAACCAACTCTGTTGATATGTAATACATTTGGTCAGTGACCTGCAGGATTTTTAAAAAGAAATAAAACACAAATGTAAAATCAAGTAGATGAGATAAAATACTAGCACAATAAAGATAAAATAAGAAAGTGTAACATATACTACTATAAGGGTGCATTTATTTTGTGTGCAAGTGTAAATCTAAAACAATGGAATCTATGAAGTAAAAAGATACGATATATAAAACAAGATAGCTAACACGAACTAAACTTGAAGTGATGAATAAAACAGAAGTAGCTATTTTTGTGACCAGTTATGCTGGCAAAATTTTCATCATGGCAACACAGAATTTAGCTATTGCTCAAGGGGAAAAAAAGTGTTTCAAATTTTCTGGAAAGTGGTTCTCATAGTAACTGTGTGACCTTCCTGGAAATTTACATATTAGGGGCACTATGCAGAGATGGTATTTCTGTATAAGATTTGCTGATATGTTCTTCTATTCCAATGTAACATTGATGTAGTTATAGTAGACATTAATTATAACAATAGCAGTAATTCACTTAGAGGACTAATAACAATACTGTGAAGAGGAGAAATACTTACTGACACAATGACTAGTGGTTCTTAGCCACTGTTACACATTAGAGAATAGACTATTCAGTCTGAATCAGGTTTTTCGCTTACAAAATGTAACATCTTTTTTGTCTATGCAGAGTTTATACTGTATGTTTTTTTTACTCTCAGAACTAATTTATCGTAGCTTTCAAAATCTGGTAAAACAGTGCCACATATTTGGTTTTATAACATAAACTATTAGGCATGTCTTGGCTGATACTGCCAAATATCTTGTATCAGTATCTTGGCTGATACTGCATGTAGCATTCCACTGAATAAGATACAGAATGTAGAGATGTAAAAGTCATGAATTATAAAAATGCTAGAAGAATATAAATTCAAATAGACGTTAAGGAAACAGAATTAGGATTTTCCATTTCATTTAGGGGTGGGTGGTGGATGGGGATTTTACCAATGGTGGGTTGCCCCTGCTTCGGACCAGTTCTCAAGAACCGGTAGTAAAACCAGCGGGAGGCCCCGCCCACCACCCTGGATGTCATCATCGACGATCTGAGCATGCACAGAAGCAAGCCCATTGCAAACCGGTAGTAAAGGTAAGTAGAACCCACCCCTGGATTTTACCAGTAAATTGGGTATAGAGAACTGATGCATTGCTCAGAGAAGCAATGCATCAGTTAGGAAATCATGATTTAAGCACGGAAGAGGAAGAACATGGTGAAAGCAGGATGCTAGCTCAGGAGTTCTTGGAGTTGAGGTCCACACATCTTAAAAGTTGCTTAGGATGAGAAAGACTAGATCTCCATGTTCTACCCGGAGACTGATATCAAACACCCACTACAGACTGCAGTGCCAGTCTCGACAGCCTCTGACATTAAGAGAAGCCAGATTGGAATGGATCTGAATTTTGATTTTCCAGGGGAAAAAAAAAAAACATCCAGAAGGATCCCAGTGGCAAGGAACTGCTAGATTAACAAATCTTGACTAGAAATAGAACTGGCACACATGGAACCTAGATTCCATCAGGATCAGCCAGATTTCTAAACATAGGCTGCATTTGAAATACAGCAAGATGCTCTGAAATACTACAAGGTACTCTTAGAAATCTCAACTAGATAATATCTAAGGGTTTTCATTATATGCACACCTACCTGAGAACTGTGTAACATCTGGGAGATGGATTTACTTTTAGAGTTTCATGATATAGTCTTTAGCATGAAAGAAGCCTGTCGTGACCTTAGCAATGTTTTTGCCATTTTATTTTATTTTTTATTTTATTTTTCAGATTTCTATACCGCCCTTCTCCTTTCGGACTCATTGCGGTGAACAGCCAATGTAAAACATTTGTACAGAAAAGTTAAAATAGATTTAAAATAATTAAATAAGTTTGGCCCATAATTAAAACATTTCAATTCAAAACCAATTTCAAATTTTAAAAACCCACCATAAAATCAGGACAGCCTGGCTAACTGAAAGAAATAGATTTTAAGGGCCCGACAAAAAGTCTGGAGGTCTGGGATCACTCGTATCTCTGGGGGTAGATTGTTCCAGAGAGTAGGTGCCACCACAGAGAAGGCTCTCCCCCTGGGGGTCGCCAGCCGACATTATCTGGCCGATGGCACCCTGAGGAGGCCCTCTCTGTGGAGCGAGCTGGCCAATGGGAGGCAATTGGTGGCAGAAGACGATCCCATAAGTACCCGGCCCTAAGCCATGGGCGCTTTAAAGCACCCAGTCGCTCCCATAATCACCCGCGTGGCTGCATTCTGCACCAGTTGGAGCCTCCGGGTGCATCCCAAGGGGAGCCCCATGTAGAGAGCGTTACAATAGTCCAGACGAGAAGTGACGAGTGCTTGAGTGACCGTGCATAGGGAGTCCCGATCCAGAAAGGGGCACAACTGGCATATCGGGCGAACCTGATAGAAAGCCCCCCTGGTCATGGCTGTCATATGCTCTTCTAAAGACAGCCGTGCGTCCAGGAGGACCCCAAGTTGCGAGCCCTTTCCGTGGGGGCCAATGATTCGCCCCCAATAACCAGCGATGGCGCCAGCTGGCTATACCGGGACGCCGGCAGCCACAGCCACTTGGTCTTGGAAGGGTTGAGTCGAAGCCTGTTTCTCCCCATCCAGACCCGCACGGCCTCTAGGCGCTGGGACATCACTTCCAAGGCATTGCTGGGATGGTCTGGGGTGGAGATGTACAGCTAGTATCATCAGCGTACTGATGGAACTCCATCCCAAAACCACGGATGATCTCACCCAGCGGCTTCACATAAATGTTGAATGCCATTGTCTGCCATAGATTTAATTTGCTTGCACCAGATTAGTTTTCAATACTTGAAGAGTAAAAAGTGATCTATATTATTACTGTCATTATTATCATCCATCATTGATGTTTGTGGCATCTAAGTCCTTTTGAGAAAACTATGATTTGGGGACTTCTGGGGCTTCCTTCTTCTACGAAAGCAGAGCTGATGACTGCAACAAAGACCAAGGAACCTCTCTGAATAAGGAAAGAACAGATCATCCACTAATGTTTCAGATTATTGCTTCTCATGAGGAGACCACAGGGCAGCAATTTTCTGTGGGTCTGAGTAATAGGAAACAACGGGATTAGCCACCTTGCTTGCAACCACTGTGGAGACTTTTAAAAGACACTAAATTGACAAACTTCACTTTCTAATCACTTTCAAAAATTGCTCATTAACTACTACTAAGCTATTACAGAACTTTAGAAAGACAAGTTTGAAAATACCAGGTTAGTCTGTCTTCAATACTGAATGAAGACAGAATTTTAAATTATAAACTTAAGAATTTAAAAATTCTGTAATAAACAGGAAAAAAGCTAAATGTACAAAGAGTCCAGATAAAATTGATATATTGAAACTTTTACAATAAAATTTGGAATTAACTATAAAGAAACAGCTTCTTGTAGAAAATAGATTCTGTTTTGTTCTTTACAAAATATATTAAATATTAATATATTTCATGATTTCAAAAACAACACTAAAGGGGACTAAAGATTTCAAGAAGAGGTTGCAAAAGGTTATTAAATAAAAATACTGGAGTGTGAAGAATGGAATCAGAAAATAGTAATCACAATATCAACAATGTCAGTAATGAGGTCTATTTCTATGCCCAAAATATGCTATTGAGAAAATGACAGCTGTAGAACAAATTGTATCTGACAAAATGCAAAAGTGTCAAAAGTAAATTCACAACTGACATGCAAAAGAATGACTTGGCAAAGATGTTTCAATGGATCTACAAAAAAAATTGAAGTTTTAAAATGTAAAGGGGAAATAAAATGACAAACCAAGAAATTGACCCAGATAATTTTTTCTGTTGGGTTTCCCAAGAAGCTTGGTAAAGCCTTGAAAAACCCTGTGCAATGGGACAAAAAAGAAATGAAGATAGATCAAATCCTCTGACAATATTCAAATGAACTAAAGATTAAGAATGTCAGAAGTAAAAAGAAAGGATATAAAGTTGTTTTATTTGATCAAAATTACAATATATGTTATTACATCTGGCACTCCTTTATGGATTTTCTGTTGATAGCAGGACTGAAAATATGTTTTATTTTACAGATAAAGGAATGGGATATGGAATGAAGAGATAAATGTTTGTAACCTCAGAGGTTCGCTAAGAGCCACTAAATAGTTGTGATGAAAACTAGAAATCATTTTTTATATATTTCTTTTCTCATTATATTCTTTTTTTCTTGCACTTTTTACTCTTTTATTTAAGTTTAGTTGTGTTAGGTTTTAGTATTATAATTAAAATTCTTAATAAAATTATAACAAAAAAAAAAAAAGAAGAGAAAATCAATTTTAGAACATTTTTGTGAGCGTTTGCTCCTTATAGTAATCCATTAGGGCCTACTTAGACTTTTTCTAAGGTCACCCTAAGTTAAGAAAATAATGGCTGCATCATCAGCATAGAGGAGCACAGTCCGGTGTCTACTGCTAAGATGACCAGAATGCAGTCCTGCTTTTTGAAGTGAGAAATCAACAGAAGGATGACTGGTACATCTAACCTGTGTAGCTGTGTTCACATGTAATATTCTTATTAAGAAAAATAATCTCCGATCTATGAAGGAATGAAACAACTTCTACCGGAATTTTCTCTTTAAAAAAAATCAATAAAGGTGATTCATAAAGAACCGGGGTATGTGGGCGCATATCTGCTGCTAGGAATTGTGTGAACAGATGGGTCCATAGTTGACCTGCCATTCTGAAAGTCCTCTTCTTGACTTCTGCTGTGCTCTGTAATATAATTTTTAGTTTGTTCCAAGTTCCAAATTTCACATCTTTCTTATATCTACCTTAAGTCTATTTTCCATTCATTCAGTTGGATATTAGTATCCAATACTTTTTTTCCATAAAGGACTTGTAATTTCTTATTCTGTAGAATTAATTCCACCCTAATTTATTTTCTTCCATGTCTATTGCTTTCTAAAGAGCCTTTCTTGATACTACCATTTGTATCACATTCATAATTCCTCATCACTCTTGAGCTTTCACCAATTTTCTCAAGTTTTCATAATAAACAATTAAAACAGGCATGCATTGATTTATTCCCTTTTCATGTACATGTATGAATGGATTTACCTGTAAACTATGTATTTGAACTAAGCAGATCTTTTGTTAACCAATGTTAGTTTAGAGCATTTCTAAGCATGCTCATCACCCATCATTGTCATCAATTTTGGAGTCTTCTAATGGCTTGAACATTTTTATAGTACTGTCCCAACTTTTTACCATTCATATCTACTATCAGAATAATTTTAATCAATGGACTGCATTCATTCAGAGTGTTGCTCAGTTTTATCATTCCTGGTACTTCTAACAGTATTTACTGGAATATACATGCCTATCACCAAATTATGGATCTATTCTTTCATAGACAAGACCAGGGATTTCCAATCAATATTTGTTTGCCGTATCTTAACTTTTGTATTCATGATTCATGCCTATCATATATTTATAATTTCAATCCACAAATTCAGCCTCAACCGTTCAGGTCTATTACATGTTTTTTCTTGTTTTCCCTTTGTTACTATATTAATTCATACTTTTACAGTTTACTCCTGCTACATTTTAAGTTACACTATCCATGTGCCATAGCTTTTACTAAATGGGCTTACAGATAATTGATCTGTTAACAAATCATGGCTTTGCTTAATCAAGACTTTCACATAAAGCTTATTAGTAAAACAGAGAATAGACAGACTAGATTACTAGCCTCCATGGTATCTGTGTCAGATCAGCATTCCCTGTTAAAGGTAAAGAAACTGCTGCGAATTTTGGCCAATATATCTTAATTGCAAAGGCCAGTTTTTATTCCAAACTTGCTTTTGTTACTCCAGGAAAGCATGTCAAGTCTTCATAGTGGGGTCAATTACATATAAAACTCTTGAATTTTTCTTCGTATCCACTAACCTCCACAATAAAGCCTTCATTACTGTTTTTAAATTATATACTCCTAATACGGCAAGAAGATCTGTGGTCATTGTTTAATCTTTGGATCAGATCATGGACTATCTTGTCAGTGTAATGATATCCCAAACTTATTGTTAAGGATGGACATCAGGCATGGCCACAAACTCTGTCAGCTCTGCATTAAGGCAGACCCAGGTGTGGAAGAGCAGGCTGCTGAGAAAAATTGCAGGCACCTGTGCTGCCTTCTCCTCTTCCCGTTCAAGACTTTTCCCTAGCCAGCATGGCAGATTTCAAAGCTGAAACTTTGAAACAGGTACAAGAGGAGAATGGAGCAAATGGGTCTTTTGGAAGCTCTGCAGCCACTCGTAAATAGAAATAGGCAAAACCAGCATCAATAGAAGAAGGTATTTTTCCTTCCTTTGAAGTGCGTGGTTCAGAGGAAAAAGAAGGCTGGAGGCCCAGCAAAACAAAACACAACATGGAAAGGGCCAAGTACTTTACATGCTGGCCAATAACTAGGAAGAAAAACAGAAGAAATCTCAGAAGGAATCGAAGCAAAATATAGGAGAGAATTTGTAAGAAGAAAACATTGCCAGTAATATTATGGAGCATAGTATAGTAATAATGAAGACGAAATGCTGTAATAATAATAGTTATAGAGTATAATATAAAGGAATTAGTAATTGAATAGCAGAAGAATAGAATATAGGATAGAGACAATAGAAGGCACTCATATATAGATCTGTAATTTTACATTCCACTTTTATATCTTGTCCCCCCCACCCCCCCAAAAATAATCCTTATAGGAATATATAAAACCTACCTATGCAGGGTCCGGTGTTTTTGTGGCTCTTTTGAATCAATCTACTTGGGTACATTTAAAAAGAAACTGACACTGGTAAGCAGTTTAGATAAGCACTTTAATTGTGAAGAATTAATAAATCACTCACTTGAAGAAATCATGTGTATAACAACAGGCCTGAAACCTTCTGTGCATGTACCTTATTTTTCAGAGTATAAGACCCACCTGAGTATAAGATGCACCTTAGTTTTTGGGGAGGAAAATAAGAAAAAAGCTGATTGGCAGGTGGATCAGCCTCCCGGAATACCCCCAATCAGCTGTTCCCAGATGTGAATTTTAGCAACAGGTTCCTTGGTTGTGAGCTCTGTGCCTTGCTTTTTTTTGCTTTTTTTTCTGCCTCTGAAACTTCTGAAACAAAGCTTCAGAAAAAAAGCCTCTGAAGCTCTGTTTGGGGGCTTCTTTTCTGAAGCTTTGTTTTTGATGCTTTTTTCAGCCTCTGAAACCTCCGTTTGAGAAGCTGGTTGGGGCTACATTCAGAGTATAAGACGCACCCAGATTTTCACCCTCTTTTTGGGAGGAAAAGGGTGCGTCTTATACGCCGAAAAATACGGTTTGTCAGCCCAACATTGTAAATTATGGGGCTTTTCCTCTTGTCTTTTGAGTTGGATGATACTGACTTCTCTTTTCTTGGCCTTGGATTCTCTGTCAGGACTTCCTTGTTACATGCTCCTCTCTTTCCCACTCCATCTATGGAGAATTAATGGCTGATGCCTAACCAACTTCAAGCCTTAATAACTAAGGTCACTAACTTTTTACATGCATAGATTTGGGATTATTTAGCATAGTTTTAGTATTACTAGAAATGTAAAATTACAGACCTATATATGAGTACCTTCTATTGTCTCTATGCTATATTCCATTCTTCTGCTATACAATTACTATTATAGTATTTCCTTTATATTATACTCTATAGCACTGATGGCTAACCTTTTCCGGACCAAGTGTCCCCCCGCATGCACCTCTTATGCATGTGTGTGTGGCTGCCCCGCATATGCGCCCCTGTACATGCATGGAAGAGACCCGAAGACCAGCTGGCTGGCGGGAGGAGTGCGCACATGCTCAGCGGAGCTGAACTGGAGCAATGGCTCACCTGCCATAGATTTGTCATAGATTTGCATGGGTGGCAAACTCATGGCATCACATTGCCTGATTTTTTTTCTATTCACAGTGCTGGGGTGGGCATGGCCTGCGTTTGACGCATCTGGCACAGGGGCCGCCAGGTTGACACCCTGCTGTATGGTATAACTATTAGTATTGATATATTCTGAGATCACCGACAGAACTGAGGCGAGGCGTCCATAACAAGAACCCTGTGTTTATTACTTGTAACATGCATAGCAACAACTCCCGCGCTTGACAGCTCCTTTTATACCCTGAGCTGTCATTGCTTCAACCAATCAGTAATTAATACGGCAACCAGCCCAGCCACTAGAGGCCGCTATTAACAGAACCAATATGTAACACTTCTCCCTACCCAGCTTACGCCTGCTACCTGTCAGGCGCATGCGTAATTGCGTAGATAGGTAGGCCACCGTCGGACCCGCCCTGACCTCCTGGGCTCCGCCCCTTCGGGCGGGTCTGGTGGCAGGTTTGAGCTATCAGAGCGAGTCGCTTCAGTCTCCCCATTTCCTCCATCTCTGGAGCTAACCTCCCCATCTCCTCCCCCAGGAGCAGGTAAGTCCTCAGACCCGGTGTGGGCCAGGGAGGTTTCTCTGGCCGCTATGTTTTGCCCTGCCTCATTGGCCCTCTGGTGGCTCGGACTCTCATGACTGTCTTCCCCTCCTACCTGCCCGGGACTGAACCCCCGCCGGGATCGAAGCTGGTCCTTGTGGTGCTTCCAGACCCGGCCTCTGTCCACCTCAACATGGTATGAGCATGGGCCCCCAATACCCATGACCCTTCCTGCCAGCCACAATGGGAGACCTGCATAATTACGGGCATAAACTGGGTCCCCGACGTTGAAAGGATGGTATCTGCTATTGGAGTCAAGCGGTTTACTAGGGCAGTAGGAAGAGTGTATGCGGTCAAGTGGCGTGCACAATTTCCGGCCCATTAAGAGCTCGGCAGGGCTTTTATTGGTCACCTGGCAGGGCATAGTGTGCTGGGCCAGTAAATATTCCTCCAACCGGTCACGCCAACTCCCGTGATCCAATTTCTTTAACGCATCCTTTGCGGATCTCATGGCACGTTCAGCAAAACCATTGCTGGACGGATGGAAAGGAGAGATTAAACAGTGGCGGATACCCTGGTGTACTAGGAATGCCTTGAACTCTGCAGAAGTAAACTGGGCCCCATTATCGGAGACAACCATATCTGGAAGCCCGTGTGTAACAAAAAGCTGGCGCAATGCCTTAACAACCGCCTCTGAAGTGGTGGAACGCAGGTGAAGGCCTTCCACCCACTTTGAGAAGGCGTCCGCCACAACCAGAAAGGACTGTCCATTCATTGGTCCAGCCAGGTCTATGTGCAAGCGCACCCAGGGCCCCCCAGGATCCTCCCACTCCTGAGGGTGGTCCCTTGCAGGCATAGGCAGGGATTCCTGACACTTAGAACATGATGAAACCCAGTCAGTAATATCCTGATCCAGAAGGGGCCACCACAAATAAGCGCGACCCAGGACTTTCATGCAAACCATCCCCGGGTGACCCTTATGCAGTTGCTGCAGAAGAGGTTTCCGCAAGGGTGGCGGAATTACGACATGGTGGCCCCACAATAAACAACCGTCCTGGGTGGAGAGTTCAAGACGATGGGATGCGTAGGGCTAGAGGTCAGGCGAAAACGGTCCAGGAGGCTAACCCCTGGCCATCCAATTGAAAACGACGGCAAGGGTCTTGTCCTTGGCGGAGAGACGGGCGACGTCCAAAGCGGTGAGTGGTAACGGCGAATCCTCAATCAGCAACACCGGGGAAGCAGGAACAGGGTCCTCAAGCAGGGTAGTGACGGGACAGCGACTTAGAGCATCAGCATGTGCGAGGTTACGACCAGGGCGGTAGATCAAGTTGTAGGAATAGGCGGCCAAAAAAACGGAACGAGTCATGCGAGGGTATAAGATTTGAGGTGCAATTCGGTTGCCCGCTAATATGCCCAAAAGGGGCTTGTGGTCGGTGTACAGGTCAAAGGAGTGGCAATAGAGGTAATGATGGAACCGTTTCACGCCAGCCACGAGAGCGAGAGCCTCTTTATCCAATTGTGAGTAATTACGCTCTGCAGGAGCCAGGGTTCTGGAGAAATAAGCGATAGGCAGCTCTCGGCCAGATGAAAACCTATGGCTAAAACCAAAGGGAGGTGGTTGGAATACTGCGTGAGTAAGGCATTAGACGTGAGGAGGCGTTTCACAGCGAGGAACCCAGCATTCTCCCTCACACCCCATTTCCATGGGGCTCTGCAGTCCAACAGACGGTGCAGTGGTTCTGCCACCGATGCCTTATGGGGAAGGAATACAGCGTGGAAATTTAAAAGGCCGAGAAAGGATTGAAGGTCGGCTTTGCAGGTCGGGGTAGGGGCATCCAGAATTGCAGAGGTTTTTGCCGGCATTGGGTGAATGCCGGTGTCATCAACTAAGAACCCGAGAAACTCCACCTGTGGTACTGCAACCTTACATTTGGTTTTATTGACCTTAAGGCCCGCCCCCTTGAATTTTAGTAATTCTTTGCGCAACCGGTCCATTAATTCCGACGTGCAAGACGCTGTGACCAGGACGTCGTCGAAATATGGGATGACCTCGGGAATTCCCAGCAGCAATCGCTCCATCATGCTCTGGAAAATTCCCGGGGTGACACTTACACCAAATTGAAGGCGGCTGCATCGGAACGCCCCCCTGTGGGTCACAATAGTCTGGGCCTCTGCTGTCTTGTCATCGACCCTCAGTTGTTGATATGCCTGGGCCAGGTCCAGCTTGGCAAAGACTGAACCCTGGCCCAGGGAGTGCAGGAGATGCTGCACTACAGGGACAGGATACGTATGATCCAGAAGTGCCTTGTTTAATGTCGCCCGGTAATCGACGCATATTCGTATCGAGCCGTCTGCCTTGATTGGAGTTACGATTGGTGTTTCCCATTGGGCGAACTCCACCAGCTCTAAACCCCCCTGCAATATAAGTTTATCCAATTCAGCGTCAACTCGCGATTGCAATGCAAAGGGGACTCTGCGGGGTTTTAGGCGGCGGGGGGGGGAATTCGAGAATCCAGGCTAAAGGAAACTGGGGGCCCCTTATAACATCCTAATTTGCCATCAAACACAGACAGAAATTCGTGCACCAGTCTGTCCAACTCGGTTGAGCAGATGGTATTCACCCCTTGAAGGGTGAGACCCAAAGCCCGGAACCAGTTTAATCCTAATAGACTCGGGAGCGGGGCTTCTACTACAATCAGTGGCAGGCGGCCAGAATAGTTCTTAAATTGGACCTGGAAACGACCGCTCCCCACAATGGCTATTGGGTTCCCTTGGAAATCTCGCAGCTGCACTTGGCACGGAGCTAGATGGCGTTTGGCAAGACGGGGCATTAACCGCTTCACGGTGCTCCAGGATACAATTGAATTTTCCGATCCTGTATCCACCTCTATACTGCATGGCCGGCCCTCTATATTAACTGACAGGGTAATTTTGTCCCGGGCCGTAACATCGTGGACAGGAGATACCATATACACCCCCCGCTTGCGGCTCTGTTGCATTCAGCCACTCTGGTAATTCGGCCGCCTGACAGGACCCCGTCTATCACCTCTGGGGGGGGCGACAACTGACTCCGCCGGATTGGGTGACCAGCAAACCCGTGCGATGTGGCCCCGGCGCCTACAGCCTCCTTTAAACTGCAATCGCCTCTCAGGTGATTCCCCCCACAGCTCTTGCAGTCTCCCTGTGTTTGCCTGGCTGATCTCTCAGGGCACTGCATCTCTTTGATACGATCGATGGCGTTCTCTCCGCATGGGTCGTCATCGTTGCTCAACTCCACCTGAGTTTGGTGTATGGAGTCTCCCTTAGGATTACAGCCAGTTTGGCCCTTGGGCAAATCTGCGAGGGACAGTGCGGCCAATTCAGCAGCACAGGCTTCGTCCAGAGCCTCCTGGAAGGAGAGCTCTGGCTTGGCAATGAGGCGTCTCTTCAGGTTCTCATCCCTCACACCGCTGACCAGCCTATCCAACAAATAGTCATTTAAGTCCACGAATTGGCAATGTCTGGCCACTTTTCTCAATGCAGCAATATATTGACTGATGGACTCCCCCTCAGCCTGATCGCGGTGATAAAAATGCTGCCTGCACACTATGCAAGACGGCGCAGGAGCATAGTTAATTTGAGCATGAATTCTTCCCATGTCCCCGCATGAATGGACTGTGGGGCCATAAGGGTCATCGCAGTCTCTAACATCTCGGGGCCACAGAAACTTAAAAAATACGCCCTCTTCCGTTCGCTAGACAACTCCTGATAGTCATTAGCAATTAGAAAACAATCGAATCTGGCCACAAATGCCTCCCAAGACTCCGTTGCTGGGTGGAATGGGGCAAAATTCTGTGAGGAAGCCATTTCCAACTCTTCCTCTCACTGACAATTAGTGCTTTACTCGACCCGTTGCCTCACAACGATCCAGCAACTCTTACTCTTACTGTTCCTGACAGATTACCACCATTGGACATCCCACCTTCATCGCCACTGATATATTCTGAGATCACTGACAGAACTGAGGCGAGGCGTCCATAACAAGAACCCTGTGTTTATTACTTGTAACATGCATAGCAACAACTCCCGCGCTTGACAGCTCCTTTTATACCCTGAGCTGTCATTGCTTCAACCAATCAGTAATTAATACGGCAACCAGCCCGGCCACTAGAGGCCGCTATTAACAGAACCAATATGTAACAAATATTACAGCATTTCCTCTTCATTATTACTATACTCCATAGTATTACTAGCAATGTTTTCTTCTTACAAACCCTAAACTATTTGCACCAATAGAAAATTGGTCATGCAATCTGTGAATTATATAATACAAATGTAAATTTTGTTAAGAATAGAATTTCTCTCAGAATCCAATAATTTTTAATCTGTGCTCTGGATTGTCTACATGATTGGGGTGATGGCCTTGGTTAGAAACAGAATTTACAGTCACTTTTCCCTAATGGGTTCATTTAATGCTCAGGCATTCTGTGATTATAGCTATATTAACAAAGCATTAAAATTGAATTGTAAAATTAAATGAACAATGTTCCAAATTGACCACTATATCCCTATTCCCTTCAATATATCGCTGGATTTTAGATATGTTTATAATGCATGATTCTGCCTATTTTTCACTCTATTTTGAATATACTATAGACCAAGACTGCATCAATGAAAACAATGAACTGTGACGATTATTATGCATTTTCTAATCTAGCCTCATGGTGGCACAGTAGGCTAAGAAATCATTTTATGTTATCCATTCTTGAATGGAATATCATATAAGTCACATGAGATAGATAGTAGGAAGTATTAGATTGGCAGTTCCTTTGTCTGCATCCAGTTTTTCTGTTTTATTTAGAATATTTTAAATTTCCTGAGATTATAGAAAACATTGGAGGAATTTAGAAATCTATTATTGCAACAATTGGAAAAGCAGCATCAAATAGAAAAAAAAAAAATAGACACAGTTGTTTTAATGTTCATATTCCAAGCTTTTTATGTGGAAAAAGATACCTTTTTTGTTACAAATGCAGCCTGATTTAGAAGAAAAGTCTAGTATGATTGTCCCCATGTCAGAGTGAGAGATGAAACCAGCAGTATAGTGTGGAAATTATATGGGGTGATGAGCAGATATGATATATGTGACACTGCATTGTTCTCAGATGCTATTATTCTCATATGGCAGGTTTCACAGACTTTTATCTGAGAGACTTAAAGATAACTATGCCACATGATATAGCTTATTGTTAACATCTCCACATTTTAGTCTATGTTCTTGAGCTGAGTAGGTAGCTTCACAGTTGCAGAGTTACAATCACTCCAAATTATGTCCGTGTATTATGCTCCTTGCATTTCAGATGAAAGTCAAGTCCAGTGGATGGTAGTTTATAGCAATCCTCTAATACAAGCTTTAAGAACTGACAGCCGTTCAATCTTCATGGGTGAAATGCAGCAACACTTGCATATTGTTTAAAAGTCAAAGATAAATATCATTTATCTTTAACTACATATGTCTCAATGTATTCCAAGCAATCACGTGTTAGGATCTTTAAACAAAGCCACTCTGTGTTCATGGATATAATTGGGACACTCAGGTGGGAAAGAGTCTAAGCACAATAAGCCAAAGGTTGAGTACTCAATTTATGTGATTTATTATAAAAACAGAAGCATGTTTCAGGAACTGACATTTGGCGGAATCTGCAAATCTTAATGGTTAAATCTAATAAAAGGAAAATAGAAGAAGAAAAGTAAAGAAGAGTCACACCAACGGATGGAGGAGGAGAATGGACACTGGCCAAAGAGATATGAGGAAGAAGATAACAAGATACAAATGTGAGTAACCAAATTAGTTGTGTTATGGATATACAGGCCAGCCAAGCCACCAACCACAAAGGTTGGGAACCGTTGTCTTAGAGTGCTCTTCAGATTTATAAAGCAAAAACATTGTTGTTCTTAAAGTCTCTAATTAATAAATCTCTAGCATGATTAATAAATTGAATGTGTACCAAACAGGAAAAGGTGAAAAAAGATGTGGGCTTTTTTGTGGAACAAGGAGAAATAAAATTTAAGGATAAACTGACAAATTCACTTTTACCGGTTAAATCTTTGGTTTGGGAAAAGGATTTTTCTTTTTTTAAAAAAGGAAATGGTAAATCATACAGATAAATGTATGCTTATCCCCCCCCTTTTATAGGCAATTAATTAAATATTTTCTAAGTTTCATGGATGGCTAAAGCTCTTACCACCATTTACCAGTGTTTTTCTAGAGTTTTAAATAAAGTGCTGTCTCTCACTTTAGGAGCAGAGGGAACGTAATCACTGGGTATACCTGGATGAACTTGAATGCATTAGAAACCAACCATATAACTACAAATTTTAGAGAGTGGAAACCACTCTCACGTTGCATGCAAATGAAGATGTATTTCAATATCACCATTTTGTACCATGTTGGGATTGGCAAGACTGATCTCTCAAGGCTGTCAGCTTAATGGACTAATGGAGGAAGGGATGTCCATTAAAGCTGAATATCCATTAAATATTGAATGGAATTTTTTGAGCCTCAAAATAAACTCATAGATGAGAAAAAATGGAATTAAAACTGCAGCTGAAAAGCATGGGGCAGCCTAGGCCATGGCTGTTCTAGGATTAATGCTTTGTTCAAAGGTGATTTTGTCAATTCTGCTCTGGCTCATTGGAAACCGCAATATGCTGCCATTTTCCTTTGAACAGCTGTGGTTTGCACCTTCCAATCACTGAGAATGTTTACCTTATGCTGCGCAATGGCCCTGTGCTGAAACCCATCCATTATCCTCTTTTGTCTTTCCCCTTCAGAGGTTCAGCATCTGAACTTGCCACTTTCTGTATCCCTTTTGTTAGAATTTATCTTAAAAAAAATTCTATCCTCAATCCAGCCTCAGTTCTGGTCAAAGCTATTGGGAAAAGTGACTGGATGCGAAATTGCCAAAATGTTATCATATCTTCTTCATAAACAACGGGCCTTTAGAAATCACAGAAAAATAGAGGCTAGGAAGGTCTGAGGGAGATTTCAGTGCTTTTGTTGACATTGTTTATAGCTGACCTTCACACACATAGCTTCCCTCCATAGAAACACTCTGGATATTTTTGCTACCACCAGATAAATGCACACAAAAACCTGCACTGAAAATTATGGTTTGGAGCAAGGTGTATGCTAGCAATTTACTTCATTTCTTTTTTATGCATTGAGGGGATCAGATCGGATTTTTTTCTTTTATTGGTTAGCTAGAGAGGGAACAAAGGATCACCGCCGGTTGATAGCATTTTCTGGATTTCAAGTTTATCAGAAACTCAGGTGTTTTCAAACTTCTTTGAGGAAGATGGGGAGAGCTGTAAACTGTAATAGTGTGGAGTTGTCTAAGAACTGTTATTATTTACTTTCCTGTCTTATAGTTTGACTAAGCCATGGCTTGGTTTATTTTAGCTGTTCTCTGTTGGAGAAAGTGGAGTTTTCAAAGCCGAGATGGTAGAAAAATGAAGAGCTAAGGACATTTCTGTCTCTGTTCTAGTCAGTTTATTCTACCCTGTATGGACACAATGCACAGAATGCTTAGGATAGGTTTGGGCCTATTTCATATTGCCCAAAATAAAACCATGGTTCTAATAATTGTTATAATATACTGATCGAAGTTCAGGTTTGTAGATGGTAATGCAACAAACTGACATTTTGAGAAAAGAAAGGTTAAAAACAATTACTTATTTTTGTCTCAGCTTTTGTCAGTCAGTTGCAGCTAGTCAGAAATTCCCAAATGTGTGAGTGGAAACTTGAATGGGCTGATTAGGTAGATATGAGTGTTTGTGGGTGGGTGTGCGCATGCGGGCATGCACACACACACAGAGCAGTGGTGGTGCAGTGGTTAGAATGCAGTACTGCAGACTAATTCTGTCGATCCCGATCGGCTCAAGGTTGATTCAGCCATCCATCCTCCTGCGGTTGGTAAAATGAGGACTCAGATTGTAGGGGGCAATATGCTGACTCTGTAAACATCTTAGAGAAGGCTGTAAAGCACTGTGAAGCAGTGTATAAGTCCAAGTGCTATTGATATTGTGATGTGATATGTCTATGTGCAGGTAGTCCTCAACTTACAACTACAATTGAGCCCAAAATTTATGTTGTTAAGTGAGAAATTTGTTAAGTGAGTTTTGCCTCATTTTATGACTTTACTTGCCACATTTGTTAAATGAGTCACTGCAGTTGTTAAATTAGTAATATGGCTGTTAAGTGGATCTGGTTTCCCCATAGACTTTGCTTGTCAAATGGTCACAAAAGGAGATCACATGACTCTGGGACACTACAACTGTCAAAAAAGTGATTCAGTTGTCAAGCATCCAAATATAAATCATGTGACCATGGGATGTGTTAAGGAATTCGCAGAGCAACCCTCGAGTAGCAAGGGTGTGCACATGAAAGCAATTGAGAGTAGTTATGAATTAAACACAGCCAACACACAGATACACTGAGTTGTGTTTACTTTCAGGAAATAGTAAGGCACAGTCCAATAAACAGTCCAGGTCATACACATTTAAAGCATTAGATAGTAAAACAATAGTCCAGGGATAATCCAATAACAAAGTCTTCTTACCAGTCGTCGTAGTCATACATAATAAACAGTTCTTCTTGATTTGCAAACAGTAGCAAACAGAGATATCCGAGAGCAAAAACAGCAAAGAGCAGTAAAGAGTAGTAAAGAGAAACAAACCAGGTTTTAGCTTCCTCTTGAGGACATTGGCTACAGAGCTAACCAATCAGGACACAGTATGATGCAATACAGCAGTCTTAAAGCTATATTGAGGATTTATATATTGCCAACCCAACAAATTAGGTAAAATCATTTCCTAACAGGATGCTACAATGGTCATAAGTGTGAAAAATGGTCATAAGTCACTTTTTTCAGGGCCATTGTAACTTTGGTCACTAAACAAACTATTACAAGTAGAGGACTACCTGTATATGTATACATATATGTTGGGTAGACTAGGTGTCTTGATAGAAAAACGCTTAATCTCTCCCCTGGCTCAAGCTGATGAAGGGAGGAGAACTTGTGGCTCAGAGGTTAATACAACTGCCTAATATGTAGGCAGCCCAAGTTCAAATCTGAGTAAGAGTATGGCTAGCTAAATAGCTTGAAATAGATCTCCCTTTATTTATTTATCAGCGAAATATAAATTTGGTATAAAAATGGTTTGTTGTGAATGCAACTGCTTGAGGACTCCTGGATTGGAGCTGAAAGGTGAAAGGGAAGTAGTATGCTCCCTCATGTGGGGTAGACCAGGTGTCTTGATAGAAAAATACACACACACACACACACACACGTGTGTGTGTGTGTGTCTGTGTGTGTGTGTGTGTGTGTATTGACATGCAGGCAGGGAGATGAGTTTGAGATGAGGGCTGATTAGGTAGATATATATGTATGTAGGCAGATGAGTAGGCTGAGAAAATAGGTGAACGTATGCTTTGGAAAGCAATCGGGAAAGGAACTACATTAGTAGGGTGAGTCTAACTCTGTGAGCCAGTTGGCCTTAGCAGGCTGGTTGGCTAAGCAAGCAGGGAAACAGCATGAAGTCAAGTGATTTGGGAAGTAATGTGGGAAGAGTGAGCAAGTCGGCAAGAGAGAGTGCCAAGAGACAGGCTTCAGGGAGGTCCTCAAGGCACATTGTCCAACCCCTCCCACTCAGACTGCTGCTGAATACAGTACCTTCAAGAAGAATAGCTCTGCGCCTCTCCCAAGTCTAATGTGTTTCTTGCCCACTCAAAGGTTAGTCCTGTGGTGCTAACCAGACAGGCTGATGCTTGCCCACATTAATTGAAGTCTGTTATAAGCCAAAAGTTTAATTCCCAGTGTCCACACTTCAAAAGAACTAAGAGATATCCTACATGAGGCATACTGTATCTGATAATAACAGAAAGACACATTTAATTTGCCATCAACAGAATACAGATATATTGTGTTGTAACAGCTTTAACAGTGCATCCTATGCACACGTTGAACTGCTCAATAGCCCAAATCACCACACATTCAATTGCAATGTAGCATGAAATGGAAATCTCAAATAAAACAGGAAGGGGGAAAAGTATTATTCTGCTTTTAGTTTTGCCTATTCTTAGCGCTGTCTCGCTCTCTTTGTTTTGCTTATATAAAAATATTCCAGATATTTCTGGTTTTGTTTTGATATCGTTTTACTTTTGTAAAAGAGCAAAATCCCTGACTAAAGAAAAATCACAAGCCCCCTTTGTTAAAAATTTATTTTATTGCAGAGAAACGGTCATGACAAAGATAATTTATACTTTGGGTGGAGCCCATGGAAGGAAAAGCTAATGTTGAACCAAAATCTGGGGAGCCAAAAACATTTTGCTTCTCCACTCTATAAGAATTTGATTCATGAGCCATGCAAGATGATTGATAAGTTAGCTGCTGCGTCTATAAAGTGTTCCTTTAACTGAAAGCTATTTCATTTGTGCTTGCAAGCTCAAATGTGGGTACATCCCAAAAGAACAATGAATGCATTCTTGTCATACTAAAATCTAAGAAAACCCATGATTAATTTTTTTTGGCTTTCGCATGAAGCTAAGACAGTACCTATGTATATTTAATGGGGAGCAAGTCCCATGGAACTCTCTGTAAACATAAACAAACATGAATTGGATCTGGCTGCAGTCCTAGAAATACTTAGGAATAAATGGGATATTCCTTTGAGAAACATTTTAAAGATCATTTTGTAATCATATGTTCATGCATAGTAGAATAGGATTGCAGAAGAACGTATGCTTTGAAAATGAATTTTGTTCCATCATTTTATTCAAATGTGCTGTGAAACATGGGAGCACCTTCTTCCTTGGAAGTTGGGATTAAGTACCACCAAATATTCTGATGAAGATTTACTAGATTCTACCAATTCATTTGGCATTGCTTATATGGGGCAGTTTTTTGGTGCATGCAATTTCATTTCATATCATTTTTTTAAAAGTGCTGGAAGCATGATCACACAATGACTACCAAAGAAATGGGATGAATTGTAAAATAATAGAAATATTACTACCCTTCTTTGACTCATATACCATAAAAAAAAGAATATCCATAAGCAACTTAATGGAAAGATTTCTTTTTCCATTTGCATGAAAAGAGAATGTTCCACTTCTGAAAAATGCAGAATTGATAATGAAATAATTAAACATTTTTCTCCATTCATCTACCAGCTGTAGAGAGTTCAGAATGTTCTTTATAAAAAGAACTTAATTTTTAACCTAAGGCCAAGTCTTCTTTTCTCATTAAGCAGGAACGAGATGATAATTTCTTTTCCAGAATTCTTTTCCAGAATTCAATTTCTTTTAACTAATGGCCATTCCTGCATCAATAATTACAGAAGATCTTCTGCCCCGTGCTATTTGATCCCTCCTCTTCATTTTCCCAGTGGTACTAGAACCATTGTTCACCTTCCAACTCAGCAGCTACTGATAGTCTTTGACCTTTGACCAGTCACGAGTGATTATTGGAAGTTCTAATGGATCTACCTGGAGGTAATTATGACCTGGATTCAAAGTTCTTACAGCCACTTTTGAATTTGCTGACTGTCACATTATTATTATTTTTCATTCAAACATTGTGGATTTGGTAAACAAATCAATCACCATATGATATTCCAGGATATATATTGCTTGAAAAAGGTCTGTCTCTCCCTCTCTCTCCCCCTCACTCTCTTTCTCTCTCTCCTCCCCTCCCTCCCCCCTCCCTCTCTCCAATAGCTTCAAGGCTGGTGGCTCTGATGACATGTATAGAACAGCATTCTACAATGAACTACTACATCATCAACAATTTATAGAAAGTTCAGCTTTCTCTTTTTTAAAAAATTATAATATTCATGCTTTGCACTTTCATGGCAAAATTTTTTCAGAGACATCTTCTGGCCACATACATTCCCATAATTCCAGTTGCAATATTCTAGTATCTACTAATTTTTGGTAGTGCCATTTTAGGATATTTGGAGAAAGGGCCAGTTGATGTGTCAGAGAGTGACATTCATTCATTCATTCATTTATTCATTCATTCATTCATTCATTCATTCATTCACACACACAGAGAGTGTGTGTGTGTGTGTGTGTGTGTGTGTGTGTGTGTGTGTGTGTGTGAGAGAGAGAGAGAGAGAGAGAGAGAGAGAGAGAGAGAGAGAGAGAGAGAGAGAGAGAGAGAGAGAGAGAGAGAGAGTCATAGGACAGGAAGGGACCTCAGAGATCATCCAACTCCCTGCTCAAGGCAGAAGGCCTTATACCATATCAGTCAAATGGTTGTCCGGTCTATTTTGTAAAACTCTAATGATAGAGTACCCACAACCTCAGGAGTCAATATATTCTATTGATTAATTGATTTCACTGTCAGAAAATATTTCCTTCTAGATTGGATCTCTCTTTAACAAGCTTCCACTCATTACTTCTTGTCCTGCCCTCTGGTGTTTTGGAGAATAAGTCAATCCCCTCTTTTCTCTGACAGCTCTCAAGTACTAGAAGACAGTTATCACGTCCTCTCTGAAACCTTCTCTTCAAGGCTAGACATACCTAGCTTCCTCAACCTTCATCATACAAGTTAGTGTTCAGACTCTTTTTCATCTTTCTTGCTCTTCACTGCACACTTTCTAGGGTCTCAGCAACTTTTTGGGTGATGGTGATGTCCAGAATTGAACATAATATTTGAAGTGTGGCTTCACTGGTGGAGTATAAAGTGGCATTATCACTGTGTTCTTCATGCTAGCCCTCTGTTGATGCAGCCCGGGACTGCATTAGTATTTTTGGCAGCTGCAGCACATTGCTGACTCATACTTAAGTGGTGGTCTACCAGGACACCTAATCTCTCTCACAATTATTACTGTTGAGTCAAGTACCACCCACTTGGTACCTATCCATTTGGATTTTCCTGCCTAAGTGTAGGACCTTACTTTTTTCATCACTGAACTGCAGCTTGTTAACTAGGGCACATTGCTCAAGTCCTTCTGAATCTATCTTCCAAGTGTTAGCAATTCCCCCCAGCGTGGTATCATTTGCAAATTTTATGATGCCCCTTCAATCTCCTCCTCTAGATCATTTATGAGGATGTTGAAAAGTACTGTATCCAAGACAGAACTTTGAGGTGTACCTCACTATATGTTTACGTCCATTGACACACTATACACTGGGTGCAGTTGTTTAGCCAATTCTGGTCATGGTACTGTCTATCTCACATTTTTCTATCTTACCAAGAAGTAGACTGTGATCTACTTTGTCAAATGCCTTACTGATGTCCAGGTACACTATGTCTATAGCATTTCACTGTTCCACTAATTTAATCACTTTCACAGATGCCTGGCTTATCTGCAGGACTGCCTTTCACTGATTGTTTTGCCTGTTTCAGATGCCTCAATACGATTGAATATTTTAGATCCCTTCCTTGAAGTAATGTCAAGTGATGAGACCTCGGAAGTGCACCTTTTCCACTCTGGGAATTACCTGTGGAATGCCTTTCCTTTAGAATGATCCCAGCATGCAGTTGTCCCTGATGGTATTTAGAAAGCCATTAAAAACTCAGGTGTGGCAGTTAGTACTGTGCAAGCGGTGGGCGAGTGCACTAAGTTTCATTTGCACATGCATAGGAGCTACCGGTAGGTTGTGCTCACGAAATCATTCCCTCCCCCACTCTGCTGCTGCCACCATTGCTGCTGGTTTGTGGACCTGGAAATGTTGGGGATTTCTGCTTTATTATATAAAGCTGTCCTTTACAATAATTTAATTATTTTCTGGATTTTATTCTTGAATTTTCCCTTGTCACTGGGAATAGTGAATATTGAGGGTTCCTGATTGTCTATTAATTGTTGTACTGTATTTTGATTCTATCTGAAGTTTTGTTTTATATTGATGTATACTGGTAAGAGTCATAGTTGCATGCATATGGAAGATACATATATACATATATATATATATATATTATTACTTTTTATATATATTTTATATATATATATATATATATATATATATATATATATATATATATATATATACTATATATATAAAATATATAAAATAAATTAATATTAAAGGAAATATTGAAGCAGGGATACAATTCATTTAAACAAGAAAAGTTCAATTATAAATCTGAAAGTAAAAATAAACAGAAGTGTCTTTATAAAAGTACAGCTTCTACCTCTGATGATAGTTATACTGGAAGGATATAATGATGGCAAGGTAAGCTATACAGGAAAGCTAACACTGATTTTTAGGAACTATCCTGCTGCCAAGTGCATTGTGGGAGAAAGAAGAGCCGAATCTGAGAGTGGAATAAAATGGAGATCAGCTTAGAACTGTTAAGTAGCCACAAGTGAACTAAGTCCAATCACTCCTTGAGTGAGGTTCTTATCTAACCAGATGTCTACTGTTAGTTGAGAAGATTCCTGTGCATAGGCTTTAGCAATAAATCAGTTTAACTGAACCTTCAAGCGTGGACCTGGTCTTTCAGGGCTGACATTAATTATGTAATGGACTTCAACTCACCAAGTCTTAGCCAGCTTGATTATGCTGGCTGGACTCCTAGGTGGAATAGCTGTATCATATTATCTGTGTTTAGATTTGTGCCTCAGTAGTGTTCACAACAAATAAAATTAAGCACAAACTCAGATAGGAGAACAGAAAATATTGAATTTTGACAGTAATATCTCATTTTTCCCCATAGTGAATTCTAAAATAAATCGCTAGTTGTGAGAAGCATCTAATGTTACATTTGGTTTTGAATTTTTCAGCACCCTGCCTGCTGTAAAATTCAGGTGATGTTGAGAACAAAATAAGAGTTAAGTATGCATTATTAAAATTATTACTATGTAGAAGTACTAAAAGAGATGGCACGGTGATTCAGTGGTTAAGGTGCTGGGCTTCTCAGCAGGAAAGCTGGCAGCCAAGTTCAAGACCCGAGTGCCACATGACAGGATGAGCTCCCATCCTTGCTCCAGCTGTTGCCAACCTAGTAGTTTGAAAGCATGCAAATGCAAATAGATAAATAGGTGCCACTTGGGTGGGAAGTTAAAAGTGCTCCATGACATCATGCTGGCCACATGACCATGGAAATGTCTTCAGACAGCGCCGGCTCAATGACATTGAAACAGAGATGAGCACCGCCCCTATAATCAGCTACAATTAGTGGAGTAAAACCCACAGAAACTCTTTTACCTTTTTAAAATAAGTACTAATAAGTACTAAAAAGGCACATAAAAAAGCACTAAAAAAGCACAGAAGTAGCAAAAAAGCATTTATATCATTTTATACAGTTTTGGCCCCAGCTATTATTCCTGTAAGGGACACGGTGGCTCAGTGGCTAAGATGCTGAGCTTGTTGATTGAAATGTTGGCAGTTCAGCGGTTTGAATCCCTAGTGCCACGTAATGGGGTGATCTCCCGTTACTTGTCCCAGCTTCTGCCAACCTAGCAGTTCGAAAGCACGTAAAAAATGCAAGTAGAAAAATAGGGACCACCTTTGGTGGGAAGGTAACAGCATTCCGTGCGCCTCTGGCGTTTAGTCATGCCGGTCACATGACCACGGAGACATCTTCAGACAGCGCTGGCTTTTCGGTTTTGAAACAGAGATAAGCACCTCCCCCTAGAGTTGGGAATGACTAGCACATATGTGCGAAGGGAATCTTTACCTTTATCTTTACCATTCCTCTAGTTCTGTTACCAAATAATTAGAAATTATAAATTAATAAAGACTGAGTATTGCTGATACTTATTTTCAAAGCCTATTAGTCAGATTTATAAGAGATGTTCTCATCTAGAAGAATGTGAGAGTAAAATGAATGGTCATTTTAGTCTGTCTCTTTTAATTAATTTGTAATTAATTCTGATTTTAGGATGAGGGGAATGCATTCATGTTCCAACACAATTATGGCAATATTTAATGAGAAGTATAATTCAAGCAAGGACTGTTATATTTGAGGAGAATAAAATAAAATAAATCCTTTTGATGTGGGAAATCAAATAATTCAAATCTATTCTACAAAGGCCAGTGTCAGATGTAATGTACTAAATAATATTTACTGTATAGTCGCGTCTTATGTTAGATGACCAAAAAGAATCCACTTATTATATTGCAATGTAAATATTTTTATATACAACATATCCATTCTCTTCCATTCATCCCTTAGGCATTGCACATAAATGACAGCAAAGAGCATGACCATCGGTTAATTTTCATAAAAAAACTTGAATTCGCTGATATTCACCCAACTTAAAAACAGGACAGTGAATATAAAATGTGCAGTCAAAACATGCATGAAGTATTTCTCCTAATGACCTCCACAGACATTCCTTCCACGCTGAATCTGAAAAACAGAAAGGAATGTTGTGGAAAATGCATATTTCAGTGTCAGGAACTGAAGAGAAATACAGGTGATACATGCACAATGGGGGCTGAAGGGGGAGGGGGAAAGGGAAGGGCAGGAAGAAATGGAGAGAGCCACACCAATCTGCTTTGAGGAGAGAAACTGTCTTTTAATTCCTTCCATTTCAGTTTTACATCCGCGCCTTCCCTTTAACCAAATTAATTTCTTCATGCTATTGCCACAAAATAATGTCACGCTGAAATCCAGGCAGTTCTTCCTTATCAGTCAACAGCTGTCCCCAGACAGAGCATTTTAATTTTGAATGGGGGCAAAGGGAGTGGGTAGGAATGAAGTGGCAATACATTTTCATTGACAGCCAGGCAGAGGAGAGCCTCCGTTCTGTAATAACTTTTAGAGGGTTTGATTTGTTTGTTTATAGATGCTCCTATTCTGTCTTATAAAATTATCTTTTTGGAGGCTTGGTATAAAAAGAGATGTGGCTGGCCTCTCTGATCATGTAAAGCTCATTATTTCTCCAGGCCCTTTGTCCTTACAGAGTTGTTCCTTGTTTGCTGGATTCCTGTTGTCCAAGCAGCAGGAATGCAGTTGTAACCAGACTGGGGGAGCTGAGCTTCCCTGCTATTTTCCTCTTTAATTGCCTTTATTATGTTTGTCCCTCAAACTAGAGAACTGTGAGGATGGACTCCAGCTAGAAATTCTGTAACCGTCATATTTAAATAAAAACTGCATTTACAACATGCAATCATAAATCTCTTTCTCTCTTAGCATCTCACCAGAACTGATTTTTAGTTACAGGTTATCATTCAGAATAAACAGGATTATTAGCCCTGTTAGCCCTGAAATTACCTCTGGAAAAGACCTTAGTGTAATTAATGTAAATGGAGTTGGTGTTGCAAAAAGAAATATTCACACATGCCATCCAAAATTGCTGTTGTAGAAATTCCATTTTTTAAATCAGAATATGGATTCAGTGATTATTTGATTAATCCCAGGAAGTTAGATCATTGTAATATCTTTCTTATTGGCCACATTTGAATACATGCCCTTAAATAAGTATGATTAAATATTAAAGAATTTGATATTATGTAGAATTTCAAAAGAAAGAAAGAATTATCATATTTTTGACACATTATGACAAGACTCTGTAATATTGTAGAAGGTGGAAGGAAAGAGAAGATGATAATCTCCAGCAAAGTAGATGCTCAATTGCATTGGAGATGGGTGCACCATTGGAAGACTTAAGGAGCCAAATTGGAAAGAGATCGTTCCAGAAAAGGTTTGGGTATATAATTGCTAAAAGTTGATGCAGATTTGATGGCATTTGAATAATCAATCAGGCAGAGATTGCAAAAAACATTAAAACAGGCAACTTGGAAACTAGTTCTTGTTTCATCAGTAACCGTTGTTATTGTTATTATTGGAAATAGTAGTTTTGTGTTCAGAAAACTGATACTATAACATAAATATAGCAAAAGATACAGCATTCAACCCAAAGTATGCATCATAGATTGCAGGCAGAATGAAAGCCAGCTTTCTGATCCCATTAGGATAGCATAGAATTAAAGAAGTAATGCATATATATTCCATACATTGAACTTACTTTAGCAGTGGCTTTTTAAACTAAATAAATTTGAAAGAATTAGAAGAAAAACCCTCCACAAAATATTGTATTTAAGAAAGTCTATTCCTGGGCCATGGACTGGTAACGGTCCATTGCCCGATGGGAACTGAGCAGTGTAAATGTGCAGGCGAGTGTGCAAAGCTTTATTTGTGCATGCGCGGGATTAGATTGTGTGCGCAAAACTATCCCCTCCCTCCCTGTCACCTCTGCTGGTTCGTGAAATCAAAAAGTTTGGGGACCACTATTTTATATAATAAAGAAATTTAATATCATTTTAAAGCAGCAGGATTAGCAGCAGACAGGCAACAAACAGAGAACAAAAATGCAATGGCGTTCATTGTACAAATCTGCCATTGCATGTTTGTATTCTGAGATCTCATGCATGCCTGAGAGATATAGCTTGTGTGTAATGATATTACATACATTATTCTTTGCTTTGCATAGTTACCTATTAAAGTATGTCCAATTTCCTCTCCTTCCCTCATAACTGAATGTAGTGGTAACTATATAGATCTCAATGTAGATTAACTCTAGCTCTGTCATGGTTAGATTAACCTTTTGCAGATGTCATAATATGCTTTATAGGATAATGCAATGGCTTTGGTCAAAGAGGTGTGTTCAATTTTCGAAGGGAAGAAATGGACAAAAAGATTCATTTGGTTCCCATATCCCTTCTATCTCTTCACGTAGGAGTATCCGGGCTGGGAGTGGGGAGTCAAAAAAGTCAAGATGGTGGCTGCAACCATGCAATCAAAACTCCACCCTTTTAAAATATGTGTCATGTGTGCAGTGCATGCAAAAAGAGATGCGGTTTTAATTACATTGTTGAAGCAGCTATTTGGACTTTTTTTAAAAAAAATTGTCTTCAGCCACCATGAGTTTGGGAACAATTTGTAGGAAAATGGTGTATATATTGAATGTGCCCATCAGCAAAAAATCTGTAAAATTTCAGGAGGACAGGTGCAAGGATTAGTTCATGATAATAAACAATATAAGGCTTTTTAACATTCTATTTAACTGGCATCAAAATCACAGAAAGTGCAATAAGCAATTGGATGTACAATAAACAGCAGCAGAGAAAGAAATATTTGAGAATCTATTTCATTTTCTAGGCTAATACGCTAAGTTATATTTTCCTATGTCTTGCCGATTCAACCAGCTTTTCTTTATTTTCTCTCTTTACTATATATATATATTGCACTATAAATTATTTGTTTGTTGCAACTGGAGAAACAGCTATATAAGATTTAGTGTAAATAGCAAGGAATCATTCCTGCAGTCAATTCTATAATTGTATACATGGACTCCTATATCTGGAATTGTAATTGTATACCTGGAAAAGCATCCCATATACAGCAACTGGATTAAACCTTCAAAATGGTGATGATCTTCATGTGCTCTTTGGATAAATTTCAAAAAGCTTTCTACAATCAGTCCAACCATTCAGACTAAAGAGAAAAAAAATGAAGAAGAAAAAAGATCACCCCTTTTGGCTTTATCATTTTATTACCTGAGCTCCCACTCATTCATTAGACCCCCTTTAGACCATGTTCAGGAATAATAATTTGTCACTACAGAATAAAGAATTCTGGGAATTGAAGGTGCAAAACATTTGGACAACACCAGGCTGGGGAAGACGGTAGATAATATTATAGTAGGTAATACTACAATTCTAACAAGTCTCCAGCAGGTGACAGCAGCCTCAAATATTTCAGTGGTCTCACTATCATTTTCTAACCCTCTTCTTCCTTGATCTGGCAAGAAATGCACACTAGAGGCATAACACTTTTAAGCCTCAGGTACAAAAACCAGCTGCAAATGAGCCCTCAAAGCCTCTAACTAAAAATTGGAGGAGGGACTGTACCTGGAAGGAAAGCAGGCTATCAGGGAAATAAAGAAAAATAGTATCACAGAGGAAAGTCGGATTTTGAAGAAAATGGAAGCTCAGTGCACAAATTCTACTCTTTAGAGCCCAGCTGTAGTTAAAGTAATTAATTTGAATGCGATTTATTTAATATTCAGTTCATAAATATTCCTTGAACACCCAAGAGCTAATGTGTGTAATTGTAAAGACATAAAGTTGCCTCTCCTTTCATCATCTATAGCCATTTAAAATCTTCAGTGCCTTTCAAATATCACAATTTATTCATTTACAGATGAATCCTGAGTAATTTACTGAGATTCAGTGTGACTCAGATTCACTCTAGATTTGGAGCAAATGCCATGAGGAATCTTGTTCTAATTTAGGGTGACCTCAGCAGTTTTAGTAGTTTTGCAGAAGAGGAAACTAAGGTGATAAATTACACCCTGCTGACATTCCTCTTTTGCATAACTCTTGAAGTTATAGGACTTTTCTCATCTTTTTTTCCAGATGGTATTCAGGATAGTTTTCATCTTTACCAGATTTGATTTTTTATAGGTTTAGAAATGCTTGGCCCTTTTGCAATTGCTGGAATTTAAAGAAGGGAGGCAGGTAAAGAAAGAGTGTTTGGTGTAGTGGTTAAGGCAGCAAGTTAGAAACTGGGGCACAGGTGTCAACTCGCGGTGTCATGGCGGTGTCGTGACATACCAAGACTTTTCCCCCTTTGCTAAACTGGGGGTGGGCAGCACATGACACATATGGCCCGTGGGCCACGAGTTTGACAGCCCTGAACTGGAGGAACCATAAATCAACCGTGACTTGAAGTCACCTTCCCGCCCCCTCCAACCCCATACAGGTGAAGGTCACAAGAGATTTGCCTAAAATCACAAAGTAAGACCATAGGAAAAGCGAGGTTTGGACAGCACATTTGGGGGGCGGGGAGAGAAAAGCTCTACAGTTTTATCTCAAAAATGTCTGTTGCTAAGATCCTTCAGCCTCCACCAGCCCAACTGTAACAAAAAAGGACCTTTGAGATTTTGGTATAATTTTAGGCTTAAAGATATTGCAGATTATTGTAAAATGGTAGGGTTTCCTGTAAGAAATCTGTGATAAGAAATCCTACTTAATCAGGATGGCTGGTATCAAGGAAAGATATTTATCTGCATTACTTAAAGGGCCAATCCAAATTTCACACTCACTTTTCAAACAGTTGAGTGTGCTGGGAGACAGGCTTGGGTGTGATATATATGTTCCCTTTTTCATCAGACAAGACATCAGTGAGAGTGTCTCTCTTAACAGGAACTGAGTGTTCTGTTCCCTGGCTTATATTTTGGATGTGCACAGTCCAGGTTACTCTTCCAAAATTACTTAGTGGCTCGTTCCACCTTCTTTCCAACTTAGATTTGAGTGACAATAGAGTTAGCCTTTCCCCCCACACAAAACATTATATGAAAGAGCTTACGTTTTCTCCTGTGACAAAGGATAGGATTTATATTTATTCAGGCTGTTGAGATGATGCAATTTGCAAAATACTCTAGAGGGCACTGTTGAATTTTATTAAAAGATAGTAGCTTATTATAGGGTGAATACTAATTAAGGTTACATTTTTAGGGAGGTAAAAATTTATGTCTTTCATTTGCATGCTTAACTATTTTGACATTGAGTTCAAACTACATGAAATTCGTGAGCTGCCTATAATTACATTTTTTAAAATGCCTTTTAAGCCCTACCTTTTTACTTTCTCTTTATGAATGCTATATATCGTACTTTTTTTTTTCCCTCTTCATTTTTTAAAAAATGAACATTTATTTTTCATTCTGTTTCATGCTGTTTTAATCAACTGGTCAAATTTTGTATTTTAATTGTTGATTGTAAATTACCTGAAGATCAGTAGTAATGGAAAGCAATATATAAATGTATCAAATCTGTAAATAAATAAATAAGATTCAAAACTCCAGGAGCTTCCCCTCCTGCTGTTTAATGATAGATGTAGGGCCCTTTGATTCTAATAAACACACATGGAAGAGAAACACATTATCTTTGCCAGGCGTGATCCAGAGTGAAAGAATCCACCTTTCCCTGACATGGCAATGAGATTTTTTTTTTAAAAAAAATATCCCATTGAATTCTTTCTCCAGGCCTACATATGCATGCACCCATGTCTTTGATGTCACTGCAACCATTTCATTTTTATAACTGACATCGTGGTCTATCTTAGTCTGAGCACGCTTCAGGCATCCCTGGGCCATAATTGTGCTTTGAGTCTGTTTCTTAGAAATTGCCATTTTTGCTCTCGACTAAAAATGTACCTTACTTTGATAATTTAAAAATTCACAGTGATTTTATTGCATAGAAAGAAGTCAGCAACAGCAACATTTCACCACTGGTGTGTTATGTCTAGGTAGCTTTATTATGCATTCTGCATCTGAACAATTGCTCACCGTTCTGCTATTATTGCTCCCTCTGAAATTCAGTCAACAGCCGGCAATACCAAAAAGAAGAAAAATATGTACACTTATCTTCAGGCCATTAAAATCTTACAGCTGTGTTTACTTTCTTCCCTGTGCAAGGAATGAGTAAAAGGGTTTCAGAAAACGAGCTTTATTTGGGGCTGGATAAGAATGGGAAAATGGGAGAATAGAGGAGGATATAAATCTCCGTTTCTAGTGGTTGTTTCAGAATGGTAATATCTCATCTAATTTTAGCTTCACTTTTGAAAGGGCAGAGATTCCGGCACCCCAATACATAATGGGTAGAGACCCATGGGTACATTTCAGCAATCTAATCATTCCAGGTAATTTGCTGAATGGATGATTGCATTAAGGCACTGTGGTCTAGAGACTTCAATTCATTTCCTCCCCCACTCAGAGTCACAAGTGAACTGGAATGAGATTCATGCTTTAATCTTAGATTTTCAGCCACCATTTACGCTAATGTTTTTAACCCTGCAGTTCAAAGGAAAATGTATGCATTTTATTGGCTTAGATTCATTTCCTTCATAAAGGCAGATGCTCGCATCTAGGCCGTGGGTAGAAAGTGGGCAGGAAAGCCAATCAAGGTATATCTTGGAATTAATGACAGCTTTAGGCCTCATTATCTGGCTGGGTATGTATGTGTCTGTCTGTCTTTTTGCAAAAGCCATCCTGATGTATTTCATAACAGGTAGAGGCATCCATGTAGCAAAATTCTATAAACATATTTACAATTAAAATAGCATCATAGAACTGCTTTTTCTATTTCTAGTATTTATATCTAGGAACGTTAAAAAGGGACCCAGCTAAATTTTTATTTGTGTATGCAGGTCCCTCAGTTGAGAGTCTATCACATTCTTTTTGACACTTTACAAACCTAGTTTGTAAGGTTAATGCCTGTATCAGGGGTGGGTTCTACTTACCTTACTACCGGTTCGCAACGGGATTGCGCTTCTGCGCATGCGCAGATCACTGATGATGACATCCGGGGCTGTGGGCGGGGCCTCCTACTGGTTTTACTACCGGTTCTTGTGAACTGGTCCGAACTGGGGGCAACCCACCACTGGCCTGCATGCTTGTCATTTGTCAAGTGCAACTTTAAGCCAAAAGTCACCTGTAACAGTCATATCGGAAAGATACTAATATTTTTATCATTTTCATACCCCCATACTTTTCATATACTAATGGGATAGCCACTGGATAGCTAATCCAGACAGAGAAATCAAGGGAATCATACTTTAGAACATCTCTCTGATGGGACAGATCACTATGGAATCTGATTTAGTGAAGCATTCAGATATTTGGTATTTTGGAATAGCAGAACTTGGTAATAAACACGTCTTATTGGGTTTCTAATGTTTTCATGTTGAATATTTTAATTGCTGGAGAACATTGACTGTTGGTCTGTGTAGTGTTTGGTTGACCTCATTCACTTAAGAGTCATCACTAATCAATTACTGGGTATATGTGTATGAACTTGGCTTATTCCCTCAGTTCAGTCAGGCTGGGGCTCAATAGGTAAGACAAACACATATAGATATATGAAAGTTAATGAATTCTGGATCAGATTGCAATGGTAAAGGCTAAGGTGTTTTACTGCACTCCATGTCTTCTGACTATATATGGGAAAAGAGGCATGATCAAGATTAGAAAAAGTTACAATGAAATGGAAACACCTGGTTTATAAAATGAAGGAGTTGTTATTTGTATAAATAATAGAAATTTCTTAATTTATCAGAGCATCAGATAGATAGATAGATAAATAGATAGATAGATATAGAGGTAGATTGATAGAGAGATAGATAGACAGACAGACAGACAGACAGACAGACACATACCTACACATACACATATATACACACACACAGTATTGTAGACTGTTGAGTTTCATTAATTGGAACACTGTCTTTCTACTAAGATTGCCTTTCTTTCATTACAAAATGAGCAAGCAAAGACCTTTAAAACATAAGTGTCTGAATCAGCACCACTGGTGCCATGGAATTTGCTATTATTTTAATGGTGGTAGCAGGGAAGGATCTCATATCTATGAAAGTTGTAGCTCAAGGTAAAGTCTTGCTAATGGAAGTTCTCAGTCATATAAAATCCCCTTCTGAGTACACCACGTTCATAGCAGAAATGGTTAAAATGTTAAGATGGCAGTTGTGAACCTATGATTGAAGCCCCACTTTTTTTTAACTTGTGTTGCACATGGAACACATGTAAAAAAGAGAAGGTGGGCTTTGATCACACAGTTGTGGAAGCCATCTTGACTGTTTTGACATCTCTTGAGGAAATTGCTGAATGAGCTTCCCTCATTTCCATAATCCCTGGTCAGCACAGGATCTCTGATCAGTACAAAGCAAACATTTTAGGCAGAAGAGTAATTTTAGGATAAAACGATGCATTTATACCAACTGAACATTAAAAGCTGGTGAAATTGGTACATATAAAAGTATAGAAGTGGACGTCAATATTTAAAGAAGAATAATGCTGAATAGCTGCAAATACTAGTTCTTTAAGAAGGAAAGTTGAACATACAGTTTCCTTTGTGATTTTATATTTGGACTTTAAAAAAAAAACTATAGGTAGAAGTAAAATGCTTTGCTATGAATAATTCTCTTGAAGACGACCTTAGCTGTATTTCTACAGGGAAATGGTATCTTTCTCTTTTACAATCTGATAGCTGAGAATAAATAGATGGGGAACAATATGACAATTTTATGAAGAGAAGACAAAATGCAAAGTTCGCTGCACATTTCCATCCTGAGGAAGTCAGTCCACATGCGATCTGGGGGGAAAGCCAGCCAATTTTCCCTTGAGTGCCCCTGAGCTGGAAGTACTGAAGAAAAATCTGTTTCCAATTGCCTGATCCTAAGACTTACTATTTCAGCATAAGAAGATTTAGGAAGCAAAAGCAGCAATTCAGCTTGCAACCTTACATGTTAGCCTTT
Source organism: Arizona elegans (assembly GCA_022577455.1). NCBI lineage: Eukaryota > Metazoa > Chordata > Lepidosauria > Squamata > Colubridae > Arizona > Arizona elegans. Next base: position 22,914,691 of record JAKOOJ010000002.1, read on the forward strand.
TCCAAAGTGGGACTTTTTAGACGTGTTGAACCTGCAGCTCCCCAAATTCCAAAGCAATGCAAGGAAACACCAATCTGAGAAAGGCTGTTATAGAGATTTATGAATAGTGAACTCCAGTGAAATTTCCTTTTGAATAAATAGAAGCTTACAAGACGTGCCTTCACAAAAGAATACAATGGATTGGGACTTGAGGTATAATCTCCTCCTGTTGTATGTCTGCATATGCAACTATAGTCTAAAGGACTGAAAAGAGGCAAAATAACAAGTATGGTATCAGTACTATTTAGAAATACAAAATCATCCTCTTTATCCCAGTCAAACACCCTTGCCAGTTCCCTTTGCCATTTTTCCCAACTTGGTGTCCTTGATAGTCTGCCTCTCTCTTATTGCTGCCATATTTTGTCCCTTGTTGCCCTGTAATTTTGATTTCTCCGCCTGATAACCAGGATTGTCTCTCTTCTTTCTTAATTTACTGGACTATTGGCGAGAGACAATATTTACTTGAAATGCAGGATGAAAATGCAGTAAATAAATCATGAATAGCGGATTATGGACTTGAATCAGATCAATGTTTGATCTCTCTCCCCTGCCTGCCACAGCGATGATCTCCAAGTTCTCCAACAGAGATGTTTTCCGTTCTTGTAACTTAAGATGGGAGGAACTGACTCTGAATTCTTATGCATGCGAAACACACACTACCCCTCTGTAACTTTTCCCCTTGAGCCTCTTTTCAGAGCTTTATTCTGAAGAATTATGCATACAGAGACACAAGACACGAGAATGGTATAAAGGCAGCCATCTCTCATTTCTATGTGGTTTTACAATTATATACATGCAACAGAGCTCCTTTTGGCCCTTTTCCATTTTTCTGGGAAAAAGAAGTTCATTATGGATTTTTTTGTTGAATGTACAAGGCTGAAAAATATGAATGCTATTTCCCTGTGGTTATCAGTGATCATCAGGAGCCTGAAATATCCTAATCTCACTGACTCAAAATGGATCAGAAAGCCATGTTTATTCATAATGACTAAATCATCTGTACAATGGGTTGGTGGATTGTAAACACTTAGGAATGCAAGTTGGGCAAATATACTAAGTAGATGTTTGGGACTTTAAAAGCTCAGATAGTTTATTTAATAAGGTTAGGCCATTGATCTGTTTTGGCGCATTCAGTAATTCTATTTTATTGCTTGCTGATTGAAGCAAAACAGAAACTGTATTTTAAATCCCAGTTTAGAAAAGGAAACTTTCTGCATTAGATGTCTTTGCTCTGTTTGTTTTACCGAAGTTTTATTTTCAAACCTACCTATGTTTTATGAACTCTGATTACATTATTGACTTATGTTCCCCTGTTGCTATATTGTAGCAGATCCACAAGACATTAGGCTAAGAGTAGGGAATTTGAGAACCTTCCAAATTCTTAGATTACAACCCTATGTTGGCTGAGGTTTTACATTGTTGAAATTCAACAATATCTCTTGCACCCAATATCTTCCAAAAACTCTTGTACTAAGAACTTGACAAAAAGCCATATAGCCTGAACATCTAGGCATCGCTGCGTAAGGATTTTGTTTCAGTTTGGAATCAATTTGGATCCATGTGATCAAATGAGATCAACTGGTTTTGAGTGCTGAATCTGATTTTTATTGACTACAGTGGTTTGATACTGGAACAAAGCTAGCCTTTTTTTTTGGTAATGCTGTAATTCTGCTGAATATTCCAAGGGTCTGCTTTCCACTGAAGGGAACTCTTGACTTATCCCACTCAAGGACTCAAAGCAATAGTTGCTTTTGTCCCATCCATCTCAAAGCTACAGCCTCCTGTTCTTGGCACCTATTGGTAGGCAATTTTTATTACTTATCTCCCCCTGTCTTCTGTTTCAGCAACAACTGAAACATGCAACAGAGATTATAAATATTGGAAATAGTGCCTGGTTGTAAAATTCATGGCATGCTATTTTTGATCGTTACAGATTGCAACTGATTTTTAAATGCAGGAGGAATGGTAACTTTTAATACTTTCTTTCATAACAACCACTTGGGATTTTGTTTTGTTTCCAAATGTCTAAACAAAGGCACATAAACTCACAACAACTAGGTTGGTAGGGTGGCCAGCAATTTGTTTCCCTTTTATAAGGAGTGGAGGAAGAGCCTTCCCATTATTTCTTTCAGAAAAAGCAATATTTTTCTTTGAATTAGAGCTTTGTCAGGAACTCCCTGCTTGTTCTTCAGCCCATAGTGAGAGTCTTATTATACATTAATGCTAATGATTGCCTTCTCCTGCCTCTTAGCTTCTGGACTGAACCATTACAGAGGCTCTGCCATCTGCCATGGAGATTTCTTTTGTTTTTTATATATGCCTTCTTTAGAGCTTCTCTTCCATCATTTCTGCTCCTCCAAATCCACCCAGCATAGTTGCCATGATGACATTGGGAAAGGTACCTGAATGGTACAGTATAAGGAGAGCACTGTTATATGAGTGCCACCCTAATCCTATTTGCAATTTAGTGAAGGTGTGATACCATGGAAACAGATTTTTCAATATAAGTTTTACATATCTGTTTGTCATTGTAAATAACTCCCACACATGGCCTTGGGAAAGTCCCCCTCTCCCAAATTAATAGACAACTATACAAAGGTGGCCATTTATCTACGGAAGGAAAATGATTCATGTTATTTTTCTGGGTGCAGGTAAAAAGATATCTATTAATTTACAATTGGAAGCCCTGAAATTGTTTTCTTAGCTGTTGAGCAACAGGAAGACCAAAAATAAGGGCAGTAATTAGCAGAATTTAAGCTGAAAAATCCAGACTGATTTAAAAAATAGGTAAGCATTTGCACATCAGCATAATTTTTAAAAATATGAAAATGATATGGCAGTCAACCAACTTCAATTTGAACAGCATTGTGAAAGCTTAGCAAACTCAAAGTTTTGGAAACCCCTAGTCTCTGCTAAAGTCTCTGTGCCAAATTCTTGCTCTGACCTTTGTTGGTTTTCTCTTCTCCAGCTTTTTCCAATAAGAGTTGCTCAGAGCTGAAAACCACATTAGGATGGTATTAGATGCAGTGGGCTACAAATAGGGAACACACAGATTGATACTACCACAACTCATTGGAGCCTGTTGTCTCCCTTTCCCCCTCTCTCTCCCCCTTTGCTGTTCGTGATCTTTCTTCAGCATAAATTGCCAATTCATTTTCTTTTGGATATAATATAATTCTGTAAGAACATTAAAACACTTTTGAATATCTGACAAGAAATATGATTCAGTCTTAGTGCTTCCCTAACATACAGTCATTTTTCCTAGATAGGTGACATTCTACTGCTGAATTTCATTTACACAAAGACTATGATATTAGGAAACAATTTAGTGTAATCACTTGTTTCATTGCAAGGAAGAATCCAAACATTATTCTCTGGAATGAATTTTTCAAGCAGTGTTGTATATAATAATGATGGTTGCCTAGATGTTGTTGCCATGATTTCTTTTGACCTTTTTCACTCTCACTTCTACAGATACTTGAACAAGGTAGCTTGTCACCAAGGTATTAAATCTGAAAATACCCATGTTTACTTATAGCACTTACATATCTGTAGCAGCTGCTTTCCCTGAATTATGTCTTAGCATTGGAAACAACCTCTACTACCTGCCCTTATTCTAGATGATAGCTCTTGGAACTACTTTGTTTATGAGTTTTGTCAGGGGAAAAAAGTTAGTCTCAAATTGAAAATAAAATGATGACACACACATTATCTATAAAGGACAAAAAAATCAATGGTAGCTGAATCTGCCCTTGAGGGGAAAAAGAAATCAGCATTCAAAATAAAAAATTTTTTTTAACTATCATTCAAAAAGGTACACTATGAGGATGCAAGAGCCGTGATGGTGTAGGGGTTAGAATGTAGTGTTGCAGACTAACTCTGCTCACATTGCCAGGAGTTTGATTCCTTCAATCCTGACCAGCTCAAGGTTGACTCAGATTGTTGGGGGCAATATGCTGACTCTGTAAACTGCTTAGACTGTCTGTAAAGCACTGTGAAAGGTTATGTAAGTCTAAGTGCTGTTGGTATTGCTATTTGGAATTCTTTAGGAATAAGATGAGAAAATAGGAAAAGGATCTTCTGATTAGACCAGATGTTGCAACCATGAAATCTGTAGTCACTGCTCAGTCTCTAGATGACATTTGTCCATGTCAAGCTACACCAGCATTCAGATATAAAGAATATGAATTTACTCCCCTCCAACCACTAGGTAATAACACCATTTAGTTTAACTGACTTTTTACTTACCATGTCACCTAAAATTACGCTCCAGCTTCCCATGAACCAGCATGGTTACATTCACATGCAAATGTAGTGTAATATAGAGAACTCATATTTTATTCCCAAATGAAAAAAATAAAACATGCACCCTGCTGCATGTCAGCAGGCAACTCCCTATTGGGCCTAGTGGATAAAATGAGCATTTATGCTATTTTAGGAATACAAAAGCCAGAGCTATGCCTGGATATAAATACCCAGGGTCTTTAATCATCGAAGTACAGCAACTGACATTATTAACAAGTTGAACTGTGAAGAACAGCCAGAGCTTCCCTACAAACTGCAGGCCTAAAGAATAAAAATGGAATTCTACTAAGACGTTTCCTCGTTCTGAACATCAACCACTTCTAATACAATTTTCTATTCTGTTCTTTGATAGATTGCATGTTTTGCACTGGGTTATACCAGCCATCAACTCAGATTTAAGCCAATCTGCATGAAGGCAGTTTATTGTTCACTTTGGAAACACCTTTTCCCATTTTCTTCATCTCCTGATACTTTCGTAGAGACTTATAGCAATATTATTTTAAACAGGATTATTTTAACAGGATTATAAAAACCAGCTGCCCTTTTGTTTTCTCTTGATGGTTAATCTTTTATTCATATAGTATTTATAGAGTACATTTATAGACTACATAGAATAATAATGTGGGTGCACAATTATAATAAAGGAGATGTTAGAGCCCAGCCTATAAAACTCCGACAGCAAAGAAAACCATTTATATCCAGAATGAGGGAAAAAATATTTTTATTTTATGCAGAATAAGTCATATATTTATTAAAGTTATTTATTAAATGCTTTTGCTTTGTATTTTTTATTTACTTTGGGGCATAAATGGAAACCATAGCTCTACTTACATCAAAACCTGTGGTTTGAGGTTGAGGAAAATATTTTTCATATGATGTTTCCCTATTTTCCTATTTCTCCTTTAGAAAAAAAAAGAAACAGTGTATTGTGTGTAGTAAGGAATAAATTTTGTGGCTGATAATGGGCTCCATGTCCACTGACTCATGAAAAGCTACCATTACTGCATTTTATTTTGGCAGTGATTGGATTCTGTAAGACTTAATTTGTAAGCAATGGATGACACAGCTTGCCCCAGCTCTGCTAACCTGGTTGTCAAATGTATCACGAACCCTTAGGGTTTGTACATGTAACTTCTGACATAATTAGTCAAAAACATCATTATTAAAATGATCCTAACTTCTTTTATTGCCTTATGATGATTCTTTGCCATTTTCAGTTGCTGTGTGATTAAAATTTAATTAAGCATCACTGCCCTCAAGTGGTGCATGATATGAACAACACTGCCAAAGCTGAAGGGTTTGGTGATGAACAAGGAAGAAAAGGCAGGATTTCTGCAAAATATAAACAACTCTGAAGGGGAAAGATGATTGCATGGCATCTCAGCTGGACAACAATCCACTCTTTTATTTTACAGGACATTTCTATTTGAATGAAAAGGGGTCTTAAAATCTAAACATCTCATTTGCAAGATGCTTGTTTATTTTGTATCCTGTTGGAATCAGTAACAGGTTCCAGACTATAAGCCAAACACAAAGGCAGACAAACATAAAAGAGACAACTCATAAAACATAACCAGAAGAACAATCAATCAATGATAACCATAAACTATGCCAAACTTCATCGTATCTTCTAAATCCTCTTTGGAAAAGTTCAGTTTGAATCAATTTCTGGAATTTTAGTGCTAGTTTGATGCGATATCTTCATAAAAGAAAAGCCATTGTAGAAAGGATGGAAACTGGAGCCCCAGTTTTCCTCGCTTGCTGAAAAGGGAGAACCACTAGCAACTTTTCTCAGATGGAACATTCCAGATTGGATGATCACATTTGGAATCGTGGAAGTACTATGAACCAAGCTACATGACGATATAGAGCAAAGATAGCAGTTTGATTAGTACCCAGAAACATACTGGGAACCTATACGAAGTCTCCAATGCAGGTGCTGTCTGATCTCATTTTGCACTAACAAGCAGCCTCATGTATAGCACATTACACAAGTCTATTTCTGTGGTGATCAGGGCTTGAGTTTTACTGGTACAGTATACACTTCCAGATAAGACTTAAAAATGCATCAGTAAGGGTCTACTATCTGCTCATCTAGCAGTAACCATGATCCCCCCCCCAAAAAAAGCAAGTTGCAAGCTTCTCCTTCAAAGAATGCCACTCCATTCAGAATTAAAACTAGAGTTGATAGTGTTCCCCAAAATTGAAATTCTGATTGAAAGGAGCAGTGTGCGTTATGCTAAGCAAAAGGGAAGCATATCTTTTGAGTGAAGGGGTGTAAAAGACCCCCTTTGTTTAGGAATAAGCTCCATTAAACTTAGACTTCCTTAGACATATAGCATACAGATTTATGTATCCTATTTGGGCTTAGATAACAAACTAATGCAACACAATCAATTGACAGTTGCTCTTGCATTATGAAGCCCTGAATTCAAAATTTGGTGATTTGGGCCCATTGCTTTGTCCAAGCATAAATTAACATAGAAGGTTGCCATGAAGATGAAATGAAAATCACTCTAGTCTATTATCAGTATTATGTTTAACTTGGCATTTTCTATATTAAGTCAGGTTATGTTAGTGTCCTTTTTCTTTGTTCTTTTAAGATTATGTTTTTTCCTGGGTTATACTTTGAGCAATTCTGTCCCAAATCTACATAAGTCTCAACCAGGGGTGAAATCCAGCAGGTTCTGACAGGTTCTGGAGAAGCGGTAGCGGAAATTTTGAGTAGTTCGGAGAACCGGCAAATACCATCTCTGGCCGGGTGGGGTGGGGAGTGGGATGGGAATGTAGATTTTGCAGTATCCTTCCCCTGCCACACCCACCAAACCACACCCACCAAGCCATGCCCACCAAGCCACACCACGCCCACCAAGTCACGCCCACAGAACCAGTAGTAAAAAATTTGGATTTTACCACTAGTCTCAACCACTTGATACTGTGCAGTTATAATAGTCTTTAAAAAATGGTGTTTACATTCTTATGATTGCATGTTTTAAACATTGCCTTCATATCTGAGTATAAATAACATGCCGTCTCAACTTAGATGAGCCATTGGATCTGTGACAGGTATCAGCCTAGGTTGTTACATATCACTAAGTGAAGCTGTGTGTGTATAGCGGCTTTTCAAGAACTGCGAAGCTTTTAGCTACACAGTTATACAGATATAACCTATGCATTGTGAACCTCTCTTCTGTCTTCTTTGTCTCCACAATAGTAACAATGATCTTCAGAGAAAAGAATTACTAGTTTTATGGTGCTGCTATTGATAATTCAGATATTCTCTGTCAAAAATGAATATGTGTAGGTTTTGTGATTATTTACCGTTCATGCCTATTCTGTTTATCTGTCAATGAAGTCTACAGAATTTTCTATGTTTCCTCATCCAATTATCTGAAATGTATAGTCAGTAATGTCATTCTGTCAGATACATATAAAGTCCAATCTTTTAACCAATATCTCTTGCTCTGTGCAAATCTTCAGTGAAGTAGATTTCCACCCCACCCTGCAGATCTACAAAAATCCTTTGATAGGTTAGCTGCTAGATGTTCTTCTTCACATATAGAAACATCATTTTCAAGTATTCTTGAATTGTATACAATGGAACAGAATCATCCCTATTATTTCCACTCTTGACTGTACTTGCTGTCCTACTCTGTGATCTGCTGTTGATCATTGTTAATTTGTGAACAGCACTTACACATTCACTAGTTGTGAGTATCTGATCTGGATTTGCCCATTAAAGGACTTCTAAAAAAATCATAAAAAAGAAATACAATATTGGTAAATAGTGTTCCATTGCTAGCATGTATTTTTTTCAATAAACCCTTCATGTTGTTATTAGAAGTTTAAGCTGCACAGACAACATTCAGCACCCCCCTCATCTTTTAAAGCTCATATCTGTAGTATGTTACTATTCTTCTAATCAGTATTAAAAATAGAGGACTGGTTTAGTTTTTTTCTCTACAATAGAAGACTGGAAGTATATTTGTTTATTTACAAATTCAGAAGATAGAAACAGTCTGGTGGGGAAAAGAAAATCAGGCTCTTAAAATAGGTAACACAACTTCTGATCACATTACAAAAGCAAATCCTGTTGATTTGCATTCCAAGGCACTTCCAATCTGGCTCAAACAACCTCTCTATTTTCCTTCCTCTCAGTTTAAATTTGTCCCTGCCACTTGACGAAGAGAGTCACCTTTCAAAAGTCGAGAAGAGAGATTTTTAGCCCTCAAGGACCATGAATGCCCTTGTTTCAGATCCCTTATTCATTAGTTGCCATGTGACTGATCTAATCATCTAATCAAGACAGCCAAACTCTTGAGAGTATTATATTATTTGATACTCTTCAGAAATAATAAAATACTGCATTTTTCTCTACTACCTGAGCTGAACCAGTTCAGATTAGAGAACTCACATACCTGCTCTTCCCTGCAAAGGCATTCCATCCGCGTAGGATATTCTGTGACAGAAAGATGAAATCTAGCAGTGCCATTTCTCTTGTATTTGTCTTGTAGACCAGCTGCTGATTCATGACAGAATTTTGGGAGCCGTACATTAATACAGTACATTACATTTGTACAACAATACATTACTCTAATACTTTGGCATTTAAATGCATTCTTGATAAATAGATAATTAGTAGTTACCCTTTTTCTTTCCTCAAGTAACTATATAGAGCTTTTGCTTTAATTTGTAATGGAGATTTTATCTCTCTCCCCATCCCCCCACCCTTAATGCAGATAGGATCTTTTTCTATTGGTAATGGAAATTGGCAAGAAAAGCTTTATTCATTGGGCTTAGAAACTCAACAAGGAAGAAAAGATAGTGCTTAATTTCCTACTGCTTCATCACTACTGTATTAGTGTCATACTGCAGATGGGCTCCACTTGCTTACTTTTTAGCAGAACTGGACTCATATCTGAAAATTGTGACATTAAAGCAGAACATGATCCATCTGAAATAAAAAAACAGGCTATACATACATAGAAGCATGCATAATTATAAAGCTGACCTTGCCTGATACAAAAACCTAAGCAGGTTGGCTGTGATGTACTTTTGAACAGTGGATTATCTGGAAGTCAAGAGATACAAACTTGACTGAAAAGTTAAAACAATCTTGGAAAAAGGCAGTAGTAAACTACTTTCACATTATCCAAAAAAACATCGAGCAGTGTCATCCGAACCCAAGGTGATGAATCATCAAGTCACAGACAAGTGCGCAAATCAATCAGTTGATATACAAGTGATGGAGAAGAAAGATGAGATGATAAAATTAACCCAACAAGAACAATCCACAAAGCAGAATGAAAATCAACCAGCAGATATACAATTGGTAGGCAAGAAAAGAGGATGGAAATTCAACCCGAAAAAGAAAAAGAAAAGAAACAGATCTTATAGAAACAGCAATTTCTAAACTAAGCAACAGTGAAGCCAGGCGCTTTAAAAAATGAATGAATATTAGAAAAGATAGTGGCGGCGAACAATTGTCTGATACTATCCTGAGGATTGTGGCAGATCTCTGCAAGGCCATGATTTTGGGATGTGGAAAGAGCCTCACTTTGTTGGATTTGAATCATCTAATTTTTTCTTATTTACCTTTTTTTTCTCTTGGAAATATATTATAACTACTTTGAGTTATAAGGCAGGAGAGTTTTGCCGGGGCATGCAGAAGATCTGGATGTTACTCGGTAGGATGATGGGAATTAACAATCCTGATGAATACCACAACTATAACCATACGGATATATTCATAATTATAATGTCACTCGGGTGGTTGTTTTTACTTTTATACAGGTGTGAGGATATCTACTACTGATGGGGGCAGAAGATGACTGAAGATTTTGAACAAACTGTTGCACCAGCATGTTATTTTACCCTATTATGGGTGATGGATTTAACAATCTAGTGGAAAGACATCAAAGAAGATATTATATGGATCATAAACTTAAAGTTATTGTCTTTTCTCTTTTTACATAATGAAATGCATATATAGATATGTGTATATCTTAGTAATGTGGGCAGTTGATTATATTTAGAATTGTACTGCATGATTTTGTAGGAATTGAAGGGTTGAAATAGGTTAGTTTACTGATTGTTATAAAATGGGATGCATATATAGATATGTGTATATTTTAGTAAAGTGGGTAGTGGATTATATTTAGAATTGTATTGTCTGATTTCAAGTCATATATTTAGAGGAGTGGAGGAAGTGGACAGAATTGAATAAATTTGGTTGCAGGGAGAAGGCCGATTTAAAATGTTATATTAATATATATAAAAGATTAAAGGTTAATTTGTAATAATACTCAATAAGTTTAGGGGAGGAGAAAAAGGGCAGATTACCGTAAAAATGGGAGTTATAAGATTAACAAGTTAAGGGTCAGTATTCCGAGAAGGGATTAAGGGAAAGGGAAGATATTATGTATGTAACTAGTTATGAAATAGCCTATTGTTGTGAAGAAGTCACAGGGGGGGTTGGGTGGAAAGGGTGGGTTAGGGAAGGGGGGGGGAAAAGGGGGAAAAACTTGTATTTGAAAACTTTTTCAATAAAAAAAAAAAAACATCATGGATGCCTCCATGTAGTTCATTGGGACTTGATTTAAGATTTGAGATTTAGAATTATGTTATTTTTTTTCCTTTCAGGAGATCCAGAAACCTCTGTTCATAACTTTTGTTTTAACAATGTATAAAATACAAGGAAAAATAAATTTTGATTTAGAATTACGTTACGACAGCTCAGTGTCATGCTGTCAGAGTCATATTATGGTGGAAAAGGGCATAGGGTAACTCGCCGCAGCTGACTCACCCCAGTTGACTTGTATAACCAATTCATTCGGGGACAACTGCAGTGGGTCTTGCTTTAGGTTTGAATCATGGCTTGGCCGATGGAGCACACACCTTGGCTGATGGACCACTGGGCCTCATGGGCACTGGGACTCATCCCAGCTTTGAGGATTTCTAACTTGAGAAGACAAACAAGACAAAGCCCACTGTAATTCCTTTGGGGCAAGTGGTCCCAGGGCGAGTTGGCCATGGGGGGTCAGCCGGGGCAAGTTGTCACATTCTGGGTGAAAAAGTCCTATCAAGACATGCCAAGGAAGCATACCAGATACAAATCATAATTAAGGGCAGTTTCAAAACATGCCTTGTATCCCTTTGGCTTCAGCTCAGAACCTGACTGGACAATCAATGAGTTAAGTCAAAATATTTCTTACTTTGCTCTAGTTTATAGGACCAAAATAAAGTTGGGGTTTTCCTTTGACTTGACGGGCTTTACAGATTGTGTGGGTGGTCTGTTTTCACATTAGTGGCAGCTCTTCCCTTATCCTGTCTTCTGGATTCAAACTAGCTCTGGCTCTTCACCCCATTTCAGTATATATTGTTCATGAAGCATGTATTTTCCCACATGCATTGTGTAGAACTAAACTCCCGACTCCTCATTCTAACCATCATAGCAAGATGCAGCCATGATAATTTATTGAGAAAATTGCCAATGTCCTATCATTTTAGTTTCACAATCCACAGATACTTTTAAATAAAATAGTATTTATTATTTTATTTATTTATTAAAACAAATTTATATAACTGTCCAATGCACCCATAGGCTACTCTGGATGGCTTAAAATAGTATGGTGGCAAGCCATGAAGCTGCTGAAATAATTCAGTATTTACATTAATACACTTTATATTGACCTTCCTAAATATAGTTTTTCAATTAACAACTGTTCAAATATTTCTGCAAATTTATTTTATTTCTTTTTTTCCATATGGAGTGAGGGAAAAAGGAAGGAGGGAGGGAAGAAGGAAGGTTAGAATGAAAACAAGAAAACTTCTTTATTATAAGATACTGAACCTCATACAACCTTTAATTTTTTTCTAAATAAAACTTTCTTACAAGAAGTATTTTTAAATTAAAAAATCAGTTTCTACTCAGCTGTATATTCTTAGACTTTTTAATATTATTCTGCCATAAACAATAGCAACATTTGCATGCTTATTATCTCTATTGGTTAAAATGAATTGTCCTGCTTTTGAGCACCTGAAAGTTTGGACTATTTTTCAACTTCATTTCAAGCAGTGTTTTGGTTCACCGTTTTTTTTATTGAAAAAGTTTTACCATTACATTTTCTCCCCATTTCCCCCCTCCCTCCCTAACCTCCCTAACCCTCCTTAACCCTCCCCTCCCCCCTGACTTCCTCAGAATATAATCCAAATCAAAATCCCCTTTTTATAAAACTTGAACCCATCCATCCCCTATATTTTTTTCACATCTTCACAGAATTCTATTATTCTATCCCTATATAATACTTTCAATTAAAAGCTATCTGGTATTTCCTAGTTTGATACTTATTCTTCACATAATCTATCCACTTTTTCCACTCCCATAGATAAGTCTCTTGTGAACGATCTTTTAAATATGCTGAGATCTTCGCCATCTCTGCAAAACTGGCCATCTTCAAAGTCCATTCTTCAATAGTAGGCATAGCTTCATTTTTCCAATATTGACCTATCAATATTCTCGCTGCTGTTATCATATACAATATCAACTTTGTTTCACCCAATGTAAAACCCTTAACTATACCCAACAAAAACAATTGTGGAGAAAACTGAATTTTTTTCTTCAAAACATTCTGCATAACCCACCAAATTTTTATCCAAAAGGCCTTCACTTTCTTACAAGTCCACCACATATGATAATATGTGGCGTCTAAGCAATCACATCTCCAACATTTTGGTTGAACATTAGGGTATATGCATGACAGTTTCTTAGGATCTAAATGCCATCTATAAAACATTTTATAAAAATTTTCCCTCAAATTCTGCGACTGAGTAAATTTAACATTCTGAACCCATATTTTTTCCCATGTTTCCAACATCACTGGTTCTGCAAAATTTTGTGCCCACTTTATCATACAGTCTTTAACCAATTCAGTTTCTGAATCCCTTTCTAACAAAACATTATATACCCTTTTAATATGCATTGAACCTTTCTCTTTTATATGTCTAACCAGTTCCTCCTCATGCATCATTATACCAGTTTTTTGGTCCTCTTTCCACCTCAGTTGAAGTTGATTATACTGTAACCAAGTTAAATTAATTCCTTCTTCCAACAGTGTTTCTAAAGTCTTCAGTTGCCATCTGCCCGCATCTGCAAAAAGAACTTCTTTATATAACAACCCTCTGAGTGACATTATATTTGTATTCCACATGATATGACCAAGATCCAACCACAACGGTATTTTGTAATCCCATTTAAATCGGTGCTTCTTCCAAACTCTCATCAAGGAATCTCTAAGTATATGGCTTTTGAATATTTTGTCCATTTTATTCTCATAAAATAAATAAGCATGCCAACCAAATTCAGGATCAAAACTTTCTATATTCAATATTCCAGTCTTTTTCCTTCCAAACCAATCACTTGCTTGCGTCAAAGCTGCTGCTTCATAATATAATTGTAGGTTTGGAAGTTTAAGGCCTCCCCTTTCTGGAACATCTTGCATAATTTTCAGTTTCACTCTTGGCTTTTTTTCGTTCCAAACAAACTTATTCAGTCCTCTTTGCCATTCTTTCAATTGTTTATCACTTTTAAGCACCGGAATCATTCGAAACAAAAAAAGAAATCTTGGCAAAATGTTCATCTTAACTGCTGCTATTCTTCCAACTAAAGACAGCTGCAGTTTTTTCCAAGTCTCCATATCTTTCTGTACGTCTCGCCACAACACCTCATAATTATTTTGAAACAGTTTCATATTTGATTCTGCAACCTGAACTCCTAGATATTTGACCTTTGGTACTATCTCAAAACCTGCCTTGTTTTCAAGTTCGTGTTTTCGATCTTGTGTCATATTTTTAACTATCATCTTGGTTTTTTTCTGGTTCAATCTAAATCCTGATACTGTGCCATAATCTTTTATAATGTCTTTCATCTGGATTATTGATTCCATCGGCTGTGTTAGGGTAACAACCAGATCATCTGCAAATGCCCTTATTCTGTAATCCTCTTGCCTTGTCACTATTCCTTTCAAGGTGCTCGAGTCCCGTATTGTATTCAACAAGACTTCTAATGTTAAAATAAATAACAATGGGGATAACGGACAACCTTGTCTTGTTCCTTTTTCAATATTGAAATCTGTTGTCAAACTTCCATTAATAATAATCTGTGCCTTTTGTTCTTGATAAATTGCTGAAACCACCTGTATAAATTGATCCCCAAAGTCCATCTTTTTAAAAGTCTTTAATAGAAAATTCCAATCCACTCTATCAAAGGCCTTCTCCGCATCCAAGAAGACCAGCACTGCAGGGATCTGTTTATTTTTCTCAAGATATTCGAGTAAATCTATAACTTGCCTTACATTGTCCTTCATGTATCTGCCTTCTATAAATCCCGCTTGGTCACAATGAATCACCTCTTGGATAACTGGCATCAACCTGTTGGCCAATACTTTTGCATATATTTTATAGTCATTATTCAGAAGAGATATTGGTCTAAAATTCTCAGGTTTTTTAGGACCTATTTGCTCTTTCGATATCAATGAAATGTAAGCTGTTTTCCATGATGGGGGTATTTTACCCCCTTGTTGTATACTACAAAATAAATCTTTAAGATGCTCAATCATTTCTGCTTGTAAAGTTTTATAGTACACCGCAGTTAAACCATCTGTCCCAGGAGCTTTAGCTGTTTTCAATTGTTTAATTGCAATAATCTCCTCGGCTGTTATAGGATAATTCATTCTCTCCTTTTGTTGATTGGTAATTTTTGTAACTCTTTTATTTTCTAGATATTTTTCTATAAATCCATTCTGTGTATCATCTTTGGCATATAATTTAGTATAATAATCTACAAAAACTTCTTTAATTAATTTTTGTTGAGAAATTTCCTTCCCTCCAGTATCAATACTGTCAATAATCCGTGTACTCTGCTTCTTCCTTAGTGTATAAGCCAACCATCTGCCCGGTTTGTTAGCGTTGCAAAATGTGTTATGTTTCGCAAATTGTAAATTTGTTGCTGTTTGTTCCGCCATAAACATTTGAAATTGATCTTTCAGAAGTTTTATAGCTCCTCGTATTCTTTCATCTATTGGATTTTTTATAAGTAACTGTTCTTTATTCTTTATTTCTGCTTCCATTTCAGATCTTTTCTTCTGGCTATTCAATTTGTGTTTAGAGTTCATATGGATGAGTACCCCTCTCATATATGCTTTACTCACATCCCACACAATTTCAATAGGGGTACCCTTATTCAAATTCATTTCAAAAAATTCTTTCATCTGCTTTTTGAGTTCTATTATACTTTTTTCATATCTAAACAGATTTTCATTTAATCTCCATGATCTTCTCTCACTCTTTCCCATCTCAATTTCTATCCATACCGGGCTATGGTCAGTTAAAGTCCTTGGAAAAATCTTTGTTCTTTTTGTTTTTACAAGTAAATCGGTTGATAATAAAATAAAATCAATCCTAGAGAAAGACCTATGTCTATCTGAAAAGAAAGTAAAGTCCAATTCTTTTGGATTATGTATTCTCCAAATATCTTTTAATTCCATATCTTCTTTCATATCAAAAAAAGTCTGTGGTAGTTTAATCCTTGACTTGGCCAAACTCTTTTTATCTATTTTAAATCAATTACTCCATTCCAATCTCCCATGATTAAAATAGATCTATAGTCCCATTGAAATATTTTAGAATGCAAAGTTTTGTAGAAATTATCCTGTTGTTGATTAGGAGCATAAATTCCAATCACTAGAGTTGGGTCACTTGGTGTGTGCAGTTCAATTGCTATAAACCTACCACCTTCATCTGCTTCTATAATTTTAGCTGACAGTCTTTTCTTTATATAAATAACCACACCATTCTTTTTTTCCAGACTTGAGGCTATAAAATGTATTCCTAATCTTGAATTTATCAGATATTTTTGATCTTGTGTTCTAACATGAGTTTCTTGTAAACAAATAATATCATTGTTGAATTGTCTCAGGTATGTAAATAATTTCTTCCTTTTCTGTGGTGAATTTAATCCATTCACATTCCAAGATAAAAACTTAATCATCATGTATACTTTTTTGAAGCGACGAGCACAGTTGCCGAAGATTTTCCGAGTCAGTAGTCTTCAGCTTTGCTCTCCCCATGGCTTCACATTCTAGTAGATTGCTCTTGGCTCCTTCCTTATATTGTTGTGGCTTGGGCCTTTCCTGTTGTTGTTTTTCTTTAAGTTGCTTAGAAATTGCTCGAGTTACACGCTGATCTTTAGCTTCAGCCATCCGGGCTAGGTCCAAAGCCACATCTCTTGTAGTCTTAGGTGGGTCAGTCACAATTTTCGAAGGAAGGTCCAGCAGGGGGCTCCTCCAGAAAACTTCCTGTAGCTCCCTGCATTTCCATTACCTCTGGTTCCATCTGCTTAAACTGCTCTTCCATCTCTTTCTGGAGTTGCTTCTCCTTGTCACTCTCCTTTATCTCCAACACAGTAGATGTACGTGGGGATGGTGAACTCCCTTTGAAAACATTAGAGTAAAATTCTTCCGCCTTCTCAACAGTGTTTAATCGATATCTTTCTCCATTATACCTCAAGATTATACCAGTTGGAGCATCCCACCGAAATAGAATTTGTTGTTTTTTTAATTCATTCACCAGAAATCCAAAATCCTTTCTATCTTTCAACATCTTAGGTGGTAGTTCTTTATAAACTCCGATCCCCTTTCCCTCCACTTGGACAGTAGAGAGAAAAGACTTTTGCAAGATATCATTTCTCATTCTTCTATCTGTAAAATATATTACCACATCTCTAGGCAATTGTCTTTGTCTGGCCACCCACGAATTCACTCTGTAAATTTTATCAATTTTGCAAAAAATCTCTTCAGGGCTAATCTTTAACAGCAAAGCAAGAGCATCAGAACAAATCTGTCTCAAATCTTGTCTATCGTTCTCTTTTATGCCTCTCAGCCTTATGGCAAATTCCATGGACCTGAACTGCATCATTGTAATTTCATTTTCAAATCTCTGCATTTTATTATCAGCATCAAAGATTTTATAATCAGTCTCCTTCATTTTGACATCCATTTCTAATTTAAATTCTTCCACCTTAGCATCCGTTTTAATAATTGCTTCTGATAATCCAGTCACCACAGTCATTAATTTTTGGGTCACCTTATCATACTTTTCTTGCACCACCTCTTTAATTTCTTTAATCTCCTGCTTAATTTCCTGTTGTGACTCTTTGAATTTCTCATCCAAAACCTGAGTAAGGAAATCCTTTAAGCTTTCAAGGTCAATCTCTTTTTTCTGGCTCTGCTGGCTGGGAGGCTGCTGTTCAGGTTTACGTGTGGGGGATTCCCCCCCCTGCCGCCTTCCCTTCCTGTTTGGTCTGCTTAGAAGCCATCCTGCCACGTAAGCTGGCTTTTCCAAAAAAAGAAATCCTTTCCTCCACCACAAAGTCCTCTAAAAAATTCCCCCAGGTTTAATCAAAATAAGGGTGAAATTGAAGCAAAATCAGGCTTATTTTAAAAAGGGTTTTCTTTTTTTTCCTCCACTTATTACAGACAGTGCAACTTTGTAACTAGTTGAAATCCACTCTCGCTTTCAGCTCGTTAACGCTGAAGCCAGGCGCCATTTTCAAGAGACTTTCACTCATCGCTCTTCCGTTTTAGAATAAATCACAGGGATAGTAATACTTGCAGTTTTTGAGGTTCAAGTTGTTGTTCCAGCCTGGTAATTTGAATTGCTTTGTTTTCAGTAAAAAAAGGGTTGCTCCTGGCGCCTTGTTCTGCGCAAGGCAGACTCGTCCCACGCTGTCCGGAGTCTCGGCGAGCTGAAAGGGAGCCGCGCCTGTTTCCTCCCCAGAAGCAAACGATAGCTATCTGGGGGCTCACAGGGGCTCAACCTGCTTCTCGCCCACTCTCTTCCACTAATCCTGCAGGATTCTGGAACTTCTGAGCCGCTTCTCTTGATCGAAGCGGCTCTAACAGGCAGCGGGGCTGGCGGTCCAAAAACGGGACCGTCTTTCGGCGTCAGGAAGCAAACCGGAAGTCCTTGGTTCATCATTTTGTGTAATCATTTTGTGCAAGCATTTTTTCCTAATTTTTTAGTCTATACTTTTCATTAATAAGCACATTTTTCTTATTTTGAAAATCAAAGATGTGCATTACAAAAGTTGAAGACATAACTGCATTTCAGCTCGTGCATTAATTCAAAAGGCATGAAATTAATCTGTTAGCATTAACACTCAAATCAGCAGATTACTCTTCATTCCTAAATCCACCCCGTGTGCATTTTAAATTGCTGTTGTATAAACCTTTCAATTTCTACCATCTCTTGTTTCAGCAAACCATATATATTCAGATAGCCCAGTTTCTATTTGACTAGGATATTATTTGCCTTTTAAAATCCCTTAGGATGCTATGATAACAAGGCCCTTTTTGAGATTTTTCTTCTTTTTGCTAACCTTGTCAATGTGACAGTGAGAACCCTCATACTTCTCAATGTCAGTCTGCCTTTTTAGTGACAATTAAAGAACTTCAGCTGAAGTGATTTCAGGCAGACTAGTTTGTGGCATGCCAAAAAGCATGATTGGAACATTGTACTCTTACTTTACCTGGACAGAAAAAGCTCTCCATTGTATAGGGGAGAGATTCCTTTTCACAGTTTTTCTCTCTGTTTCAGAACTGAAGCCTACAGATAGTTTGCTGCACTGAGGGCAGGACTGGGTAAGTCATATGGTTAGTATCTATAATAATATAGTCTTTTGGCTATCTTTTCTTACCAAACAAAGCTTACCAATTATCTTCAGCTTTTTTGAATGGGGTTTTCTTCCACTCCCCTCCAATGTAATTTAAAAGGGCACCATAAACAAGAATTACACATCTACGTATATTAATTAGCTGTGCTGCTTCTTTTCACTTTTTTCTCACTGTTCATTTATTTAAATTTGGTGTGGTTAGAAAAGGAAGTGGAATTTAGAGAATGAACAGAATACTTAAACAAGCGATATCAGATTCCCCCTCCTGCTTTACATTCCTCAGTTGCACACAAGAAGATCTATAAAACCACAAAATGAAGGAGAGGCCACAAAGAAGTATAGAACAGAGTAAAGGATATGTGTGTTTGCACATTGGCTTAGTTAAATGATGAAATGTGCTATCAAGGGCTTTAATAATACCTTGCCATTTTAGAAGTTATGAGAGGCTGGCAAGATCATGGAGAATAAGGTTATGGACTCTAGCCTGCAACTGAATATTGGTTAAGACTAGATAGACCTTGAGTTTGGCACAGTTTCTTATATACCTTGTTAATTAATAGGCTATTAGATGTAAAAAATATGCTTGCATGACTTGATAATAGGATTTTGAGTATGATCTCACTCATGTTTTATTAAGTATAATATTAGAAATATATTGGATTTCATGAATGCAGCATTAGACTGTAGGAATCAAGATTCACAGACCAGATGCTGTTTGCTTCTGTTTTTTCACCCTTTAAGGATCATCAGTAGAAGCTCTATAAGGGTATCAGAATTTACCTTCTATAACCTAGATAATAAAAGGAAACATTAAAATGCAGCACTATAGGAGACAGTTGTGATTCCCAAGAGAAAATTTAAATTAAGGCACTGCTCCCTGCACAACGTAGGTGGAAATAAGCAAGCAACAGAATATATTTAGCCGTATTTGTTTTAGAAAAGCAGACCACACACAAGAATTCCCAATTGGCTGTTCATGAGGAAGGCTGAAAAGCAAAGCAAAACAAAATGGAAAAGGAATATACACAATAAATTTTACTTTGTGAAAAATAAGAAAGTGCATCTAAACATGAAAGAGGATTGATATTTGTCAAGCAACTGTGAGGAACAATTGTCTTTCAGTGTTTGCTAGGGGAATAAGCAATGAAGGGGGAAAAAGTGTTTTTCTTTACCACATTTATTTTCAAGGGATCATAAGAAAAGGAGAAGTACCAGGTGACTGGATTTAATTTGAACTTCAAAAAGATGGGAAAAAATGATTTCAACAATTACATCTCTAGCAGTCTGAATTCTGTTCTTTGTAAAATAATGGGCAAGGCACGAAGGGAATTGTCAGCAGGGAATAAGTTTGTAATATGTGATACCAGGTTTTATATAGTTGGATTCTAAAGAGATCTGGATCTTTTCTCAAGGCTGGCTGATGAAGCCCAAATATCACCACAAACTGTGCTTTTGTGATGTTGGATAGCTACAACCCTACATCTTTATTGGAGCTTTCAGTAGACTAGATACTCTGGACTGAGAAATTAAACATTGTTTTTGAATCGTCAACATACTTTTCTCTTTTTTAGAGACTCTTCCTGTTAGGCTCTCTAAGGTTTTAAGGAAGAGAATTCTGAGGTCACCAAAAATAGGACTACTCTCGAAGCTGATGAGACCATTATTCCATCATACATTTATCCTGAGGATTTCTCTGGAGTGAAAACATGCTTACCTGTTTAAGGAGTCCTTGTGTCCATAGGATAAATATGCCAAACTTGCTTTTAAATCTAAATCTGAAAAGAGTCGGGATTGATCTCTAAACATTAAGTGAGGGGTAGGCAACTGTGGCCCTTTTACAACCTGTTGATTTCAACTCCCAGAATTCCTGAGACAGCCAAGCTGGCTCAGGAATTCTGGAACTTGAAGTCCACAGGTTGTAAAAGGCCACAGTTGCCCACCCTTGCATTAAGTCGCTAAGGGTCAATCTATATAAGGAATGTTTTCCCCTCATATATATATCCCCTTAATCCTTTGGTTTGCCAAAATTCTTATACAGCTGGATATGGTGGGTGTACTCCAGGTCCCTTCTCTTAAATGTCATCTGGTAGGACCATGGAAACGTGCCTTTTCTGTAGCTCCTATGACTAATGGGTCGTAGCCTCTTAGATTAGAAAAGACACAAAAACTTGACTCTTCTCCCAAGTATTGAGCTAGGATGGGGGTGAACTCACCAAATGTGGAGATGACTGGATTTGATGTCATCATGATGGAAAGTACAGTATTTTGCTTGTAAGGTGTAAAATTATTGGTTTTTTTTTTTTAGTAGTTATTGGTTGTTTTTGTGAGTTGGCTAGGATTATTGTGTATGAGATGGTAGCCATGTAAATTCATGAATGAATGAACGAATGAATGAATGATTTTATTACAGCCTTTTCCAACTTGGGAATTGTGTCCAATATACTTGGTACATTAGGAAGATTACTTTATCATTTTTTGTGAATTAAAACAATAAGTGAACATATGAAAAATATTATGAACTGAGGACAAATATACTTGTTTGTAATCAGTGATTTCTTTTTTTTTAAATGTTGGAGCTATTGAAACCCCATTCCAATTGATCAGTGAATTTATCTTTTAACAGTTTAATCCAATCCATAGTTATAAACATGACATAAAGATGATGCATTTGCTTAGCCCCACTTCAGGTGTACCATATGCCAGCCTAGTCAAATTAAATAAAACAATGTTATAATTATCAGAAAGAGAACTTGTTTTTAATCATAGGGTAGGCTTTGTCTCAGAGATATTTCTGTCATTTCAGGACAACAGCATTAGAAATAATCAATTTCACTCAACGGTAACATCAAAAATAAACTGTAGTTTCTATGGGGAAGTTACATTTTCTCATATTCTTATTTATGCTCGTATTTATTTCAAGCAGGACAAGGAAGCTGTGGTCTTGTGTGTTTGCATTCTATGGATAGTTAATGGGAATAGATGATAAGCATTGTAAGCCAAAATCATTAGGCCACATCTTGAGGTTTCCAGTCACTAACAGAAGGGATAATATTGAACCTGAGGTTCAGTAGTTTCTCATGGACACAATTTTCCAATCACAAGAAAAGAAATTGGAAACTGCATATCAGGAATACGAATTATTGTTCCTATCAAGTAGAAGATTCTAATTCTAGAAGGCTCTGTTCTATTGCAATAAAAAGAAAAAATTCTTTTTCAATTTACATCTGTTTTAAAAGACATAACATTCTCTCTTTATGGTAATCAATCACTGTTTCCATGTAGGGATTAATTTCCTGCTTACCTCCCCCCCCCCCGCAAACATAGCAAAGTGAGGTTGTAAAAAGTACTACTCTACAATGCAATCTATAGAATAGAAATATAAAGAATATTAATCCCACAATTTTGTGAAGCCACAGTAGAGCAGCTTTTCTTAGTCAAAGGCCATGTAGGTTGGGAATTCAGGGACTTCCAACACATGTTAAGGCCACCAGGTTGTAGACTATTGTTCTGAAAAGAAGCTGGCATTGTTGGTGACAGAAAGAGTATGTGATTAAGTGATTCCACTTAAGTAAGTGAGTAAGTGATTCCAAAAGTGGAATAGAAATTCACAAAGTGTTCCCTAAAGGTATTGGTAAACGCAAATGTGCATAGTCCTGTTCGTTCTTTGAAAGCAAAGACAAAGAATTTATGAAAATAAAAAGGCAGGCTATTATAAAGCACCGAATGTATCATTGATTCTGAAGCTGAAAAATCCTCAGTATAATTTTTAAAAATGTATAGAGTAAGGAGCAACTAATTTAAAAATAATTCAAAACACATGTATATGTGTGTGATAAATAACTGGGTTGTGTGAAATATGGAAAATATGTGCAATTGTAAGGAAATAACACTCATAACTCATGAGATTAAAAAAAGCCAAAACAATATCATAGAGCCAGAAAAAAAACCCTTACAAAGGGGAATAAAGAAATGGTACCAGTTATAGTTAAATAAGATGTAATATTTATTTTATATGAATAAAAATATTGTTTAAAAGATAGGTAATCAGTGCAGTATCCGTACTAAGGCAACATTCATGAGAATCAAGTGAAGTGGGTCAGAGAAGTGCTGCCTTTGTAAAGAAGAGTCAGAATTACTTCTCTCTAGCAGAAGGAGATAAGCTATAAACACTTCTACCACCTCTCAAACAGCCATTCCTTCTTTTCTATTTTGCCGCATGGTAATTTAATCATCCTTCAAAATAGTTCTCCACTTTTTTATTCTCATGCTTGTCTCAAATAACTCAGCCATTATCTCTCAAACAGTAACATTCAAATGTAGGTATATTTACTTGTTTAGCATCCTTGAAAATGAGGGGAGATATGTGGTGGTACCCCATCCATAAGAATAAACAGTATTTGTTAAATCTCTCCTCTGCTTTCCCAAGATCTAATTCTTGTTCTGGATAGAGTTGGTTTCTTATCACCTATTAATTTTTGTTGCTGTTTGTACCATATTGGTTTGTTATTGTTTACATGTTGATTATATGCCATCCAGAGTCACAATTGTTTGAGCTGGGCAGTCATGTATATGTCTTAAATGCAGAAATAAACCAATGAACAAAACATTTAGTTACACATATCCTTACCAAGTTCATTCTGTCAAAGGCAGAGGAGATCATTACATTATCAATAATTTTACATGATAAGCACTCTTATAGGTTGTGTATATCGCAGTTGCCAGTGGCCATGCCTGTCTTAGGTTTGGATACTAGCCAACTTTCCTACATTTCGTATCTATAAAAGCCTGAGGTATTTTGGCAGAATTAAACCTTTTTATGTCACAGATGTATCATAAATTGGAGACTTAGTTGTCATAATTGAAGGTTTCAACTCTGGAGAGATTCAAGCCAACCTAGGAACAGAATTAATTATTGCCTGAGGAAAGAATCACCTGCCATATCAAGATCAAGATTCTTAGGAAAGGCACATTCTAGAGCCTTATCAGCTTTCTGTAGATTGTTATTGCATTCCAAATTCCAATCTTGTTAATGTGTTTTACTTTGCTCTGATTTGAATATTCTGCTTGAGGGCTTTTACATATTTATCTTTTGTAAATTTCCTACTTTGTGGAATTTACATGCCTCTTGCATTCTTCTGTTCAGAATAAAATACCCCTGTTTCCCAATTAATCACCTACAAAACCATGTTTACATCATGTAGAAAGCCTCTCTAGCTGATATTTTGGAAGATGCTACAGTGAAAATGAAAATTCTCTTAGAAAGAAGATATACTGTACCACAGCTGATGAACTTAAATCAAAATTTTTACTAAAACGAATAAAAAATACCGGCTGATATGTATCATTTAACCTCTTAAGAAGTAATTCTTGACCACTTGAAGAATTTTACTAACAATGAAGTAAAAACATCTTATATTTGTCACCTGGCTAGAGAAACTGTGCCAATTACAAAACAAAATCAAGGCAGGGCTATTTTAATTCCTCATTCTCAGGATTTTCTTCTTTCCCCAACAGTTTGCTCATTTCTTCTCCATTTCCAAGCCAGGTCTACAAATTGTGAAAGAGTTCTTTAAAACATGCATTGATAATTCTCTCTTTTATTATCAAACAATAACAAGTTACCAGTAATGGTCTAGAGTTGAGGGTTCTCCAACCTTGGCAACTTTAAGACTTGTGGACTTCAACTCCCAGAATTCCTCAGCCAGCAAAGCTAAGGTTGGAGACCCTGCTTTAGACCATAGAGGTGGGAAGAAGAAATGAGAATCCTCTTCCTTTTCTCCTATTTCCAATCCATATCACCATTAATATCACGTACGTACAGTAAGGAGGAATCCTGAGCTTTGTAGGTTCTGATATAGGTAGCCCATTGGTTCTTTAGATATAACAGCTTTCTGGAATGGGCATCTAAAATGTCATTTTGAAGCTCTTGGGAGGCTGACAAGGAGAAAAAAAGATTCCTGGTGTTTTATTACTTCAGGTGAATTGAGTACATAATAATATGCTTCTGAATTAAATGGCTCTGTGGATAACTTCAGAATATTACAACAGATCAGTAAATTCATATTTAACAGTTTCCCTGAGAAATCATTTTTAGAATCCTTTGCTAAAAGAGAAGTTAGAGGAAAACATAGTGCCTATTTTCTAAAATGAACTTTCATCTGGGAAAATATTGTATGTTATGATTGCTATTAAAATAAATTTGTTTGAACTTTATCAGTGTTCATGCTCAAACATTATTAAAAGTAATGGATTTAAAAGTATTAAAAACATTGTAACATAAAATATATTTTGCATGCTCAGGTAAAATAGGTGTCATTCTTACTAATTTTTTGATGCTAACTCAGGAAAATAGAAACTTAAGTTCTCATCCACCGAAAAGAATTTTATGAGAAATTAAGCTTCTTAGCAAAACAGAATGAATTTCACCCAAAACTTTTAAATAAAAACACCTCCTCTCTCAATATGTGAGTATTAAAAAGAGGAGAAGGGCAGACTTAATTTTAGGGAAATGTACAGGAGGAAATACCATAAGATCTTACAGCTACATTTTGAACACTCTTTCTGACATTCATCTTGAATTAGTTAGGAGCTGTCAGCAGTTTCATCTGAAAGCTGTATTTTTAAAAATTCAATTTCTTTCAAAAGGATTTTTCAGAAAAAGGAAATACTTTGTGTTATTTTATACTGGTCTACGAACATAATAAAGATTTGAGTTGGTTTATTTGAACATAGATATAGTTCCTTCTTTCAGACACACTTCTGAAGGCATAATATTATATATTATTAAAGATTGGAATCTGTTGAATATATCAGAGTGAATTAAATGTTTATTTAAGATAAGCATATTCAGTATTTATATTTTGCAAGCCTGAGTGACTCTTTAATTGAGGAGAGACAAATGAAAGAGACCTTAGTGCCAGAATAGCTGCCTGGGCAACTTCCTGGAACCTACATTCCTTAACCTGCTCAGTAAACATGGAATGTTCAATTTTCCACAATTTTCCACAAAGACATTAGAGCAGGGCTGGGCAACTATAGCCCCTTTATGATCTGTGGACTTCAATTCCCAGAATTCCTGAGCCTGAAGTCCACAAGTTGTAAAGGGGCCATAGTTGCCCAGCTCTGGTTTAGAGGTTGAAATCTTCTGTGTGCACCTCAAAGAGTGAAAATCTGATCTGAGTAATAATTAGTGAAACTATTTTATAACAATAACAAAGAGGACATTTATTTACAATATATTCATTATTGTGATGGCAAAATCTAGTACCCGATTAACTACTACTCACCAGGATGCATGTCTAAGAACAAGGGTTCTTTGAGTATGCCTCAGAAGAAAGGCAGAAGGAAATGACCTCAGATTAGTAATCATGACAGAGTAATAGATAAGGAGATACTGAGTAAATCCTTAATAGCTATCTAACCTCTTGTATTCAACAGTATGTTAGCACATTTGCATTTCCCATTAAAGGAACATGCTAGATCTGATGAACAATGCCGACCAGAACCCATAAGGACATGAGCCATGCTCTGCTAGTCCATCTAGTCTAGCAGTCTATTGTTATAGTGGCCAACCAATTGCAAAAGTAAACCTACTAGTTTCCCAGCAGATGGCCTTTAAAGGCAATCACACTTCCACCATTGTAATAATCACTAATCCCCATGACTTCTAAGAATTAGTCTAATTCTTAGTCTAATAATGAGATAGAAGCTCTTGTTACATAAACCTTGATCATATTATTATGGTGTCCATCTTGGCTTTTTTGATCACACTGGGCAGACACCTTGAACGACCTAATCAGCCACTTTCTCCAAACATATTATGTGCCTCCTCTTTCCACATACCATTTCTTTATGTTAGAGAAATTTCTAAAAAAAACCAGATGTGCCTTTTAAAGGCCTTTATGAAAATCTGTTTCAGCGAATGATGTAGAGTAACCTTTACGATGATTTTAGTTGTGTTTTATTAGATTTATATGCCACCTTTCTTTTTGGAAACACTCTTTAGTATGTTCCAGATCTGGTTTGTAAAAATCCAGGATTTCCTAGAGATAATAATAAAGAAAACTATGCTGTCATCTGCTGGTTGTCCAGTTTGAAGCTAGTTGAATAGCCTTACATTGTAATACTGTTCCAATAAGAGGAAAAACAAAATACGAATGGCTGTGCAATGAAGTTCTCCTTCATGTCTGCTCACCAAAGGAGGTAATGTGTAATTCTATAGGGAACAGAACTTTCTTTGTGATGGATCTCATTTATGGAATTCCTTCCCCAGAGAGCCTCAACTGGCATCTATTTTGGTACCTGTTGAAGATCTTTTCATTTTTGTAGGATTTTTAATTGGCTTTGGATTTTAATCCATATTGTTTTACATTTTGAATAACCACCTTAATGCTGTATGGCTGCTTTCATTTTGCATTTTATATGAATTTTATTGTATAGGTTTTTATTTGAATTATACTGCTTTAGTATATTTTATTGTAAACCTCCCAGAAAACTTTGGCTATTGGTGGTTTAAAAATTAAAACAAGTAAGCAAATAAATAAATAAATAAATAAATATAATTTGTATCTATTTATTCCATTGAAATTTATCATCTCTCATTAAAACATGAAGAAACTGTCATCATAGTACTAATAGTTTTATATAGATTATAAGGGAGTTATAATAAGGTTAGTCAAAAGTAGGATTCAAAATAAGGTTTCCTTTCGGTGAAGCTTGATTTGTGATGACTTCATAGATATATTTCTCACTTACAGAGAACTGTAAGAAAGTGTAAGAAATTATCTTTTATATTATATTTGGCTTTCCATCCAGCTTGCAACTATATAATTGGTGATGTCTCAGCTATTTATTTATTGGTCTAACCTTAGTTTTGTTAGAACAGTTAGTACTGCTATTTATCTGGGCTTTATATATTTATGTCACAATTATTTTGAGCCAAAACCTGCTTTGCAATATTTGGAGAAACACGATTTTTGTTGAATTGTTGTGCCTATACAGTGGTACTTGGTACTCAGCGTTAGTTGGTTCCGGAAGGCACAATGAGTATCAAAAAACAAAATTTTCCCCAAAGGAATAATCTACTGAGTCATAAGACAACTGACATCGACAAGTACTAGCTTGTGCATTGAGTACCAAACAAATGATGAGCACCGGGATACAATTTTTGCATCGAAATGTGTTGAGTATCAAATTCAATGATTTTCAAAGCAGTTGAGTACCAAGATACACCTCTATTATATTAGGAATGCATGGAGATATTTTACAGCTTTTCCTATCTTATAAAATGAACCTTCCACAGGTTACAGTTTATATGAAGATACAAAATCAAACAGAATTACAGTGAAAAAAGTTGCATACATGGCAGTGATTAAGCATATGTTTACACATTGCCTTTGCTAGAGCTCCACAGAGAGATTTTATGAGAAACAGCCGATTAAGTGCTAAGTGTAATTAATCAACCAGAATGGCGAAGCATAGAAGATGACAGTTAGAGTGAAGCAACCAAATCAGCCATGAGATGATGTTATAAATTAGCATTCGCAGTAATCTTTCATTTATCTTTGGTATTATTAGTCCACCTCACAGAGAGAATTAAAAAGTCAAACATACCAAGATTTTCCAGTATTAAATTAAGAAATAATAGACAAGCTGTCTCTTATTTAAGAATTCTTAAACATTTTAAAAAGAACCCAAGTGTTTTTGTGAAAATCTCTAATCCACAAAAGTGTTATATATGACAATATTTCTACTCTATGTATGCACTATTACTTAATGGTAAATACCATAGTTTATATGTATTTGAACTCAACAGCATTTTCTGGTCTTTATCAAAATGAGCACAAACATGCTCCAACATTTAAACCCTTCCAATAAACCCAATAGAGTCTTATTTTTGCCAATACATCTGTGCTTTTATTCAACTATTGGATTGTGAAAATGGAAATTATGTTGGGTTTTGATTGCTTATGAAGTAAAAAGCAGTAATAGCTATGTTCTCCAAAGGGAAAAATAAAAATCTAGAGAAAGGGTGATTTTGATACTTTGATGAAAGTTTTATAATAGTTGTATTTTTGAGGATTTAGAAAACCTATTAATAGAAAATTTAACAATTTTGCCTGATGAAGAGTGTAAGAAAACAGGTCTAAGCTATATGCATTAAATTTACGACCTATTTGTAATTCTTTTTAAATAAATCTAAGCAAGTTATCATGAATTAAGTTTTAAAAATTTGCAAATGGTACCATGTTAGTGATCACCTTTAAAGCGCTCCATGGCTTAGGGCCAGGGCGGTCGCCTTCTGCCACCAATAGCCTCCCACCGGCCAGTTTGCTCCCACAGAGAGGGCCTCCTAGGGTGCTGTCGGCCAGACAATGTCGGCTGGCGACCCCCAGGAGGAGAACCTTCTCTGTGGTAGCACCTACCCTTTGGAACAATCTACCCCCAGAGATACGAGTGATCTCCGACCTCCGGACTTTTCGTCGGGCCCTAAAAACTTATTTTTTTCAGTTAGCCGGTCTGTCTTGATTTTATGGTTGGTTTTAAAATTTGATACGGATTTTATATTGATAAGTTTTAAATTACGGGCCAAATCTATTTAATTATTTTAAATCTATTTTTAACTGTAACTTTATGTACCGTATTTTCCGGCGTATAAGACGACTGGGCGTATAAGACGACCCCCAACTTTTCCTGTTAAAATATAGGGTTTGGGCTATACTCGCCATATAAGACTACCCCTCTTCCAACACACACCAAATAAAAATTAAAAAACATCAACTGCCTCAACACAATGTAAAAGCAGCTGTGCTAGACCCAAAATGGCCCCTGCAACTAGCAGGAACCTCACACAGCCACAAAAAGCGCAAAAAACAACTTTCACACTTTACACACACACAACACAACACAACACAACTGGCTCATCCACAATGTAAAAGCAGCTGTGCTAGACCCAAAATGGCCCCTGCAACAAGCAGGAACCTCACACAGCCACAAAAAGCCCCAAAAAATCAACCTTCACACTTTACACACACAAAATTCCACATACAGCTTTGTGAGATTTTGTGTGTTTGTGTAGTTAGAATGAAACACTACAGAAACACACCACATCTCAGAAAGCTGCACAAATATTATTTTATTTTTATTTTTATATGAAAACTAAATTTAAAACTCCCTAAACTTTAAATGGCTAGGTCTAAAAAAGAACAACTAAAAAAACCCCAATTAACTATTTTTTTAAAGCTCCCAAAGGGGAAAAAAACTTACCCAATAGAACAGGGGTCTCCAACCTTGGCAACTTTAAGACTTGTAGACTTCAACTCCCAGAATTCCTCAGCCAGCTTTGTTTTTACTGGCTGAGGAATTCTGGGAGTTGAAGTCCACAACTCCTGCCTGCATGATTGCAGGCAGAAAGTGGCTTGCTGATGGAATGGATTCAGGCAAGCGAAGCAAGGCAAGCGTGGCGATTACCAGCTAAGGTAAGCAAGCTGGAGGGGGAAAACTTTTTTCTTTTTACAGGGCTCTGGGCTCTGGCGATCCCAGCTGAGTTGCCTGATTAGCAGGCAACGCAGCTGGGATCGTCAGAGCTTGGATCGATGGCTCTGGCGATCCCAGCTGTGATGCCCGATTGGCAGGCAACTCAGCTGGGATCATCAGAGCTTGCAGAGTCACGTAAAAGGAAAAAAGTTTTTTCCTTTAACATGGCTCTGGCATCCCAGCTGAGTTGTCTGATTAGCAGGCAAAGCTGGGATCGTCAGAGCTTCGATCGCCAGAGCCATTTAAGGCTCGTTAGAGTCTTTTGGGCTGGTCTGCCTGGTTACAGGAGAACGACACCCGGCGTATAAGACGACCCCCGACTTTTGAGATGATTTTCATGTGTTAAAAAGTCGTCTTATACGCCGGAAAATACGGTATATGTTTTTATTTTGGCTGTTCACCGCCCTGAGTCCAAAAGGAGAAGGGCGGTATAGAAGTTTGAATAATAAATAAATAAATAAATACCATATTTATGTACTTATTTCACTGATTCTCACCCTTTTCTTCACTACAGATCCCCTTTAAAATACCTTTTGTAGCCACAGTCCATGGCCACACCCTCCCAAGATTTAAATTATAACCTGTCTTCAAGCCTTCACAGACTCCCTGTGATAACATTGACATCCCCCAAAGGTCCATGGACCACAGGTGGAGAACCATTGACTGATTTATTTATAGCCATCTTTCTTTCAAAAATTCAAGGTAAATCCCACAGATTTTTTCATCATTTTATGTGAGAAAGATTGAGCTAAAAATCCAAAATCTCTCAGTGAATTATCTTTAAAAATATTTTTAGTAAATGTTATACCACACAGATAAAATTAATGCAATCTACATAGCAGGGATGGGTTCTAATTTTTTTTACTACCGGTTATGTGGGTGTGGCTTATTTTGTGGGCGTGGCTTGATGGTCATGTCACAATTCTTTAGGACTTAGCAGAGGTACTGGTCTACCAGGCTTTTAACTGCTTGCAGAGCTGTACCGATCTACCCATTTATTTTTGCAGGCATGATCTACTCATGTATTTTTGCAGGCACCAGTCTACTCATTTGTTTTCTTTTAACACTGATCAGCTGTAGGGTGGTCCTTTGAAGCCCGGCGGCAAGAGTTTAAACAGTTTTTTTCCCTCTAGCCATCAGCTGAGACTCAGGAGGCAGCAATAGATTGGGGGTGGGGCCAAATAAAAGATAAGAATAACATGGGGGGGCGCAGGGGGTGGGGGGGCAGAACTGGTTTGGTGACATCATATCGTTACCACTACCGGCTCGGGAGAACCGGGAGGAACCCACCACTGCTACATAGTATAAAAATATATTCTTCTGTTGTGTGTCTTTTTGTGATTCATTTTCATCAAATATTATATACAAAAATTGCTTAACAATCATATGGTTTATCAGTCTTACATTCCAGGACTTACAATTTTATTTTATTTTTTTTAATTTGATTTATATGCCGCCCTTCTCCGGAGACTCAGGGCGGCTTACAATGCGTTAAGCAATAAATTGGGTGCATCACAAGAAATTAATTTTTTCTTACTAGCTGACAAATCCTGAGTATTCATCTATCTGTGATTCATATTATTTATATTTCATTGGACTAGATCCACATTAAGTCATGCTTTGAGTAGACTCAGCAAAATCAGTGGAGACTTAAATTAATAATATCCCCTTTCTCCCTCTCTCTGTGGACTCATTCCTCCTTATTTCTCTGAGAGATTAATTGTTTATAAGGCGCTTCCTGGTTTTTATAACAATCCTTTCCATATTTCTTTCCCAAAGAAAAAAAATGTCACTTATGCCAACCAAAGGAGAATATCAGGAATTAAATCATGTAAAAACCAGTGCTTTTTTCCCTTAGTTTATTTTAGCTGTGCTTTTAAAACAAAAAAAAAATGTATAATATTCAATCTTTTTATTTACAATAGAGGCATTACCCACATTTTTCATGGACATAGCTCTAAGCCTTCATCAAATGAAATTTAGGAAGAGAATGCTAAAACATACTGACTTTCAGTCAAAAAAGCAATTATGTCGTTCCTTAAGAAGCATGTGTTAATAAATTGCACAGTATGGCATATAAGAACACAAATAGTTAAAAGAAAACCCATAACATGGAACTCCTAACTATATTAGGAACATAGAACTATTCCTCATTTTAATTTTTGGTTGGTTTTGATAAGATCCGTAGTCTGACATCCATCTTAGAAAACCACACTCAAAAGCACAGAGACAAAGTGAATTCAATTCCCATTTTATTTTATAAAAGTTTTAAACTAGTACTTGGAGAGAACATAATATATTGACAAAATTCAGTTTCCTTTTCTTTTTTTTAGGACTATGCAGATACACCCCTTTTCTTTTACTGCAGCTTTTGAAACAGTGGCAGATAGTCTGTAGCATCTCTAAAGTTGCCTCTGGCTGTACTTTACTCAAATAAAAGTATCTGTTATAGAAGTTACCTGTTCTGAAGTCTGTCAGTTGAAGAGTAGAGTTTAGGATGTTTGCACAAACAGCAGATAAGCTCACTCTTATATTTACTGTCCCTAAGATTTCCTTTATTCTCTTCCAGTCTCCACCTGGGACACTGAAGAGTTGACTGAATAATACAAATTCAAGAGAATAGAGGATTTCTGTATCAGCATAGCATTTAGATAGTTGGGGCAGAGACAGGAGAAAACCTTTTCTTACTTTAGTGAAATCAGATTATCTGAAGTCTGAATTACAGAGGTTACAAAAAAGAGAGAAAGAGAGAGAGTCATGTTCATTTGAGTTCTGAATGCACCCATTTCAGAATGATGGGTAACAAGGCACAGGCCTAGAGATGCTTATCTTCCACTTTCTTATTTTTTTCAATTCACAAATCCTGGAAAACAGTCTTTGACATCCTGGTATTGGACCAATTCTGTTAATCTTGGTCTACTGAGACCAAGGTCCATGTTTGTAACAATACTAATGTAGGGATTGCAGGTTATGAAGATGGGATAGCTACTAGAAAATGATCCTGCAGGGACGTCTGGTGAAGTTTCATGGCAAAATAGTCATTTCGGAAGGAGCAGAGACAACATTGCGATGAGATTGGTGACCAGACAGTAACCAAGCCTCTCCAGTAAAAGGAGAGATCATGAGATCACCCACTTGCACTTTGGACAACTGATCCTTGTGAGTGAACTGCAGGAACTGAGGTGTCTGCAGTTAGCATGTGAGCAGAGCAGCTGAGAGTCAGAAGGATTCCCAGCAAGCTCACAGCCACAATGTAGACATAGGGGCATAAAGTTCTGCTTAGTCTCATCTTTTAATCACTTTTATAAATTGCTCCTTATCTGCTTTTTAACTATTAAAAGTTCAAAACAACAGCATTTTCTTTAATAAAATTATATAAAAAAGAGAAAGAAAATTACCCTACAGAACAGTACAAGTACACCAGAGGTGGGTTTCAGCAGGTTTTGATCAGTTCTGGAGAACCGGTAGCAGAAATTTTGAGTGGTTCGGAAGACCAGTAGTAAAAATTCTGACTGGCTCCACCTAATCTATTCTCTGCCTCCTGAGTCCCAGCTGATCAGGAGGAAATGGGGATTTTGCAGTAACCTTCCCCTGGAGTGGGATGGGAATGGAGATTTTACAGTATCCTTCCCCTGGAGTGGGGTGGGAATGGAGATTTTACAGTATCCTTCCCCTGCCATGCCAACCACGCCACACCGACCAAGCCACGCCACGCCACCAAACTATGCCACACTCACCAAGCCACACCCACAGAACCAGTAGTAAAAAAAATTTGAAACCCACTACTGAAGTACACTGTTGGAGTGACAAAGAAAGTGAAGATTTAGAAGCAATTTTATTTCAATAAAAAAAAACCTTTTGTTTTATAAAATGCTTACCATTAGTCATTGTAAGTTCCATTTGAATCACTGCTAGGGTGAGGCAGACTAATGTAGAGCAAGGACTGAGCAACCCACATCAATAAAGAAAGTGCCTATGCAAACACAACCACATGTAAAGTCCTACACAAGGCCTCTTTCCATATACTTAGAGCATGAGTTACCACATACTATATAAAGAAAATCTGAAAACACCCTTTTTCAGAAACACAATATGTGCCATGGTTGCTGAGAAGAAAAACATAAAGATAATATTTGATTAAATTTTGGAGGGCCGAATGAAATTGAACAGGATTTCTGAAGTCAGAGAATGGGATATCATGATTCTGCTGAATCCTTTATCCCATCTGAATGTTTTCAGTTTTTTTATTTCAATAGCCTAGCCTAAATTTAGTTTAGTCTAGTCTAGTCTAGTCTAGTCTAGTTCAGGTTATTCATATCAAAAATTGTTGCTTATTCTTGCCAAGTAATTTAAATGAATCTATTGGAGAATTTGGAAACAGTTTTAACTATTGAGTGGAAAATTAATTGCAAGTTAGAGATTAGGAGGAAACTGAACAAAGACCGCTTACAATCTTTTAACCAGGACCTTTATCCCAATTTGTTCCTTTTCTCAATTAAACAAAACCTTCACAATTATTACACATCTCTAACTTTTGTAGAAATAGTATCAATGTGCCCGTGTCTGTTTTCCCCTCATCCTTCCAGGACTAACTAACATTGCGGTAACTATCTATTTATTTCATAACATGATTGTTTTAGTGTTATTTGAAGCACTATTTTGGAGCCAGACATAATCGTATTATATAGTTCTCCACCTTATTAACTGACAGAGAAGCATTCCCATTAGACAATTGATCCTGGGTAGATGAAGCCATTAAAAACAGCACTAATTAGCTGAAGATAGGAGACAGAAATGCAGGCTGTATCCCTTCCTTTCATGCTCCGGGAAGTTCATGTTCCAGACAAATAATAATTGATATGTAGTCTTCTGTAATTGTGGATGTTAACAGCCATCAGCATAATGACAAGCTGACAATCCTCGTCTAGCCTATTGTATGTTTTGTTCTGACTTTGTGGGTAATATTTCTGGTTCAAACTTGTATTTCATAGAATTCATTGTCATATTCAGAGTTTAGCAGATTCCCTTAATTCCTGAGTTACATGCTATATTTGTCCAGGTGTCAGCTGTGTCTGGGAAAATTAGAGGCCTGTAATTATCAAGTGGATGAATTAGAATAGATGAACCAAATAGAGTTCTCTAAGCAGAAACAAAAGCTATTAGCCTTAAATTCTCACCTCAGTGTATAGGGTTAGCATATGAGACAGCTTTAAAAAAGAGTTTGAAGTAATACAATATTATTTCCATTTCCATTTCCCTGTACCTGTATCTGTCTATTCTAGAAAAATAAACTCGCTACAATAAGGAAGAAGTCTTTGTGATTGCAGAATTTTTACAAGCACAAAATTATAAAGCATTTCATTAGACACTGTCATTCTGTGAATCCTATTTAGCAACGCTGGTAGATTTTGATATGAGGAAGTTCTCTATGACAGCCCCCATAATCACATCTCTAGGGAGAATCTATACTCCATATTTAGCCATAATTACCTTCTGCTTTTCTATTGTTTGTATTCCAAAGAACACTGTAGTTAAATGCTTTATGATAAAGCATAGACATCCAAAACAAATAAATTAACATGCTTATAATTGAATGTATGGGACATGATTAACACACTATGCATTGTTACCTAAGAGTAGATTCCAACAGAATTCCATGATAACTGAATCACATCCTGATTCATGCTTTGTTTTGTTTGGGTTTATGTGATATATGAACAGAGCTATTGTGCTTTATAAATCATGTTTTAGATAAACCAAGATCTTATACTTTTTATGACTGCATAGATCAATTGAAAAATACATGGAATTTAAAGAAAAAAATATTTAAATTAGATTTCAATTAGAATTGTAAATATATACTGTGAAGAGGAAAGGAGAAGGTGCCAATGTCCCCTTTGGCAAGGTTGTTAGAAAAACTATCATAATTTTGGAGGCTACCTGGAAATGGTCTAGATTTGTAATTTGTCAGGTCAGAAGCTGGCAGGTGAGACACATGTGAATTATGTGGGGGTGGGATGAAGCATTTGGGATTGCAGTATTCTGGTCAAACTAACTAGAGGTGTTCTGCCCTAGCTCTGGATTTCTGACGATATTGACACACACAACGGTCCGTATCAAATTTATTAAGTAGCAAGAATAAACAAGATCGGCAAAGGTTGGCAACCAGCCCAGAAAACAAGATATGATAAACCAAAATACTCTGATAATAAATACGAGTTGTTTCCAGCAAGAAAGCACTAGCTGTGTGTGACTTAAATAGGCTAAGGGAGTGGCCAATTATCCTTAAGCCCTACTCTCGAGTAGACCTCCTCCTCCTGAGTAGCCACTCCTGCCTTTTGGCAGCCCTGCGTGCTCAAGCATTGAGGAGAGGCTCCTCCACTTTGCTCTCTCCACTTGAAGGAACTTCTGGAGGTTCTGAAGGCCCTGGCTGAGTCTCTGCCTCTGGCACCACATCTTCTTCAGTCTCCTCGCTGTCCGACGCGAGCGCTGGCTGTGCAGGCTGCTGGCGTGACACCACACCAGCCTCCTCTTTGTCGGGATCAGCCACAATTTGCGCAGGCCACTGCTGGGCCACAACAAGAGGAGACATTGGAAGAGCTTGTTGTCATTGCCGTTTATGTATCCATGCTAAAGGATAAATGGTAGTTTCTTGTTAACAGAGGAACAAGTAGTAGCAGGAATAGCTGTTCTTTCCCATGATAAGAGAAGAGGGATACCGTCTTGTTGCAGAGGGCCTAGTGAGACAATGGCCTTTGATCGAGTATGGTAGTAGTAGCAGGACTGAATGGACTAGGATTTGAGATTGGGGATAGGAAAAACAGGTCCAAATTAGTTTTAGTTCATTGACTTCTGTGACTTTCACAGGATTGTAAGATTCCATTGAATGGTTTGCCTTAGGCATCTTCAGGATTCAATTAGTTTCAGTTGGGGATTTTTCTAGAAATTAAAAGTTAAGAATAGAATTCTTCCAAACAACATTTGGAACATTTGTACACTGAGAGTCATCTAGATTAGAGTGATTTTGGTGGATATTTAAATTGTACCATTATAAGTACTCTGTTGTATTTATTATTATTCATTTCTTGGATGCTCTGAATAATTGCCCAGAATCTCTGAGAGCTAGGTAAATATAAAGTTAATAAATTATTTTTATTATTACAACATATATGGTAAATGGCGCAGTATCCAAATGAAATAAATAATCAATCAATCTGGCAAATGTTTCCCTATGTATCTGGTCAATCTCTAGAAAGTTTAGATGCCTAGCACACTAAATGTGATCTTGTACTTCTCCACATTGATTGCATTAATGAATGTCATCAGGTTGGACTATTGTACCCATTCCCTTGTTTGGGATGAATGGGCAGGATGATCCACTAGGCAGGCTACAGTGATATTCTTCATAAATATTTTGCTGACAAACATGCAAATATTGATTTGGGTTTGGACAGAACCCAGCATGGCACATTGTCTTGCACTGTTATCATATTAAATGTTGATGTAAATTTCAATGAAGTGAATAGGATTTTCTGCATTATGGGTTTTATGCCAGTATGGTTTCTATGGACAAGTAGAGAAGATGAACATGGATGGATATGAAATGCTTCTTTTGGAAAGGGTTTTGCATTTGCTGCCTTGGAAGATGGAATAGTCTCCCTTTTGAGGAGATCATCTAACCCAGAGGTGTCAAACTGGTGGCCTGTTGATGCCCATCCCAGCTCAGTGAAGGAAAAAACATTGCAAAATGTCACATGATGACGCTGCGAGTTTGACACCCGTGATCTAACCATATAGCAATAGCAATTGCACTTAGGCTTATATACCACTTCAAAGTGCTTTACAGCACTCTTTAAGTGGTTTACAGAGTCAGCATATTGCCCGAAGCAATCTGGGTCCTCATTTTATCGATCTCGGAAGGATTGAAAGCTGAATCAACCTTGAGCCAGTCAAGATCGAACTCCTGACAGTGGGCAGAGTTACCTTGCAATATTGCATTCTAATCACTAAGTCACCATGGCTCTTTTATATAGATAACCATACAATCAAACCATATACAACAGCATTAGTCTAGTCTCCAATCTCTTCAGTCTTGGAAATAATAGCATATCATTATCTAGATTTCTTTCTGTCTAAGTCTGGGCATGGGACTGAAACAGCACTGGTAACAGAGGCAGGACTTGGATAGGGAGCATATGACCAGGTTTTGCTTGATCTTTCAGTGCATTTCATACTGTTCATCACAGTAGCTTTCTGAACATCCATAAAAGTTGGAAGTGGGCGGTATTACAGAGATTCCAACTTTTACTCGAGAAGAAGGTTATTTTTCTTGTACTGGGAAAGAGATTGAATTATTGGTTTCTCCTTTATATAGCACTCAACTTTATGTAGTCTCACACATGCTCTTTATCATTTATATCAAACTCATATGCAATTTTGGGGTGTGTATAATCAACCCCAAATTCTGCAACAGTTAAAACCATGATATGTTGTCTGCATACTATGGGGATTGAATAGGGAGGAACAAACTACAACTAAATCATGACAAAAGATAATCCTTGTCTAAAAATAATTCTGATTTTATGTTGGCTCCCATACTTACTCAGGAAACTTATTCTCCCAGAAACAGCAGATCTGCAATTCGTGGGTATCTTGGTTTCACTTCTGCCTGGATTAGCAGATGGATATTATAACCAAACAAGTCTATGTGCTGCTTCAGCTAATGCATTAGCTGGAGTTCAATTTGAAGTAGGAGACTCTGGCAACAATAACTCAAACCTTCATTCCCTTGAATTGGCCTATGCAATGTACTTTACATGGAGCTACCAAGGCAATTAAATCCTTTGGAAACCTTTGGAAAAACTCAACTGTTTCATTGCTTATATGCTTAATTGCCTACTTGTACACATAGACTAAAGGAGGAGATGTTCGGCGTTCTTCGTCTTCAAAATTTTAGGACATAGGCAACTCTTTTCAATTGTTACCCCTACTCTTTAGAATAACTTTCCTCCAGAGCTACAGCTGGCTCCTCTCTTGTTGCTTTTAGAGATGCAGTAAAAAAACAACTTTTTCCCACAGCTTTAGAATTGATTATCTTGTCATGTATATAAAGAAAGGCTGATAGATATTGAATGCTTTTACTAGGGCCATGATGGTGAACCTATGGCACGTGTGTCACAGGTGGCACGTGTGGCACACGAGGTGCCATGTGAGGTGCCACGTGAGGTGCCACAGGTGGCACGTGGAGCCATAACGGTGGGCACGCGAGCTCAGCTCCAGCACACATGTGCGCGCCGGCCGGCCAGCCAATTTTTGGCCTTCTGGGCCCACCAGAAATACTGAAACAGGCCATTTCCAGACTCCAGAGGGCCTCCGGGGGGGCGGGGGGGGAAGGCCGTTTTTGCCCTCCCCAGGCTCCTAGAAAGCCTCTGGAGTCTGGGGAGGGTAAAAAACGGGCGTACTGGTCCACTGTGCCATCACGTGCCAAAAGCGGGGGAGTGTGAATGGATCATGCATGCATGCATGGGGCGGGGGCATGGCGCATAAAATTATGGGTGTGGGCACACACACGTGCGACCCCCCCATGTGACTTCCCCTTTTGGCATGTGATGGCAAAAAGGTTAGCCATTACTGTATTATTTATTTATTTATTTATTTATTTATTTATTTATTTATTTATTTATTTATTTATTTATTTTATTTCTATACCGCCCTTCTCCCGAAGGACTCAGGGCGGTGTACAGCCTAATTAAAAACACAAGGACAGACAATATTTAAAAATAATTAAAATTATTAAATAGTAGGCCCAATTTATAAAACCCCGAATTTAAAAACCCAATTTAAAACCAATTAAAATCTTTATATTGATAGCCTAGCCTGGCAGAACAACATGGTTTTGAGGGCACAGTGAAATACACCGAGATCAGATATTTTGCCAATTTCTGGGGGGAGATCATTCCAAAGGGCAGGGGCTCCCACAGAGAAGGCCCTACCCCTGGGTGTCGCCAGCCGACATAATTTGGCTGATGGCACCCTGAGGAGACCCTCTCTGTGGGAGCGGACTGGCTGGTGGGAGGCTACTGGTGGCAGAAGATGGTCTCGAAGGTACCCAGCTCTAATGCCATGGAGCGCTTTAAAGGTGGTAACCAACACCTTGAATCGCACCCGGAAGACCACTGGGAGCCAGTACAGCTCCGCAGGAGGGGTGTCATGTGGGCACAATGAGTTGCGCCCATAACCACCCGCGCGGCCACATTCTGGACCAGCTGGAGCCTCAGGGTACTTTTCAAGGGGAGCCCCATGTAGCAAGCATTGCAGTAGTCCAGTTGGGAGGTGACAAGGGCGTGAGTGACTGTGCGCAAGGCGTCACGGTCCAGAAAGGGCCGCAACTGGTGGATCAGGCGAACCTGATAAAAAACCCCTCTGGCCACCACCGTCATATGTTCTTCTAAAGACAGCTGTGCATCCAGGAGGACACCCAGATTGCAGGCCCTCTCTGTGGGGGCTAAAGACTCACCCCCAATAGTAAGCGATGGTACCAGCTGACTATATCGTGGCGCCGGAAACCACAACCACTCAGTCTTGGAGGGGTTGAGTCTGAGCCAATTTCTCCCCATCCAGACACGCACGGCCTCCAGGCAGCGAGACATCACATCAAGGGCATCGTTGGGGTGGTCTGGGGTGGAGATGTACAGCTGAGTATCATCAGCATACAGATGGACTCTCACCCCAAAACCACAGATGATCTCACCCAGCGGCTTCACATAAATGTTGAACAGAAGGGGTGAGAGGACCAATCCCTGCGGCACTCCCCATGCAAGGCGCCTCGAAGTCGACCTCTCCCCCCCTGTCAACACGAACTGCGAGCGGTCAGAGAAGAAGGAGGAGAACGGTGCCTCCTATTCCTAACCCCCTCAACGGCTGCAGCATGATACCATGGTCGATGGTATCAAAAGCCGCTGAGAGATCTAACAGGATCAGGACAGAGGAGCAGCCCCTGTCCCAAGCCCTCCAGAGATCATCCACCAATGCGACCAATGCCGTTTCTGTGCTGTACCCCTGCCTGAAGCCCGACTGGTACGGGTCCAGATAGATAGCTTCATCCAGGTGCCCGGGCAGTTGTCGTGCCGCATCACTCTCAACAACCTTCACCACAAAACGAAGGTTGGAGACCGGACAGTAGTTGGCTAATTCAGCCGGGTCCAGGGAAGGCTTCTTGAGGAGGGGCCTCACCACTGCCTCTTTCAAGGCAGCGGGAAAGGCACCCTCACTCAGAGAAGTACTTATAATCCTCTGGAGCCAGCCTCGTGTAACCTCCCAGGAGGCCAGTACTAACCAGGAGGGACAAGGTTCCAATAAACATGTGGTGGCACTAATCCTACCCAGAACCCTGTCCACATCGTCGGGAGCCACAGGATCAAACTCCTCCCAGATAATGTTCTCAAGACCTGCCCTCATCTCCTCCCCTGGACTCACCCAGTCGGAGTCCAAGCCTTCCTGAATCCGAGTGTCTTTATCATTCAGGAATTGCACAAAATCCTCAGCTCGACCCTGCAAGGGATCTTCCTGTACTCCCCCCCGAAGAAGGGAGTGGGTCACCCTAAACAAAGCGGCTGGGCAGTTCTCTGCAGATGCTATAAGAGCAGAAAAATAGTCAGATTTATTGCTACTAGGTAGGTCTTGATATAAGACCTCACCAGTGTCCGGTCGGAATCGGATTGACTAGTCCTCCAAATGCTCTCTAGGCGTCTTTTCCGACACTTCATCTCTCTCAGCTCCTCGGAGAACCAAGGAGCCAATTGTGGTTGGCATCGGGTGAGAGGCCGTAAAGGTACAACGTGGTCCAAAGCCCCGGCGGCCGCCCTCTCCCAGGCAGCCACCAGGTCTTCAGTCGAGTCGTGTGCCAAGGTCTCAGGAAATGGCCCAAGCTCTGTCAGGAAACTTTTGGGATCCATCAGGCGCCTGGGACGGAACCATTTAACCGGTTCCGTCTCCCTGCGGCGGGGGGAAACAGCAGGAAAGTCCAAGCGAAAAAGAAAATGATCTGTCCATGACAAGGGTTTAATGTCTAAGTCCCCTCTACCAAGATCATTCAACCACTGACCAGAGACAAAAATCAAGTCCAGAGTGTGTCCACCTGTGTGAGTACGGCCTTGAACTAATTGGGTCAGGTCCATGGCCGCCATGGAAGCCATGAACTCCTGAGCCACTTCTGACGCCTCACCTGCAGATAGCAGGTTGAAATCCCCCATGACAATAAGTCTGGGGATATCAACCGCCACCCTGGCAATAACATCGAGCAGCTTGGGCAGGGTCGCCGCCACGTGGCAGGGAGCCAGGTACATAGTCAGCAAACCCATCTGCCTCCCACGGCTCCACTTCACGAGGAGGGACTCATATCCGGCTATCTGAGGAACAGTGGTCTCCCTCGGACTAAGACTTTCCCAAATAATTGCCGCCACTCCCCCACCCCTCCCCTGAGCCCTTGGCTGGTGAAATGCACAGAAACCTGGTGGGCACATTTCAACGAGGGGAACCCCACCCTCGTGGCCCAGCCAGGTCTCTGTAATACCTGCCAGGTCTGCACCTCCCCTCCAAAATAAGATCACAAATGAGGGGGGCTTTGTTAACAACTGACCTGGCATTACATAACATCAGCCGCGGACCCAGGGCCTGAGGCTCTGTGCAACCCAGGACCTGAGTCACGAATTGGGGGCCGGAGTGTGCAATCGCTCGTAGACAGCATATGCGCACTCCCGGAACATGATGTGGTCCCCTGAGCCCATCATATCTGCCCCTCCCACTCACTATTTCAATTACACTGCCCTTCCCGACACCTCATTGTTCCCCAGACCAATTTTCTTCCGTGATCCCTCTGCTGCGCCCAAGCGACCCATCATCCCGCCCAGTGGCTATATGAACCCCCCCAGGTCCATCTCTACAACCCCTCCCCTCCTCCCGGGTCCCCTTAAAATTTTCCTTAAAAAACGGGATTAAAAACCCTTCAACCCCCTCTTTGCTGCATGCCATCTCTCGGGGTTCCAAAGCCCGTCATCAAGATAGGCCCTCGATAACGTGGAGGAACTAGGGGATCTTGGTATACTTTATTAGTCTGTAGTTAAAGATACTGTTTGTGATTGTTATGCTGTGATTATATATTGGAAATTGTCTGGAATTGGCAATATGCAGAATTTTTAATCAATCAGTAATGTCATTTAAACTGCTTCTATAAAGTAGTGATACTGCCAAAGAAAAGGGAAGAAGTATCCAACCTTTAATTATCTTTATTTTCTATATGGTGATACATCGAAAATAGTAAGCTCAACAGTCTTGTAATTATCACCTTATTTTAAAATGTGGGAGAAAAATCTAATAGTAATAATAAGTCAATTATTAGGGTAAGTAAAGTACACTAATCTAAGCATGGTAGCAGATTATATTCTCATTCCTGTTCTGAAAAGTTTCCTATGCATAGGAAAATTTCCTATGCATCTCTTCTTCAACTGCACCCATGATAATGAAATTAATATGACTAGGATATTTGTGTGCATATTTTATTGTATCAGGAGTCTATTTTGATTTTCGTGAGAATGTTGAGAAAGCAAATAAGTAACTTGCAAGATCAGCAGAATTGACCATGTTGGCTGGGGAATTCTGGGAATTGAAGTCCACACATTTTAAAGTTGCTGAGG
Source organism: Arizona elegans (assembly GCA_022577455.1). Taxonomy (NCBI): domain Eukaryota; kingdom Metazoa; phylum Chordata; class Lepidosauria; order Squamata; family Colubridae; genus Arizona; species Arizona elegans. The sequence goes on from JAKOOJ010000002.1 coordinate 22,958,989, forward strand.
TTGAGAAACACTGTATTAGATATTAAGCAGAATTCAGAAAGTGTAATCTACAGAACAACAACATAACATGCCTGGTCATTTGATACCTAGAAGAATCCCTTTGAAACATATGACTGCATCAGCATAAAGATATTACCTGCATTTCTTCGAAAATAAATCAGGAACTGCAAAAAAAGCTGACAAGAAAATAAAATAAAGCACAGGATTTTTTTCCTGCATTCATTGTAGAAAGATCTGACTCTAAGTATCAAATCTGGGAGAGTCATCAGTCTCCTAAAATTATGATGAAAAAAAAATAACAGTGGGAGGAAGTTGAAAAATTGTGTAAAATAATGGCTGGGGATGGAGCCAAACTCAAAATGAAAGGTCAGAGGCCAGAACCAATTACTCACTTGACTCTTCCCTCAGTGAGCATATATATACGAGAACAACGATACTGAAGATCTGAACATAAAACTCTAAAACTACCCAACAGAGAAAGACATGGCTTTTGGAAAGGAGGCTGATTACTATTACTATTTTGCGGAAGAGATTCCCAAGGCTGATTGTGATTTGGACATGGCAGCAATGGCAAAGGGCTCTTGTTCTTTCAACTTTTCTATTGTTAAATTATTTTTTCAGAATAATTGTAAATCAGCTAGAGCCGTGATGGCGAACCTATGACATGTGTGCCCGAAGTGGCACGCAGAGCCATGTCACCTGGCATGTGTGGGGTCACCTATTCTTCTTCTGGGTTTTTGGCATGCATGCACACGTGACAATCAGCTGGCCTTTGTGTGTGTGGCAATGCCAGAAAACTGGAAGAGATGGGCTTTTGTTTTCTGGCGTGAGCATGTGCGCCGGTCATCTGATCAGTGCGTGCACATGCATGGCAGTAACCAGAAGACTTGCTGGCTGGAAGGACCTTATCAGAAGGACTTTCTGACCGGAAGTACCTTATCCAGCACGCGCATGCCCCCTGGGCAGCTCCTCTTCCTGGTCGCGGCCCTGACGAGCACACACGAAGTGCTCCCTTTTTGGCACCGAGTGCCGAAAAGGTTTGCCATCACTGAGCTAGAGAGTAAACAGAGAATCCTTACTTACCTTCTACCCATCCATGTTCTAAATCACTGGGATCAAAGTCTCCTCGATAGATTATTTAGCAATGGAAAAAGCAACCCAGTGGGATGTAGTGTTATGGGAAGGTGGGATTATTTGTAGGAAAAGGAATATTCCATATTTGGACAGGTGTAGGATAATTCTGTTTCATTTATGCCATGTTACCGGAAATATTCATTATCAGCAAGAAAACAGCATGCACAGATACTCTGAGTGATGGTCCATTGAAGAATCATAATATAACATGCATAAAGGCCAAGGCACAAGGACATTATGATTCAAAGAAATCAGAGATAATTGGAATCTATTCTAAAGTATGTCCAAACCTCATAGCTATTAATGAAACAAGAAATTTAATGTCCAATATCAGCAACCAGCAAACTTTTCAAACTAATGAGGTTAAACTTTTATAATGCTTCTCTATTTATAAAAGTAACAGGGAGAAGCTCATTGAAACAAAGGAAAGAAGATTGCTTTAAAGTATTTTCAGACCATCTCTTTATATGACCAAGGCTGCAATTCTATGTCCATGGGTGTCTGATGTTTTATATCACTGTTCCTGAAAGATTGCTCTTGCAGGATGGATTCAACTTTAATCCACTCTTTTCTGGATTCCATGGAAACCTCTGCAGGCCGTACCTCACTGATAACAGAGTTCCCATTTTAATAGGGGTAAAAGAAGCATTTCCTAGAAAGTCAAAAAGAGGATTGGGGCTCCTGCAGTTGCAAATAATCTCATTCCTCTGGCACAGTAATAAAAGGATAGCAAATTAAAGCAGTTCTGAAGTTGCCCTATATTGATTGAAATCAACAGGGATGGAGCTTGAAAGAAGATACGAAAAAAATCACCAGGAAAACTATGCAGGAGAAATGAATGGATGGATGGGTGGATGGATGGATGGATGTGCAAACAAGCTTGACTTGTATGAATCTGAAGTGACTTTGGTTATGGTTAATCTTCTCTTGGTTATGACCCAGTCCTTCAGCAATGATGGGATTGTCTTACACATTTAGTCTCACTTAGTGGATTTAGATTCCAGCTTTAATAGCTAAAATTAATACAGATCTGTAGAGATGGGTTATCCTTCCCAAAAAAAAGAGGGAATGGCTATCCATTAATCTTATTAAAGCTAACATTGCTGTAACAGTAAAATAATCACCTGAATAGAAAACCTTGATCCCATGTAAGCCATTCTGGTCTACTATAGAAATATGATAAAAAGAAGCGTGAGAGACTATGGAACAATTCCATATCATTTGCAAAAAGTTTAGTAATAAGGAAAACATGTGTTGCTATCAAAGCACATACATAAATTACAATCAATTTCTTTTGGACATGATTGTACATTCTTCATGAATGTCTAGGAAGTTATGCATTAAAAATAAAGATTCTCTTGATGTCCGCTTGTCAGTATAGTTTTCTTGGCAGCAATATTGAAGTGGATTGTCATTGCCTTCTGCCAAGATATTTTTAAAAATGTTGCTGTCTAATTAACAGCCCCAATAAATTATTTCCTGGTGATCTCCCATCTAAGGACTATCAGATATGACCCTACTTAGCTTTTTCTAAGATTGGGCCAAGATTGGTTGCCAAAGCAAACTAGATACGCTTTGTAATTTATTATCTTATGAAACTTTAAAGAATTCTGTTAACTTATACCTATCCAGAAATTCAGGATTGTCTCATTGGCCAAATGATCAAATAATCCTGGCTTTAATGCTACACTTTAATAGCCATGGATATATATGTTAATTTATATTATATTATATATAATATAAATTAACCTCTAACAAAAAGCTAATGAGCACAGGTAGTCCTTGATTTATGATCACAGTTGTTACTAGAATTTCCGTTGCTAAGCCATGCAGTTAAGTGAGTCATGTTGAATTTTATGACTTTTTTAGGCAATGATTGTTAAGCAAGTCACATGATTGTTAAGCGAATCTGTCTCTTCCCATTGACTTTGCTGCTAGAAGGCTCCTGACAGGTTGTAAATGGCAATCACATTTCCTTAGAATGCTACAATCATAATTAATACAGATCAGTTACCAAGTGCTTGAATTTTGACCATGTGACCACTGCAGTGGTCATAAGTGCAATATTGGTGGTAAGTCACTTTTTTCAGCACCATCATAACTTTGAACTGTCGTTAACTGAATGGTCGCAAGTAGAGAACTACTTGCATAATCCTTCCCCATGGTGAGTCTCATATAAAAGGGGATTCCCTTAGGGTTCCCCTTTATCAAGTATGCATGCAGGAAATTTAGGAAGCTGTAATATTGAACCATAGTATTGATCTATCAGGGTCACAGTTTTCCACACTGATAGGTACCAGCTTCCAAGGTCACAGACTGGTCTTTCTTGTGACATTATGTATGTAAATCATAAGAGAGTGAGGGGAAAATCCCACTCCTGCATTCCTCCCTGACTTTCCTTGCAGTTAAATCAGCTCTGGAAGGCTGAAGAGAAGTATCTACAAATTTCTAATTTCTTCAGACGGTCTTGTCACACTTGCATGAATTTCTAAATAAACCCATGAAGCCAATGGGAGAGAAGAGGTCTTATGGGTACCCACAGTGAGTGTTTTGTGAACCTATGGATACCCATGGTACAGAACCATTGTTCCCCCAAAAGAAAGATTGGACCACAATTCAGTGTGTGATGTAATAATATATGCTCACCACACTGTGCCACAAATTTTATGTGAGTGGACTTCTTGCACAACAGTTTTATTTCCTCTACCCACATCTATTCCACTCCAGAGAGTTTTTCAAGATTTTGGAAGACACCAGGCTAGAGAATGAAGCAAGGATGTAGAATTTATCTATGACTAATGCTAGTTTCACTGGCAGAATGACATTATTGGATAGAAGCCATTTAAATGTCAAACAGGATTTTCTAAAAAAAATTCCTTTAAACAGAAATCAAGAGACAGCATGAAAGAGTGGACACTAAAAGAAAAAGAAAAGTCAAGAATTTTCTTTTCCCTTGAGTGTCCACTTTTGCATGCTGTCTCTCAGCTTCCATTTATAGGAGCTTCTTTCTCTTACTTGTCATTCAAATGCACTCTCTAAGAGAAAGAATAAATGCCATGAAAACTAGCAAGATGACATAATGAATGAGTTACTGTAAATGCCTCCAGCATAAAACAATTATGTACCTGCTATTGTCAAAAACATTCAGTGTATTCTTTTGTTGAAAGGGAAGCAGCTATAAATTATTCACAGGGGCACTGAAAGAAGTTCTTTTTTCTTTTTGGTTGCTACCAATTAATTCTTTCCTGAGTATCCCTAGATATTTAGTTAAGGACAGAAAATTTACATGCAGAGTTTTGATTTTTTCATGAGGTTACCTAAATGAACATTCTTGTTTCTGGTTGTTTCTCTCTTTCTCCCTTTCTTTTTCTTTCTCTCAGAAAAAGCATTTATTATATGAAGTACCAAGTTTGCAAAAGTGAACTGAGATCTGTTACATGACTCATTTAGACTTTGCTTGGAAACAGCAAAGCAACACCAGGAAAGAAAACCAATATGTCAAATGTCTTGAATCCAGATTTAGGCTTAGTCATTAAAACCAGCAGGACAACATTCTGATGGCTGTACTTGAAAGGTGACCAATTCTAGAACGATACCTCTAAGGTATTTTGAGATTTATATTAGTTTTGATTTCTAGAAACTAAAAAAAAAAAAGATTAGAATGAATTGATCATGAGATAGAATTTTGTTAATCTTAGAGTCATGGTGGTGCAGTGGTTAGAATGCAATATTGCAGGCTAATTCTGTTGATTGTCAGGAGTTCAATTCTGACTGGCTCAAGGTTGACTCAGCTTTCCATCCTTCCGAAGTCAGTGGATCCAGATTGTTGGGGGCAATATGCTGATTCTGTAAACCACTTAGAGAGGGCTATAAAACACAATGAAGCAGTATATAAGTCTAGGTGCTCTTGCTCTTGCTATTAAATACAGCATACTTCCAAATAGCCCAAGTATTTTCATTTTACACAGGGCCTTTTCCCATTATAAGCTGACTTTGTATAAAAAAGAACACCACTTGGTGGGGGGCGGGGGAAACCAAAAACCCTACTAAGCAGGTATATACAAAAGTATGAAGGCTATTGCTTAACGCATTGTAAGCTGCCCTGAGTCTCCGGAGAAGGGCGGCATATAAATTGAACCAATAAATAAATAAATAATTGAATGAGGACATTAGCAATAGCACTTAGACTTAAATATCGCTTCATAGTGCTTTACAGCCCTTTCTAAGCGGTTTACAGAGTCAGCATATTGCCCCCAACAATCTGGGTCCTCATTTTACCCACCTTGGAAGGATGGAAGGCTGAATCAACCTTGAGCCTGGTAAGATTCAATCTGCCAAACTGCTGGCAGCTGGTAATCAGCAGAAGTAGCCTGCAGTACTGCACTCTAACCACTGTGCCACCACGGCTCATTAGGATGTGTATTGTCCACCCATCCTTGAAATGGACAGAAAACTATATCAGCATTAAATTTGTTGCCCCTATTGTTGATCTTTATTCTATCCCTAGAGTCTCATGACATTATAATTATGTAGGTTTTTTTCCCCAAGGACCTGTAAGAACTAAGCCTAGCAGATTTTGAATGCTTTGGTGCTGTCCTAGAATGATGTGACACGTTAAAGAGCAAAATGCTTCTTTAATACTGATAAAGCTAAGGACAACTCAAGATTGTCTCATGCCTGGCCTGGGTTAATGTTCATTGAGACATGACATGTCTCAACATGTTTTCAAGATATATTTGTGCTGTAAAAATGGGAATCAGTTTTCCTATCAACTGATAGAAAAATAGAATGCAAAAGTCAAAATGGGCCAGCATTTTGCATCCAATCTTCATTCATAACTCATTGCATCTATTTTCATGGCAAAGCAAAAGGGGAAAAACATCCACGCTGTAGAAAAGAATTTTTGCTCAAAGGCGCTTCAGAAAAAAACAGCAATAGGACTGTGATTCCTAAAAAGGGGAGACCTGAGGAACTGGGAAACAGGAGGAGGAGAAAAATTTCACAAATTTCCACAATTTCAAATCCACAGGAACGTTGCCATATTGTATTTGCAGAATTTATTCTGAAACAGTTGCAGATTATCAACAAGGAAGCAGAAATGCTAAAGACCAAATGAATTCTGGGGATGCAGGGTCTGACATCATCCCCAAATTTATAAAATACTTGAATGTGGAAAGGTCCTTAGAGAAAGAGACTCTTTCAGATGGCCACACATTTTCCTTTTGTTATATTTCTCCTCCTGGCTTTTCCTCATGGTTTCTTCTAATAGATTGTTTCTGAATTGGAATAAAAAATTCCAATTCATAGAGTGGCCAAATGAAAGGAGGTTGAAAAAAAAAAAGGGAAGGAAAAAGAATTTCCTTCCACCCCCCCAAAAAATGGTGAACCTAATGGTTTTGGTCATCTTCTGCCTTTTGGTGGTTTTGCAAGCTATAGTTAAATACATCACAGCAATGTGATAAGAGGAGACTGTCCTTTCCCTGGACTGGATGGGCCAAGTGTTGCAATTATCTTCAGCAATAAGTCACTTTCGGGGATGAAATAATTTTAGAAAGCACCACCCCTGTTTTCCTTTTGGCTTCTGTTTTGGTGTAACATTGACATTTTCCTGTCAATGTTTTGATCCTAACATGGGAACAGGAGGAATAAAATGCCTGTGGCAAGAAGATGCAAGAATGGCCTTTCAGGAACCTTGGCATATATTGTGGTACTCGAGTTTGTAATTTCTTCTATTAGTCCTTTTGCCTGTACCAAAGTGGCCATCAGTTTCAGTGAGTAACTGCATGGAGGTTGTGCATTGAAACTGATTAGGGGGAAATATATTTTTTTCCTAACAAAGTTTTTGTAGGGTGGGGTGAAGTGGGATTGGGAGGCAGAGGTCTATAATCTTTATTGAGAAATAATTGCACTCATTTGATTCATTTCACATAGGAAAGCCACTCCACTTATTTGATCATTCAGGTAGTACATTTCAATAGTTTGGAATCTTATTTTTAAATATATAAATGATTTTACTCTTTCCTGGCAAAAGAAGCAGCTAGATCTGCTTCTTCCCATCATGAAAGATGGAATATTTTCTGTGTTTGTTTCCAGAGCACAGTTAACTCTCAGTTTATTTGAATAAGTGAATTCCAGTGGAATTCAAGAATCCCATGCCTAAATGTAATTATTCATATAATTGATGAGCTTGGTGTATAAAAGAATGACAGTTTTAAGCTAAGACATTTGCTTAAAATATTTCTGGAAATTGACTTAATTATCGGGTATCAAAGCCAATGACCACAAACAATGGAAAAGTGAACACTTCATCATCATAAATTACTTAGAAAAGCCTGTTTTATATTAATCTATGGCTACTTAGCAAAATGAGAAAACAAACTGTAAAATTCTCATAGAAGAAAACCACTTCCTTTCTGAGTCTCGAGTGTAAGGGTTGGGTTGCAAAAATGCTTTGTTGTCAATTAAGCATATTTTTCATTCCTTCATTAGTGCAAAAAATCTATTTTAGGAAAAGTTTCTAACAGCATTCTGTTATAACATTTAGGCTTACATTGGCTCTCAAACTCTCCATTAGGAAAAAGAAAACAGAAAAAGGAAAAAAGGGGGAAAGGAAAAAAATGTCTTCCTTGGGACATCTGTGTGTGACTTCTGTAACTGATAAATGTAATTAATAGTGCACATTGGTAGAAAGTCAAGATGCAATAATTGATTTCTTCTTTTACTGTGCTAAAGATCAAGGGAACATATCCTTCATCCTCCATTATGCATGCACAGCAACAACAGAATAGATCCTTTGGGAGAGTTTGAATATCCAGTGCTTTGCTGCCCACAAGATCCTTATTATAAAAGGTGTTGTAAGCCAGCCAAGATAGAGCAAAAGCTGCTCCTAGAATTACTGAAACATGCTTAGCTGTTATTCTTCATTATACAAGGAAGGATGTGGAGGAAAAACCATCACCCCAATAAATGAAATGATTGATACCTAGCGGTTAGGGAGAGATTAGTTGGTGCAATGTGAGGAACAGTATAGATTTCCTAGATTGGAGATACTAGATTATATAAATAGTGGAAGCATACTTGGGATAAAGTGAATTTTGGTTGCACTTGAGCCATGCTGCCCCAAATACCTCAAAACTGACTGATTTTTCCTTTTCTGTTATCAAGGAACATTTGATGTAAAACAGCTATGATTAAGGCTGCTAAACTATCAACTCTTTTCCATCTTACTTAAAAGCATTGTCTGAAGATTGAGTTTAGAGATGGATTATGGATTAAATTTTTTTTTCTGATGATAGTTCGAATGATTGCTTATATTGTATACTTGTTTGATCATAAAATAAAAACCTTTTTTAAATAAAAAAAAGCATTGTCTGAAAGCCTTCATTGACCAAAACCATGGTCATATTGACCATGTCAAGAAGGTCAATATTGATAAACCCATCTTCCATTTGAAAAACTTCAATTTGGAATGTAAAGCAAGTGAAACATTAATCAATGCAATGATAGTTATTTTTTAATGATATAATGTGTGTCAGTGACACAAAGGACTATTCTGCACTGCAACTTAACTCTCTTTTATTCCAGGACAAATTTGGTTTAGAAATTGGGCCAATTTAAAATATCCTTTTATGTATTTCAACCTCTTCCTCCACTTTGGCCTAGAGGTCCAGATTGCTGTAAACATGGACCCCAATTGTTTTATTTCCCTGCTTCTTTTCCCTTCCCACCATGCAGGGAAAGTAAGCATTTTGAGAACTGATATAAAAAAAAAGAGGGCAACAATTTTACAGTTTTTGTTATGGGCTAGAAATGGAAACTTGGCAGAAAGCTATCTGATTTTGCCCAATTAAAAAGCAAAGGCATTGTTCTCATTTCACAATTTAACTGTTGACTCCTTTAAAAAATGGATAGTATTTTACTGTTTTGCTATTAAAATTGTGGTGAATGAGCTGTGGTGGCGCAGTGGTTAAAATGCAGTACTACTTCTGCTGATTGCCAGCTGCCAGCAATTTGGCAGTTCGAATCTCACCAGGCTGAAGGTTGACTCAGCATCCCATCCTTCCAAGGTTGGTAAATTAACGAGGTCCCAGATTGTTGGGGGCAATATGCTAACACTGTAAACTGCTTAGAGATGGCTGTAAAGCAGTATATAAGGCTAAGTTCTATTGCTATTAACTACCTTCTCACAAAAGCCCAAAACTTTCATTTAGTCAACCCAAAGGCCATTAAAGATAGGGCTGCCTATTCATCAAGTATCACAATTGATGAAGAGTCAGAAAACCTGGTTGAAGATCGCCTTTTCAGCAGGCTAGCGATGGGATGAGGATGATTTCATTCATTCCTAACTTTAGCAAAATGGGAAAGCTATGCAGGAAAGTGAACGCAGATATAATTCTAAATCAAAAGCTATATTGTGCTTGTGTTCTTGTTTATGTTGTATTATTAATTAAAATTGTTCAACTACCCATTTCACTCAAGGTGACACTGGGCAGTGTACAACAATAGATAAAAAGTGAAAATGTAAAAATAGCAAGTACAAATATAAAAAAGACCACAATGTATGATAAAATTGAGTGAACATCATTGCACTGTAATCCAGTTTTGCAGCTACTAATTTGTAATAAATCTAATCCATCAGATGATGTAAGGCAATATGTATCTTCTATAGAGCAGAGGTAATGAACGCTAAACAGCTGAGCTAATGGTTAATTATTTCCATTGCCCCAATGTCATCAGGAGCCTTGCTTAATGTGAGATTTATCTAAGAAAATAGAATTTACCAGAAGCAGAAATACCTATGAAAATCATTTTACAAAGTCTCTTTCTTTCCTCCATTGTGTCATGTCCAATATGTCATGAACATAAGAAGGTATTTAGGAGTTATTCAGAAGTGTGGATTGTTTACACATGCATGTCTGCACACAAACAAATAAACACATACAAACACATAAACCTATAATACACACATACAATATCTCTATAAACTAATTTTCTTTTTAAAGAACAATAGTATTTTAGTTCATCTGCAGTGAGATTATGATATGCAAAGTGATGGAAAAATTTAACGCTACCCATTATAAAGGAATGGTTGGTGAAGATGACAGATTTTGCTGAAATTGATAAATTGACTTCTTTCATTAAAGAAAAGATAATATCTATATTTATTGGTGACTGGAAGCCTCTTACAGACTTTTTGCATAAAAATGAAAAACATAAACTTGTGATTTATGGCTTTGATGATTAGATAGGATATATTAAACAAAGAGGAGTAATATGATGTAACTTTAGAGAAAGGGAGGTGAAAATACAGTATATTTGTACTTAAAAGAGCTGTAGAGAGTATTGGATAACACTTCTTTATGTCTTGTTTCTTTTCTATTCAACTTCTTTTCTTGCCCTTTTTGCTTTTTCTTTTCTTTCATTATCTTCTCTCTTCCTTAGTTTATATTAGTTTACATTCAGTTTTACCTTCTTTAAAATAAAAATTACACACACACCTCTAAAATGTGGGATGTCCATTAAAAGAAATCCTGGTCTAGTTCCTTCAGGTGTACCCTGCTCTATTTTGATATCATCTCAACACTGCCTCCATGTCAATGTTTACATTTTTACTGTTATTGTTAGGTTGTCAGAAGAATGCAGAATATTGAAGTCTTTGATTGAGGCTGACCAAAATGTCATCCATTTATAATGTACCTAAAGCATGCTTATAAATAAAGGTAAGTTCAACTTAATTAAGCAGAAGGTCACAATGATATATTTTAGAATCTTTCTATGAGGTTAGGACTGATTCCTCAGACAAGGCACCATTTGATTATATTTGCTACTATTAATCCCTTTGATTCCTGTAACATCTTGTTCTATAAATGCTGCAGAAAAAAATGTCCTACTGACAGTGTTTTGAGTGGTCCTGTTTTCCTCATTAGGCAAATAAGCAAGCAAGCAAACAAACAAAACATGCAGTGCATCCAGGAATAATGGATCAGTAATGGGATTTTCAGATGTTGCCATGTATTGAAAACATATATTAGATATGCTGTTATTTGATATATGGCATTTTAGATGTACACCTAAATAGTTTGCCGTGGATTCATTTAACCATGATCAGTGTTATTGCTGAGATTATTATATTTTCAGGGCTTATTTAAGAATAGAAACAAAGTTTTTAATATATATGTACATTTTCTTTGTTGCTGTTCCATTGAACACGATAGTTATATTAAAGATTATACTAGCTCATTTTCAAGATTCAGAGAATAGATACATAAATGGACATAATACACATGCATGCATGCATGCACACACACATTTCTTGATGATCTGTCCTTAATGACATACAAGCCAGCAGACCCTTTTCTTCCAAAATAGCTGAATATCCACAGGGAGCTTTTTGCTAGCGGGTACAATATTGTGCCAACTTTTACATTTTAATGCATTTCATGCACATAACGCACAAATTCCTAAAATTGAGTGCTTTCCTGGGAGCATAAAATGTTATGGTGAGGTGTTGTCTAATGAGCCTTAGCTTTCATAGAGCAGTTTGTATGGTTGATAAAGACGATGTCAAACCATACAGACTGAATAAATCTAATTTATTGTTTTTGTGACCTCAAGCTGATACTTGAGAAAAGAATTCCACACAGAGCAATTAAATGTTTTATTGAACTGCTACTCATCTTGTCCATATAAGACAGGTATAGAATAAGGTTGGACTTAAGGGATAAATAATTCCCTAGGGTTTTCTTCAGGGAGAGGATGATGTTTTTGATGGGCCTGGATCTCTTTTTATATTCCATGTGAAACTCCACCCAGAAAAAAATAATTGGGGGGAGGAGTCACTTCAAGGAGGACAATAAGGAGGAGCTTATAATAAAATATCATATTCTTCATATATGTCAAAGAAAATCAAGTAAAAGCACAAGAATGTTCTGGTTGAGGACCAAGGTATTAGGGTCCCTCAGGCAAGCACTAGGTTTTGGTATGGATGAAATATTTATTAAAATTCAGAAAGGGCAGCCATTGCAATAGATGACAACCACTGAGCTCTTAAAGCAGATTTCAGAATTTATATCTGCTTTAGATTCATGTCTTCCAGCTTTTTCCCTTGCATTTCCTTCTGTGTAATGATAATTGATTCATTTCTTTTCTATGGCTAATTTGCTCTAGTGTTTCTTAACCTCAGCAACTATAAAATGCAGGGACTTCAACTTCCAGAATTCCCAGCCAGTATAGGGAATTCAACATTCTGAGAATTGAAAGCCACACATCTTAAAGTTCTTGAGGTTGAGAGAAATTGCTCTAATCCATGGAGAAGCAGGACATATCTGCATTAATAGTTCCAGCTACTGCTATTCTGTGCTCATGGTAATTTAAGTCTAAACTGGCTTCAGAAAGGTGCGTCTAGATCAGAGGTCTGCAACCCGTGGCTCTGGAGCCACATGTGGCTCTTTCATCCCTCTGCTGCGGCTCCCTGTCGCTCAAAATATGCATCACAACTGCCAATGTGAGATACCCACCGGCATGCGATTTATTGAGGTTTTCGACTCATCTTTTTTTTTTTCAGAGTTCAAAATGTTTTTGCTTTTTTGTCCATATTTTTTTTATTATTAACATATATAAAAAAAGAAATTAACATACATAACATACATAACATACATGAATCATAATATACAATATATAACAATATACAGAATATAAACAAACAACAAGTGCTCCCCCACCCCTTGGGATCATTCCTGCTTCCAGAATCTTAAAAGTTTCTTCTGGTGGTGGTGGTATCCCTCTTCCTCCAGAAAACACATATATATTAGGAACTGTTTTCAAATTCCATTGAAATCGTTTACCTTCATTATACCCCTCCTTACTTTAATATTGCAGGTCAATTTATCATTTATGGCAATATCCCATACCTCCTTATACCATTCTTCCAAATTATAAACACCTTGTATCTTCCAATTCCTAGAAATCATTAGCCTTGCTGCATTCAACAAATTTATTATCAATTCTTTAGTCTCCTTTTTACATTTTATATCTTCCAATAGTAAGGTGACCAGATTTTAACATTGGTAAAGAGGGACATTGTGGGCGTGGCTTATTTTGTGGGCGTGGCTAGCTGGTCATGTGACTGGGGGCGTGGCTAGCTGGTCATGTGACCGGGTGGCCATGGCTATGTGTATAGGGTAAGGTGAACAGATTTTAACATTGGTAAGAGGGACACCATTGTGGGCGTGGCTTATTGTGTGGGCGTGGCTTGGAGGCCATGTGACTGGGTGGGCGTGGCTAGCTGGTCATGTGACCGGGTGGCCATGGCTGTGTGTATAGGGACTACTCAGAGGGCTGAAAAGTCATTTCTGACAGGTCCTCACACTTTTGACTGGTCCTCACACTTATGACCATCCTCACATTTATGCCCGTGCAGCATTCTTAACAACCATGTCACTCATTTCACAACTGCTTCTCTTCACCATGGCGACAAGATAGGGCAAAAACGTAAAATGTGAGGACAGTCGTAAGTTCGAGGACTGGTCAAAAGTGCGAGGACCAGTCAAAAATAACTTTTTCAGCCCTCTGAGTAGTCCATATGCATAAAAGGATACAGTAATAGAGAGGGATGAAGGAAGGGAAGGGAAATTAGAGTAGGAGTGACGGTTAAGAGAGGGAGGAAGAGAGGAGGAGAAGGAGAAAGGAAGAGGAAGTAGGGAGGAGAAGAAGAGGGGGGGAAGAGAAAGTAAGAAGGAAAGAAAAGAGAGGTGGTAGGTTTGAGGAGAAAGATTGCTGTACAATAAAAAAGATGAAAGGGAAGAAAGCCAACCCCAAACAAATATAAAGATATTAAGATAAAGAATGAATTGTTAAACTTTAAAGAATAAAAGAGAACAAATATGAATAAATAGCAATAATTAGAAACACACATACATACAATGTATTTTCTTTGAACAGAATATTTGGCTGGTTCACAAATTTAAACAGTGTTTAGTCATTTCAATTAAATTTACAATTTCTATATTTCCTTTTTGCCATATTTATTCCTCATCTATTTTTTTAAAAAAACAATTTTACCCTTCATCCTCATCTCTAATCTTAATCAAATTCAATTTTTCCCTTCTATTCTATTTTATACCCCTTCCCATTGTCATCTATTTTTATATCCATCCTCACATTGGTTAATTATGTAATTATGTAATACAGTTGTTTAATAAAAATTCAACATTTTAATATAAATCAATTAGTTATATAACTATCTTTTTTGTATATTAATCAATATGAACATGAATATTCCAATTATTTCCATGCAATCCAATTTCTTACAAATCAATTAATTATACTTACCAATAATAATAAACCAAATAATTTCCCCCATATATTCCTCCAAACCACAACTTAACCATTTCTGCTTTCAACACAGTATACAATTAATAATATCTCAATTATTACAATTCCCTAGTTAAAAAGAGCTTTTTTTTCTTTTGTGTTTTAAAATCTTGAACTCTCCTCTTTTGCCCTAAATAATTTTCCATTGTTTGCACTTACCTTTTTTGGTGAGGAAAAGGAAAATAAATCTGCTGCCTAATTTTCCAACGTTGCAAGCAAACCGCAAAGCCAACAGCCTGTTTTACTTTCAGTTTCGTTTTGAGCTTGGTTTGCACAAAGAGGAAAAAAAAACTGAGCAATTTAGCAAGAGCAGAGCCCTGTGCAAATCAGCTGAGAGGGGGAAGCCGAGCTAATTAACGTAGGGCGGCCCTTTGAAGCCCCGCGGCAAGAGTTTAAACAGGTTTTTTCCCTCTAGCCATCAGCGGGGATTCAGGAGGCAGCCGGGAACCAGGAGGCAGAATGAAAAATCGGGACTTTTTTAAAACGCCGCGGGACGCGGGACAAATTGCTCAAAAGCGGGACTGTCCCGCCAAAAGCGGGACGTCTGGTCACCTTATCCAATAGTGAGAGTAATGCTACCTTTGGTGCCTTTATTCCTACAATTTCTTCTATCTCCTTAAACACCATCTTCCACAATTTTTGCACAAATTTACAATCTCACCACATATGTAAATACGTTCCTTTTTCCCCACAACCTCTCTAGAGTTCAAAATGTTTTTGTTGCTTGCAGAAATAAAAATTTGTTTTCTCTGTAGTAGTTCATTGATTGCATAAATGCAACATGCTATAGTTTTTTTATACATAGCATAAAAGTAAAAAAATTACATGTGCAGTGCTATCTTCATTTTAGATGTCAAAAGGGTTTTGTGGCTCCTGGTGTTTTCTTTTCTGTGGGAGACTGGTCCAAATGGCTCTTTGAGTGTTTAAGGTTGCCGACCCCTGGTCTAGATTGAGGCCTTTTAACATCAACTGGCAAAGTCTTCCATCTGCACTGCAGACTGCTGCCTCCTCTCACTGGATAATTTCCTGCTGTGGTGCCTTCCCATCTGTCTGTTCTTGGAAGCAGCTACAAGTAATGTTTCAGGCTAATAGCTTCTCTGTCAGGGGTGCAAATCATTTATTTGCAATCCTGGGAGCTGAAGTCCACCAGTTTAAACTGGTGGACTTCAGCTCCCAGGATTGCAAATAAATGATTGCAAATAAACAAATACTACATACACATAAATCTAGCATTAAATGCACCATGCAAGAATACTTGTATTCTTGCTAACAACATTTCTTGCATATAAATAGAATAAGAAAGAACTATTGTTTCTCTCTTCTCTGGCTTTAATCTTTGTCTGTAATTCTTGGTGTTATAAGATTTTGTTGATTTTGATTTCATTGTGAAATGCTATGAGTTCTTTACAGAATTAGACCCAAAATAATCAGGAATTCCTTAAAATAAAATAAATGAATTTTTTTCCAGAGCAAAGTTCATGACCAAGTTTCAATTACACAATTGTCTGGCTTTGATATATTAGAAAGATGACTTGCATTGACTTTGATGTTGGTATCTCTAGCTCAGAATGGCCAATTATGACTCACAGTGGCTGTTAAAAATTCCAGACATGTTTTTCTAGCTCAAGCTAGGCAGTTCAGAGACTGAATCGATGACCTATTATTTTCCTGCCCAACCTTTTTTTTTAAATCTTCAAGTCAACCTTAACTGTTGGTGACTACCCAAACTAGTCCCTACAGTTTTCCTGGCAAGATTTTTGGAACTGGTTTGCCGCTGCCTCTTTCCTAGGGCTAACAGAGAATTGGCCCAAGGTTACTCACTGGAATTGGATATAAGATGGAATCACAACTCCTGATCTTCTGGTTTCTATCACAGTGCTGTAACACTACATCAAACTGGCTCTTGTTCAGTGTTTACCTTTATTTTTAAAAAGTCCTATTTCCTTCAGAACACTTTTGTGGGGTGGGAAAGAAACTTTAATTCTACCCTTGTAGATTGATCAATTTGCTTTGTAGAAAAATGTTTAACTTAGTCTCTGAGTTTGGTTGCTACTACACTGGAAATATATTGATTACTATGAAGTTCTTCAAAATACAAAGCCATCTTGTAGTACAAATGTTTTAGTGGAAATTTCTTTCTTTCAATAATCGATTGCTGCAAATTTTATGAGACCAGATATCTTCATTTTCAGTTTTTGTTTGCAGAATATCTGCTTGTGTTCTTTTCTGCGATTTTATTTCTTGAAGATACTTTATGCAATTGTTCTGAATTTGATTTTATTTTCCTTCCTTCCTTCCTTCCTTCCTTCCTTCCTTCCTTCCTTCCTTCCTTCCTTCCTTCCTTCCTTCCTTCCTTCCCTCCCTCCTTCCTGCCCTCCCTCCCTCCCTCCCTTCCTTCCCTTCCCCATGCCACCCCATTCCATCCCATCCATCAGATGCCATTTGGATTTTGAATTTCAGAGTTGCTATTGGTAATAGCAATTCAGGAATAGGGTTTGTGTGGATGACACCATCCATGCATATGTGCAAACATTTTGTGGTATACTAGAACTCTTGCAAATGAGTTAAGAGATGTCTCTGAATGTTGAAAAAAAGTTCATAAATACCAATATGTTTTGAAATTGTTCCATAGAGTGCTTTGGCAACACATCATTATTAAAATTACAGCTTTGGGTTTATCCAAGTTTCTTTCAGAAATATTTTCCAGAAAGTTTTTACTTTGAACAAGAAGTCACTGCATGCAAGCTAAAAATCTTCCATATAAAGTTGGAATGGAAAATATTACTGTTTTAAAATATCCACTAATAAAATTTTGTATTAAATCTCTCTCTTCTACTAAGTGGTGATTTATTTTGTAAAAGCCAAACTATACCAATCATGAATACAATGACAAAAAGTGATTCTAGCTAGCCAGTGTATAGTAGGAACCTCTCTGAGTTTTTTTGCTTAAAGCTTTCTGATGATGCATTGGTAACATTTAATCAAATATACAGTTCAAAATGTTGATGGAAAGAGAGTAATTGGCATTGAGCAATGAGTATTAAAGAACAGATTTGATTTTTTTCCCCTTTGGTTAATATTTAAAGCTCTACTTTTGATAATTCTGGGGTATTTCATTATTGTCTTTTATTGTGTATATCTATATATAGTGACTGTAATTAAATGCTTGACCCAATTGTAAATGGAAGTTCTTCACCTAAGAAACTGTAGTCATCAGTTTGATTAGCACTGAAGCAAGAAATGGGTTTAGTGGGTGCATTGCATTGACTACGTCCAAATGATAACGATTTTATGTATATATTCCTATGTACATCAAAACTTTTCACATTTAATTAATTATTCTTAACATATTTAGAACATTATTAATAGTCACTTTATACACAGGACTATGATGCATTAATGATTTCTTTGCAAATAGGGACATTTTGTATAATAAAGAGGATTCCTGGTTAAATGATGGTAATTTTAACAGCAAATGGCTTGTGGGCTTCAAAAATATTTTGTTATGATCATTAAGAAAAAATAGAGCTTGATGAATTTTAGCATTGGAATGGAAGTCTATCACGGTTTATGACTTTGTATCATTCTTTGAAAAGGCGAATACACCTGGAAAAAAATAGAATTTGTAGACAGGGAAACAGATTCATTGCCTCCTTAATTATAGCCATAAGATGAGCAGGGGAAGACTTTTATTGTGTCTTCTCTTTCTTTGGGCTTGAGGAACTTTTGGGGAAGTCAGGTTGTCCTATGTCAGTAGTTCTCAACCTTCCTAATGCCGCGACCCTTTAATACAGTTCCTCATGTTGTGATGACCCCCAACAAGGGGTCGGTTCTAAATTTTTTTACTACCGGTTCTGTGGGCGTGGTTTATTTTGTGGGTGTGGCTTGGAGGTCATGTGACGGTGGGCGTGGCTAGCTGGTCATGTGACCGGGTGGCCATGGCTATGTGTATAGGGACTACTCAGAGGGCTGAAAAAAGTCATTTCTGACAGGTCCTCGGACTTTTGACTGGTCCTCACACTTATGACCATCCTCACATTTATGCCTGTGCAGCATTCTTAACAACCGTGTCACTCATTTCACAACTGCTTCTCTTCACCATGGTGACAAGATAGGGCAAAAACGTAAATTGTGAGGACAGTCGTAAGTTCGAGGACTGGTCAAAAGTGCGAGGACCAGTCAAAAATAACTTTTTCAGCCCTCTGATTAGTCCATATGCATAAAAGGATACAGCAATAGAGAGGGATGAAGGAAGGGAAGGGAAATTAGAGTAGGAGTGAGGGTAAGAGAGGGAGGAAGAGAGGAGGAGAAGGAGAAAGAAAGAGGAAGTAGGGAGAAGAAGAAGAGGCGGGGAAGAGAAAGTAAGAAGGAAAGAAAAGACAGAGGTGGTAGGTTTGAGGAGAAAGATTGCTGTACAATAAAAAAGATGAAAGGGAAGAAAGTCAACCCTAAACAAATATAAAGATATTAAGATAAAGAATGAATTGTTAAACTTTAAAGAATAAAAGAGAACAAATAGGAATATTTTATTTATTTATTTATTTATTTATTAAATTTGTATACCGCCCTACTCCCGAAGGACTCAGGGCGGTGAACAGCCATGAAATAAAACATATAAATACAAAATTTAAAATAAATTAAAACGAAATTAAATAATTTGGCTGAACAGATTAAAACCCCAATAATTTAAAACCAAATTTAAAATTTCCATTTAAAAAGGGGAAAAAACTTAGGTCAGGCCGGCTTGGTGAAATAGAAAGGTCTTAAGTGCGCGACGGAAGGTATGCAGATCCGGGATCCTCCGTATCTCCGGGGGGAGCTCGTTCCAGATCGTAGGTGCCCCCACAGAGAAGGCTCTCCCCCTGGGGGCCACCAGTCGACATTGTTTGGCCGACGGCACCCGGAGGAGCCCCTCTCTATGGGAGCGTACTGGTCGGTGGGAGGCTATTGGTGGTAGCAGGCGGTCCCGTAAATAACCAGGTCCTAAGCCATGGAGCGCTCTAAAGGTGATAACCAAAACCTTGAAGCGCACTCGGAAGACCACCGGGAGCCAGTGCAGCTCGCTCAGGAGAGGTGTTACATGGGAGCGCCACGTCGCTCCCATCACCACCCGCGCGGCCGCACTCTGCGCCAGTTGGAGCCTCCGAGTGCACCTCAAGGGGAGCCCCATGTAGAGAGTGTTACAATAGTCCAAACGGGAGGTGACGAGGGCATGAGTGACCATGCGTAACGAGTCCTGATCCAGAAAGGGACGCAACTGGCGGATCAGGCGAACCTGATGAAAAATCCTCCCGGTCACGGCCGTCAAGTGCTCTTCTAAAGACAGGCGTGAATCCAGGAGGACGCCCAAGTTGCGAGCCCTCTCCGTGGGGGCCAATGATTCGCCCCCAATAGTCAGCGATGGCACCAGCTGACTATATCGGGACGTCGGAAACCACAGCCACTCGGTCTTGGATGGGTTGAGCCTGAGCCTCTTCCTCCCCATCCAGATCCGTACGGCCTCCAGGCACCGGGACATCACTTCAAGGGCATCGTTGGGGTGGTCTGGGGTGGAGATGTACAGCTGGGTGTCGTCAGCGTACTGATGGTATTCCACCCCGAAACCACAGATGATCTCACCCAGCGGCTTCACATAAATGTTGAACAAAAGGGGCGAGAGAACCGACCCTTGTGGCACCTCACATATAAGGGGCCTCGGGGTCGACCTCTGCCCCCCCGTCAACACAGACTGCGACCGGTCGGAGAGAAAGGAGGAGAACCACCGTAGTACGGTGCCTCCCACCCCCAACTCTTCCAACCGGTGCAGCATGATACCATGGTCGATGGTATCAAAAGCCGCTGAGAGGTCTAACAGGACCAGGACAGAGGAGCACCCCCTGTCCCGAGCCCTCCAGAGATCATCCACCAACGCGACCAATGCCGTTTCCGTGCTGTACCCAGGCCTGAAGCCCGACTGGAACGGATCTAGATACGTCGTTTCATCCAGGTACTGGGGAAGCTGTCGTGCAACCACACTCTCAACAACCTTCACCACAAAGCGAAGGTTGGAGACTGGACGATAGTTAGCCAATACTGCCGGGTCCAGGGAAGGCTTCTTGAGGAGAGGTCTCACCACCGCCTCTTTCAAGGCGGCGGGAAAGACACCCTCACCCAATGAAGCATTTATAATCCCCTGGAGCCAGCCTCATGTCACCTCCCGGGAAGCCAGCACTAACCAGGACGGGCACGGGTCCAACAAACATGTGGTCGCATTCAGTCTACCCAGAATCCTGTCCACGTCCTCAGGGGTCACAGGATCAAACTCATCCCAGATAACATTCTCAGGACCTGCCTCCGTCATCCCCACTGGGTCTACCCAGTCGGAGTCCAGATCTTCCCGAATCTGAGTGATTTTGTCATGCAGATACTGCACAAAATCCTCGGGTCTTCCCTCCAAGGGGTCCTCCCGCGCTTCCTGGTGGAGCAGGGAGCGGGTCACCCTAAACAGGGCGGCCGGGCGATTATCTGATGACGCAATAAGAGCAGCAAAATGGGTACATTTTGCTGCTTTTATCGCCACTAGGTAATTCTTAATATGAGATCTTACCAGTGTCCGGTCAGATTCAGCACGACTCTCTAGGCGTCTTTTCCGGCGCTTCATCTCCCTTAGCCCCTCAGTGAACCAAGGAGCCAGGTGAGCTCGGCACCGGGTCAGAGGCTGCAAAGGCATGACTCGATCCAGAGCTCCAGCAGCCGCCCTATCCCAGGCGGCCACTAGGTCTCCAGTCGAGGCGTGAGCCAGAACCTCAGGGATTGGCCCAAGCTCCATCTGGAACCTGTCAGGTTCCATCAGGCGCCTGGGGCAGTACCATCTTATCGGTTCCGCTTCCCTGCGGCGGGGTGCAGCGGTTCGAAGGTCAAGGCGAAGGAGAGAGTGATCCGACCATGACAAGGGCTCGATGACTATATCCCCTATCTCGAGATCACTCAGCCACTGTCCAGAGACAAAAACCAGATCCAGCGTGTTTCCCCCCGCGTGTGTAGGGCCATGAATTAACTGGGTTAGGTCCATAGCCGTCATGGAAGCCATGAACTCCCGAGCCGCCTCAGATGCCTCACCCACGGACGGCAGGTTGAAATCCCCCATGACCATAAGTCTGGGGGTATCAACCGCCACCGCGGCGATGACATTGAGAAGCTCGGGCAGGGCTGCTGCCACGTGGCAGGGAGCCAGGTACGTGATCAGCAAAGCCGTCTGAACCCCATGACCCCACTTCACGAGGAGAGACTCACAGCCGGCTATCTGAGGAACAGTGGCCTCCCTCGGCCTAAGGCCCTCTCTAATAACAACCGCTACTCCCCCACCCTTCCCCTGTGACCTTGGCTGATGGAATGCGTGGAAGCCTGGGGGATTCCTCCCTCCGGGCCCAACCAGGTCTCCGTAATATCCGCCAGGTCCGCTCCCCCCTCCTGAACAAGATCACAAATGAGGGGGGCTTTATTTACTACAGACCTGGCATTGCACAACATCAGTCGCAGGCCCAGGCCCTGAGGGTCTGTGCAACCTGGAGAACGAGTGGAGCCTTGGGGGCCGGAGCGCGCCACCGCTCGAAGACAGTGGGCACGCGCTCCCTCCACATGATATGGCTCCCTGCTCCCGCCATATCTACCCCTCCCACTCACAGTACCGATGGTAAAAACACAATCTGGACAAGAATAAATAGCAATAATGAGAAACACACATACAAACATACAACGTATTTTCTTTGAACAGAGTATTTGGCCGGTTCACAAATTTAAACAGTTGTAGGAGGTTAGCATTCACCCCTTTCCTAGAAGAATGAAATATTTTGGGAAATATTAAAAAGGCAGAATATTATATTTCCCTGGATGAGAAATGGAAAAGCATATTTTACAGACAAAGCCGCTCCCACCTTCCTGTCCCCCACCCTTTGTTAATGGGCCAGAGGCAGAAAGTCAATCCTTTGTCAAAGGACATTTGCAACACAGTAGCAACAGAAACTAACACAATGGGCCCCATCTAGCAACCAAAACTCACCACACGTGACCTGGGAAGCATGTGACCTGGGAAGCACATGTGATCATCAGCCAGCAAGGCTAGCTAAGACCCCCACCCACTGGGAGTCTGACAACCAATCAGGGTACTCTTTCGGGGCCCCAAGAAATGCAAAGCCAGAGAGAACATAAAAACCCAAGGATTTACTGAATCTGCCCCTTTTCTGTTCAGGAACTCAAGCCATGTGATCCTGTCCACCATTAAATCATCTTTCCAAGCAGTCCCATGTTTCCAGTGTCTTTTTCCCCACTTGGAGCAGAACCCAGAAGGATATTTCTTCCAACACAGTGTTTAGTCATTTCAATTAAATTTACAATTTCTATATTTCCTTTTTACCATATTTATTCCTCATCTATTTTTTTTTAAAAACCAATATTACCCTTCATCTTCATCCCTAATC
This sequence comes from Arizona elegans, assembly GCA_022577455.1. NCBI lineage: Eukaryota > Metazoa > Chordata > Lepidosauria > Squamata > Colubridae > Arizona > Arizona elegans. Next base: position 22,981,950 of record JAKOOJ010000002.1, read on the forward strand.
TTAATCAAATGAATTTTTCCCTTCTATTCTATATTATACCCCTTCACATTGTCATCTATTTTTATATCCATCCTCACATTGGTTAATTATGTAATTATGTAATACAGTTGTTTAATACAAATTCAACATTTTAATATAAATCAATTAGTTATATAACTATCTTTTTTGTATATTAATCAATATGAACATGAATATTCCAATTATTTCCATGCAATCCAATTTCTTACAAATCAATTAATTATATTTACCAATAATAATAAACCAAATAATTTACCTCATATATTCTTCCAAACCACAACTTAACCATTTCTGCTTTCAACAAAATATACAATTAATAGTATCTCAATTATTACAATTCCCTAGTTAAACAGAGCTTTTTTTCTTTTGTGTTTTAAAATCTTGAACCTCCTCTTTTGCCCTAAATTTCCCATTGTTTGCAGTTTTGCACCTACCTTTTTTGGTGAGGAAAAAGAAAAAGAAAAAGAAATCTCTCTCTGCCTCATTTTGTCATGTTGCAGCTAAGACCCTGCTTCTTTACTTTCAATTTCGCTTTTTCAGCATAGCTAGGGGAAAAAAAAATTGCTCCAGGAATTTACCTCTTTGCAGCTAGCTCTTTGAAGCCCCGCGGCAAGAATTTAAAGTTTTTTTCCCTCTAGCCATTAGCTGGGACTCCGGAGGCAGCAATAGATTGGGAGGGGCGGGGTAAGCGACCGGCGACCGGTGATCCAACAGAGGCAGAAGGTGAGGGTGAGTGAAGGCATGAGGGGGGGAGAGAAGGCTTTGGCGACCCCTGTGAAATGGCTGTTTGACCCCCAAAGGGGTCGCGACCCCCAGGTTGAGAACCGCTGTCCTATGTCATTCTAACCACTCAATGTATCTAATGAAGTCAGCTGTACCTCATGAAAGCTTGTACCTTTTAATCAAATATGTTATGATTCTTCCTATTTTGTAGGCAGTTGCTCTACTTCAGGCAGCAACTCCTTCAAACATATACTTTTTCCATGTTTGTGTTCCCTTAATTGAGAAAACAAAGCTTTGTGACTGTGAGAATGGATTGTGTTTAGAGTGAAAAATGCTCTCCGAGAGGAATGATACCAATTGTAGAGGGAAAAAAGCCTTTGATCAAAGATAACTCCTTAACATTAATTTAGTAGATAACCCCTCTTAGTTCTTTTATGAATAGTTAGCTTACAAAGCATACTTGCACCCTATCTCCCTGCCTCATATCTGATCTTTGATAGTATGTAATACCCTTTGAAATAGTGCCATATTCTGTGCTATCATTTTTATATGGGATTCTATTGTATAGCAATGTAATTAGCCTAATATATACAAGGGCACATTGTACTTATAAACATAAAATTCTAGATTTGATCTTGTTGTAGCAATTATCTGACCTAAGTGCTTGTTTCCATTTTAGGAACCATTTTCACTGAACCATCTTCAGAAACGTATCACACTGAATATACATATAATTGTATCCTAAACCACTGATAGCACAAAAAACCTCTATTTTTTTGTCTCACATTCTGAAATGAAGTGGATCTGCTTGATAATTTTGAAAAGAGAGAAAAACCCAACAGGAAATGCTAAATTACATAGATTATTAGGATATGATGGTACTACAATGCTTAAGTGCTGTTTGAACATTTGAATTTACCAAAGGCCAGATTTAGTCTTTTTAGCTGTGTGATATTGCTTTAGAGTTCATGAAAAATAATTAATTCTGCCCAAATCTAGTTTTTTTTTCTTGAATTCTTGTGGAGAAGAAAAGAACCTCAGTGACTTCAAAACTTTGTGATGTGATTCTGCTCATGTTTAATTCAACCTAAGGTTCAACTGCATGCATACATTTCACTCTCTTCTCATAAAACTCACTGTGGATCTGTCAATTGAGTCAGCCCTCCGGAATTCCTTTCCAGATATTTTGCATTTTATGGAGTTTGTGAATCAGCTCTCTATATTAGGACCTCCATTCTGAGTTCTCCACATTTATTGTAACTCCATCAGTTGATGCTACTATCAAGGAATCCTTATAGTCAGTCTGGCAATTTGATTACATTCATTTATGTTCTTTAAGTACACTTGTATGACTAAGGATTAGACCATATTGTTTTTTTAATTTGAAGTTCAATAAAGGATTATAGAATTCAGTATGCAAATCTGAAGGAAAGGAAAGAGAAGTGGAAGAAAGAGAAAAGAAGGATGAACAGAAACTTGGCATGAGGAAGCATCTTATATGGTGGACTGGTGTCATTTCTGTAGTTCCTTTTACATTAAGTTATCACCATCAATTGCAAAATCCCTTCAGCGTCCCAGAGCCCTTAATTGGAATGTCTTTTGATCACTCAAAAGCAGAATTGGATGGAGAAGAGGTTATTGGAAAAAAACAGAAGCCAATAGTCTGCTCTTTTTCAGGAAGGAAAGAGCACCAACATTTTTTTGCCATTTTGGATGTCTCCCTATTGCTAAATTTAGGGCATAATGCCACAGTTCAACCAGTCCTTCTCATCGGTCATTTACTTTACTTTTTAATATAGGGAGTTCCTTTCCCATCCTCTTTCTTCAAATTTCATCTTCCTATACAACCATTTTTCCTAACATTTATTTGCAGTTATCTGCTTGCTTCCCATTTTTGGTTACTCTATTATAGTTTACTAGCATTATATTGCATATCTGCAAAATCAAAAGAATACATGAAGAGGGGCAGCAATAGATCAAAAGAGGAGGACATCTTATATAACTATAAGAGAATAAAATATAACACCATTAAAATGGATGTTGTGGCCCACTGGCAGCCAGCAGAGCTGGCAACAGAGTCAGACAGTGTGGGGGTTAGGGAAGACCATGGGCCAGTCCTGGGGACTGGAGAAAGTTCGGATGAGAGCTCTGCATTGGAGGCAGAGAGGGAGATAGACATCAGTGAAGCAGAGGAACAGCTGGAGTCTGTTCCCAGTGTGCGCATGCGCAGAGCTGCCAGAAGACAAGAACAACTCAGAAAACAGGGTCAATTTGGGAGTAAAGCCACACCTTGGAGATGATTGGCCCCTCCCATAGGAAACAGAAGAGCGAACGGGGAGGGGGCTTTTGCAGGAAACAATTCGTTCATTCGGTAGTTTCAAGAGTGAAAAGTTCTGTTCGTGACTCTAAGAGACTCTGTGCCACTTTTTGCTTTACTCTGTGTTTGGAAACAAGTTACGTGGCAGTGTTCTGTCCCCATACCACGCACACACCCAACCAGCCAGCCGAGGGTTAAATAAACTCTTCAAACACTCAACGTCAGTGATAAGGAACTTGGCAGCAACTCCGAGGCTGCCTGCCAGGAACTTTTACTCTGACAACACAGACAAAAATACACACAGTTTGAATAGTCCAGTTTGTAATTAAATCCATAGCAAATAGGCGTTGTGTCCAAAGGTGCAAAGTGACTCGCCAGAGATTAGCTTTGTCTGTCACAGAGTCTGAATGGCCACCACACTCCCTTTTATAGCCTGTGGGGTGTGGTCTGGTGATTCAGCTTAATCTCTGGCACACCTCCTTTTCTGCTGTGCACGCTTGTCTCTCCAACGCTGGCGTGGGTCCAACTACAATGTTTCTTCGTCAATATCCGACGGCTCGGAAACACCTGGCTCCTGGCCAATCTCTTCTTCTTCGGGAGACACCTGAGGCATTGCCAGAGAGGAGGGTCCTGGAGAGGGAGGCCTGGCCGTCTCCTCTCCTTCATGTTCAGAGCCTTCTTCCTCCGATAAGGACGGAGCCACAACAGGCAGCTTGCCAAGCGAGATAAGGTGTGTTGAGAAATATTCCTTTGAAAAACTGTTTGGACAAACCTTGCTGATTGTAAATGAAAGTAATTCACAGTCATGTAAAGAAAAGAGGTTTTGTAGGGACCAATTCCTGCTTCCTGTTTTTTAAGGGAGCCTAGGTCAGAACAGTGGGGGTGTGATGGCTCAGCTGAGTTTGTCAGCTGAAAAGCTGACAGCCCAGGTTCAGGACTCAAGCGCCACACAACTGGATGAGCTCCCCTTACTTGCCCCACTCCTGCCCATCTGGCAGTTCGAAAGCATGCATATGTGAGCAGATAAATAGATACCACTTCAGTGGGAAAGTGACAGCAATAGTGATGAAGGCATAAATTAGGTCACATCCATAGGTCTATCATTTTACTTAATACAGTGCCAAATATCAAACTTAAAAATAAAGCCTGATGTAAAATGCTTGAATAAATTTGTATCTTAGGGAGAACAGAACTACTGAAATTTGAAAGGGCAGGTGGCTCTTCCTTTGAAATGAGCTTTTGGCAAAGATACTGTATGCCAGAATTTTTGAGATTTTTGCGAATGATTGTGTCATGTTGAGTACATGGCATGTATTTGCTTGGTGCCTCTCCTATTTTTTTTTTTATGCTCCTGGACAAACTAAAAGAGCAGAAAGTCTCTGGACATGCCCTTAGGCTGCAGTTCTAAAACACTTCCTTCCAAGGAATGTGTTAGAATCCTGGTGTGTTTTGTCTTTGTATGTTCCCTTTTAATAATGCATGAAAAGTAAGGAAGAAAGACAGAGACAGGAAACAAATAAAATGGTCTGTCATATCTGTTGTCCAAACATAGCTTCATAACACAAGTATATGTGAAAGCTATTTCAAAGTCAATAGTAATATCTCAGAATTAAAGAATAAATAAGGTTGTATAGAATTAATTTAGTGACATAAAATAATACTAGGTCAAATTGCAAGAAGAATGGGAATCTCTTTCTAGCTGTCTGAGGTGGTATTTCAGATCGAGAAAACAATATATGTTTCATTCTTACACATTTATATGCACAAATAGTTGATCAAGATACAGAAAAAAAAAAAAAACAGATGCCCTTAATATCACTGATTAAAAAACAGAAGACAAATGCAATTAAGGCTGAGTACTGTACATCTAAGTATTTTTAGTTCATTTAAGGGTTATTGCAATTAGATTAAATTCAAGATTTATAAAACCCAGCTGAACAAAACATTGCCCTAAGCACATAGTTCCCCAAGGAAAGGAAAAGAGCATCAATGAAGTACTTATATCGGATGTTCTTCTTGTTCTTCAAGGATATTGGAAAAGATTTGAAAACAACATTACAAGCCATGGAAGGAAAATTTGTAAAAGTTACAGCATTTAAAAAGAAAACCAAGAAAGTTAAACTAGAAGCCTAATTTTTATGTTTATTTAGAAATTACTTTAATTTCTTGGGAATTTTGTTATTCAAGGTTATTAATATTATAACTTAAGGAAGGAGAGAGTGGAGGAATCCTTTCAATGATGAGGAAAAATGCATCACTAACATGGGACTTCAACAAATATATTGGTTAAGTTTTCTATTTATTTATGGCTAAAGAAAAGAAAACACAATTTACATATGCTATTTTATAAAGTTTATAAAATATATATTTTATAAAGTTTTATTAATTTTCTATTGTTTACATTTTCTTAGTCCTTAATAAACATCGTGTCGTCTGGGTTATTTTATTTGCTTACCAGTACGGATTGTGTTCTTAATCTCCACCCTATTTTTCATATGCTATTTTTATAGGGAGATAATATAATCGCTACAATTTAACCAGAAATAGAGAAATTCTATTTTTCTGTGAAAAATTTCACAGAGGAAGATTGTGATAAGTAGCCTGTGTGTTGGATTTGTCCTCTGTCCATTTTCCGAGAGCTGGCAAGGAATTTCAAGGCTTTTAGAAGTTGCCTTTGTAAAATAAGATATGGGACCAATGTATTGTTGGGATATTTTCCAGTAATTTCTGCAAGGAGACAGGACAAAAGTGAAGATAATAATTTTGGCAATGTGAAGCTCCATTCCTCCTGAATATGTATCAACATCACACACACATACACGTAGCTGCAACAACTATCTTACATTGTCCAGCCACTTCCCCCTACAGAACATCCCTGATTTTTTGCAGAGAGGGGTTATCCATCATGAGTAATGGATAAGTCTACTAAAGAGTCCCACTTCATTTTTTAATGAAAAGAGGAATATAAATGTTTCAATAAGCAATTACCATAAATTGTAAACCATCAAGTCATGCAAGTTGGAAGTAAAATAAGTCCATCCTGTTTTTAAAGACTATTAAAATAGTCTTCTTAACCTTCCATTGTTTTGAATGGGAGGAGTTAATTTAGATCACCTGCAAGTTTAGATATAAATTTCTATCTGGGCTAGAGGCATTATGGAAGAAATTTGGTTCTGAGGTTCATAGTCCTTTCACATGCGGTGAGTGTATCACATCTACAGTGGCCCTATCCTTCCTTCTAATTTCAAGAACTTTCTACAAAAGTTGATGAATAAGGCAAGATTCGAGATTGAACTTTTTCTTTGACTTCAAGGGGTGGGGTGAGGCACCTGATTGACCCTATAGGTCCTAGGATACGCAAACCTAACAGTATTAACATAAAGCTATTCTAAATTAAAAGACACATCTCCCTTTTTATTAATTTTATCTCATGAAATAGACATTAAAACCATGGAAAAGGTATCTAAATTGGATGTGTGAGTAATATTAGAGCCCTTTTACCTCCTAATTTTCACTTGCAGCAATATTTTGCAGGTGTTTTATAGGACCCTATCATGTTTGGAAATAAAATGTAGCTGTACTATGTTGATAATATTCCAAAGTCATTTGTTTCATCCCTCGCTAGATTATTAAAAGTGAAAAGATCATTCCAAGCAATTTACTTGTTCCCACCTCACAGCCTAGCTGAAAATTGTAATTAAAATGATACATCAGGGGACTGGGTGGATTAAGCATTGGAAAAATGATACAAGGGCTTTCCTTCTCCCCAATGTTCTCTCTCCTTTGTGTTGCACTGCATCTATTGTGAATAGATGTAATTAGTTGGTTGTATTGCTCATAAAACTGGAAGATGATTTATTAAAAAGGTCAAGCCCTGTTTCTCATTGCTGTTGTCAGGATGTCCAGTTTTCAAGTACAATTCCATGCAGGCATAAGGTGTACCAGCAACAGCAGTTTCTGCCTTGTTGAAAGTCAGTCAGCCCCGTGAGTTTTCCATTGTGCTACACACGAAACAACATTATTTTGTGAAACAAACAAGACCCAGAACAAAATTTCAAGACGAGATTCTTCTGTTCATGCTTCTAGCCAGGCAACTGGCCACTCATTTTTCTGGAATAGTTCCCCTTTTCTGGTAGAACCCCCCTTTTGATGACCAATGGAAAAATGTGAGGAATTAATTCTACGATCAATATCCTGGTCTAAAAAGGGAACATCAGTCTTCAGTGCATTCTGGCAAAACAAAAAGCAGATTCTAATCTGATGGTATTGCTACTGCAACCCACTTGTATTTGTGGGGTCCTTGGTGCTTTTTGATCTTGGTGGTATTCTTGCAGACATTTCATTACCAAACTAGGGAACATCATCAGTGCTAGCATAAATGATACCTAATTATAGATAATGAAATGCCTGCAGGAAAACTCTCAAGCTCAGAGAGCTCCAAGGATCCCCCAGTTCAACCCTGAGCTACAAATATTCTCTTCTATTGGTATTACTTTTATTTGCATGTTTCTTTAGCGTCACAGGGATCTACATTTAAGAGAACTAGTTTGTAATTAATTTATATTACTAAGAACTAATGGTTGATGGTCATCATTCAAAAATTGAAAAGAAGAGTCCTGTGTTTTTCCAATCATAGTAGTTGATCCCCAAAATTCAAGGTGTTGCACATGATGTTCTATAGCTTTTCAATACCTTCCTTTTTGTCAATGTTCTTCTTCTCATTTACAAATCTTCAACATTAGACAAACTTCTTGAGTGTCAATAAATGACTTTATAAGTGGCTGAAGTGAGAAGGAGAATTGGCAAGTATTTCCATCATGCATTTGCATGGAAATACTTTTATCTATGAGGCTGTTTTATAGAATGAAATATGTTCCTGGGCAGTGAATAGAAGAGGCATTTTTTTATGGTAAGAAAGAACAGAAACTGAGGGTTTTACACAGACCACATTTTGTATGTTTAGATTTTGTAATAAGTTATTGTTTGTCTGAAAAGTTATTTTTTCACTTTTTTTTATAAAAAAGAAAGCCATGATCTCTGAAGTCTCCTACCTTGCCACCTTTGTTTAAGTTGACTTCCATTTGAAGGCTTAAGTCCTACAGTTTTGATGTATAGCACAGCAAAATTTTCCTCACAGAACTTTTGATTTCAATAGGCCTCATGTATGGTATGATAGGAAGCAGAAGTTCTCTTCTGCTTCCTATCATATGATTACCAAGACCAAATGGTACAAGCCCAGTGTGCTTTAGGTACAACACATCTTTAAATCTTTCAACTTTACTGCTACTGCAGACAAGATAGACTATTTTCCTATATAGAAAAAAGAACTATGAATATTTTGCATTCAGAAAAACCTGAGCCAGATTGGGAAATCTGTTGAAACCTATAGTACTTAGATGTAAGCTAAAGCAAATGGCTGTGGGATTGGAATAGAACAAATCAAACCATAAAGGCAGAGGAACTATGGACATTTTGGTTGAAGTTTTATCCTCAAAGATATAGATATTTTAAAGTTAGAAGGTGTCAGAATTAAACAAGAACCAGGTTCAGTTTGAAAGAACCTTAATGGCAGAGGTGGCATCTAGCTGGTTTGTACTGGTTTGGGCGAACCGGTAATGGAGATCGCGGGAGGGCCAGCCCACCCGCCCTGGCTCTCTGATGTCCTATTTAGGCACGTTTTTGAAGCTGGGGGCATGTGCGGAAGGTGTGCGAGTGAGCAAAGTGTATGTGTGGAAGGCCGGGCGCATGTGCAGAAGGTGCACATGTGAAGCGAACGTGCACCCGTGGGGCAAACCGGAGGTAAAAATATTGGAAACCCACTGCTGCTTAATGGGCTGCAGGTTAGAACAACCAACCATCCAAATAAGTATATAGAAGAAACAGAAAACTAGTCAGACAAACTTATTTTATAATCAAACAATTGGTCTTATTGCAGCTGAAGAGCTCTAGACATACACACTGAGGGAAAGACATACACAGAGTGCTGAATGGCACAAATATAGTAATACAGCTGTCTCTTGTACTGAGAGAAAAGAGATATTGCAGAACATAATGATACCAATAAGTATTTTGGGACCAGCTGTATTGTATATTGACTTTGCTGAATAATGGGAAGCATGTTTGCAAATCAATTATCTTGTAGTAGGCTTTAAAACTGATACATGAGCTGATAAAACTATTTCAGAATCTGTTTATAAAATTTCCAGAGCCTGCCTCCAATGTAACAGCTTGTACTGTACAGCTTATTAGCAAAAAACAAAACAAAACAAAACCTTATATTGCTCACAATATTTTGCAGCCAGTACCCAGTACATATACAAAGAACAAGGGTTTACATTATATGTCAATACAGTCATAAAACAATATTCTGGACTGAGAGCCCTCAGACATAAAGGATTTTACTGTGATGAAAGGATGATATTATTCAACTGACAATGTAAAATTAATTTTCCTTATCTTCAAGTACAAACCAATGACGTAAACCATAGACAGGCTGATTTAGAAGCCTTGTAGAAATACATTGGATAAGTAGAAATAGCAATCATTAGTTTAACAGATTTGTTAAACAACAGTGGTGTTATTCAAATTTAGTCCACAGTAGTCAAGGCATAGGCTCTAGGCCTATGGTTTAAAAGTGCCTGAGCTTATAGAGTGTTGATTATGTGGATAAGAGATACTGAGTTAATATGAGCCTATGTACTCACTTTAAGAAGTATCTCTACTTATATTATTGAAAACAGAATTGAATTGAGGACAGTTAACCCTCCCTCATATTCTACGCACACCACAAGTTTCCCTTCCACCATTTTCCATTCTGATCTTTCAAAACAAGAACTTATTATCTTGGGAATCAGTAAAAGATTTTTTTCTGAGAAACTGAATGGCCACTCCTTCCTAGCTAGCAGCAAGAAATTTTGAGGGGAGTGGATTCTTCAACAGACAATGGTGATCAAATTACAGCTTTCTCATTCTGAATAATAATAAAAGAAATTTATAGTCAGTGAAAGATCTCACAAGCCTATATCTGATTTTTATAAGGTTCTAGTTCACTTTTTTCTAATGTACCGTGTCACAGATAGGTCCTGTTGTCATGATACCTTTAATATGTTTTGGGACTACAGAGGGAGTTAATTGACCCAGCCAATTAGCCCGAGACTATTAGATTTAATCCTAAACAATTTCTTTACATAGGGTTAAACAAATTGGCCTTCTATCACTTATGTTATGGGAACAGCTGATTTAGGGATTAACTAATCTTTACTTCACCCAAGGACAAGTCATAGACCTCATTCTAAGCGCTTCATTTCCATGGCTGCCTCAGTTTTCATCTCCCAAGCTATACTGGTGTGTGTGTGTGTGTGTGTATAAAATGTGCACAAATATAGTTCAACCTCCATAAAGCTGTTCATGGAATTATTGACCTTGATATCACATGTTTATTCATTTCTTCATCCACATATTTACATTGTCTTGAAAAAGAAAAAAAGGAATAGGAGCAGGAAGGTGACATCCTTCCAGCCTCCACTTCACTATAAAAATTGTAACCTATATCCTATCATTCCTGACTGCTGGCTGCTGGGGACTGAGGGTGAATCCACTGATTGGAAAAGAAGATAAATTTGTGTTTGTGTTGCCAGAATAGGTAACAAATTTTAAGGTGAACAGACAAAAATAATAATCAAGAACTGAGTAATTATTGTTAGTTTTGAAATAAGTGCGTCTCCATGATGATGATGAAGAAGATAGATAGATAGATAGATAGATAGATAGATAGATAGATAGATAGATAGATATCAAAAGCAGAGAAAATCTGTAGCTCAAGGACTGCAATATGACAGAAAGCAGAAGACTAATGGAACACATCTATGAACACAGAAGATATGTTGCAAAACTCTTAATCTCACAACACATGGACAGATTCAACCATAGTTTCAACTGGAAAACAGAGAGTATCTAGACCACGCCAAATCCAAAAATGCTAGGGAATTCCTGGAAGCTTGGCATTCAGACAAATCAGTCATCAATAAACCCATAAAAATAAACCATATTTATATAAATAAATAAGCTAAGAAGGAAACAAAAAAACCATAATGTACCGTATATTCTTCAGCAGCCAAACCTAGAATAGCAGAGATTTACACCAGGCAAACAATTAAGCAGAAAATAATATCTTAACCAAGGAATTACCAAGGAGAAAACCACTCCCACCCACAATGGCAAGCAAGCTATTGTATATAAAAAGTATGCAAACCAGTGGTGGTGTTCAGCTGGTTCTATCTGGTTCAGGAGAACTGGTAGCAGCGATTGTGGGAGGCTCCACCCACCCACCTGGATGTCATCACGTCCCGTTTTGATGCTCTGCACACGCGCACTCTCACATTTGCGAACCAGTAGCAAAGGTAACTGAATACCACCAGGGGTGGGTTCTAAACATTTTAACAACCAGTTCTGTGGGCATGGCTTGGTGGGGGGTAATGTGAGTGGGTGGGCGTGGCCAACTTTTTTTTTTTACTTTTAAAAGCATTTTTTCTACAATCTTAAGAGGTTGCAGAAAAAAATGCTTTTAGAAGCCTCTGCCGATCAGGCAACTCAGCTGGGATCACCAGAGGCTTTTAAAGGCATTTCCCCCCCTACAACCTCTTCGGCCAAAGAGGTTGCAGAAAAAAATGCTTTTAGAAGCCTCTGACGATCAGGCAACTCAGCTGGGATCGCCAGAAGCTTTTAAAGGCATTTCCCCCCCTACAACCTCTTCGGCCAAAGAGTTTGCAGAAAAAAATGCTTTTAAAAGCCTCTGACGATCCCAGCTGAGCTGCATGATCATCAGAGGGTTTTTTTTTTTTACTTTTAAAAACATTTTTTCAGCTGAAGAGGTTGTAGAAAAAATGCTTTTAAAAGTTAAAAAAAAAAAGCCTCTGATGAGGTGGGCGGGATAAGCGAGCGGCGACCAGGCCAGGGACTGGTTCGGGGGCATGGCCAGCCAATGTTATTACCGGTTCTCCAAATTACTACAAATTTTTACTACCGGTCCTTGCGAACTGGTGCAAACCAGGAGCAACCCACCACTGAATACCACCTCTGATGCAAACCCACACTCACTCATTCTGATGTTATCTAGTTGGGTAATTAAACATCAGCAAGCAAGCTCAAACAGCACCAAGGACTTCTGCAGAGATAGACAGGCAGACAGAAGCACTTGGTAGAGAGGTGGCTGTTCTCAGAATATATCCCTCATATAACAAGTAGGTAGCTATTCTACATCATATTTGCATATCCAAGTCTAACTTTCAGACAGTTCCAAATATACTTTTGTTGTGGAGTGTTAAAACTTTTTCTTTTCAAGTCTTTGCATTCTGCTCTGTCCTTCAGGGCCTCTTCTCAAACATGAAGATGACACCCAGGAATTTGTAACTAATAACAATACCTTGGGGATCATGTTATCATTGCCTGGGGCCAGCTTAACATCTCATTCGAGGGGTTCATAATTACATTTCGATATATGAATCATCTTTACTTATAAATTGGAGCTAAGAGATGAGCTTTCTGGTTAAGCTTGAAAAAAGTTTTGTGAGAAAATGTGGGAAAGATATGAAAGCCAGGCAAGTCATGGAAAAATATTGGCAATTCTTGTTTTGAACAGACCACAGTGGATGAAAGACACTGAGTTCTCTGTGGACAAATGAATAATTATTTGAGACATATCCCCTGCAAAAATCACTGCATTCAATGTTAATGTACCGTCTTCCATTACCCTGTGTCCATTGAGATACATGGCCCCATAAATAGAAGTGCATACCAAAACAAACTATTGATTAGATTCTCTGCCCTGAAACAAAATAATTGATCAATTTAATAATTTCAAATAGTAAAACATACTTTGGAGGGACAATTATCCTCTTTAAAATTGCCTATAACCTGGCCAATATTCATGTATATGTATTTATTTGTAAGTTGATTTATTTGGCTACCCATCTCAGAAATATAACTGTGGGTAGCTGACAAAGATTAAAAATATAATGCAGTATATAAAAATACACTTCCTAACCAACCCGATCCCAAAGTGGGTCCTCAAAATGTCATAAACCAACATCATGGGCTCAATTACTTTCTGAGAAAACATTCAGGTCATCAAAGTTTCCAAAAGGTGACTTACACAGACACAGAAAAGGCACACTTCCTGAGTCCCAATGGGTGAAAATCCCTAACTGATGGTATTCAGAGCATGGTCTTAATGTCTGACTTAATGGAACAACTGGACACAATGCGAATAAAGCTGCCCCTCTGGTCCCATGCCATGCAGGGCTTTATAGAAAATGATTGACCAGCATACTGAATGGCACCTGGAAGCAAATTGGCAACCAGTGTAGGTCATAGAGCAACAGTTAAGCTTAAAAAAAAATCTTATCTGGTTAAGCTTGGAAAAGTTTTGTAAGAAAATGACAGGAAGATTTGAAAGCCAGGGAAGTCATGTAAAAATACTGGCAACACGTGTTTTGAACAGACCATGGATGGAAGATTCTGAGCATTCCATGGACAAATAAGCACAATTATTAAGCACTTATTACTAAAAGGAAAAAAGAAAATATATACAGTATATACTGAAAACAATAAGTAAAAGCAGGAGAAATTTCCTGACAGAACAATCAGTTCTGCCTCCAGAAGTTGTGAGTGCTCCAACACTGGAAGTTTTTAAGAATAGATTGGACAACTATTTGTCTGAAATGGTAGAGGGTTTCCTTCTTGAGCAAGGGGTTGGACTAGAAGACCTCCAAGGTCCCTTCCAGCTTCATTATTCTGTTAAAAGCAATTTTTTAAAAATTCTAAATTTCTTGCCAAAATACCTGATTTGTGACAACATCAAATTAAACATTAAAATTGCTTTTGGTTGCATGAAATATTTTCCACTTAAAAATTGTATTCTAAGTCTCTACATTTGTCTTGTGTTTCATAGATAGTATATACAGAAGTTATTCTTGCTTAAATTTAATACTGTTAATTTTGCCATTCCTGTGCATTGTTGAAGCTTGGTTTCCCAGTCTGATATTATTGGCCAAGTATTTCTTGCCCATTGTTGGGCTAAATTAATCCTTGCATACCAAGGATTCTCAGCAATAATCACCATGCTCATAATTCTTAGATATCTGAATGACGTAATCACTTATTTTGTATTTTTTTACTTCATTCCTGTCTACCATAAAACATATTTCCCCAGATTGTTTTAGTTCTGAATGTTGCACAATATTTCCAAAACTCATATATGGATCCTTTATCATTACAATTCATTTAACATAACTACCATCAATCTACTTTCATAACTACCATTATTTCTTTCAGACACATTCACCGTAACATAGATTTCATGAATCCATACTTTGTGACATCTATCTTAGCTCTTCCATTTATAATGAAACCTATTTTTCATTTACAATCATGTATTCAGCATCTCCATTCATAAGATGAGACAACCTTTATCCAGAACTATTATATCTTTCTTCTTTCTATTTGTTCTACATAGTTTTCTTTTACCATTCTTTTAATTTATTCATTCTCTTTATGCATTTAGTATCCCATGTTGTTATGCTTGTCTTCATATTGGCCTAGAGCAGGGGTGTCAAACTTGCATTGTCATGGCAGTGTCACGTGATGTATTGGGACATTTCCTCCCTTTGCTAAACCAGGTGGAGGCGGAGCCAGCACGTGATGTATCCGTTTGACGCTCCTGGCCTAGAGAATCTGAGTCTTCCACATATCATAGCTTTGGACCATCATTGCTTTCACATAACACATTTCAGTAAGATAGATGAAAAGAGTAGATCAGCAGTCTTAGCTGTACCCTTATCACATGGAGCATTTCTTGCTAACAGGGCAATGCTTATCACTAAGTACCATTTAGCCAGGATGTCAGTACTGCAATTAAAGACTAATTAGCCACGCTAAGCCATAATAATCAATACAATGTAGAAACTCTAAAACTGAGATTGTTTTTCAGACCAAAATACTATTATTGAAATTTCACAAGTTAGGAGGTAAATGCACTGTGCTAAGCACTGAATTTCAGCTTGAGTATATATATAAAAATGTCCACATACGGTAGATATTTTGCTGTGAAATTACTTCAAAAAAGATTGAAGATCAGTATTAGCCCTCTGAAGGATATAACCACATGGTTACTTGTCAGAGATCTGATGCATTTTCCCATCACTTAGCTAATGCATGAAAAGAGTAGTAATTAATACAGATTAGAGCCTTTCAACATACAGCAATAGCATTAGCATCTGATGTGATCAAGCAAATTCCAGTATCTAGTCCTGTAGGACCCACTAAGGTTAATGCAGATGTCTGAATATTCCAATTTTCTTCTCATCTTCATTTATCAAATGCTCTAAGGCTGTGCATAGCATTTGAATGAAAGGCTTTGCAACAAGTATGAGTGCAATCAAAACACTTTTCTTTGAATAATTAAAACAGCTGTTAAAACAGCTGTGTTTTTGCAAGGTTCATAACATTGCTTTGAAAGATGGTCCCAGCTGTTTTCATGTGCTTGCATGTTCAGGGACACCGGCGTGCATGCATAGTTTTAGTGTAGATCCCTTCTCACCAGGTACAGAATCATAAAAGATGAAAATAAAATTATGGATGGTTGCAATCTTGGATAGATCCTTAGACTATAGACTGCCAATCCTATAGCAAATAGTCCATTGTCTGCTGAGTTTATTGTAGTGTTACAGGGTATTTTGTTAAATCTTGAATGAAACCGTTTGATTTTCATTTCCCTGTACTGAAAAATCTTTTTGTGATGCCTTTATCTGAAAGTAGAACCACTGAAATGTAGAGTCCTTTCCGTAGTGAGTTTACAAATAACAGTATTAGTGATAGCAGAACCTGGAAAGGCTGGAATGAAAATTAATTACATTTTAGCTCCCCTTGAATATTGCCAAAACAATGCGAAAAATAGGAAGGAAGGAAGGAAGGAAGGAAGGAAGGAAGGAAGGAAGGAAGGAAGGAAGGAAGGAAGGCATCTGAACCCTTATATGCATATGCTGATGAATAAAAGAACACTTGGGCATTGATATGATTGGTCTGAATATATCCTCCATTTCACACCCTCCCAGTTTAAATTATTTCTCATTTCAACATCCTCATCATGAAGTATTTCTATAGGAATATGAACATGTTCTTGCAGCAACAGAAGACAAACCATCCTGACAATTTGTTTCGAGGAGCCTTGGTGTGCAAATAACAAGTGTGGGCATATTCATTTATGTCGCAAGCAACTCTACCTCTAACCAATGAAATCAATCCCATGTATACCAGTTTAGCCTTGATCCTGCACATCTATATGCATGTCACTAAAATAATATTATATGTGCAAAAACTTGATATGAACTAAGGTAGTCATAGTTCATCAGTTTCTGCCATTCATGTTGGGCAGTATCAGTTGATAGATTCCACCAAGCTCATTTTTGTAATATTTATATTGTCAATTTGTCCATAGCACTAGGGCACTAGAGCAGAACTCCTGAGACTAGATGTTACTATATATTGTAAATTGCCTTTTTGTTATTCTTTACATAAATGGCAGTGCCATTATACATGAAAGCAAGAACATTTTAGTAAATAGGAAGTCTAAAATAACTTCTGTACTAAGAATAAAAATGTTGGTTCCAGCATTAAGGAAATGCATTATCACAATTACATTTTGCAAAAACAGGGCCAACTACAGGACAGTCTTGTAATTTTTGAATAGAACATTTAGAAAGAAATAATATAGCTCAGATTTATATATATATATTATTTTGCCCAAGGCACCATAAAAGGCTGAATGTAGGTATTCTTTTTGATTTTTAATATGTTGTTCTTGTTTCATAATGACATTTTTTCATTTAGTAAAAACTATACTTTATTCAAAACTTCATGTGATTAATGCATTGATTTAGATCCCCAATGCACATGCTGCCAGGCAAATTCCAATATTATTTATTTTTATTAGTTTATAATATGTCAATTTTTCTTGCTTATCTGTCAGCTCTCACTAAAATGCATAAATCAAAAATATAGCAATGTGGACACTAACAAGGCATAATTATTGTAGGGTCTGTCCCTTTTTAAAGAAAAATACAATTACCTACCAGCATGCTGCTTAGATTAGGTCAGAATTTACATACGACTGATTCATATTTCCTTTAACCGTTTTAATATTGGACAATAGGTTTTGCAAATCCAGTCTTTCCTTCTTTTCTATTGTTACTTTCAAGTGGAAAATAATAAAACCATCCCAACCAAAAAGTTTAATTATTCTATGATGCATTTCTAGGATGATATCAATCATTTATAAGACTGAGCAAAAATCTTAACAATAGTCGATTGGCAATGTGATAAAATGTAGTGTCTGAGAATAGGCTCATAGAATAGGATTTCAAAGAAATTTGCTCCATGTTAAGTGTTTTGGAGAATCAGAGTGCAATTTTATGAATGTTTACTTGAAAATAAGTCCATTGTGTTGAATGATAACTTCTCCAGGAAAATGCACTGAGGATTTTACCTGTAGTCTCCTTTAGTCAATTCCAAATATGTAATGCATTCTGTTTTTTCAGAAATTAATATTTAACACAAAATAGCAATATTACTGTGGCAGATTAATAAAGAATTCTGATCCAATGTAATATCTATATATCTATATCTATATCTGTATCTGTATCTGTATCTGTATCTGTATCTGTATCTGTATCTGTATCTGTATCTGTATCTATATCTATATCTATATCTATCTATCTATCTATCTATCTATCTATCTATCTATCTATCTATCATCTATATCTATCTATCTATCTATCTATCTATCTATCTATCTATCTATCTATCTATCTATTTATCTATCTATCTATCTAAAGATACTGTATATCTATATCAATCTGTATAAAATATATCTATAGCAATCCCTCTGCCTCTGCCTCTATCTATATCTATCTTTCTATCTGTCTATCTATCATCTATCTATCCAACCATCCATCTATCCATCTATCGATCCATCAATCCATCTAACTTTCTTGGCTGCATGGACATATAGCAAACCATGAGTTGAATATAGTGGAATAATAAAAACAAAACGCCAACATGAGGATTTCATGTAAAACAGCCTCATGGAATCCTAAGTAGTTGGATATAGAATGGCAGATCTGCCCTGAAATAAGGGAAAACCAGGGCTGAGACCTAGGGTTAAATAACTGTGATATATTTATAGAGGGCAAGGGATCATCATAAAATAAAGCAGCAAATAGTAAAGAAGTCAATGTAAAAGAGAGGCCAGGGATTTAGGGTATAGAGATCATAAATTTTCATCGATATAAACAGTCTATGTACCTCAGAAGCTGAGGTTTAGCTATAATTTCAGGCCTGACCTATGGGCTTCTGGTGTTCACTGTGCATGCACTGTCAAGATGCCGTATAAGGAGGAGGAGGAGGAGGAGGAGGAGGATGTTTAGGAGGGCAGCGAGAGTTGCAGATCGGAGTGATTTACTCATTTAATCATTTCTGAATCCATCCCAAACCCTGCAAGGCTGGGTTGAATATTCCATACTTGAGAGGATTTTATTGTCCTAGCAAGTTACATTTAATTCTTTCTACATCATCCCAGCAAAAATGAAGGATTTCGTCCTTTGTGGAGAAAGTGGAGAAAGAAGTAAATAGTTGCAAGTAACACATGTATCAGTTGTGTTGCTCAGCATCTTAGCTTCCTTTAAATCACCCAAATATATGAGTCCGGTTTTAGTAGAAATGAATGTTTTCTCTCTCCACACCCCCACTGCTCTCCACATTCACATACATGCCTGCGTATATTTGTGCATTGCTTGCTTTTTGAATATACCATTTTCATATTAATAATAATTAAAAGCAGTGATAATAAAGGATGATCGCATCCACAGGAACTACTGATGCTTTTAGCTTGGTCCTAATTGCCATTAAAGAGAATTCTAAATGCTTTCCATATCTCTCAGATGATCTGGCTAAACAGCTTGCTTGCTTCTTTTCTATTAGTTTGAGTTGGAAAATAATTGTGTCAGCACTAAGTGAGCCTTTTTGTTCTCCATCACCATCCTAATGGACAATCAGTTTGAAGGAGACACCTCACCAACATGCTTACCTAAAACGAGATACTAGATGGACATGGTACGTGTGAGGAAGGAGAGATAGATTTTATTATCCCTGCTGAAACCAATACAAGATTTTCAAGGGAAGATTGCTTTACAGGCATTATCATAAAATGCAAAGCTACCAAATTGATAAGTTCTTTTTATTTTAGCAGCTCTATGTGGTTGCTTTGGCATTTCAACCCTTGCTAACTGTAAATAAAACCAAAGGATAGAGGAATGCTTGCCGAGGACTTTAGGGCCTGCTGTTATATAAGCCTTGTCCAAGAGAGTAATTCTTGCTCATATTAGTCCTATTGATTTCACCAGGTCCACTCAAGTAAATAAGAACTGGCCCCTTGAGAAGATGTTGTAGGGAAATAATTCAAAAAGCACCCACCAGTGCTAACAATTCTTCAAGCCATCCTTATTATTCTTTCTGAATTGTTTAGCGTTAATGCAAAACAAAACAAACAAACAAAAAAAAAACCCCTACCACCTCATGAGATGGTCTACAATTCCAATGAGATAATTGACTTTAAAAAAAAAAAAGAGGTGGGAAGAGGGTGGGTAGAAGAAAATACAAGCACATTTTCAATGGCATATCTGAGTGAAGTAGCAATATCAGCCTGTCCATAAATGGTTCTTATAAATGGTTTCAGTTTCTGGAACCACTAGGTTGTGCTGTTGTATAAAAAACAGGGCTTCTTTGTCTTACTTTTTTTGGGGTGGGGGAGGGAGATATGCTGCATAATAATGGTTTCATGCTGTGCAGAATCTTGTAAATACTGTTTTACAGTTCTCACTAACAACAGAAGTATATAAGATCAAGAACGAGAAACTGTCATTTGCTTTCTCCTCAAAGCCAGGTCCAAGACCTGGTTTTAGCTAGTCATTTTTGTATTCAGTAGAAGTGCCCTGAAGATCCCTGCATTGTCATTTTGAATGCATTTTCTGTATGAAGCACTTCCTCTTAACAAAGCCTCAGCTAGACTTGCCTGTTCTGAGAGAGCTTTTGAAAACTCAGAGGTACTTTCTGAAGTCCCCAAATTTGAACTTGACTTTTCTTTCCTGATTTGGCACTGTAAGAAGGACTTCATAATAGGCTTGCCATTCCCCTGAGTTACATATCTCGGTTGCAAAAATACATTTGATCATTAGAAGGCAGCAAAGAGATAAAGAAAATTCCAACTCTTTGCTGCTTTCTATTGGTTGCTGGATTTTTGCTGCTGGTCTGTTAGCTTTAATCTCTCTCCCCCCCCACCCAAATCTTCTTTCATTTATCAATACCATGCTGTGAAGTTATTCATGGTGAAAATCTATGAGTTGCTGAAGGGCATTAATGGCCTTAAAGGTAGAGACTTCTACCTTCATATCCAATCCATTTTCCAAACGGGGTAAATTTTTGCTGCTATTGCTATAGTATTTGTATTCTGTGCAGGACATTTGGGACACTCAGACTTTCTATTGCTTAAATGTGAAAATATTGTTTTCATAATTGTTCCTCCCCCTTCTTGAAACAATAACATCTTTTAAAAACAATATGATTTCAATTTGGGCAAAACGGCAATATAATTCTTTTGACATTCTTGACTTTGATAGTGAGGTGATTGGCATAATAAATTTAATAAATGAATGGATAAATAAATAAATACAAGTAAATCTTGCAGCAAACACTCCCCAAAGAGTGTTTGCTGCCTACTTCTAATCTAGTCTTCTCAACGGGAGTTGGGTTTTATTAAATAATTTACATGAATATGTATATATTCATTTTGTCCTTATGTGCTGTAGATTCATTTCTTTCTCGAGTGTTATGTCAAGCTTTCAGAATTTTGCTTGGATTAACATGTTTCTTACCTTTCCTGTTTCTTCAGACCAGTCAAAATAGGTAGCAGAATCAGTGGCTTTCTTCACCCCAAAGGTCTAGGAGGGAACAGTTCATCCCCAATTCCTGAACCTGCAATTGGTTAACTTATGTCAGGGTTTCCCAAATTTGGCATTTTTAAGATGCATGGACTTCTGGGATTTGAAGTCCATGAGTCTTAATATCGCCAAGATTGAGAAATTGTGACTTAAGCGGTCTTCCATAAGCATTCCATTTGAGAACTATCAGCCTCAGTTTTGATTCTTTGGATAACAAATTATTTGCTGATTAATTAAGTTCTGCCTGCTACTGTACTTTGAAAGCAAAAGATTCTTTTTCCAGAGGGTCTATAGATAAAGAAACTAGTTATAGTTCATTGAAGTTTATATCTATTAATGATACTCTTGATTCTGAAAAGATGCCCCCAGAATCCTGATTTTTGGCTACCAAAGACTAACATGATCTTTTCCCTACGGTGGAAACAAGCTATAATGATTATATGAACAGACCTTTAGGCTGTTAGCCCTGGAAGAATTTTGATGCCAATCGTAATGCAATCTAAGAACCAAGAACATATGTAAAAAGCAAGGAATCACTCAATTACTTTATCTATGACATAAAACTGTGATTCTGCATTGCATTATTAAGTTGCTCCTCTCCTGGGATTATGCCAATTTAACTGATAGTTTAAGAAAATCCTGTCTAGAATGAGACACTTTGGCAATAGCCTGAAAAGGAATCAGTCCAGATGGCAGTCATGTCCTCCCATTAGACAATTCGCCTGCCATTCTACCTTCCAATCTTACTGTTCAAGGAAAACAGTGGTGAGCTGCAGGCATATCTTACTAGGCATGCACACAAATTAAATTTAATCATACCAAATTAAGGAATAAAAATTCGCATATATACAGGGATAAAACCAGCTTTAAAATAAAATTATATTTTTTGCTGTCCTATTAATGTCTACTGTTTTCTACGGAAACTTTTGTCAGCAGTCTCGCAATAATGCTGTGGTTATAAAACTTTCCTGGCATATAGAATACTGTTAGTTTAAAACCCAGAGGAAATCCTTTTTCAAAATTACTATTTTTCTTTTTATTGTAGTTAATAGAAAATATATTTGATGAATGGATACTTTTCTGTTTACTTTTAAATAATTACCACAATTTATTCATTACCTCAAGTTACTGGAAAATAATAAAACAAAGTATTGCTGGAATTAAAAACAATGGAAAAATAAGCTGCTCTTGAAAAGAAAAGTAAATATATATATATATATATATATATATATATATATATATATATATATATATATATATATATATATATATATATATATATATACACACACACACACACACACACATACATACATATGGCAAGCTGATATTATCACAATTGCATTATAGCATGAGTATTGAGAATTATAGAACTCTAGAAGACAATGGAAACAGTGGCAACTATTGGCTTAGATGGGAAGGCATTCTTTCCTTCTGAAGTCAAGTATAGAGGTTTATCTAAAAGGAAATAACATGCTGACAGCAAAACGGACTTCAACACTACAACAGCAGTGACAGAAGTAGGAAAACAATACTTGGAAAGCAGAACAGGTAAGCAGGCATGGATGCCTTTTTTGCTGTAAGGGAGATGGAAGTCCAAGGTGTTGCTGTCCATTCCTGCAAATCATTTTAACTTGGTGTCTCTCACATCCCTTGTTGCAATTGTTTTCTTTCTTTTCTTCTTCTATAATATGGAAATAAATATACCAAGAGTCAGTTTTTGGGAAATGGGCACCTATATAAAAATGGATAAATAAATAAAATTTTAAAATTTTATTAGTAAAAATAGCCTGATACGATCTGCCAGAAAATTGGATTAAGAAACTTGTTCTTTAAGAGTAAATCCTATGGGTGTTTCCAGACAAGACTATTATCATGTGTTCACTCAGCTTCCTTAGCAGAATTTTAAACATCTAGTGGAAAGTCCAAATGATGTTGCTCTCTGAGCATATGCCTCTAGTAATGGCAGGTGGGAATGAGTTTTGGAGACAGAAGGAAGAACCACAGGCTGGACAACTGTCATACAAGATCAATTTCAATGCATGGAAACAAAAGGAACATGGGAAATGTTTCAGAAGGGACCCTCCCTAGTCACATGGGGAAAAAAGGCAAGGGGGCGGGGAAGAAATACTTTGTGCAAGATTTTCCTACTGTAACCTTAGCAGGAGTACTAACACCAAAGGTAGTGTTAGTACTCCTGCTTTGTGCTCCTTGACTGGACTATCTCAAAAGAGCTGACACCTCATGTTTCCCCACTGCTCTTCCAGTATACATGTGCATATGTATGTATTTATATTTATATATCAATACAGCATAAGAAAATGGAGAGAATATTTCATATATTTTAATTGGTAGCCTTATAGGCTATTTTTGAATAGACATTTCCTGTAAGAGGTGTAAAGATTTATATATAAAATGAAAGTATTTTCTATGCTTTTATTCGAACATAAACTTGGAATATATTTAATACATCGAATCCCAGCTTTTATTTTTAAAATATGACCTGAAGGTATACATTTTGCTTAAGTTTTCCGTCACACAACCATTTTAAATAATGGCAACACATCTGCATTTGTAAATAGGATGAGAAGGATCCAGGAGTCAAAATGCCAACTTTTGATTCTACCAATCTATATTTAATAATCTATGTTCAGATATATACCACCCAAACCAGTGGTGGGATTCAAAAATTTTTACTACCAGTTCTGTGGGCGTGGCTTGGTGGGCGTGGCATGGCTTGGTGGGCATGGCTTGGTGGGCATGGCAGGGGAAGTATACTGTAAAATCTCCATTCCCACCCCACTCCAGGGGAAGGATACTGTAAAGTCTCCATTCCCTTCCCACTCCATGGGAAGGTTACTGCAAAATCCTCATTTCCTCCCGATCAGCTGGGACTTGGGAAGCAGAGAATACATGGGGGCAGGGCCAGTCAGAGGGGGTATTTATCTGTTCTCCGAACTACTCAAAATTTCTGCTACCAGTTCTCCAGAACTGGTCAGAACCTGCCACCTCTAACCCAAACAATGTAACCAAATAAAAGAATACATCAGTGCTTAATAAATCAAGCTTCCAGTTTGTAAAGACACAAATAAGAAATTTTCCATAGGAAGCTAATTCATTTTACCTCAGCTAAGGAAAAGTAGCATTTTTCCTGACCTTTAAAAGCAAATACATCACTAATAATGTCTGGGAAAAACATTTCTGCTAAGAATGCAGTTGCTGCTAGTTTGGATAACAATGAGCATGTTCAGTGCCAAATGTTTATTTGCCCTAAATGTGTGTGTATGTGTGTGTATATGCACACATACACAAGCACATATCTAATTATAATGCAACTATCAGAAGAGAATATTTTTGCCCATATTTATCACAGCCTTTGAATAATTCTGCTTTGCTGAAAATAGCCAATATATTAATAATTCTGTTTGTTCCTGGTTTCTATTTAGCAAGGACAAATAAGGAAATGGATGGATAGAAAATTAACCTTGGGATTTTTTTTTTCCTATGCACACACATATATATTACTTGTTAGACAGCTATGGAAATTTAACCTGTGACTTTATCTCATACACAGGCTAGCTTATTTCAGTTTCATTTTTAGTTCATGTTGCCTGTCAGAGATGGCCACAATATCTCATTAGAATTCAAGGCGGGATGAGGCTGTGTAGAGACTGCTGTGTATATTATGCATACAAAGTCATTGTTCAAAAGATTTCTCCTGCCTATTCCCTTGTAACACCTCTGTACTTGAAATGTAATGTTGTCGTGTGCCTATGCCAATCAGAAAATGGAGTGATCATAACCTTTTTGCTTGTGTTAAAAGATAAAAAAATAATACCTTATTTATCTTCACTGGACTAAATTAATGGACTAAAATGCCCTTTTTAATCAATAGTTACTATTAACTGTAGATAATTATAAATGATAGATTTTTTTAATGCAATATACACAGGTTGTGCAGTGCTTCCGTTTTGATTCCACAAAGGTGTTTTACAATGCAGAGGAGTCTGTATATGTCATGCCAGTCAAGAACACCTTAAAGCATACATATCTATCTCTGAATTGTGAATTTGGCCCTGTGTTCCTGAAAAAGACATGGCTACTTTAAAGAAGGGTTGCATTCATGTTCCCATGGGTTCATGCCCTTATTTATCCACACTTTTAGAAGTAATAAAAAGCAGCGTAACAGCCTTCTTCATGTTTTGCAAAGTTTATGTTACAAATTGTGTGCGTTTGTGTGTGTGTGTGTGTGTTGGGGGAAGGTCTTTAGAAACTTGAAAATCCAAGTCAGACATAAATAGAGTCCGAGAAGCAAATAAGGTAGTTCATACATTTTCAAAAGTGTAGACTGAACTAATGAAATGCTGATACATTTTGAGGGAAGATGCTTAGAATACATATTAAACTGCTCACTAGGGGGACAAAAGAACGACTTATTTCTTTGCTTTTATGCTGAACTGGCCATGGCATTGAAAGAGACTTTGGCATGTATGTTTCTCTACGGTATATGCATTTTTAAACATTTGAAACATGCTTATAACAGTTGCTATTATTCTTAGCACCTCTTAGCAACTATCCTGTGAGATATGTTGCAATAAATCAACTTTTACAAACATAGGATGGATTTACATTCTTACCTAGAACAGTGTAATATATATATATTTTTCATGATAAATTGAGGGGGAAAGGCATATAATATAGCATGAGGCTATACATAGTGCTAAAAATATTGTATACTGGTTAATTCATTAACCTTTTGCATTCCTCTGAACAATGAAAAAAAGATATTGTAGGGAAAATCTTGTTAAATAATAATTCATGTTAATAATCCTATATATTTTTAAATCAATGTTTCTTTTTTCAACACATTTAACTCATGTAATATAGATTGTCCCTTAGGATGAAATACAGTTTTCTCTTAAACATCATTTCAGAGCTTAATTTTCTGAAAAAATAGGTCTTTCCTGATCAGGTTCCATCAACTGGTTATTCTCATCTGAAAACTGTAAAAGCTCAAAATAGTATGCTATTGGCACGGATCAAGAGAGGCAACAAGGATGAGTCCTCCCTAAATCCATTGTTAAACCAGAGGAAAATTTAGACTAGCCTTAGAAGTAGCTGATATTTTTAATGACTAAAAGCACTAGAAGTTGCTGAGTTATCCTTACCTTTTTCTTTCCCCAAAAATGGTTTTCCATTGGCAAGATATTGGCCATCTTTTAATTCTCTGACATCAGTGCTCTATTTAAGCTAGATCATTTTCTGCTAAGATAGGAAAACAATAGGACGGTCCATCTCAATGTTGTACAGTTTTTGTGGGCAAAAAGAAACGTTTGATTTATTCCTGTAAAATGCAATGTAAATGCTAACTCTGTAAACCAAGTAGAGGATACAATTTTTAAGTTACTTTATCAAATTTAATTCAGCAGAGTTGCTAAAATGTCATGTGGCCAAAATAGGTCTCTCATTCATGAAGTTCAGTATAAAGTTGCACTATCTACATTTAGGCATCATATATTTTTATACCAATTAATATGATCATGCAAATCAATCACAATTTTCAATTAAAGTTTTTATAGTTAATGATAGTGATGAATATGTTGAAAAAGCGTTTCTCTCTTTTGCTAAAATAAAATTTCCAAAATAAAAATTGTCTTTTTTCAGCCACAGATTACATCAGCACTTTTATCAAACTATCCACCAGGATAGCTCAAACCGAATCCGTGAATACTGTACCATTTGCATTTGTTTACCCTGATCGTTTGAGGGTCTTTTTTCTCACATCGGTATGGGAATAATTCTTTTGGAAACTCTATCATTTTTTAAAATCCTAAATAAATCATGTCATCAGCAAATTTAGACACTTTATCGTTCATCCATAGTTTTAGTTAAGGAGCACCAATCCCTAAATACATTACTGGGGAGATTGATAACTGACGGTTCTTGTCTGTGAGAACTATTTATCTTTTCTCTCTGTTCTCCATTTAAAATTTGCAACTGTATCTGAGATTTTTTTCTGTGAGCCTTTGTCAAAAGACCTTTAAAAGTCCTTGTAAATAATACTAATCCTATTTCTATGCACTTGTTATTGAAACTCTTACACAGTGAGTCATTGGGACAGGAACTTATTTCAGCAGAAGCCATAATGTTATTTTTCAAAAGGAATCTGTTCTGGCATGTATATCCCCCTCCAAATGTCTTTTTGTGTGCATTTTGGGCTCCTGTAATAGGTGGCCATGTTCTGTTATGTACTTATACTAATGACCTACAGTATTTAAATCCCAGCCTTATTTGACAATCATACTAAAATGGTTATACATCTTCAGCTGAAAATCTTTTCTCAAGGGATCAATTTCCAAGCAGCTATCTTCTCAGGAAGAAGAAAAAAGTTTTTGCCAACACAACTGAGAAAACATTGAATAGTTTTCAGTAACTTTCATGGCAGAATATTAAATTCAAGACTGGATTGAATCATAGTTGTCCTCCTCTTCTTCTTTAGGCCCTATTATTTCTATTCTGTCTTCCTGATCAATCCCTATTATAAATAATACCATATTTATTTAGAATTGCATTCAACCAAACAAGTGTGCTTTCCAAAAGATTTTAGGTTAGAGAACCAGGCTGTTAGAAAACAAGCACGAATTGGGCTAAGCCAGAAAGGAATGTGAAAAGTATGGAAAGACTTTGCATAAACTCCACAGTAAGAGAGAAGTTGATGCTGTCCTGTGTTTTCACTTCTCAGTGATGATGGACATTTCTTTTATTAATAGTTACATGTGAGTTAACAGCATCCCCCTTGCAGATGCCCCTTACTCACTCCAACATTCTCTACCAATGAATATAAATGACTAATCTAATCAGTTTCCCTTAACCACCTCACCATCTCTTATCCTGAAATTGAAATGCCTCTAGCAAAATTTATTTCAGTGCTGACCCCTACCCATTCTGACATACCTTATTTTGAATTCTAATACCAGTTCTCTCCGTGGCTCTTATTTATAGGCCTTTTTTTCTATTGTGCTTATCACCATAATGTCTTAGCTCTTCACATAACTTAATGAACTTTCTCTCAAAATCAGTATGAGGGAGAGAAGTGCTATTATCCTAATTCCATGGGAAAGGTTCTGTGGTATGCAGGTCCTGTGCTTTGGCCAATTTACACAAAGAGCTGATGGCAAAACCGGTAGTGTGGCCAGTTGTATGACGACCTCTAATTCAACATCTTCTATATTATTCCACATATAAATAAACCTGTATCCATGTGGTTTGCCTAATATTTTGTAATCTGATAAGAAGAGGCTGCATTATTCATTAGAAAAATACTCTTGCATGAGCAACCTGACCTTTTAGTAATATTGCCTGAGGTTCTTAACATATCTGAGGATTCTTCAGTTTATGCAAAGTTCAGCAATGGACAGTGTTGCTCAGTCATCCAAAAGCAAAATTTATTTTTAGGAAAAGAATGAGATGCTCCAAACACTTATTATAGACACATACATGAAAGATATTTGTGTTATTTGCACATGAGACTGCAACTAAATTTACATGTGTTATGGAGTAACTGCCAATGCAATCCATGGAATTTATTTCTGCTCTGATAACATGCATTTCAAAGTTGCCTTTATATACATCAGCTACATTTGTGATTGTTCTCCTGCCTTCATTAGTCACCAATTCCCTCTCAAAGATCCTAAATGAAAAGTGTCATACTGTGTGTGCATCATTGTCACATTACATAGTTTACTATAGTCACTAAAAGTAAACACAATTTCACTGCTTTGAACAAAGATGCATATTATCCATGGCAGAAATGTAAGACTATTATAACACTTAGCAGTAAAGTAGTTCTTCACTTATTTTATTCTTCATATGATTATGTGCCTGAAACATTTAAGAGATTTTGTTATGGCAAATGCCATTTTTTTTTAAAAAAATGAGAAAATGTTTATGGTTTTCACAGAGATGAGTTGCTTGCATTTCTAAACACCCAACTCCCTCCATTCTTTTGGGCAGTATACAATACAAGTCTGTTAAATATCTAAGACAAAGCAGAACTATCATTCCACAAATAAAATCTTCTATCCTAGAACATATCTCATTTTGAAAGGAAACAGAACAAAACAGAAGAAAAGCCACATTTCTGTGGCTTTTCATTTTAAACCTGTCATCTATGTTAATGATCATCTCACTTTTAATACCATTGGAAGATAACAAAAACACAAAGAAGTGACGGCATTGTGTTTTTCAGCACATGGCCATCTCTTCAACTGCATATTCACAAAGCTCTTTTGTAAAGAATGCATTTATAACATCCTTGTGGTGGGGCCCTGGCAATAATAACATCTCAGTAGGCAGAATTACTTATAAAGGGAGGTGTCCAGATAGGTGGTGCTGGCCCTGAACACTCAATTAAGGGGATTTTTCTTCTACCCCCCCTTAACACACATTCCCCGTGGTACATTAAATTTTACTGATATGTAATAGCCTCATCATTGCTGGCCTTGATTTTATTAACCTAAAAGGCTAAAGAACAAAAGACATATATTGCTGACAGGTTAAAAATACCTTAACAAAGGTATAGTTAACAGCTCCTCAGAATATGCAGCAAAGCAACGTTGCAGTACTCATTCCAGGAGATATTTGTTGTTTTGGACTCAGTAATTTTCTTTGAAAGATATTTTGATGGTTCTAGTCCATATTATTATAATATATATTATATTAAAGTCTTCCAAATTTGCTTCCAATTGTGAAATTGATCCTTCCTTCCTTCCTTCCTTCCTTCCTTCCTTCCTTCCTTCCTTCCTTCCTTCCTTCCTCCCTCCCTCCCTCCCTCTCTCCCTCCTCCCTTTCTCCCTCCCTACGTCCCTGAAGAACTATTAACTGTGAAGTACTATATAATGATACAGATGTGATAACCAGCAACTTTGGCCTACATGCTTATCTCAAAATGGTGTCAAATGTTATCTGATAATCAATATCGAAGCATGTAGGTTATGCTCATGTGTTTCTAAATGTGCAATTGTTTATATTGCTGACAAATGCTTGGGGTTTTTTTTCTCTTCCTGACTATAGTTTTCACATACAGAATCCATTAGTAACAACTTTCAACATTATTGCATTTCTCTTACTGCTCTTAAGATTCCAATGGGCCTAGATTTATTTATATTCTAATTTGGAAAATTTATAAAGGGCTTGGAATTAAGCTTGGGTCAATTGTAAGCTGTTCCTAATTTCTAAAATAAGATGGAATACCAGTGTCAGACTTGCTTAGAGGTAATTCTTTCTCATCTGGTAGCCTTCTCATCTAATCCCTCAACTCAGAGAACTCTGGCCTGATTCCAGTCCTTTTTGAAGGGCAGCTTTCACAGGTAGATGCTGAGCAACTCCTGCTCATTTTTTCATGGCTGAGGGAAGTCTACAAGGTTACATTTTGTCCCATGGACTGTGAACATTTATATGAAAGCACTGAGATTGTTTAATTTTCTTTTTAAAGGGAGGATGGAGTGGCCAGAGATTTTAAATCTGGAAGTTTTCTGAAAAGGTATGAATTTTCAAATTTTGATAAAAATGTAACAAAATTCACAAATATGTTTATGCAAAAGAATTTACAATTTAAACTAAAATATATTTTAAAAAGCATTGACTTGGGGAGAAAAAAAATGTAGATTTGGCTGTCAGTCAGAATACTTTTAGGTTTTAAAACATTTTAGGTTTTAAACGTTTGGGTTTGAAATGGTACTAAACAAAGATTATCAGAACCAGTTGGTTATAGTGGTTAGGTCACTGGGCTAGAAACCCAGGAAACTATGAGTTCTAGTTCTGACTTAAATACGAAAGCATAAAACATAAATGCAGACTATGTGCCTAGACTATGCATATGAAGGAGAATGAATGTTCCTGAATGTGCAGAAGGAAATGGTGGATGTAGTGGTAGAGGTATTGGAGAACCAGATTGAGGTCTACTTTCTGCCACTGAAACTAATTAAATGATTTTGGCCTAGTCATTAGTTTAATCTACTCTACAAGTTTGTTGTGGTGATAAAATTGTAAGCTACCTTAAACTCTGAAGGAAAAATCATATTTAAATGAATTAAATAGATAAGGTCTTTATGAATTCTTCTACCTTTTCCTACCTTGTCTGTCTATTTTGTAAGCTTGTGGATCTATGTGAGGTCTTGCATGTGGGCTCAACAGTAAATCACAAGTGTTCAGACATTTAACCCTTAATTCAACCCTTGGGACAAGATTTTCAGACAGTTCGGCCATCTTAAAATCTTTACTTTTGATTACTGTCTGCAGAACAAAAAAAATTAGAGCCTTTATATATTTTTTCTGTCAGAATTGAAATTCTGTCATTTTTCATCATGCTTTTCTGAGTTAGGGCCAGTCTTGTCAGGCATAAAGAATCAGGATCACTTGTAAGTCCCACTTCAGATTTATTTCTCAATAAATCTATGCACAAGATTCTAGTCAACTAAGAACCAGCATTAAATTGGCACTATGTAAGCGTTAACAGAATTCAAGGGGGAGGCTAGACTTGGAGTGTTTGTGGACACATAACAATTCTAGGCTGAGTCCTCTCTTGACTCTGCCCCCCAGGTTCTGCTACTTCTGTTTCTACATATTTCATTTAAAGTGCATTGCAAGTGTTGAGCCTTGAGGTAATTATGCCATGTGTGACTATCTGAAAGGCTTCCTGATTCAGGGATGGGTGGACTTTATCCCACCTGTGTTTAAAGCAGGAACTCTGAATCCAAGACTGTGACTGTGCACAGTTTGTCCATAGATTGTGCACTACTCTTGAAAGGACAAGTACTGTGTTTCCCTGAAAATAAGATAGGGTTTGGCCTTATTATCGGGGAGTCTTATTATTTTGGGGGTGCAGGAAGCAGCGAGCGTGGGACTGGATGTCCTGTCACTGCCGTCGCCTCCCCTCCCTGTTCTTTGTGCCGGCCGAGTGGCCCAACACATCTTTTACAGCATGTTTCCCTGGACACAATGGTGAGGAAACTGACAGAACTGGAAAGGTAAGACCTCCATCCTGCTTCTTGCCTGCCCCACCTGCCACATCGAAATTGCATCCCTAAAGGGGTGGGTGGCTAAGTAAAGGGCAGGAGCCCTGCCATGCCCAGAGAGAGGGGGGGGAGAAGAGACGGCAAGGGGAGCCACGTCTCGCTTCACACGTCTTGCTTATCCCCCACCCCACCTGTCACCCCTCTCGATAAAGAGATGGCGGGGAATGGAAGCAGCCAGGCTGCTGTTGCCATTGGGGTGGGGTGGGATGTGTTGGGCAGCTTGGCTGGCGCAAAGAACAGGGAGGGGAGGTCATGTCTCCCCCTTCCTCCCCTCCAGACTTGTCTTCTCAACTCATTTTGGTTGCGCGGCAAGTAACCAGAGGCAATGGCAGACTGGCTGCGCATGCGTGTATGTAGTTGGTGGGGTGTTATTTTGTGGGGGTGGCTTATATTATCGCATGCTCTGAAAAGCCTGATTGGGCTTATTATCTGGACATGTCTTATTTTTGGGGAAACACGATACTACCTCATCTAAGAGTACAGACAGGAAATCCCCAGATCTGGGAGGCCTTGATATCCACAGACATTTTGTAGAGTTGAACTGGAACACTGGAAGAGGACCTCAACAGCAGGGGTGAAATGCTCCCAGTTCAGACCGGTCCACCCGAAGTGGTGATGGTGGCCAGTGGTTCAGAGAACCAGTAGCGATGGCGGCATGAGGCTCCACCCACCCATCCAGTCATTGTTGCTTCCTGGTTTTAACAGGAAGTAACCTGTAACAGAAGGGTTTGCGCATGTGCAGAGGTCCACATGCACACATGGTGCATGTGCGTGAGCAAAGCCAGCGTGCAGCGTGTGCACTTCTGAACTGGTTGGGAAGGTAAGTAGATTTCATCCCTGCTCAACAGCCTCATATAGATGGCCTGGATTGAAAGATATATTTAGGTATCACTGGTATATTGATGATACTCGAGATTGATGGATGATTTCACCCAGTGGCTTTATAAAGATATTAAATAGGAAGGAAGAAGATACCATAACTTGCTGCATCCCACATAAGAGGAATCTGAGGTGATCACTGTTCCCTTGCCAATACTGACTGTAACTTGTATAAAAAGTGTTGCCCAATTTCTAACTCCAAACAGCTGGTTAAGAAGAATGCTATTGTTGAGGGTACTGAAAGTCACTGAGAGATCAAGAAATCATTTTGGCTTTACCACACTCATCAGCAAATATGATCAAAGCACTCCCAGTATTGAATCTTTGCCTGAAATCTGAGTGAAATGTATCTAGATAAACTATTTCCTCCAGGTTTCTTTGAACTTTCAGATTAATTTTACACTTAGGATTCATCAGAGATTTAAGGGTATCAGATAAATTGTAAATAGTGTTCATGTTAAGGATTAATAGTTAAATTATAAAAAGTAATTGAATTATTGTTTAAATTATTTAATTTCCACATCCTGTTTACTTTTTACAACTTTTCAAGTTTTAAGTTGAAGTTTTAGCAATTATTTTTAATGTATGTTGTTCAAATGCATATTTATTATTTTTCATATATCTCTTTTCATATATCTCTTTCCCATTACTTGAGCAGCCAAAACGAATGGAAAGTAACTAAGCAAAAAGCAGAGGGAGTATATGACAAAAGGGAAAACTCCAGGCTTGAATCTTTGCCGCAAAATGATTTCTTGGTTTTTTTTTAAATAGATTGAATTATGACATTGTAAAATTAGCCCAATCTGAATTCACCATTTTACAAGGTTATTTCTATTAAGGAGAAAAGTTTTAGTAGAACTGACTTGTTTTAAACATAGCATCATGGAAAATTGTTTCCAGAATGATGATGTTCTTTTCACAGTGGAGTATTTTAAAATTACTGATGGGACAAATTATATAAAAATACAACTCATTTTTAAATGTAGCTGTATGATAGGATCCTTGAGGTGGGAAATGCCTTGCAGAAATTTCCTAATCATTGTGGAATTAATCCAGTTTCATGTTCATTATAGGTAGAGGATGAAAAGTTAATATTTCCAAATAAAATTGTGTAATAGGCCAAATGTCAATAACTGCAATATTCCCTATTAATGTGAAAAACTGTACTGTACTTGCTTAACTTTTACTTTTGTGCAACATTTTTCCTCTTCAAGAGAAAGAAAAGGACAGCTTTTGTTGAAAGTCCAAATAGACCCATGGGCATGTTAAATGAGTCTATCAATACTGCCCTTACGAAGCAATCCTTTGCTTGAAAGAAAAGCAAACAGTGATTCTACCAACCTTATGGAAATGTTCCAGCAGCCTAAAGAAATTGTGCTTTCTTTGGCCAGGGAGGTAACCTGTAGTTTGATCCATGCTATGGTGTTGGCCTATGGTTACTCCTTTTGTCAAGAATCTGACCTTGGACCCAACAAATTTAGGTAGCTGCAGACTTATTTGAGAGTAAATCCAAATTAATTCAAAATCATATTTTACCATCTAATAACTTGGGCTGGCTTTTTACAAGGTATTTTCATTTCTTTGCCCATTTTATTGAAAAAAGAATGCAATTTGAGAGTTTATGTTGATGTCAGTGTTCCAAAAAACCCCCGACTCCCAGTAAAGACACTGAAGCAGGCATTTTCCAAAGTTCTCTTTACTAGCACTAGGTAAACTGGCACATCTGGGAAATCCTGAATCTGAAAAATCCGGGCTTTCCTTCAATAATACAAAGCTCCCAAGACCAACCCCTTTCTCCCCTTTTGGTCACATGCTCCAATCATTGTCCATTCCACCTCAAGCCAGCCCCTGGCCACTCCTCCCAAGACCAACCCTTTCTCCCCTTTCGGTCATATGCTCCAATCATCATATGTTCCACTTCAAGCCAGCCCCTGACCATGCCTCCTCCAGATGCTGGCTCACCCTGACCTTGACCGATAGGAAGAACACTATTATGTCTACTAACTCCCCTCTTCTAAATCCCCCATCCTACTTTCCCACACATGAGGAGATGGCAGCATTGAAGCTTCCGGCCTAATATGGCTTCCAAGGCTGACAGTTGATTGATTGCCAGGGCTCCAAAATAACTCTGACATTGATTCAGCCAGATTTGTTTAGGCATAAACTCTAATAATAATAATAATAATAATAATAATAATAATAATAATAATAATAATAATAATAATAATAATAATTTTATTTCTATACCGCCCTTCTCCCGAAGGACTCAGGGCGGTGTACAGCCTATTTAAAAACACAGAAACAAAACAACAATTAAAATTTAAAATCATTAAATAATTAGGCTCCAATTAAAATCCCAGAAATTTAAAATACCCCAATTTAAAATTGTTATGTTAATAGCCCGGCCTGGCGGAACAACAGGGTCTTCAGAGCGCAGCGAAACACCCGGAGGTCGGAGATCTTACGTATTTCCGGGGCAGTTCATTCCACAGGGCTGGGGCTCCCACAGAGAAGGCCCTCCCCCTGGGTGTCGCCAGCCGACATAACTTGGCCGATGGCACCCTGAGGAGACCCTCTCTGTGGGAGCGGACTGGTCGGTGGGAGGCTATTGGTGGCAGAAGTCGGTCTCGAAGGTACCCGGGTCCTATGCCATGGAGCGCTTTAAAGGTGGTAACCAACACCTTGAATTGCACCCAGAAGACCACTGGGAGCCAGTGCAGCTCGCGCAGGAGAGGTGTCATGTGGGCGCAACGAGTTGCACCCATGACCACTCGCGCGGCCGCATTCTGGACCAGTTGGAGTGCTCTTCAAGGGGAGCCCCATGTAGAGAGCATTACAATAGTCCAGCCAGGAGGTGACAAGGGTGTGAAGATACTGTACAGAAACTTGAGTAGAAAGATATTTGATTGGGCAGAGAAGATCTTTGTACAAAAACCAGAATATCTATACTTTTCTATCAGAGATTTTTGAACAATTTAAAATGGAAGTTATACACATTGGTGGGTAGTATATCACCATTATGGCTTTGAAATGAGACATTAAAATTGTTAACTTGCCACGTAACTGTCTTATAAGGCATATTAAATTCCCTACATGCTTAGGGGGAAGTCTAACTTTAAACCATGTTATGGTATCTGTGGCTATATCACTGGGCCCAAAGGGGCAAAGGCCACAAGTAGGGCTTGGAGACTACATATGGTTTATTTCAATCTACTGGATTTGTCAGCTGAAGACTGTAGAAGCAGACTTACCCTACTAAACAAGGAAAGAGGGGAGAAAGATTCATTGCAAATAAATCACTGTCAGGATGCACTAATTCCTGTGATTAGTATGATCTTTACTCACTGACCTCTATTTAATTCTTAGTTTGACATTTTCATCTTTAGTGAGACATTCAAGTTACTTTTAAAATCAACTCATTAACCTGCATATTTTAATTCATTTAATCTGCTTTTATGGAACTTGATCTGATTGCTCTAATGTTAATGATATCATTGATTTGTGCAAGTTGAATTGCATCAATTTGAATTGCATCCTAGAATGTATATTCTGTTCACTTTCAATAGTGTAATCTGTTGCAAGACTATTTCAGCAATAGATCCTTGCATCTGTAGATTAGTTGATACTAACGATCCACAAGTTGTTGACATCTCCACAAATTGCTTTTTGTGAATACAAGTCCTTTTTCTAACAATTCCTGAAAAACATTCAAGGCCTCACTACATATTTATAGATTTTTACCTTAATAATAAGTCTCTAGCAAAAATGAGATTCCATTAAAGCAGTACGTGCTGAAACCAGGATTGTATGATTGGTACGATATTATAGTTTTGGACCTGACTGTATCAACTATTTTGCTGAGACAGAGATCAGACTTTATCTGAAACAGTGTAAGTGTAACATCAACCATCTTTTTTCCCACTTGATGCATTGCTGAGTTCTGAATTCATTAAGATTCTTAAGAAGTGTTTAATGGGTTGTCTACTGGCATTTAGAGACACGTATTTATTCTATTCTCTTTTTCACTAATTGTCAAGATTTCATGGGTAACTAAACATTCCAAGGGCAGGAATGCCAAGAATGTAAGAATGTGATTATCACTTACTAGTGAATATGGGAAAAGAAAAACAGTTTACCTTTATACAGAAGAAAAGGCTGGAAGAGAAGGCACATTTTTTTAAAAAAAATAAATATTTGCAGGGCAATGTGCTGCTGGAGTTCTTCTCAATTTGATAAGAAGTGTAGCAATACTTCCCAAAACAATCAATTAATCAACAAATTCATAGCTTTCTGCCTCTTCAAAAGTGGCAGGTTTCCAGACCCTTTACTTATAAGGGTACAAAAAGAACCTGACAGGATAGAAGAAGTATGTTGAAACACTGTATAGCAGATAGGTCAACGTTCCAGATACCTCAGAAGATATTCATTATTTAGAAAAACCTCTAGTTCTAGAAGATGAACTTATATCAGCGCCCCAGCTGAAAGGCTACACAAACTGATGGAATAGCCACTGAAATATGGCAAGCAACAGAAAAAGAATTAGTCAAGGTTCTAACCAAGTTATCTCAGCAAATCTGGAGATTTTACCAACAGATTTGAAAAGGTTAATACCAAAAAAAGTTACTACAGCATTGCACAATATTCTTCACCCCACATGCAAGTAAAATAACACAGATCAGAGCTCTACATGGAAGAAAAGATGCCAGATGTTTAAGTTGGCTTTAAAAAAAGGCTGAGGAACATTAGACATTATTTCGGATGGACATTGGATAATTGAGAAAGCAAACAAACACCAAAAAGAAATCACTATGTGCTTCATTGATTATAGAATGGCCTTTGATTGTGCCAAACATATCAAGCTTAGATTGTACTCAGAGTAAATAAGAATCCCAGAACATTTCATTATCTTCGTAAGAAATTTATACACTGGTAAAAAAGCCTCAGTACAGGCTGACCATTGTGAAACAGACTGGCTCCAGGTTGGCAAAGGAATACACAAGGTTGTATACTCCCCCTTTTTATTCAACCTTTATGTTAAATATAAATTTAGGGAACCTGGATTGGAAAAAGATGAGAGTGGTTTTAAAACTGGAGGGGAAAAAAGCCAATTACCTGTGATATGCTAATGATGCTACCTGATAGCTGAAAATGTAAAGGATTTATAAGCTCTGAATGAGCACAAATGAAAAAAAATTAAATATAAAGCAAACCAAACTAATGACAATATGTGGAACAACTGGTCTTAACATTGACAATTAAGGTATTGGAGTGGTAGACAGTTGTTAGGATCAGCTATCAACAGTAAAACAACAAACAGTTAAGAAATACACTACAGACTAGTATTGGTAGAGCAGCATAAAGGCCTTGGAAAATAGTTTTAAATTATAATGATATGTCTATACTTACAAAGATCAGAATTGTGCAAGCTGTGGTATACTGTGATACTCTATGGATGTGAAAGTTGGACTTTGAAGAAGCAGGATAGGAAGACTATGATATGTTTGAGCTTTAGTGCGGGAGAAGACTCAAAAGGATACTGTGGAGACAGTCAAGAAGAAAAACAAGTAGATCATCAAATAAATCAAGCCAGAATTGTCACTTAAGTTTTCTGGAGAAGGCTCAGATGCTGAGAATGATAAGAAAAAGAAGAGTAAGCTACAGCAGTAAAGCGAATGGACTCAGTTCAGGGGTTCTCTGCCCAGTTGCTGGGTGGGTGTGGCCATGGTGAACATACCCTAGTCAGCCTCCTGCATCACGGCGTGGGATGTTTTTGCTCTTCCTTGGCTCTGGAGGCTTTCCTCGAGTGTCCAGGGGGGCAAAAATGGCCTCCCCAGGCTCCAGAGGCCCTCTGGAGGCCGGAAACGGGCCAGTTTCTGGCGTTCCTGAACTTCCGTTTTTCATGCTCCCCATGCCTCTGTGCATGCCTTGCACTTACCTGCATCCAAAATGGGCTGCGTGGGGACTCCTGGGAGGGCTGGGGCGGGGTGGGCGTGGCAGGCCAGCCAGGAATGGGATTTGGGAGTTCTCCAAACTGCACAGAATCTTAGCTAGAGGTTCTCCAGAACCCCTGCGAACCCCCAGCAGTCCACCCCTGACCCAGTTACAGTAGCGATGAATACCTGAAAGACCAGGTTAGAGACAGATTGTCATGGAGAAAATCAATCTGTGTGGTCACTAATGATCAACATTGATTTGATGGCATACATTTAAGTATTCAATTAATCAATAAGTGAAGCTGATCTTGAGGCCTCCAGCATGAGAACCAGAAGAATAAAAATTAAATAAAAACGATTTAATATATTGAGAAAAACGTACATCTGCACATCTTCTATAAACTGTTGTCTTATCATCTAATTTTGAATATTCATTTGCAGCAGTAATAGTAGGATTTTTTTTTTGCCATTTTGATTGCAATATGAGAGAATGAATTTGAAGATCCCAAGAATTTAGGGTCTTCTAAATGCAAATGAATGAATTGTATAAAATTGAGCAATCCTGTTTGGAGAAAAGCCATATTTTGAACTGAATGTGCCAATTTTCTCTTTATTGGTATCACATTATGTATACAAACCAGAAATCTTCAATTCAGACTTGTCTCCAAGTCATTCCACTTGAAATTATGCTGTGTTTCAGAGAAACAACCACCTAGAAAAAAGGTGGTTTCCTTTATAATTGCTGAACTTTAAATGGCTTCTGTGCAATGAAGTTTGGATTGGAAAAATAAATATAATCTTTCATCAAAATCCTATGTATGTTTATATAGAACTAAGTCCAACTCTTCAGTGGGGCTCATTCTCTTATAATGAATACAGTTATAATGAATATAAAGTTAACTAATACATTTTGTTCATTTACCATTATATATTTTACTTTCTGATCAATAATTAGGTACTTACAATTCAGATCAAACTAAATCTAAATTTCCACAATTGTTCACAATGAAGTTTTATTATGAATATTTATTTTATTTTATTTATTTAATGGTCTTGTAGTATACAGGTCTAGAAAATTCATGCCAGCAGGACAATGATGATTAAAACAAAGAAACAAAATTATGAAGTACAAAACTCCGACCCAAATTCAATTTAAATCTCATTGCTACAAGAGAATGTCTAAGATATTTTTATCTGTTCCAAAAACAAAGGAAGTCAGTAGCAGCTGTAGCCAGACTTTGCACAAAAGGTGAATCCTTCTATTTTATGGCTTGGATGAACTGATGCAGCAAGTAGTGAATGTGTTCTGATTTGTCTTCCCATTTCCCCCAGAGAGGATTCAGTCAACCCAACTTGGCACTGACAATCCTTCTTCAGGACACTAAACTGTTTCTAATTGTTTTCTTTTCCTGCCACGTGCCTCTTCCTGCTATTGCTCATTTTTGATATTGATACCTTGCTTCCCTTCTGTCTAATGATGTAGATGTCAAAACAAACCACCTTTCAAAGCTGCCCATGAATGAAGTGGGGGCGGGGGGTGCAAGTTAGCAGCAGTCAGTCTTTGAAAAATGGAAATGGAAAAATCCTGAGCCAAAGGTATGATGTCAAATATCCAATTAATGAAAGAGCTAGGAATAATGGAATACAGATTCTGCATAGTGACAAAAGGAGGCAAAGCATCACAGCTCCCTAGGCTCATCAGACTTCTTTCTAGTATGGTTTTTTGCCTCTGATTCTTTTTTTGATCTCCCTTGAAAAGAAACAAGCATTGCTGGTCACATTCAAACATTTCTTCCTTTGCTATTACATTAATGGGTGCTAATCAAATATTTTAATAGTCATTTGCAGTGTGTCTGAGCATATGGATTTTTCATAATTATAGGAAAGAGAAGAAAAAGCTAAATGTTCTGTCATTTGCGAGTTCACCCTGGACTGGTTTCTCCTAGGTTTGCTTTCAATTTAAACACAGCAAACAAAACCTTACAATTACTGCAAGCAAAACATGTTATAGGGCGTCCCAGAGATGATATTCAGCTGGTTTGCACCGGTTCACGCGAACTGGTAGAGGAAATTTGGCCTGGGTCACCGAACTGGTAGTGACTTCTGGCTGGCCCACCCGGTCGCCCAGTCACCGCTCTCTCGCCCTGCCCATCCCATCGATGTCAGCTCGCCCCACCTGCCTACTTGATGCTCGCTCACCCATTTGACACTCGCTCTCTTGCCCTGCCTGCCCGACACTCACCCCGCCCATCCCAGCCCTATATATGTTGCCTTCACTTATATAAATGTCAAGAAACCTCTATAGACAAGTTGCTATCTAACCTAGGATTCTCAAGATGTTTTAGATTATGATCCCTATTGCTACTTCCCTATTGCTACTTCCCTATTGCTAATGATGATGGTACTTGTAGTCCAGGGCATTTGTAATAGATTGTTGGTATATGATGTTGAATTAGATGGGCAAATAGAGTCACTTTCTGTTTTCTTAAGGACAGGATTTGTTACAAAACAAATTACTATTTTTGTTGCTGTATTGACAAAATGTTAAATGACTTTTTTCCTATTCAGTGGATTCAAAATGGTAAAATAACTAACTGGAAATTATTAGCAAAGTTAATGAAAAAGTCAATATATAGAAAACTATTATTTATTAGTTTGCATTTCATTTATTTATTTGTTCCTACATTTTTAGAGCCCCTTCATGGATTACTGCCTTGTTGTGGTGAAGGGGCTTGCATAGTTCAATGAAGCTATGAGCTCTGCCATGCAGGGCCACCCAAGATGGACAGGTCATAGCCGAGAGCTCTGACAAAACATGATTCATTGGAGAATGGCAACCCACTCCAGTATCTTTGCCATGAAAACCCCATGGACAGTACCAAAAAGAAAAAAAGATACAGTATGACACTGGAAGATGAGCCCCTCAGGTTGGAAGGTGTCTAATATGCTATTGGGGAAGAGCAGAGGGCTAGTACTAGTAGTGCCAGAAAGATTGAAGCGACTGGGCCAAAGCTGAAAGGAGGCTCAGCTGTGAATGTATCTGGTGGTGAAAGGAAAGTCTGATGCTGTAAAGATCTATACTCCATGTTCTGACCTAGGTTTCCTGAATCAGTAAAACACACAAGTAGTCCCAAAAACCTCTTTTATTGCAACAACTGTGAATTCTGTTCATTCACAGATGAGTCCCAAATAGTTGTAAAGAATCCTTCGGGATAAGGCTGGTAACCACCCACCTTTATTTCCCTTGACACGCTTCCAAAGACCTAATTGGCAAAGCCACACAGAATCCAGAATCAAACAAGGCTTCAGACTTTAAACTGAACAGAATTAACAACATTGCTTCCTGCAAAGGCCCATGTGCCTTTGCTCCTCTTTTAAGTGTTATGAGAGGCCCAATCATCTCCAAGCCCTACTCCCAAGTCATCCGTTTTGTTTTAACTGTTCTTCACTTCTGGCAGCTCTGCACATGAAGATGATCATCAGGTATACTACTGTGGGCAAGAATCCCTCAGAAGAAATGGAGTAGCCTTCCTAGTCAATTCAAGAGTAGGAAAAAGCAATACTGGGATACAATCCCCAAAATGACAGAATGATCTCAGTTTGAATCCAAGGCAACCATTCAATATCACAATTGTCTAAGTCTATGCCCCAACCATTGGTGCTGAAAAAGCTGAAGTTGACCAGTTCTATGAAGCCCTACAGCACCTTATAGAATTAACACCAAAAAATGATGTCCTTATCATCATGGGAAATAGAATCTAAAATAGGAAGCCAAAGGATAACTGGAATAATAGGCAGGTTTGGCCTTAGAGTACAAAATGAAGCAGGACACAGGCTGATAGAATTTTGTCAACAGAATATGATGGTCATAGCAAACACTCTTTTCCAACCATCCAGGACCCGACTCTACACATGGACATCACCAGATGTCAACACAGAAATCAGATTGACTATGTGCTCTGCAGCCAAAGATGGAGAAGCTCTTATACAGTCAGTAAAAACAAGACCAGGAGCTGACTGTGGCTCAGATCATGAGCTTCTCGTTGCAAAATTTAGGCTTAAATTGAAGAAAGTAGGGAAAAACACTAGGCCACTCAGGTATGAACTAAATCATATCCCTGATGAATATACAGTATAGGTGACAAATAGATTTAAGGAATTAGATCTGATAGACAGAGTGCCTGAAGAACTATGGATGGAGGTTGACAACATTGTACAAGAGACAGCAACTAAAACCATCCAAAGAAAAAGAAG
Organism: Arizona elegans; assembly: GCA_022577455.1. Classification (NCBI taxonomy): domain Eukaryota; kingdom Metazoa; phylum Chordata; class Lepidosauria; order Squamata; family Colubridae; genus Arizona; species Arizona elegans. The sequence goes on from JAKOOJ010000002.1 coordinate 23,025,196, forward strand.
TGTAAGAAAGCAAAATGGCTGTTTGAGGAAGCTTTACAAATTGCTAAGGAAAGAAGGGAAGCGAAAGGCAAGGGAGAAAGAGAAAGATACACCCAATTGAATGCGGAATTCCAGAGAATAGCTAGAAGAAATGCTTTCTTAAATGAACAGTGCAAAGAAATAGAATAGGGAGGACCAGAGATCTCTTCAAGAAAATTGGAGATATGAAGAGAACGTTTCATGCAAAGATGGGCATAAAGGACCAAAATGGCAGGGACCTAACAGAGGCAGAAGAGATTAAGAAGAGGTGGCATAATTACACAGAAGAACTATACAAGAATGAGCTTAATGACCCTGATAATCATGATGGGGTGTAAATATAGCCTTACATTAAAATAGAATTAGTTCATCTAATCCTGTTTTCAATCTGGTTTACTTGGGAGACCTGACAGCCAATGAGGTGTAACCATTCTGGTGGAACCATTGCTAGAGGTAGTTAGCTACTGTGGGGTCATCGTTGTGGTTTGAAACTGCTGATCGTATGTATTTCAAGCAATTATTTTATATAAGGCATAATACCCAAGCGAGGCCCTACTATTGAAAATGGCAGTTTGATGTGCCTGGATATTGATTTAATTAAATTCAGCTGAAAATGGTTTAATTAATTTGACTAATTAATCTGACACAGCTTTCCTATCATTCAAGAAGATTTATGCATTGATCATTCTGTAATGAAAGTTACCTTTCAATTTTCTAAAAGTTTTCTTGCCCTTTGAAGGAGACTGATGTTTTGGCTCCACTTTTTTTCATAACATAAAATGTAAATTTCTCCTTGTGTTGCTTTTGAATTACTGTATTTTTCGGACTATAAGACGCACTGTAGTATAAAACGCACCTTAGTTTTTAGGGAGGAAAATAAGAAAAAAGCTGATTGGCGGATGGATTGGCCTCCTGGAATATCCCCAATCAGCTGTTCACAGCGGTGAGTTTTAGCACCAGGTTCATTGGTTGTAAGTCTGTGCCTTGCTTTTTTTTCAGCCTCTGAAATCTCTGTTTCAGAGGCTTCTTTTTCTGAAGCTTTGTTTCAGAGGCTTTTTATCTGTTCTATTGAGAAATGATTGGTTTACAGCTTCAGTAGATTATTGTACCCTTCTAGACAAGGTGGTTAGAAGTGAAGGGCATGGTGTTGTGATGGTTTTCTTTCTTCCTCCAGGAATGGTTCAAGTTGATGTTTCTGAGGGGAAGAGGTCTAATTCTAGGCCCTTGCTTAGTAGAATTCTGCATGGCTCTATTCTCTCTCCATTCCTATTTAACGCCTAAATTAAGCTTCTGAGTAAGTTCATCCATTAGCATGCAATTAAGTATCATCAATATGCTCATGTTTAGCTCAACATTAGCTGCCCAGAGTTATATTTTGCAAATGTAATAGCGCTATAAAATTAATAAATAATAAAATACATGCATACATACCTCAAAACGTTCTTTTTCATCAAAATTGAATTAGAATTTTTGGCTGGCTATCCTTTTTATCAGTTCAAGAAAGGCTGAGCTACTCTGCAGATATTTATTGCACTGTGGATTTAATTCCCTGAAAGCTAATCTAGATGCTGAAGATGCTGGTAGCACTGTTGCAATCATTGATTAATGGCACCCCATTTTACACTTTCTCCCTTCTTTTTTCTGTGATACTTGTGAAGAACAGGAAGAAAGATGGAGAACTGTATTCTTTTAAAGGGACCACTCAGGATAATAGAAGAGAAATAAAATTTCTTTGTAACTCAACACAAATATTATTTCTTCTGACAAACTTTTGCTACTTCAGACAGTTGTCAACATAGTAGACGGAAACACTCTCAAAGGGAACTTCAGTTAGCTTAAAAACCTAACATTTATATTTCTAAGTGCTCATTTTAAAAAGTTTTTGACCTGCTTCCTTTCAAGGCAAAGCTGGAGAGGTGCAAATGGTTGGCTATAAAGAGGAGCTATGATCATTCACACTCAAATCATATGCTTTGCATTAAACACTCTCTTTCAGCCACCTGGCTGTAATCAAATGATATGCATCTATATATTAGTAAGAAAGACAAGGAAAAAGCTGTGAATATATTAGCAGTGCAAAATTACATTTTTATTGATAGCGTTAATGCTAGTTTCAGCAATATATTCTGCTTTTCCTTTTAGGAATCTTACTCTTATATTTCCTGAGGATTTTTTTTTCAATTCATTAACATTTTTCCCATATACGTTTTCTTAGTTGCAGATTACTTTGGGTCACACTGAAGGAACAGCATGTACATAGGAGAGAAATGCAAGTTCCAACAACAATGTGCATACTAGCACCTCTAAAACAGTGACTGGTATTTACAGGTTGTCCTCAATTTACGACAGTTCATTTAGTGACTGTTCAAAAGGACTTCACCGAAAAAAGTGACTTATGACCATTTCTCATACTTACGAGCATTGTAGCATTCCCATGGTCACCTGATCAAAATTAGGCAATTGACTCGTATTTATGATGAGTGTAATCACCTTTTGCAACCTTCTGACAAGCAAAGTCAATGGGGAAGCCAGATTCACTTAAGAAGCATGTTATTAACTGAACAACTGTGGTAATTCACTTAAGAACTATGGCAAGATAAGTCGTAAAATGGGGCAAATTCACTTAACAAATGTTTCACTTAGCAACAGATATTTTGGCTGTGGACGTAAATTGAGGACAACCTGTACATGCAAAGGAGCTCTGTTAACACAATTTCTCTTTACTGGCAGGATAGTGCCAGTAATATAAAACAGCTTTTTATTACAAGTGGAATTTCTTGACTTAATGTTTCCTTTGAGTTGGATCTGATTTCTGACGATTTCATAGCCATTTCAACATGCCTTTCTGGATCACAGTACAGAGGTGATTGCCATCAGGTAGTCCTCGATTTATGGCCACAATCGGGACTGAAACATCCATCACTAAGTGATACATTTAAGCAAATCTTGCCCAATGTTATGATCTTTTTGCCACAGTTGTTAAGTGAATCACATGATCATTAAATGGTCTGGTTTTTCTCGTTAACTTAACAAGATTTATGCAAAAAAAACCAAAACCAAACCCATTAAGTTTGATTTGTGTGCCGGTATCAGCCTAGTAGTTGAAAGTGTTAGAGCCCTAAACCAGACTAAAGTCATACATTGAGATATTATTAAACACAGTGAGTGGCTATGAATCCACTTTGAAATGAAAGGAATGTGTTTGATATTTGAAAATATTAATATGCCAAATCCATAAAGAATTATGCTTGGGCTAGAAATATTGGAAATATTGTAGAAATATTGGAAAAGTTAACAAATACATAACTCAGACAATTCAGGACGATTACCAAAACAAAATAACACCCCAAAAATCCAACCCCATCTTCATGGTTAAGCGGATATAAAGAGGACTGTTATGCGTACCCTGTGTGTCCTCCAATTACTCATCCAATTACTATTAGAAAGATGCACAATTGGTAATAATACTAGGAGAAATGCAGCTCTGTGAACAAAACTGAAAAGCAAAACTGAAAAATGTGGAAAGAAGAGGAATTATCTATCTCACTGAAGAATCAACAGAATGGTTGATTCCTTACCTTGTTAAAATTTTCAAGTTTTCTATTGAAGCTGATGGATCAGCTGGGTTTTAGCACATATCACAGGACAAAGAAAGCTTGTATGTATACCGTACAACCAACAGTCAATGTGGCTTTAAATACATATTTATGGGATTGTGTTATAATCCTGAATTGTGCCACTGTTCCTTCCATAAGAAATGGATCCCCCCACCCCCAGAACCATGATATATATGATTACATACTTTTATGACTAAACCTAGGATGTCAAATATTAAAGAGGAAAAAAAAGTGTTTCAGGTTACAATAACAGCAATTGTATAGGTATACTAAAACCAAACTACCTGAAAGAACATGCCCCATCTCAACTCAGCACTTCCATTAATCCAATTTGCAAACTAAGCAACCCTCAAAGCTGCTAAATAATTATTCATAATGGTAATTGTTAAGATTATTATTTTTATGCAGCATTCTAAAAGCAATAAAGCAAAACTGAATTCAAAACTTTATTAGAAAAATAGAGGAAAAATGAAAATAGATCTCTATAATATAGAGAGAAAATTTAAGAACATGTTACTGATTGAGTATATTTCTGTTGTGTTTTTAAAACATTTTATTTTTGGCATTGACACAACTACTCAACTACTTGAATGTTATGTTTTTAAGAATACATATCTAGGTCCTTTTAAGTAGGCTACTTGGGAACTAAAACTACATTATCTATAGAAGGATGACATTAAAAATATGGAGTAGAGTTCAGTCTTGTAGGTTTGAGCTGCAGTTTTGTTATGAGTGCAAAGAAAAAAGAAACAGAGATAAAAGAAATTGAGCAATGATTAAGAGACTGCATAGATCCTGAAGGTGTAGTATTTTGAAAAGTTAGAAAAAGGTTCTCATTTGATCAAACAGGTTAAGGTAGGCAAATGAAACTACCTCAAAGATTTCATTTTGACATTAAATCTCTGTAACCTCTAGAAACAGAAAATAATGAGGACTTGCCATTCAGGGTATCAAAAGTGGAATCTGCAAACATTTATTTAAAGAGAACAAGAAAGAAGGAAAAGGAGACTGATAAGATATGACATTCATTTGGATCACAATGTTCTGCACTATTTGATTTGTAGAAAAATATTTTTTTAAGTTTCTTTACAGAGCAAATATGGATTGGAGGGGATGGCCTTTTTGACTTGCAGTGTGCTGTTTGAGTGCAATTAAAATTTCCAAATGTGACTGCATAGTACATCCTTGTCAGCTATCCAGATGTCACTCTGGAAATTCAAATAACTTTTTATGGTCATATAGTATGAAATATCATACAAAATTATTCCAGATCCATGGTTAAAGACATGAAATCTCTTGCAAATAAAATGCCTCCTCTGGTAGGAATAACTTGCTCGCTGTATCATTATAATTTAGCCTTTTTGTGTACCTTGAACTACTTCCAAATAAAATTATAGGCTAAACAGAAGAAACTCTTAAGATTAATGAAACTGAAAGATAAGCTTGAGCTATATTTGAAATGGGTGGGTGGAGGAGATGCAACAAAACATAACTGGACTGTCAGAAGTGTATTGTGTTGTGTTGTGCAGAAGCCATGTTAAGAGTGTGGTTATCTGGTTCAAACAGGCTTCTGATACATCATCTGCTGCAAATAAAATCAAGTGTGTGTTTGCCCATAATTTCAATAAAAAGAATTTCTCCTAACTGCTGCATCGCACACACACATACACACTCAGCAGAGCATAGTATATCTTCAGTTAATATCAGACTGATGTTTACATGTTGTCTTCAAAAACCCTGATAGTAAAGCTGATCATTAGTCTTGTAGTGAGGAAGACTGTGGGGCACCATCTTCAGGGGTCTCCATCCCCACTATTCTGTCTAGGTATCATTTATCAGGGCCTTTTATACACATATAGGTTCCCCTTGTCCTGCAGAATCAAGGTTGCAAATCAAAATGGAAGCCTACCTATTATGCAACAACCCTGTTCCCATCTAAACACTTTTCCTGGAATGTGTGCAGGTGAGTGATAGTGCTAGAGAGAAGAAGGGCTCGTAATTCAATATACATTCAATTGTTTAGAATGTGAAGGATGTGTGTTTGTGTTTTATTTTTATAGTTATAATGTATACTATGTCAGGGTTCCGACGGATGCCCTAATTAAATCATGAGTCTCAAGCCAAAGAAATCCAGTTATTCATTAGGAGCTTCATATCCTTCAAGTGAAGCCAACTCTGACTTCACTTAATTCATGTCCAGACTCTGGCCCTGTTTTCCCCTCCCCCAAAGTGTGTCATCAGTCACATTCTCCGACAAAGCAATTTCGCAGGTTGTAGAGGTCCCTCTCTCCAGCCACTGTGGGTCTGCATGGATATGATCTTGACGTGGGCATCTGGAATGTGCTTTGTTTTGACTGAAGTGCAAGTTCCTCAATGCAGCTTGTCATAAGTAAATGCCTTATTCTATAACAAAGGATATGTATATATGTACAGGGTATTAAGAGTTAATTTATTCCTCCTCCATTAATGTATTCATGTGTAATCACCCCCATCCTTGACTCCTCCCCTTTGATATAAATAGAGAGTGCATACACCTCCTCCTTGCTTCTCACTGTAATCTGACAGAACAAGTAGAATGCCTATTATGAATAAACACTTCTTTAATTAATAAGATAACTTCTGATTTCATTATTGAGTCTGATCCTCAAAATATCGCAACAAACTGGTAGCAGAGGATGGTTGAACTGACTCAATAAAATTCAACATGCCTAAGAAAGAAAACCTCAAGAATAAAAAAGAAAGACCCAATACCAGGGCAAATGATAAAGAAACAAAAACAGACAAGAAATGATCGACGAACCAATAAATATAACAATCAAAGAATCTGAAGATAACACCACAGACATCGAAGAAACAGCAGATGAAACCGACAACCAAGAAGAGAACGAAATAAAAGACAAAGACCTCAGATCGGAGATACTGAGGCTAATAAAAAGTCAAAAAGATGACCACAAACTCATCGCGGAACTCCGAGGCTTCTTGGAAGAAAACGGAACAGCGAGAGAAAAAGACATTGAAAAAGCCAAACCCGAAAATACAAAAATGGTGAGCGAACCTGCAACAAAAGTAAAAATGAACAGAAGCAAGACCAGAGATCCCGCTCAGAATTTTGAAAGGCAGCCATCTTTTTTTCAACCGGCCACAGAAATGAACACGGCTGAACCAATCAGAATGCACCATTCAAAAACTCTGGCGCGAAAAAACACAAAAAATAACAAAAAATATATTTATTCTTCTGAAGAGTCAGAAACAGATACAGAAGAATCATCCACCGAACTAGAAATCGAAACGCCCATGAGAAAACTATTTAAAACATTTGGCACAAATCTAACAATTACAAAAGAATCAATGGAAGCCAATAATACAAAAATACAAAAGAGACGAAGAAATAAACAGACACCTCAGAGCCTGCACGACTCGATCCGGACAACGATGATGACGACGCCCGAACCCAGAGGGCCCTGCGAACTTTCCCCCACGCCGCAAACGATCCAAAGAACAAAGTACCCCAAGCAAGAAAGCTCCAAAGAGAAAAGACGAGCCACAGCTGCCAGCAGAACACCCAAGATCGAGCCGGAAACCGAATCATCAGAAGGAGAGCACTACGAGGGAGCTACAGCGAAGAGAACCTCTCCCAGCGGCTTCGGCAGAGAAATGACCAACGCGTATGCGCAGATGAACACAGAGAACTACAATGAACTTTATGAAGAAGGAGAACCTCTCAAGCTCATCAACAGAATACCCACACCATTCTGCAATTTTCAACATCTACAGGACCATGGACTACCCACAGTTGTAAGTAGTGGGAATAATAATATTGGGAATCTACCTAGTGATTTCCCAAAACTTAGAATTGATGGCATCAACTTACAGGAATGGTGTCAACAAATTCAGGTTGTCTTTATGAAAGAAAACTTATTATTTTTTATAACTAATCCTCCCAAAAGACCTTGGACTCTAAAAATGGACTGCCTGCATCACAGAGCATTCTATTTAATAATTTCTAGCATATCACCTGCCATGTACTACAGTATTAAGCATAATCTTACTGTTTCAGAAATAATTCAATGCATGTTTAAATTGTTTCATAGTGAAAGTGTAGCAACAACCACTAGAATGTCTAAAGATTTCTTTTCAGCCAAATTAAGATCTGGAACTACCATAAGCGAACATTTAATATCCTTAAACAAAATCAGAGCAGAATTACACCTAAGAGGAGAAATAATATCAGAACAGACAATGAAAAGTGTTATCCTTAACTCATTAGATTCATCATGGGATAACTACATATCACACTTAGATTCAATCAATCTAGGATACTTATCCATAGAAAGTCTGTCAAATAAGTTAATAGCTGAAGACAATCTGAGGAAAAGTCGATACAATGCATACACAGAACACAGACAAGCAAAAAGAGTAGCCTTCCAAGAGAATCATCAAAAAACAATTGAATGTTACAATTGTGGATCCAGAAAACACTCTAAGGGAGATTGCCCCATGTTTCATAGGGAAAGACAAAACCATGATTATAGGGGTAGGTATCAAGACAGGCAATCATCTATTGATAGATACAGATATAGGGACTCCCCAAACTACAGAGAACGCAGAAAGGATAGAGATAATTCAAGGGATAGAAAATCAGGATCATTAAATGGATTAGATAAACATAACGATGTCATCATACAAAAATCAAAAAATAATGCTTGGCTCATAGATTCAGGGGCGACTAATCATACAACAAATAACAAGAAAATACTGTCTTCATTCACAGATGATAAATTTATGATAAGAGTAGCCAATCAAGAAAATGTTCAGGTCATAGGGAAAGGAAATGTAAATATACCTGGTTTAGGTAAAATAGAGGGGGTATTGTTGATACCAGAAATATCACATAACATACTTAGTGCAGTGAAATTAAGCCAAGATTTCAACATAAATATAGTCTTCTCTAGAGGAAAAGCAATACTAGAAAAAGATGGGACTAAATTGAATAGTGTAATTATCAAAGGGGGCCTACCCTTTCTTGTAACAGAAGATAAATGGTTGCATAACATTGATGCAAACACTGATGATGACATTAACATAGACAGTGAACATAGTAACAACAATGACAATGAATAACCCAAAACCAAAGAAGGCAACAAGAACCTCTAACCAAATTTTTGATCTGGTACATATGGATCTGGTTGGTCCATTAACACCATCCATCACATACAAAAAAAAATATTTCCTAACTATTGTAGACGACTATAGCCGTTATGGATTTGTTTATACTTTAAAACACAAAGATGAAACTCTCCAAAAATTCAAAGAATTTTACAAACGTGTAGAAACACAACACAATATCAAAATAAAACAAATCATGACAGATAGGGGATCCGAATTCATGTCAAAAGAATTCTCACAATGGATAAAAGACAAAGGAATGCTACACTTCACGACTAGCCCATTTTCTGCTTTTCACAAATGGTACAGCAGAATGAAAGAACTCGACACTGCAAACCATGATTAGATGTACATTAGAAGATGCTGGTTTAGGAAAACAATTCTGGTCAGAAGCATTATTATATTCAAACTATACCCAAAATAGGACCTGGTCTAGCATTTTAAATAAAACACCATACGAAGTGATGTACAATAGGAAACCAAAAATATCACACATGCACATATTTGGGGTTACAGCAGACGTACACATACCAAAACAATTAAGACGTAAGGGAGATAACGTATCCAGAAGACTCAGATTCATGGGATACGAAACAGGCACAAAAGGATATAGATTCATTGACAGTAATAACAAATTCATAGTCTCAAGAACAGCAGTGTTTCATGAACAGGCCAACTGGTCTAAGATACATCTTAACGAGATAATCCAAAATACAAAACCAAACATTAAACAACAAGATAGAATAGAAAGAGAGAAACATGAACATAACACACATAATGACAAAAACAAAACATGGACAGATAACCATACCAGGATAAAAACAGATTCATTAACCAAAAAGGAAGCAAGATATCTACACGATAATGAGAGCATACCAAAAAGAACAATCAGGTGTAACAGAAAACAATTACCTAATAAATATAAGGATTATGTAATGTGTGTGAATGACGAGATACCAACACCTAACACATACGAGGAAGTGTTAAAACTTCCCATGGAAGAAAGAGAAAAATGGGAATTAGCCATAACAAGAGAAATGAACAGCTTACGTGAATTAGGTGTATTCACACCAGTCCCTGCACCTAAGGACAAGACAATTATAGGCACCAGATGGATATTCAAAATTAAAGATTTAGAAGAGGGTAATAAATTATATAAAGCTAGATTAGTCGCACAAGGTTACGCTCAAAAATATCCTGAAGATTACACTGACACATACTCTCCCACCGTAAGAACTGAAAGTGTTAAGACAGCTTTAGTCATAGCGGCTATACTCAACCTTGATGTCTTCCAATATGACGTACAGACTGCATACTTACATGCAAAACTCGATAAAGAGATATATGTAAGGGCACCTCATAGTCAATGTACAAACAGAGATGAGACCTGGTTACTTAACAAAAGCTTGTACGGATTAAAACAATCCGGCAAGCGTTGGTATGAATGTCTAGTCAGTGTGCTTAAAAATATGGATTTCAAAGCCACAACTGCAGACAATTGTTTTTTTGTTAAAAAGGAAGGCGAATCATTAGAATTTGTGTTAATCTATGTGGATGATATTTTGTATATAGGCAAACATAAAGAAAAGAAAGACTTATTTGTATCCAAGCTAAGTGAACATTTCTCTTTAAAGTCGCTAGGAAGGGTAAACAAATACCTTGGAGTTCAAATCAATAAGACAAGAAAGGGATTCAAATTATCTCAGAGAGATAAAATTATAGAACTTCTGGAAAAATGCAATTTAAGAGATGCCAAACCTTGTGATACTCCAATGCAGACTGATTTTCTAAGGAATATGGATGAATCTTCACCTGAATTCGAAAACAATACATTGTATAGATCAATTATTGGTTCCCTCTTGTATATATCTAATTGGACCAGGCCTGATATAGCTCTGCCACTTAATTTATTATCTAGACATGTAAGTAAGCCACTTATGTATCATTGGGAAGCAGTTAAACGAATACTAAGATATCTAAAGCACAGCATAGATTTCTGCCTACTCTTAGAACCCAATAATATTAAAGAACCTATCATCACCAGTTACGCTGATGCAGACTGGGCAGGTGACACCAAATGCAGAAAGAGCACCTCAGGTTATGTATTCTTTTTAAATGGTTGCCCAATATTCTGGTACACTGGGAAGCAAGATTTAGTAGCGACTTCCACAACAGAGGCAGAATACGTCTGTTTATCTAAAGCCTCAAATAATTTAGTGTGGTTTAATGATTTATTATCTGATATTTGGAAAAACCCAATACTACCATTTGTCATACATGAAGATAATAAGGCAGCTATAGAAATATCAAGATCTGACGCCATTGGTCAAAGGTCCAGACATATAGATATCAAATTTAAACACGTGAGACAATTATCTCAGGATGGATTCATTAAAGCAATCCACTGCGAAACCTCAGAACAAATAGCTGATATATTAACTAAACCTTTACCTTCTAAACAACACAAATACTTGACCTCAAATTACAAGTATTATATAGTTCTGAATCCGAATGCAATCATTGTTATATATCGAATCGGCATTTAGAGGGGGATTTGTCATAAGTAAATGCCTTATTCTATAACAAAGGATATGTATATATGTACAGGGTATTAAGAGTTAATTTATTCCTCTTCCATTAATGTATTCATGTGTAATCACCCCCATCCTTGACTCCTCCCCTTTGATATAAATAGAGAGTGCATACACCTCCTCCTTGCTTCTCACTGTAATCTGACAGAACAAGTAGAATGCCTATTATGAATAAACACTTCTTTAATTAATAAGATAACTTCTGATTTCATTATTGAGTCTGATCCTCAAAATATCGCAACACAGCTGCGATGTTTGATTCCCCATCCCCCTGCCTATGGCAACTTGAGAGCAGGTCAGGAATGCTTTGCAAGTTGACACACTGAAGATGGCATTTAATTTTGTTGTATAAGGTGCAATGACAATAAAGGAAACTAACATAAAATGACAATCTGTGAAAAATAGGGTTTGGTGAAGAAAAAAAATGATTTCTTCTCAACAGTAATTGTATTAAAAATTACAACTATAATGATAAAAACTAATACAAAAAAATGAAAAAGGCAAAGTAGAAGTTGCAGAAAAGAAAGAGGACACAAAAAATAGAAAACAATAAGAATAAAGTAAAGAAAAAGAAAAGAAATATATAAGGAAATGATCTCCCCTTAATAATCTTGATCTTTAGGCCCTTCAAACGAAGTCCTAAAACTTGATTTCTTTTAATTTTTTCTTTGCTTTCCACAAAATTCTTTAAAGCTTTAACCAGTTTCTTTTGTAAACCCAATATAGAAGATTATTCAGATCACTATTTTGGTTTATTATTTGTATATCCATTTTAATCAGCTTGTTTCTATATCCAGTGTAGCATCTTTTTCCATATCATCCTTGTAGCTTATCATTTCTAAATCCACTTTAAAGATCAGTAACAGATCTTGTCTGTTAAAACTTATCTTCTATAACATCTTTTAAATACAGTCTATCTATAGAGGCAGACAGTTTTAAAATTAACTTCTAGGTCCACTGTTCAAAAATCTCCTTCAGTTTAACCTATGTTAAAATATGTTGTTCCATTCTGAATTAATAAGTCAAACTTAATTTAGTTCCTTCTAGTTACCTCTAATGTTCAACCTTTAAAGTCCCATCCCATCATATTTTTTAAAAAGAATTCAAAGCAATAACATTTTCCCATGGGAAAGATTATTATAATTAATTCCAAAATCTTATTTCAATTTTGTTTGGATCTTAGTCTGTTGTAACTTTCTGAAATCAAAATTTTAATCATCCCTTTGCTGATTATTTCATTTAATTAAGTTCTTAAACTTAAACTTCATTTTAAAACTTCTGTCACTAAAGATTGGAGAAAACTCATATGGTGCTATAAAACTTGTTGATCCAAATACTGTATTTTTAATAGCTGAAAAGCAGTTAACAGGCAATTTCCAAAAGTGATTAGCAGAGGAAATATGCAAAACCAGAATTCTTAAAGACTACGGTTGAACAAGGTAGTTATTCTGTCATCTCCCAGAACTCTAAATCTTCCAGAGACTGCTGCCTTGTAGTCTCATCACAAGGAGCAACTGTCTGGAATACTTGTGAACAATCTTAAGTCTTCTCTTTGTCCAGCTCTTCATACCACCATGGTTGTTGATTTTGTTTCTAATGGAACCATCTTCAGTTCACCATTTCTTCTTTAGAAGTCCAAAAGCAAATGATTTATGCAGGCAATCGCGTCTATGCCTAACTTCATTTCTTCTCATAACAGAACAAAGGGATTGGAGAGGGAAAGTTTATAAGAGAATATGCTAGCATACAGTGGGGAATACACTAGGCTGTTTCTGTAGCATGCTATTGCTATTCAAAGTGTCAGACTGGTTAATTTGATTCGGATCTTCCAATCATATTTGGATAAATGGTTTTTTAATGTTTATTTTGTTTGTTTGTCACCCTGAGTCATGTTTGTAAAATGGGTAGCTATATAAATGTGAGAAATAAATAGACAAATAGATCTCATCCAAATTGCTGAATCAATTCCAATGCATCAAATAATCTGATTACTAGAAATTATTTCAAGGTATATTAGTGTACAGTAATGTGCAATATATATTACAGTATAGAATAGATGGAAGACAGAAAGAGAAATTGGTACACATTCTGTGAATATAAGAACACAAGGAAAATATTAATCAAATTACATGCTTATCTGACTAAACCATCATTCTGCAAGCACAGAGGACAACAAATATATCTGGGAAGCCGAGAAGCAGGATATGAGTCTGAACTAGAACACTTTACTAGAAGTGGCTATGAATTTTTAGTATTGAAACAAATGTTGGCTAGAGATGAAAGTACTGGACTTGGGTATATATCATGGCCATTGACTGGAAAGTATATGGCATATATCTTAACAAGGAATAAATCTTACTTGCAGTAAGCTTTTCATAGTTGTTATCTTTAATTCCTCTTATACCAATCCCTTTGTCATCCAAAGGGCACATGAATACACAGAAACCTACCAATCTTCATTGATTTATTATATACCATCTCATCAGTGCTTACTCTGAATGTCAATCAATACATTGGTGGAATGAAAGCAATAGTCTATTGACTTTCAACATCTAATGAATTAGAGATCCTAGTTTGCTTAGAATAGTCTAATTATACTTGGGTATCAGTGGGATGTCATTGTTCTTATAGCAAATTTATTTAATGTTCTTATCATTAGCAGGTAATGATGTATTGGCATATTTCAGATATTCCAATCTATTCTTTCTCTTACACATTTTACCATTTTCTTTGTTGCCATTCAACAACAACAACAAAACCCTTCAGACATATTTTCTTTTATTTGAGAACTTTGCAAATGCATATGGAATCCCACTGCATCCCTCAAATTAAATGCATGTATGTATCAGCAGGATCATAATACAATACACAGTTGTCAGCATACTCCTATTACAGCTCCAATAGAGCACACATTATATATGTGAAAATTAGAATGTCATGGCTTTAGTCTCTCCCCACTAGCAATTTACACCAATATTTCAAGTGTAATGCAGAAACCATTAGAACACAAATGTCTGTAGGCTTAGTTTCATGTGTTCATTCTTCTCTTAAACAAAGATTATGGAGTGGAAAGCAAATGATGGAAAATGCTACTGCATCAAGGAGAAGAATAGACCATAAAATTAGAATTTAAAACTGATCAAGGACTCGGATACATTTCTTTCACTGCTATCCCCACTCCTCTTTTTTTTTTCTTTTTGGCCATCGTCTTTGTTACTGAAATATAAAACATCATGAATGTGAAAATAAAGCATCATGGCATTAAGCTTCATTGATAGTTCATTCACATGACAATGGCTATACTAAGAACAGAGCATTTCACAGAACACAGCTATTCTTATGGCAAAAGATTATAATGATGGGGAGAAACGGCGCAAAATTAACCAGTTCTTGCATCTTTAGAGAATAATCTTACAAGCCTCCTTGTGTGCTATATAATGAGAGGAAATGAAATATAGGACGCCTCTGACAGCAGGAAAGGTTAGCAGCTCAGCAAAGCTATGGGAATCTCTGAAGATGATTCAGACACTACCACTAGGTGGCATTGAAATTATCCCCAAATACCTACTGGTTCTGGAGGAACCATAGTAACGTACCAATGAAATAAAAATGCAGAAAAAGCATTAACAATTATTAACATTTGAAATATCTGCTGTCACTCCCAACACGGAACATGCCTTCCTGTTTCTTGTTCAAAACTAAACATTCTCTAATCAGTGTGGGATGGTCTACTTCATCTCCATTTATTTAATTAAAAAGAAACCATCTTCTCTTTTTTTATGTAAGATACATAATGTCAATAAAAATGCCAGAGCCATCCTCTGGAAACAGGGCCATCATCACACACAAAATAAGGTGCATCTAAATACATTTGTTTTAGTTGATCTAAGCACATAAAATATATTAGCTTGTATCCAGAGGATCCCCAGTGTAGCTTCCCCAGCCTTATAGCTTCTACACGTATTGGGACTGAAACTCAGACAGTATCCAGCCAGCATATCTGGAGGTACCTGCTTTGGGAAGACTGATCTAAGCATTTGATTCCAAGAAAGAGATTTACTATATAACTCAGCACATATGGTTAAATAAATAAATAAATAGATACATACACATAAAAGTTTCTATTATTGATACGTGTACACACCTGCTGTGGTATTCAGCAGGTTCTGACCAATTCTGGAGAACCGATAGCGGAAATTTTGAGTAGTTCAGAAAACTGATAAATGCCACCTCTGCTGGCCCCATCCCCATCTATTTTCTGCCTCCTGAGTCCCAGCTGATCGGGAGTAAATGGGGATTTTGCAGTATCCTTCCCCTGGATTGGGGTTAGAATGGAGATTTTACAGTATCCTTCCCTTGCCACGCCCACCAAGCCACACTATGCCCACCAAACCATGCCCACAGAACTGGTAGTAAAAAATTTTGAATCCCACCACTGGTACATACCCATCATACTGTTCTCTTTTGTGGTAAACTAAGTTAGAATAAAGTAGAAAAGAAGAAAGAAATAATAAGCCACAGGAATTCAGAGTTGATTTAAGAAAAAGATAAGGAAATAGAGCTAAGTTTTGTTTATACCAAACCATACCAGAGTTACACCTCTGTAACTTTCCATTTTACCAGAAGATCTATATTTTACTATATCATATCCATGTACTGCTTGTATTGTTTGTTACACTTTTCACTTTACTTTTTTAATGTTTTCATTAAATTTATCCAAACATAATTTTCTGAGTCTTCTATTTCTCAGTCTATTTATGTATATCTAGCCATATTTATTTCTTATGACAAACATTCATTCCTGACAACAGATCATATGCATGCACTACTTATTTACCATCAACTTCAGAATGATGATAAAAATAGATGAGAGGCAGAAAGTAGAGAATTCAATTGAAGACCTAAGCAACCAGTTTCTTACGTGTCCTTGATTCACGCCAATGCTTCCGAATACCAGGTCTGTCTGCAATAAATTTATCTTCAACTATGATTTAATCATGGATGAGAGGATAGAGCTCGTATGTCAGTGAGATTTTCTTGTATCCCTTTTGTCATATGATTTCTCCAAATGAACAAACATACCAAAAAACTTTCTCATGTTCATGAATTTTTAATGACCTCCTAGAGAATAATAATCTTGTCTGAATACTTTTCTACCCAGCATAAATTTCATTACACTTCTAAATGTTTTTCATTGTTATTTCTTATATGCTTTAAATCAGAATTCCTTCAAACCTTTTTACACTAGGAAATTGAATAAACTAAATCCCCTGTAGTTTTTGCATTCATTATTGTTACCTTTCCCTTTCTATAGGGATTAAATAATGGCATTCTTCTAATTGTTGGAAAATAATGCAGTCTTCACATACACATTAAACAAGTTGCACGGGCATTCCGCAAGCCAACTACATCCATATTTTAAGACTTCTCCAGTTACTCAGCTACACCTGCCGCCTTAGTTTTTCATCATTTTCATAACATTGTGACTTCCTTTTCATCATTTTTCTTTGATCCTAACATTTATAGAATTCATTTAAATGCAACTCTTTGACATATTACTATCATTCCCATAGAAATTCATTCCCGCATTCCCTCGTTTCATCACTCTTATTTTTAATTCCAGTCATTTTGCCAGAGATTCTTTGTTTAGTCCTTTTAACCCAGGTCGAAAACAACTTTTATCTCCACCAACATTTCTCTGCAATTTCCATCCCTCTTTTAACCATTCCTTGCTCTCATTCCAGCTCTTTTTCTCTATATACACATTATACAATATATTTCTCTGAGTTCTGATTTTTGGAAACAAGTCTTCTTTTGTGTTATTTTTTTTCCTTTGTCTATTTCCTTCACTCACTCTACCAAACTTCCTTTCTAGTTTTCATACTTTCCATTATATTCAGAAATACATTTTCTCTCTGGTCATCTCACTTTAGTATTTTTCACTTATCTTTCCTTTCATGTCCATTTTGCCCAGGACTGACTCTTGATATACTAAATAAAGATTTGTCTCACATTCTGAATTCTCATCTCTCCTGTATTCTTCACTAATTCTCATAATTTTTATCACAAATCTGTTCTTTGCCTTTTCCAAATGCACTTATCAGCAGTCTTATGTTTAAACCATGTATCAAAACCAAGATACATTTTTAAAGCAAATCTAGCAATTGCTATTGTCATTAATTCATGATTCTTTGAATGCCCCAGTTAATTCCTTTCTACTATCTTGTCTTGTTCATATTATCCATTCACATGACAACATAACTTTTTTCTCCTGGTGTCGAGTGTCAGCCATTCCCTCGACACATGATCCCGGGGACTGTGACAAGCCAGAAGAACAGAGACATGGTGAAGGGGGGTGTTGTAGCGTTTAGCAGGGCACGGTGATATTGCTTTCCACTCTCACGACAGGGAAGATCTTTACTAAGTTGGACCTCTGAGAAGCGTATTACAGGGTCCGGGTAAAAGCGGGTGATGAGTGGAAGACCACATTTAACTGCCCTTTGGGCAGCTATAAGTTCCGGGTCATGCCATTTGGTCTACAGGGGGCCCCTGCAGTTTTTATGCAGTTTATCAATAGTATACTCTATGATCACCTGTATCGTGGAGTTCTCGTTTATCTAGACGATATTCTAATATACTCCAATACCCTAGAAGAACACGTTCGTCTGGTATGGCAAATATTACTGAAGTTGTTGAAGGCTCAGTTGTATGTAAAGCTATCGAAATGTGAATTTCACAAGACAGAGATAGATTATTTGGGGTTTAGGATTTCAGGAAAAGGGATTGAAATGGACCCAAATAAGGTTAAGACAGTGTTGGAATGGCAGGCTCCAAAGACCCGAAAACAGTTACAAAGTTTTCTGGGCTTTGCAAATTTTTACAGAAGATTTATCCCCTCATTTGCTAAGGTGGCTTTACCATTGACTGATCTCTTAAAGATGAGAAAAAGTGCAGTCGGGAAAGGCAACCCACAACAAAAAATAAATTGGACGATATCATGTCAACGTGCATTTGACACGTTGAAAACCCTCTTCGCTAATGAACCCATACTAAGACATCCTAACACTTCAAAACCCTTTGTAATCCAGGCGGATGCAAGTGATTTGGCGGTAGGGGGTGTTCTCCTACAAAGAAATGAACATGGGGTTCTTCAACCATGCGCCTACACCTCCTGAAAACTAACCGATACAGAATGAAATTGGACGGTTTGGGAAAAAGAGGCGTATGCCATAAAATGGGCCTTGCAAACGTGGAGGCATTTGCTAGAAGGGACTAAGGTAGAGTCTGAGGTATGGACAGATCACAAAAATCTAGAGGCACTTCAATCGCCACGTAAACTGTCCCCGAAACAGGCACGTTGGGCGCAGTATTTCCGCAGATTTACCATCAAGCTGAAAGCGATACCAGGGGGAAAGAACTATTTAGCTGATGCCCTATCACGCATGCCACAATTTGAGAGCCAAAAAGAGGAGATAACACAAGCCTTAATACCTTATAAACAGACAGGAAAGCAAGGAAGGGACATATTCCCGCTCCCCACAACCTGGATAGTGGAGTTGAGGAAAAAATTAGCAACAGACAGTTGGCTGAAGACCAATCCCCAGATAGTGACACAGAAAAGAGGACTAATGTGGAAAGGAGATAAATTATATATCCCCGAAGGATTGAGAGATAAGGTGTTACGACAATGCCACGATGTAAAAACAGCAGGGCATTTCGGTTTCGTGAAAACATTGCATCTAGTGAGGAGACAGTTCTGGTGGCCACATATGCGAAAACAGGTAGAGACAAGGCTGTCCCATCTGTATAAGAGCTAAACCCTTGTCAGGGAAACCGTCTGGTTTGTTACAGTTGGTGGCTGAACCACAGAGACCTTGGGAAGATATAGCCATGGATTTCATAGTCGAATTACCTCCCAGCAAAGGACACAATGTAATATGGACTATTATTGACCTGTTTTCCAAACAGGCGCATTTTGTCCCCTGTAAAGGACTACCGTCCGCAAGGCGTCTAGCGAAACTGTTTGTCCAACATGTATATCGACTTCATGGCACACCCAAACGTATAATCTCAGACAGAGGTCCCCAATTTACCGCCCGGTTCTGGAGACGTTTCCTAGGACAATTAGGAACAGAACAGGGACTGAGCTCTGCGTTCCACCCAAATACCAACGGAGCTGCTGAAAGAGCCAATGCCATGGTAGAAAGGTATCTACGTTCTTATGTGTCATACCAACAAACAGACTGGTACGAACTCTTACCTTTCGCAGAATCAGCATATAATAACACCGTGCACAACAGTACTGGTTATACACCCTTCCTAGTAGTTTCTGGAAAAGAGTTCCCAGCCATCCCCGATCTAGATGTACAAATGACTAGTTCCCATAGTCCAAAAGAATGGACAGAGAAGGTTAAACAGAGTTGGCCACACATCAAAAATGCATTAGAAAAAGCTTCTGAAGCGTACAAAACCCAAGTTAACAAACGGAGACGAGATAACCTATCCTTCAAAATAGGAGAAAAGGTGTATTTGTCCACAAAATATATCAATCTGCGTATGCCCAGTAAAAAATTAGGCCCAAAGTATATAGGTTCCTTTCCCATCACCAAAATAATAAATCCCGTAACGGTATCTTTAAAACTACCCCCCTTACTGAGAAGAATACACCCAGTATTCCACAGTAGTCTCCTAAAACCAGCAGCCAAAATAAGAGAGACAGGAACACGTCCAGGGCCTGTGACAGGAAATTCATACGAAATTAAAAAGATCCTCGATTCTAAAATATATCATGGGAAGCTTAGGTATTTAGTACATTGGAAGGGATACCCTATATCAGAAGCAACATGGGTGAAAATGAAGGATATAGATGCTCCACAATTACTAAAACAATTCCATGAAACATATCCAAACAAACCAGGTGGACACTTTCCCACTTAATGAGAATAACCGAATGCTTTTATGTCCCTACAGGAAGAGACCTGGTAGGGGGGGGCGCATGTCGAGTGTCAGCCATTCCCTCGACACATGATCCCGGGGACTGTGACAAGCCAGAAGAACAGAGACACGGTGAAGGGGGGTGTTGTAGCGTTTAGCAGGGCACGGTGATATCAGGTGGTGGACGGGATAGGGAATCTGGGGGCAGGGTCAATAAAACGATGTCAAAGGAAACAAACGCCCTTCAATGCGAGGGACAGCGCGATCCGGAAGTAACTGAAGGATTAAATAGCGCGGTCACTTTAAATGCACAATTGAGCAAGGGAGGGGTGCTTGGGGGCGTTCTATAAAGCCAGTTAAGTGGAGGAACCGGGCGTCTCCGACTTTGTTTTTCATCAGAAAACTTCAGCGCTTACTGTATGACCACCGTGTAAGCTATGATTAAACCGGATAGCTCCACCTTTGAGTGTGTGCGTGTGGTGTTTGTTCGGCGGAGCACAGGTGGTTCCAGAGGAGGCTGACACCTGGATTGTATTAATTCAGAATATTGCACAATTTTCTTCTGTTTCTGACACTTATCACCATTTGTAAGTACATGACATGAAATAATGATTAAGCTATGGATTCCTAGTTTTATATGTATCCACAACAACCAAGATGATCCATATTTCTCATATACATTTTCATTTAGTCTCACGTATTAATCAACCCGATTCCACATTATCAGATCACCTTTATTCATACCTGTTGCCTACTTCTCCTTTCTTTTATTTTTGCAGATGCACAATATACAGTAATCTATTTTTCTATCTTATGTTTTCTTCATTAATTCATGCTCTTAACTGTTTTCTCCTCTTATATTCAAAGGCATAGTCTTCCATATACCATGGTCATCATCAGCTGGGCCTAGAAATGTTGACTTCGGCCTTCAGTCATGGCCTTGGCCAATTGAAGCTTTCACAAAACAATTTTGATAAGGTAAAATGGAGAATAAGATACATTATTTTCCATATACCATGGCCATCATCAGCTGGGTCTAGAAATGTTGACTTCACCTTAATCCCACCCATGTAGCATTCCCCTCTTTACATAAGGGAAAAATATAAATCTTCTCCCTGCTGACACGCCACCATATTTTGGCTAACAAGGCAAAAGTACAGTGTTCACTTTTACCCAAAACATGTGAAGCTCTTCTGTGCAAGCTAAATCTCTAATTTTATTTGTCTCTGAGTTACCTTCAGAATAGTCTCCTTCAAGCTGAAACTCTTTGATGCAATCTACTTGAAAAGACATGCTTTGGATTCCCTCTTCCTTTGGAGAGGTGCATGTGTGCCTGGGGGCAGAATCTCTCCATCACAATCCATTGTTTTTGACATATTCTTTTCAAAAAGAAGATCATCTTCCTTTGCTGTCATTTAGACAGGTGGGGGAAACTACTTTATTTTAGAGGACTTTGGAAGTGATAGACTGTTTGCATGGTCTTTATAAGATGAACATTTTATACTGATGATTTTAGTCTGTTTTATAATGTTTCAATTGAATTGTGATACGAATGATATCATAAACAATCTAGAGATCACCTTGCAAGCCCACGTACAGTATTGCTGCCCACATCACACCAAATACTGAACCACTCAGGATACCGTGCCACTGATTTTTTAGGTATGATGTAAATGAAAAAAAAAAAAAAAGAAATATATAATATGGAAAAACTTCAATGTAGTAAAAACAATGTAATATCCCTAGTATCATTTTACTGTTCAAGTTAAATTATTTATTTAAACACATTAGAAATGTATGACCGTATAAGCATAAAATGCGAGAAAGAAAAAAAAATCATAAAATAGGCTGTAAAAATATAGTAAAACAGTTGTGCCAATTATAATGCAGGGGCAAACAGAAAAATAAATTGACTATCTAAGTGGAAGTGCTTCAAGCAACCATGCTGAGCCTTTAAATTGCTTCAGGTGCTTTGTGGTTTCCAGGAACAGATCAAATGCAGGCCTAATATCTATGTTAAACTGCACTCCCATTGGCTACAATTTCTGGTCTATCAATATTTTCATGAATATTAAAGGCTTGCAATTCAAACAAACAAATAAATAAATAAATAAATAAATAAACAAACAAACAAACAAACAAATAAATAAATAAATCTTAGATCCAGAACCTTTCCTGTTTCCTTTTTCTGAATTGTGCCCATTTAGCAAAAAAAATCTCTTTACTGCCTTCTTGTGGTAATCCAGATGTGAACTATTTGAGCTTGCAAATTACCAGCCACAAGCCATGAAACTCTTTCCACTTTTTAATTGCACCAAGATCCTCCAATTGTACCTGGAAACAAACTAGTGAACAATCCAGCAGTCAGAATTGAGGTTAAGCACTAAATAGTATATATGTTCACCCAGCAGTTAATTTTCTTCTAATAAGTTAAAATTTTCATCACCTTCAGAATGTCTAAACCAGAGATCTGCAACCTTAAACACTCAAAGAGCCATTTGGACCTGCTTCCCACAGAAAAGAAAACAGCAGGAGCCACAAAACCCTTCCTGTGCTTGACTATTTCTTGAGCGGCCACAAAACTAGCATATGTAGTTGAATTAAATGTTCTGTTTTCTTCTGAAACTTTTCCTTTCTTGGATTTATCCATGGTTGGCCTACTGGGGGTTGAAAAGCTCAATAAATTGCATGCCGGCGGGTGTCGCACATTGATGGTTGTGACACATATTTTGAGTGATGGGCAGCCGCAGCAAAAGGGTGAAAGAGCCAGATGTGGCTCCAGAGCCAAAGGTTGCTGACCCCTGGTCTAAACTATACTATTCATTTTGGGGTGATTCATTTCATTTTCACCAAAACATTTTAGGTCTCCATAAAATGCCATAATTTTATTTAAACTTACCACGTGTTGTTGTGTGTGACTTCTTGTGACTTTGAATCTGATGATAACTTCTGTCCCATCTCATTTATTCGCTAAAGTATAAAGAAAATTTTCAGACATTACAGCATAGTTTTATGTACTGTTCAAAAGAACAGAAGGACCCAAATGACTGTACATTTTAATAGACTATTTGAAGTTACAATGGCACTGAAAAAAGTGACTTATGATAAGTTTTCATACTTATGTCCATTGCAGTATCCCCATGGTCATGTGATCAAAATTTGCACACTTGGCAACATTCCCAGGGAGCTTTTGACAAGCAAAGTCAATGGGAAAGGCAGATCTGCTTAATGACTGCATGTTATATGAGCCCTGGTGGCACGGTAGTTAGAATGCACTACTGCAGGCTAACTCTGCCCAAAGCCTTGAGTTTGATTCTGACTGGCTCAGGGTTGATTCAGCCTTCCATCCTTCAGAGGTCGATTAAAATGAGGACCCAGATTGTTGGGGGCATTGTACGCTGCCCAGAGAGTTCTGTAAAGCACTATGGTGCAGTATATAAGCCTAAGTCAGTGGTGGGATTCAAGTAATTTAACAACTGGTTCTTGTTGTGGCCCGTACGCGGCCAGTGCAGCTAGTAGCTGATTCTGACAGCGAGGAGGCTCAGCTGGCACTCGAGTCAGACAATGAGGAGGCTGGAGAAGATGTGGTGCCAGAAGCGGGGATTCAGCCAGGGCCTTTAGAACCTCCAGAAGCTCCCAAAAGTGAAGAGGAAGAAGAGGAGGAGCCTCTTCTCGATGCATGGGCACGCAGAGCTGCCAAAAGGCAGGAGTGGCTCCTCAGGAGGAGATCTCCTTGAGAGTAAGGCTTGGGGCTAATTGGCTACTCCCTTAGCCTATTTAAGGAAGGACGACAACTGAGGCAATTTGCAGGGAGCAACTTTGTTCACTCTCCTTCGCGTCTTGATCTTAGTTCTCTTATCAGTTTCCTGCCAATTGCTTCTGGGCTTTCTGCCAACCATAGTAAGATTATGATTATTTATTCTTTGGATTCTTGTAGGCTGTTAAGAAAGTTAATAACAGCCTTTGTTTGAAAAAGACTGATTTAATTTAGTAAACTAAGGTTTGTACAGACTTTCTATGTGCTGCGTTCTTTGGGGTCCATAGCTGGGGCAGAACAGTTCTCTTTCCTAATGATTTCTTCCAACAACTAGTTAACCAAACTGCTCATAAAGTTAACAACCAGTTCTCCCAAAGTGGTACAAACTGGCTGAATCCCACCACTGGTCTAAGTGCTATTGTGGTTGCTATGATTCACTTAACAACTTCAGTGATTTGCTTAACAACTGTGACAGAAAATATAATAAAATGGAAGAAAACTCATGTGATAACTATATTGGTTAAGCAATGAGCAATTTTGGGCTCAATTGTGATCATAGTTCTTAGACTACCTGTAACTTATGTAGGTGACAGCTTTGTGAGGCCTACATAGCTCTTCTATATTCATTTAGAATGTTTTAGGCTATTTTAGGGTGACCAGATTTCCAAACCAGGAAACAATTATTTTTATGTATTTATATGTATTAATGTATCACTCAATTTTCCGTGAATACTGGAAAAAAAGTATGAAGAGAGACTGCCAGAGAAAGAAGACTGGAAGTAAATCTTTAGAAAACTTTTCTTCATGGAAGCAGATTTCAGTAACAACAAACATTTGTATTCTTATTGTGCATTCATGCTTCATGCAAAACGATTTCCAGATCAACCTCATAGTCAGGCTATAAAGAAAAGTAGACCAATTTCTCCATTCCCATCTCCCATTCAACTGGAAGATAATTCCAAACCTCTGAATAGAAGACTACCCATGCATCATCAAATGAAACTGATTACCTAATGCCATTTCCATATTTATTACTTTACATACTACCATTTCTGCTATACTCATAGATAGCATATCTGAATAGCAAACACCTGGATGATCATTAGATGTCAACAAAGAGAGCTATAGTAGTTGTGATTTTTTGTAGTCCAGATATTGTAGCTTTGCCTCAAGTATGCTTATAGGTGAAATAAGAAACAAACACTACTGTTGCTGTACATCTATCCCTAGAAGTTGAATCATTTTCCTAATGGAGTAAGGGAAGTACTCAGTACTGAGGATATTTCCCAAACATTTGGGACTTTCCTGGAAAAACTAGTAGTCTGATTAGTAAAGGTAAAGGCCCAGTCATGTCCAATTCTCAGAAAGCAGTGCTCATCTCCATTTTTTTGGAGAGGGAGTTAGCGTTGTCTAAAGACATGGTCATGTGGCCAGCATGACTCTGGACCAAGGTGCATGGAATGCTGTTACTTTCCCCTTAAATGGCGCCTATTTATCTACTTGCATTTGCATGCAGTCAAACTGTTAAGTTTGCAAGAGCTGGTGAAGAACAGGAGTGCATCCCGTCACATGACACTTGGGTCGCAAACCCAGGCTGTCAGCTTTCCAGTTAACAAGGTCGTGATCTTTAACCTCTGATCCATCATACCCCCTATAGAAATATGATTACCTTGAGCTATTTTTGATATTTGAGTATAATATCAAAATTCTATGTATATCTATGACAGAAGACATAGAAATTTGGCTCTGGACTTCATAACTGCAAATTTAGGACTCAGTGCTTCTTCAACCCAAACTTCCCACATAGAAAGCCAGCTGCTCCAAAGAAAAGTCCAGTCTTTCCTTTCTCCCTTTTAGTTTTCATTGTATGAACACCCTTATGTCCACTTTTGGTATTAGGTAAACATTTGTTGTGGTTAGTATTTTAATAAATCAATGATATTCAGTATCATTGTAGTAACACCATAAAGTTAGCCCTTTTCTTTTCCTAAACAAAACTCCCAATAAAGAAAAAAAAAAACCCTCGTGGCCCTCTACATATTTCAGAACTTCAAACCCCATCTTGCTGGTAGTCTTACTGGTGTTGCTGATGGTATTCATACCATATTTTCCCAAAAATAAGACTCTGTCTAATATTTTTTTGAACCCCGAAATAAGTGCTTGGCCTTATTTTCGGGGAGGTCTTATTATTTTGAAGCGTGTGGAGAAAGATGGGGCTCCTCTTGCCATCTTACCTAATTTCCACCTCTGCATTTAAATATTTTCGGGGAGGCTTATTTTTGGAGGGAGGCTTATTTTAGCACATGCGCTCAAAAGCCTGATTGGGCTTATTATTAGGGGATGTCTTATTTTCGGGGAAACAGAGCAGTAATGTCTAAGAAGAGATTAGACAACTATTTGTCTGAAATGTATAGGATCTCCTGCTTGAGCAGGGGGTTGGACTAGAAAACCTTCAAGGTCTCTTCCAACTCTATTCTGTTAGTAGGCTATTTTATACTACATCTAGTATAAAATAAATGCTACATAAGTCTTAATTAAATCTATATTCTTCTTACTGAAGATAATTTGGGTACAGATTCTGTTGCTGCCCACCCACCTATCTCAGATTTTTTGACATGGAATCATTTTCAGTTACTGTCTCTCCTCTCTTACCATAAATAAAAACAGTAGAGAAAGTTAGTGATAACACTCATGAGTTGAAAATGTAATTCTGGCATCACTTGAATAAGAATAGTATCTGGAAGTAAATATTCTGACATTGCAAATGTTAAAATAAATTCCCACTTCAAACAGATTTATTTAATTGAGACATTTCACAAACACAAAGACATCATACCCCAACTAACACAACTATTACGTTAATTGCCATGTCCCCCTTGCAAGTCTTGAGTGGATGTGAAGTAAGTAGTTTGTTATTGCCTTCTTTTCCAACTACACTCATTTTGCTAAATTGCATTTCTTTAAGTGAATGAGCTGATATGCTTCAAGTGTTACTAATTTCATTGGATTTCTTTCTTCTCCTCTCTTTTGAAACAGAAGATCAAAACCTCAAGCCACTTTTTATTTTTAAAATGACATGTTTCCATAAACAAAACAAAACTTTTGAAATAACCACTTAATCTTAACTTTATTAAGATTAGGAGTTCTGGAAAAGTTTTGTTTTTGAACAGCTGCAATATAAAAGTGTATGCAAATCCTAGAAGAATACAAGTTTAAAATAGGCCAATTGGGAAGATATCTTAACTACAGAAGTTTAATAAATACTCCTCCCTGAATTCATATTATCTTGCATTTTACCAAAGTATAATGCAGGGATGTCAAACATGTGGCATCACCTTGTCGTCACATGATGTATCGTGAATTTCCCATTGCTAAAATGGGGGTGGGCGTGGCCAGTGCATGACGCATTTGGCCCACGGGCCGCGAGTTTGACACCCCTGGCATAATGGAAATTGCTGAGCTAGATCAAATGAATATGCTTAGTTTGGAGGAAGCAAGACAATGCTGTGGAATAAATATATGCTCATGTTTGTACATTTGTGCTTTGGGATGGTTGATGTTGTTTTAATGAGAGTTTAATCCATGACTGCAGTAAGCCATGTGAGATATTATGCTAGATATCAATCAATTAAATGTACAAGTTAAATGAATTTTTTTTTTTACTTGTTTCATAAGTTGCTATTTTCTTACTTAGTTGTATCTCTCTTTAGATACCATTCATTCTCTGTACTGTATTTTCCCAACCGATGTGTTCCTCAATTTAAAAACAATGTTTGGTTTTTGTCTGACTTATTCACCTTTAAATTCAGGACTGATGCCACTATTAGTGGAAAATCGAATTGATTCAGATACTCTTATAGAGAAGCCAGGATTCATGTGGTGAAGTTTCTGCTTCCTTTCCAGAATATAGACAGACAGACAGTCAGACAGTCAGACAGTCAGACAGTCAGACAGACAGACAGACAGACACGGGGGGGGGGGAGGGAGGGAGATGGATGGATGGATGGATGGATGGATAGATAGATGATAGATAGATAGATAGATAGATAGATAGATAGATAGATAGATAGATAGATGTAGGGTAAGAAAGAAATTTACTTGCCTTTAAAGTTATAGTTCATTCATCCAAATGGCAGTGGAGAAAAATACTTCTGTGTAAAAATTCAAAGAGAAAATTGTAACAATGACAAAAATGGAAAGGGTTACATAATGTTATTCTTCCAAAGATGAACCTTTGCAAACTTTTGCAATTCACATTTTTGGATGAGAAGAAAAGCTATTTAACTAGGTGGGTTTATTTCTAAATATTACACAAGGAAAGTTTTAAAGCATGCAGAGTGGTACTCATCTTCCCTCAGTGAGTTGGGGAAACGAATGGCTTCCTCTGCTTGTTTTTATGTCTAGCCTGGCTTGGACCAATCATGTAGTTTCCATGGCTACAATATTGAAATGGTTTTTCATTTGCCTTCCTTTAGAATATTTTTTCTTTTTTTAAAATTTCCTGATCTGGCCTGCAGCCCAAGTGTTCCATCTAAGTACTTACCAGGGCAATCCTGCGTAACTTTTCCAGATCTGTCAAGATAATATAAACACTTCTACAGCCCTTTTGGTAGCAAAGGAAAATAAAATGTTATTATATACTGAAGATAATATTTGGTTTTGCACACTATTTTTTTACCTGAAATCTGTGACTAAAGCAGTAAATTAAAACTACTGGTACTTCAGGGTTGCTGTTTAGAGTCCTAGATTATTATTTATTTCCATATACAGTATTTCTATCTGTAAAAAGCTAATGAGATATGTGATAAACCTTTGAATGTGTTTCTATTTCTGACTTGCCACACCTGATCAAATATTGTATTAAATGTAGAAACAATAATTTACAGGTATAAATGGCATGCAATGCTTGTTCTGAATAAATCTGAGAGAACATTTTGATAGTCACAGCACACTCTGTTCTGCAAGGCTGAAAAGGGAGAAAAATAATTGACATGATTCAAGGTTACCAATAAACTTGATGAGGCTACTTCATATTTTCCTAAGTACTATCCAGCTCTAGCAGCCAAGGACAGGTGGACCTTCTCTCTGGTAAAAGAGAATTTGCTTTAGAAATTCTGTCAATTGAGAAGATATTTCCAGAGAAATTCTTGTTAGTGGGATGGGATGTTCTTTCACTTATTTATTTTGAAGGAGGTATAAGGACTCTGTGTCCTGTCTTTCATTATGTAATCATTTTTTTCAGCTGTCTGCAGTCTGTGATTTAACTTACTTCCCATTATTCAATTAAATCCCAAGAGAAACCATTACCGATGAACTCCATTCATTGGTCATTTTCTTAAAGGTGTCATTAACTAAGTGTCATTAACTTAGGAGTCCTGTCCTTGATAAATTATTAGGTATTTTCTCCTGCCTCTACAGCAGTGCTTTACAACCTTGGCCATCTTAAGATGTGTGGACTTCAACTCCCAGAATTCTACAGAAAGTCAGGAAAATTATTCACTTTGATTTGTTTACTAACAAATTTGAGCATTTCTGAAAACCAACATTATCTGTGCCTAGTTCAGCCTACCCTGACATACTACATGAACTGTGGACAAGAGAAGGTTGGCATTGCCATGTCTACTTATAAAATGTTAGGTTGCCTGAACTGCTTTCATACTAGAAGGAGATTCAAATTTCCATCAACTTCTTTTTCATGTCAGTGACACATTTTCATGTCATCTGGCCTGCAGTCCATATAGTTCTTCAACTTGAAGTTAAAGCTTTTTACTCAAGAGTTAATTAACTTTGTCTCTCAGGCTCATACTCCTACATATATGAATGTTCTATTTATTAACCACTTGCTCCCTTATTTCAAAGAGTTAGGATTGTGAAGTTTGTCCAGACAGCAGAACTGATTCTGTTCCCATTCCTACTATAAAGTTTGTATGCTCGTGGCACAAGTGAAGTAGCATTAGAAGTAATTCCCTATATTTAATCAAATTGACTTTATATCCAGTTGTAACAGCATTCAAGACTAACAGGCACTTGAAGTAGGAGCATATTGGAGAGTCACACTGTGATTGCATTCACATATTGTGATAAGCATAAATATGGTTTAGATTAGCATGCTGTGTGACCCAGTCAATTTTGGCATTTTATCACGTTATAGTTAAGCATATGCAGGAACAATGCAAAAAAGAAAAAAAAACAATCTGTGAATCAAACCAGAAATTAGGATGATATGGATCTGCTAATCACAAATGCTTGATTAGGATCCAATGTTTAATTTAGAATCAGAAATATCAAAACTTTTAGACATTAAAAAATATGAAAATGAATGTGGCTATGATTCTCCTTAGAACATGAATCCTGATAGATACAAGAATGCAACAGTGTTCATCCAAACATGTTTATCCTATATGTACAGATTTTCTTTGTCAGCAAAGGAAGGTCTAAAGGAAAAGGAACATGCAGATCTTTCATTCTCTCATATAGTAGTGCTTAGAGGATCACTTGTTCCAAGCTTTTTTTGTGGCTTTGGTTCAGTGGCAACTATTAAACTAAAGATAGATATTTAGTGAGACATTGACTAATAATTATAGGTTAGTTAAATCTTTAGAGCAATACAATTTGATTATCATTATAATGATGGTAGAAAAAAATGGTAAGACGACAAATGGAATTTCTGAATTGTTAAATACAATGTAAGAATGCATATAAAGAAATGTATAAGCTAACCTATTATGTCAATTGGAGATAAAGATAAAATTCACAAATGATCTTCTGTCAAGAAATGGAAGCATTTTATTAAATTTTGAAGTGCACATTACATTGATCACATTGTGCAAGAAAATATTTTGTCATTACTTTGAAGTTCATATTTGCAACTACTATTGCTTGTTATGGATTTTCTGATATTCATGATAAAAGCTTTTACAAGGTTCATAGTGGAAATAAATTGGGAATAGGATGCCATGCACCAAATTTTGCTGCTCTCCAACACAATATATGTTAAATCTTCCACTATAAGTATCATACACCAATCACAAATCCTATTTCAGCAGCAAATGTCTCTCACCAACTATCTCTTTTAAATATAGGATTCTCAGTGATAAACTATATTAATACATAACTATGTACTAAGGTTTTTATGTGCGATATGTGTGAATTTTAAAAATTCATTTAGATTATTAATCTTCTGGTCATGCAATTTATAAGTACAATACACATCTGTGACATATAAAGATATCTCAAGTCAGGTGAAAACAGGTTCTTTTAAAAAATTCAATTTGCATTCAAACCTCATAGATAGTTGATGTGGGTCAGAACATATGAAGACGTGATTACCAAAGTGGAATTATGGGTGCTTATTAAAGTAGTATTGAAGGGAAAATGTGCACATTTCATTTTTCAGCATGTCACTTCCTCTTGAAGAAGTGAGCAATATGTATTCCAAGTTTGAAAGGCTCTGACAAAATCACTTTTGATCTAATCAATAACCCATGTACAACCACTGATATTGAAGAGATTACATGCCCACCTAAATGTACAATAGTTATTGAACAGCTTACATTATGTGATTGTGTATTTTCACCCTTAGTAATATAGGAAGGTATTTTTTTTCCAATCAACTCTCCCTTGAAGTCTTCCTTGATATACGTTTTGGGCAGGAGTTGTGCGGAGAGATTTGGTTTTTCAAATCATAAAATGAAGGTTTTTATGTATTCTCTTTTGAGAGCAGAAAACTTGATGGTCAAGGATATTGGATGGCTTGTTACATGTTTTAATTAATTAATAAAAGTAAATAACCTATTATTAGGCCACAATTTTGGGAGGACTTGGCCTCTCCAACCTCCAGTTTACCATTCATTATGAACTATTATCTGCTTGCTAGCCTGCTTGTTTTTTTGTTTTTTTTTACAAAATCCAGAAAGCAAAAAGTGAGTAACTACCTTATGGCCCTCATCATTCTATTTATCTTGCTAAGTTACAGGTTATTAAGAAGCTTAAGTCTTATGAGGTAAATTCTTGGACCAATGTGTTGATCCCTGAATAAATGCAATCTGGTGTAATATCTAGAAGGCTTATAATAGATGACATTATAAATCTGCTACAATGTCCTACCTGTCAATGACTACTTCAGCTTCAACCACAACAATACATGAGCACACAATAAATACAAACTTAAAGTGAACCTCTCCAAACTCGATTGCAGAAAATATGACTTCAGCAACAGAGTGGTCAATGCCTGGAATGCACTACCTGACTCTGTGGTTTCTACCCCAAACTCCCCAAACTTTAACCTTAGACTGTCTACTGTTGACCTCACACCATTCCTAAGAGGTCTCTAAGGGGCGTGAATAAGCGCATCAGCGTGCCTCCTGTCCCTCTCCTAATGTCCCTTTTTATTCATATCCATTTCATGTATTCATAATTCATGTTTATACTTTTATCTGTTATCTTATATATGCTTGACAAATAAAACAAACAAACAAACAACAAACAAACATGGCAACACTCATCCTCATTCTCCAAGTCAAGAGGCTTCCAGAACTATTTTCAACACAGAGACTCAATATTGCTGTTCAGCACCCCATAGTGCTGCTGATGTCTCTACCTTATGCTCTGTATTCCTGACGTCTATATTGTTGATGTATTGTCTCTACTACACTACACAGCCAAGGAGATATATGCCTGTGTCTATTTGGTAGGTCTTCATGACTGACGTACATTAGGGGGCAATGCATTTGTTTTTTAAATTATGTATGTATGTATTCACCATAGATCTGAATAATGCTTTCAATGCATGCACATGTGTGAGCATGCCACATTGAAGTAGCTGATACATTCAGTATATTCAGGATACATGATACTTTTGGGTGCCTAGACCAGTGGTAGGCAAACTTGGCTCTTTCACACCCTGTGGACTTCATCTCCCCAAATTCCTAAGACAGCCAAGCTGTCTTGGGAATTCTGGGAGTTGAAGTCCACAGGGTGTGAAAGAGCCAAGTTTGCCTATCACTGGCCTAGACCATAAAGCCACAGTGTAAAAGAATATACTTCTCAATGATTATTTATGCCTAGACACCCTGAACTGCCCACTTAGTTGCTTTCTTGCCATTTGATCCCCCTAGAATTTATACAGTCTTTCCAAAAATTCCTAATTTTCATATTGCCACATGGAAATTTTATGAGTTTTGCTGAAGCCTGTAGCCCATCCTTAGCCTTAAATCTTTTGTTGTGTTTTCAGTCAGATTGCTTCAGGAAAGGATAATTTGTTTTCAGAGGCATGCCTCTGAGTTCAGCAAGTTCCTCAACAATAATGCCTTAATTTGTGGTGTTGATGGTCAGGCAGATTATATCTCTTGAAGACATTTACTGCATTTCTTACAAATTACTCATGTTTCAGAAAACTTGCTCCTGGCTTTTACTTTCTTGTTTTGTTCTTGGTAATAAACGTTTTCAAAATTTTCTCCACCCTACTTTTCTTAGGAAGAGGATCAAATCCTAATTCAAAAACTGACCCAGGCTGCAATATTTGGAATAGGAAATAATGAAAATGTTCTGTAGGCTTCTTTT
Source organism: Arizona elegans (assembly GCA_022577455.1). NCBI lineage: Eukaryota > Metazoa > Chordata > Lepidosauria > Squamata > Colubridae > Arizona > Arizona elegans. Next base: position 23,058,840 of record JAKOOJ010000002.1, read on the forward strand.
TATTGTTCATTCTCTTTTAGCCTCCTCTTTGCAAATGTATTTTAATAGCTTTCATGTTTGCAAAGGTAGACATAACAGCATAGGTGATATTTATAGCTAATGATTTCAGAGCAATAGGTTTCCACCATTCTACCTTTGACATTGAAAAATCTATCACAAATAGATATTTTTAGTAATAGTCGCTAGTTAAAGTTTCTGTTTGCTGGCACTGGATACTTTTTTTCCTTCTCTCATTTTGCTCGTTGGTTTTTAGAACTTGCTTTCCTTTCTTGGTTATGTTTATAAGTGAATTTTATTTTGAGATAAGAAAGGTAAATACTTCCTCAATTTAGGTTTTACTCCTGCTAAGCATCTGAACTCAACTGTGCAGTTTTCTTGGCAATAATATTCTTCCACAATGTGTTCTGATTTTCTAGTCTAATCTCAAACTATCTTGGTCTCCTGTCCAACCACCAACCACATCTGATGCTGCTTAGCTTCAAAGCAGATGCTGCTGTCATCAAATCACACCCTTGGCAGGTAATTCTTTTACTTTATATATTGTACGTTTATGAAGAATCTGGAACATTTTTGGAAAGCTAATTATGGCTACTATAATTCTGTTCCAAAGGCTATTTTAGAAAAGAGAATCCAGCTTTATGTACTCATTTCAAGGATAGATGCAATTTATACTTGAAACTATTGGTAATTCTCTTATTTTTATTGGCAATTGTTTTAGTTCCCCTAGATTTACTGTACTAATAGTGAGATTAAAATACTCCTTTGTCCTTCTAAATTAAGATGATAAAATTAGGAAAACTTTGAGATGAGACAGAACAAAAGCAGACTTGTATATGGTAATATATAAGTGTATCCTAAGTTCAGTACAAATTTAGGAAATACATTTATGGGGTAGTCATAGACATCTTAATTTGAGGTTTGTGCTCAGTTTCTTCAGTTATCATTTTATAGTCAACTGGTAGATTTCATTGTGGTAATTAGATATCATGGAATCAGCTTAAGCTGTTTGTAACTGCATTGATAGAATAGAGTAGAGTAGAGTAGAGTAGAGTAGAGTAGAATAGAATAGAATAGAATAGAATAGAATAGAATAGAATAGAATAGAATAACAGAGTTGGAAGGGACCTTGGAGGTCTTCTAGTCCAAGCCCCTGCCCAGGCAGGAAACCCTACACCACTTCAGACAAATGGTTATCCAATATCTTCTTAAAAATTTCTAGTGTTGGAGCATTCACAACTTCTGCAGGCAAGTTGTTCCACTTATTAATTGTTCTAACTGTCAGGAAATTTCTCCTTAATAATGATAAATAGTCATCATCTTTGCCTCCAGTAGTAATTCATAGCTCTTTCAAACATTCTTCCAGTAGAATCATAGAAATCTAACAGTTGGACAGGATCTTGGAGAGCCTCACTCTCAACCTCCTGCTTGGTACAGGTATTATAGTATCATTGACAGATCGTCATCCAGCCTCTCCATCAACTATCACCTGAAGCAATTTTACCATTCTGAATATCTCTTACCATTGGGAATTTTTTTTCATTATGACTAACCAAAATCTGTTACCTTGTATTCATTATGACCAACCAAAATTGTTTCTTGTCCTCTCTTCTAAAATATTTCTAAAGGTTCTGCCCCTTCAGAAATGTGAAGACAATGTCATGGTCTTCTTATTTCCAGGCTAAATATATCAAACATCTCAAACTCTCCCACAGCATTTTTCCCTAGCAAGCCCCTTCCTCTATTTTGTCAACATCCTTCCTAAAATATTGAATATTAGTCTTTCTTTTCTTGTATATTACTCGATCTTGCCATCATGCTAGTGGAAAAATAAATTAGGTCACATCAACCTAAAATCTGCCCACCTATAGGAAGACTTAAAATTAACTTAAGAGCCTTGATAGTACAGTGGTTTGGTGCACCCTGTCATTAACACAGCTGCCTGCAATTTCTGCTGGTTCGAATCTCTCCAAGGCTCAAGGTTGACTCAGCTTTCCATCCTTTCTAAGGTAGGTGAAATGAGGACCCAGTTTGTGGGGGCAATAAGCTGACTTTGTATAAAATATATAAAAGTATGAAGGCTATTGCTTAACACATTGTAAGCCGCCCTGAGTCTCCGGAGAAGGGCGGCATATAAATCAAATTAAAAAAAAACAAAAAAAAAAACTTCCTGATTCTTTGTCAGAGAGATTTCAGATTTTCTAGTTACATCATGCCCAGCAACACATTATTAGTATATAGCAGGCAAAATTCTGTCTAAAATGGGAATAAACTAGGCAAAACCTTCTCTACTGCCTGCTGTTTGAGGAATGTGATAGAAGGAAAGGCATGTGTAGTTTACAGAAACAGAATATGTTCCAGATGTTAACTCTGCAACCAAAATTGTATATACCAAAAGTGTTTTCCCATTGCCTATATTTAATTTCCACACAAAAATGGGAGCTTTCTAAAAGCATTCTCACACATGTGCCATCATAAATCAGATGTTTTTCATCCAGAATCACATGTCTAGAAAAATGAGCTCCGCCTACACAAGCTTGCATTGATTTACAAATGTTTATTCATTAAGGTGAAAGGAAGCACTAGAAGTCTGTTAGGTGATTTTCTACTTTCATTTACTAAACTGGCATGATTGGCAACAGGGCAGTGAATGCATTTTTTTTTTTTTAAATTGTGCAGTGCAAGTGGCTGGATTTTATTACAGTAAAATGTGTATAGTTTGGAAGTATGATCACAAAAGGAGTGTTCTCTCACAATGGCAGACAGTCTTTTCCACAAGGGTGATTCAAATCAAGTTCTAAATAGATAGTTTTGATTCTAGTGCCTAGAATAGAATAGAATAGAATAGAATAGAATAGAATAGAATAGAATAGAATTTTTTTATTGGTATGATTGGTATGATTGGACACACAGGAAATTTGTCTTGGTGCATATGCTTTCAGTGTACATAAAAAGAAAATATACGTTCCTCAAGAATCATAAGGTATAACACTTAATGATAGCCATAGGGTACAATATGTGGGGATTCAGCTTTTCTAGTCACTGATCACCCCCTCCCCAGTCGCTGGCCTTTCCGTAGCTTAGTTATTTAGAAAGCATAGCTGGACAGTATGAGAGGCGGGCAGGAATTGTTAGTCCTGGCTCTACGCTTGCATAGCTAAATCCATAGACTATCCTGATTTTGTTCCAGATATATCATATAACTTGTCAGCTTGTTCTATAATTAGCCATGCATACTTCTGGCAGCTCAAGTATTATCCAGTATTACAGGAGGACAGATCCCAGCCAAATGTTAGGAAAAAAATATCCTAACTTAAAGTGGACTCTGACAATGGAAGCAATTATGCAGAGATAAAGTGGGGTTCCCTTCACCAGATACGTTCAAAGGAAGATAGTTGGCCACCTGTCATGGATGCTTTGATTTGTATTCCTGCATATAAGGTAGATGTTGTATTCAGTGGTCTAACCAACCTATCCAACTTAAGATGCATCAAATGGAAGTTGGCAAAATTTAGGGGTGGGCTGGATCGGGAATCCAATTTATTATGTCATTTTCCTGTTGCCATCCCATCCAAAACTGATTTTTTAAAAAATCTGACCAAAAAAAAAAAAAGTCCCAGAAAGGAGCATGTATCAGCAAGGAATGCAACATTGAGTATGTCTTAAATCCAAAGGCTTTCTGCTCTTCATCATGGCTCCATCTCACGCCCAAATATGGCATCCCCCCCACAATACATTGTGCACAAGTAGGAGGGAAGCATTTAACTTTTTTTTTTTTTACAAAGGTCTCTTTCCTTTGAGATTGCACTAAGTAGTTTTGAATTCTTCATGTGTTACAATTAAACATTTAAAAGAGAAATGGGATAATGCATGCTATATTAATCCTTGCTCTGTGTATATTTTAGCATGCTCTGTGAATCATCTCTGCATAAATTTCATGTGTAGGGGGATATTCTTGAACAGGAAAGAGACACATTAGTGCACAAAGTGCTTAGTTCTCAAGCATGAGTGTTCTTTTGAAGTGATATAAGGTGTCCTCCTTAAGGAGGAGTTTGGACTAGAAGACCTCCAAGGTCCCTTCCAACTCTGATATTCGATTATTCTTTCCAACAGCAGCACTTTAACTGGATTATTATCCTTATAATCCATTAAGTTAACCTTATGACCACAAATCCAGTCCAATTTAGAACCCAAAAGATAACTCACTGGGAAATAACATCTAAAGAAAACTCATTAAGAAGTTAGGATACAAGTCAAAGTCAACTGCCAGAGTTACCTAGGAATTCTAGAAGCTGGCACAGATTGGCATTATTCCAAAATGTTTGTCATGCGCAAGTTGTTTCCTAAATGACCTTAGTTAAGTACTGTTGGTCAGGCCTGGTTTTCTTCATCAGGTTATCTTGAAGCAGTTTTGCATAGCTAAGCACTCTTTCACTTTACCATGTTTTGACTTTCAAGCTGTACAATGTGGTTATCTTTAGTACTCAGTGAAGGAGGCTCCTGGTAAGTTAGCACCTGCTGACCTCCTGGCAGGAAGTGTGGGATCTGTTGCTGCAAGGTCAAGATTTGTTTCTTGGTTGTCTCTTCTGTCTTGGGAGGATACTCAAGAAATGATCATAATATCCAATGGGAATCAATGCATCTGATGCCAATTTTTCAAATAGTAAACTGTATGTTAATGCCACTTTATGTTTGAAAGCAGAATTTGTAAAATCAAAATAAGAGCCTGTAGTACAGTGGACTAAAGCACTGTTACTAACATCTGCTGCTTGCAATTACTGCAAGTTCAAATCTCACCAGGCTCAAGGTTGACTCAGCCTTCCATCCTTTCAAAGGTAGGTGAAATGAGGACCCAGATTGTGGGGGCAATAAGCTGACTTTGTATAAATATACAAAAGTATGAAGGCTATTGCTTAACACATTGTAAGCCGCCCTGAGTCTCCGGAGAAGGGCGGCATATAAATTTAAGCAAAAATAAAAATAAAAAATGAGTATCTGGTACATCTTATCATGTCAGCTAAATATAATTCCTCTGGGAAATCCAAATGAATGGCAAATTATATAAATTGGATTTCTCAAGTGAGATAGATTCTTGTAGATCTGGGAAAAGATCAGAGAGTGATAGCTCTTAAAGAGTTGCAAACAGAATATGGGTGGTCAATACAGCCTGGAATTTTGATCATAAGTCATTGTGGTCATAAGTTGATGCACCATGTGATCAGATTCGATTTTATGACCATTTTTATGATGGTCATAAAAGCAAGTCACCAGATCTGTTAAGAAAATCATGTGGTTGTTTAATGAATCTATTCTTATGAATGGGTGTTTTTGTTGGAAACCAGTAAAAACATATCACAAATAGTGCTGATATGACTGCAAGATGCTGCAATTGGTCATAAATGTAGGCTAGTAGCCTGTGATTACATGACCGCAGGGTTGTGTTCAGATTTATAAGGACATATTGTAAGTAGCTTTTTGAAGGTCCATTATAACTTTTAACAGTTGTTAAGTAACTGGTTATAAGTCAAGGACTACCTGTAAATCAAGATGGTAGCACACTTTGGGAACAGCAAATACATTTGGGAGGGCCTTTACACTAATGAGGTTAAATATCATATCAGCAATATAGGAGGGTAAATACTGCAAAAATCCCATAATACAAAAGACTTTGTCCTCATCAGCATGGGAGCTGAATCATGGGATGATCTCCTGCTTTACTCTATCTTTTACCAAGATGTTCTCAATGAGTTACCAACATCTCTTCTTAGTCCATTTCCATGTCAAATACATGTGCTCTATCTTGGGACAAATGAAGATTCTAAGATACTTCTTGCTGTTATAAAGTTTGTATTTCTAACCTCTAAAATTCATGCATTGTTGACAACGAGGTGTCATCCGCTCTTTCCTTGGTCTTAAATTCTAGTGTTCAGATTATTACTTTGTCTTTAAAAATAAAGCCAAACAGTTGGTAGTTCAAAGAATAAGGGTACCAATCCTCCAGTATTTATGTCAAAGCTGTCTGATTGAAATTAAAAGGCAAGACAAGGGGTTAAATTAGGTTGAAGTAGAAGGGGACAAAATAAAAAGTTCTTTTGGTTTAAAGAAGGAGTTCAAATCAAAAGAGTACAAAAGGAAGCAAACAAAAGAAAAGCCTAGAAGCCAAAAGTAGGGGATGACAAGAGATCAGGAGGGTGGATTTTCAGAGTGGAAGATCTCAACTTGCACAGATCTACGCGTTGAGCAAGACCACACTGGTATATTTCTTTGAAGAGCAGCAATTTCATACGTAAGGCTAAGTTTAGTGGATACAGAATGAAGAAATCAGAGTGCACTGAGGGATGTTCTAAGACAGGGGTATCAAACTCAAGACCCGTGGGCCAGGGTGGTCCCGTGGATGCTTAGGTCTGTCCATGAGGCCACCCTGGAAACAGCAAAGGACCAGCCCATGGTGCCTCTGCCAGGAAAATGGAGCTTGGGCCACCATAGGCACCCCAACATGAATGACGTTGAGCTGGCCACTCCCACCTTGGCTATGTCCACCCGACCCCCTAGGTCAAACACAACTGTGATGTGGCCCTCAATGAAACTGAGTTTGACACCCCTGTTCTAAGAGGTAAACAGCTAAAAAGACCAACTGCATCATTTGGAATGGACAGAAGCTGTTACAAAAGCCTCTTTCAGAAGCAGCTCCACAAATTTAGATGGCATGATAGTAATGTCCCTTTGGCAACTACAGGAAGCTAGCTTGGGACCAGTTTTTGGAGCTGGGGAGCTTTTCAAAACAGACATCTTTTTGAGTATTGATTTTTTTTTTTTATCATTTCAGGATTCATCTTATTCCACAGATACTTAAAACATAAAATGTGCATATTTAGCTTCTGATCTCCAGTTATACAAAAGAACAGATTTTCAAGTATTCATTACTCCAATTAGGAGCACATTTGGCACACTGTTTAATTATTTGACTGTTTAAGATATGAAGCTGCTGTCTAAAAGAATATACCAGTTTGTGGCACTTTGCACTTTGCAATGTGCGTTTGGCTTGAAAGACAAATCTCCTTGTTATTTTTATTATTTTTAATTTTTAAACAGCAGAAAAGTGACCTTTGTTTGGAAGCCATTATACATCCCACTGTCCATGCATCTAACATATAACCTCATTTAATGATTATGAACTAAGCCCTGATTTTGTCCCATTTCAATAACTATGTTAATTCTAACAGCACATCTATCTATTCAAGTCATATCCCAGTGAGTTTCTTTCCTAAATCAGTTCTTTCTCTGATGAGATTATATTGTATCTGAGATAAATAAATACATCTGCTTGAGATCCCATCTTCCCTTTCATTAACTGCATTGATAATAATGTATTTGTCCTTCAAAGTGGTGCAAATAGGATCATCTAGCTCCAGATATTAAATGCTGGCTACTCTGATTAGTTTCTTTCAGTCATGAAAAGAATGACTTGCAGTCCTTTCTGTCTTCACACCTCAGTAGTGAATGAGAAGATATATTAAGAGATACTTGAATCCCTCTCATACCCTGTAATTAGCACATATAGCAAAATAACTCACAGAAAGTGATAATTCTTTGGTCATTTATCTTATTTTTGTTTGCAAGCCAAAAATTTTTCTTTACGATTTCATTAGCAGCCCCTTTGTAAATGAGTTCTGAGCTTGTTGAAACCTTATTCACCTTTTGAGAAAATTACTTATTCTCGGATTTGTTACAGTTCTTTCAAACAAAGAAGTCTTTTACTGAGCACAACACCCTTTCCCCCTCAAAAAGAAACCTTCTCAATTTGACAATTTTCTCAAACAGACATCTAGGTTAGAAATTATCTATATTTTAAGAAATCTCCCCCTCCCCATGCACCAATACATATAATTCTAAAGGTTTTAGTAGTATGAGAGATCTCAATACAGATGGAAGCAAACTTTAGATATAATTTGTAGAAACATAAAAGAATCTCCCACAGTCTTATTGGGAATGTTTTATATCCAAAAGACCCTTGTTGGAATAAAACTAGCAAGAACAAAGTCTGGTTTGTATCTTTCTCTAGAAATAAATCTGATTTGGGGAAAGATGTAAGGTAGTTGTGGTTGTTTAGTGTGGTCTATGTGTTCATAAATACATAAAACTCTTTTGTAAGGTTGAGTTTCCTTTGCAGAACATTTTGGAATGTGGCCTCCAGCTAGAGTCATAATTGGTCCAGAAAATGCTTCAGGGGGAAAAAAAGTGACATTGAAAGAGAGGTCTACACTGCTAGAAACAAACAGGGCTTTTTTTTTTCCCTGTGAAAAGAAACCAAGGGAAAAGATCACTCAAGAATTATGAGAAAGATTGAAAAACTGTTTTGCTTCCAATCAGTTCAGAGAATTTATGTCTGGATATTTTATTAAGAATAAACATATAAATTTGGTGAGGCAGAAATTAGTCCTGGAGAACAGGCAGTAAAATGAATTGCACCTCCCACTTTAATTGCAGTTGTATCTCACTTTAAATATGAGGCAGATCATATTGCATTATTCTATGTTTTATTCACTACAAAAATGTTATCTGTAGGGTATCGTTGGCCAAAATTTACTGGAAAGTTTCATGGCTGAGTAGGAATTTGACCCTGTCCTGGAGTCTGTTCATTAACCTAGATTGACATTTTTGTGAACTTCTCTTCTTCTCTTTCCAATAATAGGAAAGGAGGTCCTATTAAAAGAAATAGAACAAGAAACAACCACAAAATAACAAAAAACAAAAAACTACATAGATAAACGGAATACTATTTCTTTCCAGCATTTAGTAAGAGGTTATGGAATAGCTTCCTCTTGTTATAGCTCATTTATATTCTGTCATTTCAATATGATATTCATTGAATAAATAATAGAAGATACACTGTCGGTCTGTCACTATTGATAACCCAAGAAAAACCTCTGAGTTCATTGGGATCTGATGTTGAACCAGTGCACAAAAGAAAGTATTTAATCCTCCAGATGTGTTGGATAGTATGCAGCCACATTGCATAAGACTTAACAAAAGTCAAGAAAAGGTATGCATGTCATGATCTTATTGTGCAAATTTGTATAATTCACTCAATGAAGTCACGATTCCACCCTATGATAGCAAACTCCTAGGCAATATGTCCTGGTGTAATATCTATGCATGTCAACAACAAAACTGCACTGCAATTCTTAAGTAAATTTTTAAGTGAACAGGAAATGCTTTGAATATGTATCATTTAATTTTTTTTTAAATTACATGCTGAACATATCCAGAAATTTATTTTCTAGACTTGTAGATCTTAATGAATTAGAAATAAAAAAACTAATACGTTTATGGTTATAATTGAAGATTTTACTATTTAACTATAATTGAAGGCTTAACTATTAAATATATTTTTAATTGATGAAATATAAATTGGTAGTTGATAACGGTTATGAGAAAAACAGGAATCAAGATTTGACTGAAGCAGGCACGAAATTGAGATGGAAAAAATGGAGAGGTTTGATAGTAATACCTTTAGGGAATAAAGTCCTGAATTATAATTAATATTTTAGCTATTAGTGAACCATTTCTTTTGATATGTAAGCAAGATGGTGTTAAGATATCATATAAACTTAAATTTAAAATACCAACAATTTTGATTAATTATTCTACCTAATGTTTATCGGTTATTTGAATTGTGCCAATATGTGACTCAAGACTGAGGACCGTTTTTGAGAGTCTTGCTTGTTATTTTTTTTTAATATAGTTAACTACAAGAAAAAAAATTAAAAGTGCAACAACATAACAATTACCCTGTTACCTCTAAACTTACAAATCTTTGCCAATTATGAGGAATTAAGATACAATATGATTCTATACTACAAAAGTATTCTGAATGCAATTATGTTTCCCCTTTATTTTGTACACACACAAACGTACAATATCTTAATAAAATTTCCTGACTTGTGGGAAGAATTTAATGAACAACTTCAGAGTAACAACCACTAAGAAACAAAATGGACAACTGATGTATTTATAGCAGGAATATGATAATTTTAAACTTCTGAGACTGGTAGTTTAAAGACTGACTAATGCATAAGGGGGGGGGGATTTTAAAAAAGCATACATTCTCACTTATATTTTATTCTAGTTTATTTTTATGTAAGGTAAAAATCTGTTCTTTGCACTTCTTTCTGAAGAAAAACAAACTCCTTCAGATGTAAATGGGGAGCCTTTGCTGAATGTCAAGTTGCTTCGCGCAACATTTTTCAAATTGTTATCTTTAAACTTTTTAGTTTCCTAGAAGACAATAAAAGGGTTTGTTTCACAGAAGGCTGCCTAGTGAGCCCTGACGTCAAACTTGGCCTCCTTGCAAGATTACAACATTTGATGAAAAAGATTTTATAAACTTCTCTTCTGTGGAAACAAATTCCATTGTTGGGCTATTGATTATATCTTGGTTTTCAAACAGAGTGTCTACTAGAAAAAGAAGGAGAATATACCAAAAAAATATTTGCAGTTTTTAAGGAACAAGTTAGGTATACCTACTGTCACAATGCAATTCACAGTGTAGTTGGCCCCATAATGGTGAGTTTCCAGATCTGTTACAACTTCAATTCTCAGGACTAATGGCCAGCATGGCCAGTTATGTTGGTTGAAACTAAAGTCTCAACACACTTGAAATTGTACCAAGCTGGGGAAAGCTGTTCCAGAATTGCTAGTACATTTTTTCTCAAGCTCATCCCACTTTCCACCTTTACATTCAAGAGAACTAGGAAGAGTCAAATATGGAGTGCTTTCTCAAATTGCATCAGATTTCTCTTATGCGATAGTTGTCTTGGTTGTTCCTCTTCTTTGTATTCCTCAAGGTTATTCTCACTGTCATTACAGGCTGTAGCAGAAATTTGCAGATTGTTATTTCACACTTGTTATTAGTAAAATAATAGCAAGTGTGAAATAACACGTTGCAAATTTCTGCTGCAGTCTGTACACACTTGTGGTACTTGGAATATGTATGAGGCTGGTTGTGCCAGAGTTTGGTTACTCCATGTTGTACCACTAGAAAAAATGCCTTTGTTTGTTTGCTTTTTATACCATTTTCATCCTGTCTCAGTCTAAATGAATCTCAATATTTGTATTGCTGTGAAAGAGGTCACGATAAAGATGAACGGAGCCTATGGGGCAGTGATGGCTAACCTTTTTGCCATCGCATGCCAGGAGCGTGGGGAACGTGGGGAGGTCATGCGCGTGTGTGCCCACACCAGAGGTGAAATGCTCCTGGTTCGGACCGGCTCGGGCGAGTAGGTAGCGATGGCGGCGGGCAGTTCAGAGAACCAGTAGCAAAAATCCCTTCCCCCCACCAGTCTCCAGCTTGCTTACCTTAGCTGCTGGTCACAACGCCTGCCTTGCTTCGCTTGCTGTAATCTCTGCAATCCATTGCATCAGGAAGCAACTGAATCTCCCTGCCTGCAATCAAGCTCATCGGTGAGCAGTTCAATCTGCCTGCCTGCCTGCCTGTAAGTTTTTTTCCCCTTTGGGAGCTTTAAAAAAAATAGTTAATTGGGGGGTTTTTTAGTTGTTCTTTTTTTTTAGACCTAGCCATTTAAAGTTTAGGAAGTTTTAAATTTAGCTGCTTTTATATAAAAATAAAAATAAAATAAAATAATATTTGTGCAGCTTTCTGAGATTTTGTGTGTTTCTCTAGTGTTTCACTCTAACTACACAAATACGCAAAATCTCACAAAGCTGTATGTGGAATTTTGTGTGTGTAAAGTTTGAAAGTTGGTTTTTTGGGCTTTTTGGGGCTATGTGAGGTTCCTGCTTATTGCAGGGGCCATTTTGGATCTAGCACAGCTGCTTTTACATTGTGGGTGAGCCAGTTGTGTTGTGTTGTGTTATGTGTGTGTAAAGTGTGAAAGTTGATTTTTTGGGCTTTTTGTGGCTGTGTGAGGTTCCTGCTTGTTGCAGGGGCCATTTTGGGTCTAGCACAGCTGCTTTTACCTTATGGGTGAGCCAGTTGTATTGTGATGTGTTTTGTAGGTTAAAAAAGGACAAAAAAGTGATGTCGACTTGGCCATGCCCATCTGACCAACAAGCCACGCCCACCCAGTCACCTGACCAACAAGCCCCACCCACTAATTAAGCCATGTCCATAGAACTGGTAGCAAAAATTTTTAGATTTCACCCCTGGCCCACAACCATAATTCTATGCACCCCACCACCATGCATGCACATGCGATTCCCCCGTTGCCCCCACTCCTAGCATGCGATGGCCCGATGGGCCCATTTTTCTCTGTCTCCAGGCTCCAGAGATTTTCTAGGAGTCTGGGGAGGGCAAAAACAGCCCTTCCCACAACCCCGAGGCTCTCTGGAGGCTGGAAATGGTCTGTTTCCCAACTTCCGGTGGGACCGGAAGGCCCGTTTTTTGCTCTCCTCAGACTCCAGAAAGACCAAGCCTTTCTAGGAACCTGGGGAGAGTGAAAACAGCCTTCATCACCAGAATCTGAGAAACAGCTCCAGAGGGCTTCCTGGGGGTGGGGAAGGCAATTTTCGCCCTCCCCAGACTCCTAGAAAGGCTCTGGAGCCTAGGGAGAGAGAAAAACGGGCTTTTCCTATCACCCCCTGAGGCCCTCCGGAGGCAGGAAACAGCCTGTTTCTTCTGGTGGGCCCAGAAGGCCCGAAAATCAGCTGGCTGGCACACGCATATGCACCAGAGCTGAGCTCGCATGCCCACTGATATGGCTATGCATTGCACAGGTTCACCATCATGACTATAGGACTCTGTTATCAATAAAGTTCTCGATACACTCTTATGTAAAAGCAATTTCTTTTACCACCTAGTCTTGAAGGTTTTATATTAGCAAATTGGATAGTGCATCTTTCACTGAAGATGTACATGATGTAGAGCAAGATTTGGGCTAGAATTTCATAGAATTATAGAGCTGGAAGAGGCTTGCTGTTCATCAAGTCCCAGCAGTGTACTAATCATCTAGATCAAAAAGGAGGTCTCTTACAACCTTAGTTGATTGTTAGGACTTAAAAGACTAGAAAGCTGTGCGTCAATTATGAATTCAAAATGGCTTGTGTAATATTTATGTTACAAGTTACATTTTACCTTAGATTTCTTACTTTTTCTCTCACATAGCTAGTCAAAACTTTAAACTTTTCAGGATTGTAATTTTGTTAAACAAATTTAAAAAGGAAAATATAATTTAACACTGAGTTCAGAAATTATTTTGCCGCTTTTCAAAGGCGGAAGTAGCTGCTGTTACTTGAAAGATAGTTTCAGAATTCACCTACCTGAGGTGGATAATGAGAAGATGGAGCCAAATTAGAACATGAAATCAGAATAATCAAAAACATAAAGACAAGGGACTTGTGTGAAAGCATTTTATGTGTCAATACATCTTTCTTTCCATTTGATCTTTCTATCTGTGAATTGAAATTCTGGATGGATGCTTTTTAACTTTGAAAAGTTAGTTGATTCCCAACTATGCTGAGTTATTGTTCCTTGCTTTCCTAACAAATACCCTCTTAAGACAAATACATAACAGGCAGTTGACTGAGTAGGGTGATTCATTCTCTCTTATTTTCTCCACTGCGGCCTACAGAATCTGGGTTTTTGATTTTAAATGTTTATTTGATTGGGTTGGAATTTTTATTGCCTTTCAACTGATCTTCTTATAATTTGAGTCAGGTAGAAACTATCTTTTCATGGGTGACAGTCAGGGGTGGGTTCGACTTACCTTTACTACTGGTTTGCAACGGGGCATGCACAGAAGCGTTTTGATATCATCAGGGTCAGTGGGTGGAGCCTCCCACCGGTTTTACTACCGGTTCTATAAAAACGGTGCAAACCGGGGGGCAACCCACCACTGGTGACAGTTCATGCTAAGATTGTTTTTTGAAGGGTAAAGACTGTATTAGGTGCAGCAATGATGTAGATGAGTGGAAAAGTAGCACAGATAGAAGCAGAGTCAAGATACTTTTCTGTTTGTTTGCCAGAGTTTCTATGATGAGGGCTAGTTTTTAAAAATTGTTTGAATCCTATATTAATTTTTACATTATAATTTTGGGTATTACCCACCTAAAATTGTTAAGGGAGAATGGAAATGTGATGCAACTTTTAGAGTGGGTATAGGGATCATTTGTGGTTTAAGATTTCAGGTTACCTACTCACTTTAAATTTAATTGTAGACCAATAGTTTACTAGTTTTAAAAATAATCTCTGCTTTTGTTCCCGTCTCTTTATTTCTGAGTGTAACTTCAGTTCAGAAATGGGAAGTATTTAAGAAAAGAAAGGGAAAGCTGGATACATTATAATATAATGTGGCGGGGCATTTCTCTGAAGCATCATATTTTGAATTCTTTGATTTTATGCTGTTCTAAAAAGTCATTGCTTAAATGCAAGCAAGGGATTTTGGTTAAGTTGTAGTGGAAAAGTAGGACAGAAATGCTTTCAATAAATGGACAATATAATGCATAATACTGTAATTAATCAACTTATATATTATTGCTGAACAAGGCTTTGAGGGGTTGTTTGTCTTTGACAATGCTTTGAACACTAAACCTTCTTTCTTTGAAACTCCTTTGTAAAGCAGTCTGGCCTTCTTCACCCTCTTCTGAAAAACAAAGTGGTCACTTGCTTTGCTTCTCCTGCCATGTGAAACCGCCTATAATTGTTCCAATGACCAAAAGGAGCCCCTGTACAAGACCTGACCTATGTCTTTCCTCTCATGTTGGAGGAGCCAAAGTGTTGTTACAAAGAAGACAGCTTCACAGCATGAAGTTACTTTGTCTAGGTCAGCAATAGTAAACTTACTGGGCTCATCTTATAATAAAGACTAGATTATTTAAATGTATTATTTAATAAATAAATACTGCTATAATTGTAACTTTCAAAATGCCTATATGAGGGAGGTCCAAGGTACATAAGATCTGGAATCTTCAGAGAATAGCAATAGCACTTAGACTTATATACCGCTTCATGATGCTTTACAGCCCTCTCTAAGCGGTTTAGAGTCAGCATATTGCCCCCAACAATCTGCGTCCTCACTTTACCGACCTCGGAAGGATGGAAGTGTGAACTGGTCAAAATCAAACTGCCAAACTGCTGAAATCTGGCAGTCGGCTGAAGTAGCCTGCAGAAGTAGCATTCTAACCACTGCACCATCGTGGCTCTTCAAGAATGCTCTTGTGTGGTCTTGTAGCCTCCGAAAAGTGCTCTGGTTTTATGTATTTTTGGGAGGCTCCAGTAAACATGCAAGAGGAGGGTCCTTTCATGCAGGTCCAGAGGCCTGACTTGTTACCAAAAATGACATAGTGTGTTACTTATGACACACATGTCATAGATTTGTTATCACCAGTCTAGGTGAATGATGGTTGCTTCTTGCAGGGCTACTATGCATTGCATACATATTGTGAATAAAGCCATCTTTTGTCTCCTTTTCAAATTCCTTCCATACAGATCATTTCCAGATCATTTTCAATACTTTCCTCTTTCCCGCTTGACACAGACTGTAAAACTAAGCTAGATTTAGGGTTCAACTGCTGGAGTGGAATATTCAGAGAGGAAAAAGGACACTTCTCCTTTTCATCTGTCAATTGCCTGGGGCAATTCCACTTCTCCCAGTTCAAATTTGAGAATGCATGATAGTGTGTATAGTCATGCTATTAGTTAGATTAGGGTATTTAAAAATCTCAAGTAAGTTTTGGAACTTCCTTTGGAAAAATAAAATGGGAATTATACTGTAGCTGTGCTTTGGATGGCTAAACAAAGCCACTATAAAATCTCAATTCTTGGGAGGCTTAAAACTGTTCTTAAAACTCTGATAAGCCTGAAGGCAAAAAATGTCATTTAAATAATGTCTGAATTTCAGTATTGTGTCAATTCCTCCTCCTCTTCCTCAGACCATTAAAGTCAATGGCTCACTAAAGGAAATAATTCTTGGGAATATTCTTTTTTACCTCTAGAGGGAATTTTTATTGTTCCAAATGCCTTCTGCATGCTTATACCCAGGTCATTGATGATTCCTAAATATCTCTGCCTTTGCTTACCACTTTAATGTAAAAATCAATATATCTAGCTACAATAGCTTTAATTGCTAAAGTATCTCATATACATGTAGCAATTACTCCTTTATGACATATATCTTTGCAGAGTTGTAACTCGTGTTGCATCAATCAATGACCTTTGTTTTGCAAACTGTATTTCTCCATAAACTATAAGATTCTCAAGGATACTAATAATGACTATATTTACTACTCTCTATGTTCAGAGTAGAATGCAAAGTCAAACTGTTAGAACAATAATAATTTTAACAGGCATTCATGTTATCATAGGCTAAGTCCAAAGTATTCATGTTTTATCCGTACCCATATTAGTTATAAAACAAAACAATACAAAACAAAAAAACCTCCTAAAGTCAGATTTAAATACATGCTCAGTTTTAATTTCTGTAAGACTATATAGGAACTTTTTACCAGTCTCTGGTGGTCTTCAATCTTTAAAGCAAGTGACAGATAACTCACTATAACTTTTTAGTTTTACTAAAGTGATTGTTGGATCCTCTCCAAGAGTATGTTTATATGTGTATCTTGCAACTATTTCCAGCCACTGATCCACCATACCCAGCTCAGTTACTAAGGTGTTGTTGCAAAGCAAAGGGAGTAGACTGGATTGTGTACCCAAGTAGTCTGTAAGTAAAGATGAGTGTATGATCAATACATGGACTTCAATCTACTAAATTAACTTGAAGTAATGAGCAGGCAAATTCAGATCTATTTCTAATGCAGGAAATGCTATCCAAGCATGGAGAGTAGATACTATAGCAATTGCAAAATTAACTAAATATACCAAAAAGAACACTGAATTACAATTACAATTCTCTGAAACCAGAACCTTTCACACAGAAAAGCTGGTGTTCTGAAAGCAAAGAAGGCAAAGAAAGAAAAGCCATAAGTGGGAAAACATTGTGATAATTCAGAAACAAGAATTGCAAATTGGAAGTTTGCACATCAGCCTAGACAAAGAGAAGAATTATTGGAGGAAAGAAGAAGAGTGAATGAGGATAGAGGAAGAGGATACCTTAACAAATGGAAGTATAAATGAGAAACCATGAAACTAATGATACATATGCCAAATAATAGAAGAAAACTATTAAACTTTGTACCTTAAATGTTTCCATATGGTTATTGGAACTCATGTTATTCCTATGGAAGAGAGGATGGAAAGCATTTTAGATCTTTGTACTATAGTGACTTCCCCTTTTCCATCATAATGTTCAAGTAAACTCTGTCTAAGATACCATGTACCACTCTTGTCCTAGTCATTCAGCCCCTAAGTGATTGTAAAAACAGGAGGGCATGAAGATGAGGCATGCAAAGAATTACTGAGACTTGAACTATTAGTTGCTGAATTAATCAGGACAATAAGGGCAGGGGTAGACATCACTGAAAGTATACATAAAATAAATCAAGACAGCCTTCAGAAAAAAAAAAAAAACCTCCTTAAAGTTGAGAAAAGGGTTCAGGGAGGACCAGTAAGGGAGTTATGACTGACAGATACTGTTTTTTACAGAAAGTCTACTTTCAGAGCCAGTGTCAAAATTACTGCAACCATTGTGGTCTTGGAAAAACTGTCCCTACGTATGAAGCCTTTGAGTCAGGTTCCCAATTGTGATCAGTGATAAGCTGTAACTTGCTAGTTCAATAACATTGCTTCATAAAACAATTATTAGAACTTCTAAGGAGCCAGGGATATGCCCTTGGAGCAAATGCTCACAAATCATGACATAAACAAAGAAAACAGAAACATTCCCTTAGTCCTAGGAAGGGGGATAATTTCAAGAAGAAATTCAAGTTGGCTCTTACCTGATTCACTGAGGCATGACAGGGAGGGAAGAGAAGCACAATCAAATTTGCAAGATTTTATTACTATCGTCTATCTCGGTAAAGCTTAGTGGTGGCTCTTCTGTGGAGTCTCTTTCTGACCCACTCTAATTCAAAGGGCTGGCCAAATGTCTTCAATTATTAGCATGTATTTCCACCTTTTCATTAATGATCTGAATAACACTGATCAAACATCTGATTTCTTTTAACATAGTACTATCCTTCAAAAGGGCCCCTAAATATATGGCTTACATTGCTTTTGAAAAGAACACTCTGTGAACACTTTATGGTAGTATAGATTTCTCTGCATCTACAGTATCTCAGCTGTTATTTTACTGATGACAGCTTTATATTTCTTTCGCTTTATGAGAAAATTAGTGAGCCACTAGTTCATCCAAAATGAAAGACAGAAATGAAGTCTCTTAACATATAAGAACCTTTAGACAAGGTTTTTGCTTACAATAGGAATCCCAGGCTTGCTAGAACTGCTTAGCAAGGCCATGTTTCCCATGTTTCCCATGTTTAATGATGATCTAAGATGTGTTTTGTATTGCCATGATGTATTTTAGAACTCCGTTTCTTTCATATATATATGAAACATATATATATGTTTTCTCAGGTTTTCGCGGGTGTTTGTATGTAGGTCTTTGGTTATTCGGGTCTTCTCCCGCGTAAAATTGGAAGTGTCTTGGCAACGTTTCGACGAAGTCTCATTCGTCATCTTCAGGCTGGTGTTCTCGGCTTCGTGCTTCCAGGAGCAATGGAAGCACGAAGCCGAGAACACCAGCCTGAAGATGACGAATGAGACTTCGTCGAAACGTTGCCAAGACACTTCCAATTTTACGCGGGAGAAGACCCGAATAACCAAAGACCTACATATATATGTATGTATGTATGCATACTTTCTTGCCTCCATGTTTGTACATACATTTGTTTTTAAAAGGATGGTTTGTCAACAGCAGTCAGAAATCTGATAGATGGATGGTTCAAATAGTTGCAATATAGGTAAATGCTGCAAGTGATGCTGACTTTGTCACTATATGTAACATTAGTTGGAGAATTTGAAAAGACAGGTTCATGAAAAAAATATGAATGTTGTCACACAACCCTGCATTTTTTATTATTAAAAAATCTTGAGTGAATTTAATGGTTATGAAAGTGAAGGACAGCTCCTTCACACATCTCTTTCAATATGTCTCAGATCTGACCTGCTGCACCTCTTTTTTGTTGGTTATAGGGGTTTAAGATACCCCATTTTAAATGGAGGTAGTATTGAGAAATGAACCTTTGAGAGATAACACAAGACAACCCTCCCTTCATTTTTCAATTGTGACGAAAATGCAATTTAATCGATGTCCTTGGAGACCATATGTTTGTTCTAATATAGTTCTAGCAAGGTCAGGATAATTTTCACCTAGCTTACGCTTTGAAGAATATACTTTAGTTTCACTTCTCTTAAATAGCCCCACAAAAGAGAGCCATAAAAATATGCCTATTTCTATGATCAGTTAAATATAGTTGCCTGGAATGTTTACCAATTATCCTTTTCAATGGGAAAGAGAAACATCTGTGTATTTCAAACTATATCCCAAATATACTCAAGTTAAAGAGGGAAAATATTTACAATGACCTCATATTTTAACTAAGCCTATACAGTTCCTCATTTTTCTTATAACTACACTTGCCAAGCAGATTAAATAACAGAATTCAAAACCAAACAATTACAATAAAAGGTTAAAAGTATGAAAATATAACAGCAGTTAAAAACAATAAAAACAACTTAAAATATTAAAATTAAGGCATATGGTTTACTTTAACTGGCCAACTTCTAGTTACTTTTCTACCTACAAACAGAACATTAGTAGTTTCTTTAATTGCCATAATATTTTCCACTTGCATTCCATAATGAGCTCTACTATGTCTGATACTTAAGACAGTATGATATCCTTACTCCCCAGAAATTTGTCTAATCCCCTTTAAAACCAGCCATATTGCTACTACTATATCACATATAGGTGAATTTCACAGTTAAACATTGTTCTATGAGAAAAAACTCTTCTTTGTCTGGCTTAAATCTTCCACAATTCATCTTCATTGGATAACCTCAAATTCTAATAATATGACCGAAGGAGCAAAGTTATTCTCTATCTGTTTTTTCTAGACACTGTATAATTTTATACAGTTCAATGCTGTGTCCTTCCCTTTATTCTAAGTTTACAACTCCACATGTTTTAATCTTTCATCACTGGGAGTTGTTCCAGCTCCTTGACAATTGTGGTTGTGCTTTTCTGCAACTTTGCCCAATCTACAGTACTGTTTTTAAGTTGCGGTAACTGGAACTGTATCTGGTATTCCAAATGCGGTCAGAGCAGAATTTTGCTGATAGTGTTTCTCAGATTTCTTTTTTAATGATTCTTTTCCCTGGCACAGAAATCTTATTTGGTCAAAATGGTTAAAACAGGAAAAGAATATAAAATGGGGCTTAAAGACACATTTGCATTAGGATATGTATGTGTATGTATATGTAAATAGATATGGGAGTAATCTTCAGACATGCATGGTTTTTTTTACACAAGAACACTGAATTTTGGACTCACAAGTCCAAAGGTTAAACTCAAATATGCAGGTAATATAAACAAAAATATAAGTATAAGTAAACATGTACATAACACACTGGATAAAGTCCTTATACTGTAAGTCCTTCAGAGATTGGAATATCCCCCAACCTTGCTGGTCTTTTGTAAGGCACTAAAGGCTTGGTTCTCTGCCTGGGTCTGACACACACACACACACACACACCAGTGGTTGGTTGCTCCCGGTTTGGTCCGCTTCTATAGAACCGTTAGTAAAACCGGCAAGAGGCTCTGCCCACCCGCCACAACGTCATCATGGCGGGTGATCTATGCATGCGCAGAAGCATGCGTGCATGCTCCCGCTGCAAACCAGTAGTAAAGATAAGTGGAACCCACCTCGACACACACACACACACCAATGTATGAAAGGAACCATTTCCTAGCTATTGTCGATTTCTAGGCTTCTGTGTATTTTAGTTTTTGTATGGTTGGTTGTAATTATTTATTTTAATTTTGTTTGAAATCCAAATTCACCGCTGTGATAAGCAACAGTACAAACTGAAGAAAGGAAGGAAGGAAGGAAGGAAGGAAGGAAGGAAAGAAGGAAGGAAGTAAGGAAGGAAGGAAGGAAGAAAGCATATACTATGAGAAATGCATATGAAAATGCACACAGAGGAATTGGAAATGAACATAAGAGACAATCATAATAAAAAGGACCTATCTCTATAAGTAGTAGTTATAATAATAATTATTAATTAATTCTGATACATTTTTTTCTCATTTCATAAAGATTTCATAAAATCTCCCAATAACATTTTTTCTCCTGCAAAAGATATTTCTGTTTTACTGTCTCCTCTTCAAATTTAAATGTTATTAATTAGATTATTAATATATTTTCTAGTATATTAGCACAATATTCATTATCATATTCATGAAATCAATCACAATTGTTTTAATTGCATAAAGTTAAGCCAGAAAGATTAACCATTCTACTTATTTCCCCCCTCACCCACCCTTAGATAAAATACCTCTGGTAATTATATCACAATGTTTATTTAAATCTGGATAAGGCCAACTTGTATGAATGAAGTACTCTCCCAATATAGTTTGGTCCTTAAATTTTATTCTACCTCAAACAATAGTGTAGCATATTTAGATGCTGCACTTAATAGGAAGTCAACAACTGGAACACATAGGCCATAGTCCATATTTTGTTTACTCACAAATAATTCCTTTGGCATCAATAGGAATGTACTGTTTAGCTATAGGTAAAGGTAAAGGTTCCCCTCGCACATATATGCTAGTCATTCCCAACTCTAGGGGGCGGTGCTCATCTCCGTTTCAAAGCCGAACAGCCAGAGCTGTCCAAAGACATCTCCGTGGTCATGTGGCGGCATGACTAAACGGCAAAGGTGCACGGAACGCTGTTACCTTCCCACCAAAGGTGGTTCCTATTTTTCTACTTGCATTTTTTATGTGCTTTCGAACTGCTAGGTTGGCAGAAGTTGGGACAAGTAGCGAGAGCTCACCCCGTTATGCAGCACTAGGGATTCGAACCACTGAACTGCCGACCTTTTGATCGACAAGCTCAGCATCTTAGCCACTGAGCCACCGTGTCCCTATCTACTATATATATATGCAAACAAATCAATAATTCTCAGCAGTATTTTTCCAATACTTTTGGTGCCCTGAAAAAAACATAGCAAGCAGGAGACCAACATCAAGATTATTTTGTATTGAACCATTTCAAACTCTAAATAATCTTTAACTAAGGAACAAGACCAAGATTGCAATCTTTTGTTCTAAATTTAGTTAGCTATTAAACATGGACAAATTTAAGTCCTGCTGCAGCTTTTAATATATGTCAGAAAGTACATAACATCCAACCGTTTCTTAGCCATTTGAGAGGAGATCACCCAGTTTTAAAATGAAAGGAACCAATTGTCCTTGTAACTCTCCCGTTGCTTGGCTAGAGTCCACCATTTGCTGGAGGTGCTGCTCTTAGCACCTGATTTATTATTAGTTGGAATGGAGTTGTGCTACTTTGCAATTCTGATACCTCCATTAGAAAATTGGGATGTGGCATTAAAATTTTATTGGGAAGTGCTCTCTTTGCATTTTGCCCCACTTAGCATCAAATTGCTTTACATCAGGAAAAAAAGTTTATTAAATTTTCATTAAAACACTTTCCTGATAGTTAAAAAAAGGAGGAGGAAAAAAAGTCAGCTTAAAGAAAGGACAATGCACTGGTTAGAAAGAAATACAATACCTGTTAGTCATTGTTTTTTTTTTAAAGTGGGTGTATATGACACTGACCATATCAGACTGTTCTTTCTTTTTGTGCATGTTAAAATTGACCACTATAAAAACAGAGAAATTCTGATTTTATGAGATATTACAAATGTAAATTTTAAAAATATAAAGTGTCACTCATGCAGTGCTACTAACAATAACGTGCTTTTGCTATATTGTTTTACAAACAATCAATGTCTCAGAATTATTAGTCTTCTCCCAAAAATTGTTTATAATATAGAACATAATAATATCCTCTTTCCATTCAGACATGGTGTTTTCAAATTTAATGTCTAGGGGAAAATATTTAATGCAACATCTGAAGAAAAATTCATAAAAGCTGATGGGAAACAGATCTCTTATTCCAATGACTGTAAAGGATTAAAAAAAAAATCCTAACCTACCCTGGAATATCTTGGCTAGGGGGTTTGGGAGCAGACTGACTTTGAAAGTTGCTTTTTTTCCCTCCAGTGAAAACCCTCAGGGCAGAATACACAATATTATTCTAGGTGTAAATACACACACACACAAGCACACACATCTACATCCATTTACACAAAAAGCTGATAAGAAAATGATAATATGAGAAGAAAGCTGTGCATATAAAGAAGGTGTAGCTAGTATGTTTTTATTTCCTACATTCAACCACACTAAAATCCACATTTAAATGATTGCATTTGACAAAGGAAAGACAAGGAAAAATGGTGCTGCATCTTTAATTTATTAGTTTACATGAGATGCAGGCAATTGCCTGTGGGTACCAGATTGTGATTTTTCTACTCAAGTAGATTCTCATGTTTTACTGATGAGCTCTGCACCAGACCCTTGTCTTTTCTGTAGGAAGAGTTTCATGGAACATCTGCTTCAATTGCTGTGCTCCTCATTTTTGTTTTGTTGCTAAACTCATACTACAAAGACATGGACTATAAAAGCAGCTGCTTTAATTCAATTGAATATCAAGGAGACATTTTCTCTAATACTTGTAAAACAGCTGTTTATGTGTAATGCATTCTGGCACACACAGTGGTTGACAATTGACACGATATTCAGTCATGGTTCATGGACTATGCAGCTTTCTAAAACAATACTAGTATAGTACCTTAATAGGGAGAAAGGCTGATTACTCTATATATCTATTCCCCACCACAGCTCTAATACACTGAAGTAGATGCAAGGAATGACTCTGTCTTAATGTATACAATATCTCCATTTATATTTATATATAGGAAAATCCCAAAATCTTAAACTATCTTAATTTAGTTTGGTATCTACCTAGAATATACTGTCTCTTCTGTGCCCATCTTTCCTATTGTAGTTCGTCTGGTTAAACAAACTTTCCATAAACTCCTGGTGACAAATTTGGCCTCTCACAATAGTAGATTTGGTCTCCCTGACTGAGTGCTGTGTTTTATACAGACGTATACCATGAAGTCCAAATTTGTGGTGTAGTATTTCCTGCACTGTAACCTTTTTATATTGAAAGCTGTACATTAAGGGATATGTGTTAGAGGTTACATGGTATCAGTTGTGGGTTTCAATTTATTTTTACTACTGGTTCTATGGGCGTGGCTTGGTGGGCGTGGTGTGGCTTGCGTGGCTTGGTGGGTGTGGCTTGGTGGGCATGGCAGGGGAAGGATACTGTAAAATCTCCATTCCCACCCCACTCCAGGGGAAGGTTACTGCAAAATCCTCATTTCTTCCCGATCAGCTGGGACTAGGGAGGCAGGAGTAGATGTCG
This sequence comes from Arizona elegans, assembly GCA_022577455.1. NCBI lineage: Eukaryota > Metazoa > Chordata > Lepidosauria > Squamata > Colubridae > Arizona > Arizona elegans. The sequence continues at coordinate 23,083,308 of JAKOOJ010000002.1, forward strand.
GTGGGGCCAATCAGAATTTTTACTACCAGTTCTCCGAACTAATCAAAATTTCCGCTACCAGTTCTCCAGAACCGGTCAGAACCTGCTGAAATCTACCTCTGCATGGTATGCACAGCTGAATGAGTGAAGATAGGACAAAAAAGTAGATGTAGGTATCTATTTACCTTCACTATTTCATCCCACTTTTTTCTACATTTTCTTTTCTCTCTTCTAAGTAGCAGGCTGCTGGAAAGGAACAAAAAAGGAACAGAAATCTCTTACCAGAGACCCAAATTAATCTATTACAGTATATGTTTGAAATTAGGCAAGCAAAAAACAGGACCACAGCCTCTCTTTTCTTCTAATTAAATAGCAGGGAAGGAAAGATACACTTTAACTTTTTTATAAGCCACTCTAGGAATGTTTTCACATTGTCTTGTAGGATATAAAGGAAACATGTAAGATGCATTCTAGAGGTAATGATAGTCAATAGGCATTTGTTAAACATAATGCTTAATGTTGTGTCCAGTGGGTAAACACGTTGGAGGCTAGGTTGTTTGTTAAACACCAACTTTATTCAAAGAACAGAACTAACAAGTACTCGTAACGCAAGCAATAACAACTCGCCTGACAGCTCCTTAAATAGTTAACAGAGAAAACACACTAACCAATCATCGGCAGCTATTCTCCTGCTCTCGCAGCTGCTCGCGTCCTAGCCAATCCTCGACGCCTGGCAACAGAGCCGGTTGCGCAGGCGTCGTGTCCGCGAATATCTAACACCCCTTCCCACCCGGATTGCGCACGCATAGTCATCCAAGTAAGCCGGACGACGACGGCTCCGGCCAGACCGCCTTGGCTCTGGTGTAGACGTCAAGGTGGGTGGAGGCAGTGCGGACTGGGAGGACGTTAGAGCCGGTGTGGATGGCGTAGGAGGAGGGGCCAAGTCCTCAATCACTCCAGGAAGCGGACTCCGAGCCTTGCCGGGGAAAGGAGGATTCGAACTCGCTGCCGGACCTGCACCAACAGGTAAGTTTCCCGCCGAGAACGCTGCGGGTGGATGAATAGGGATGGCAGGCTCCCTCGTGTGGTCCCTGCCAGGTGGAGTTAGGGAATCCTGGCCCGGTTGGTCAGCGGGTGCGTCGGCTAGTCTTCATCGAATCTGGTTTATATGTCGCCGCCAGACTCTTCCATCAGAGAGTAGGGACCGGTTATTTGTGTGATGTGTCCCAGCAGCCAGCGACAGTCTTTATCAAAGTTCAGGGCGTAGACTAAGTCCCCCACATTGAAGACTCTGGACGGCAAATGGGTTCCCCTAAATGGCTCCCTCGTGTAATCAGGGTGCAAATGGTCCAGGGTCGTACGGAGCCGTCGGCCCATGAGCAACTCGGCCGGGGTGTGCTTGGTGGTGGAACTAGGTGTAGTGTGCTGTGCCAAGAGGTATTGCTGAATTTTGCGGTGACAATTAGAGGTACCCAAACGTCGCAGCGCCTCCTTGGAAGATCTTACAGCCCTTTCCGCCAAGCCATTAGCGGCTAGGTTAGCCGGGGCAGTCTGAGTGTGCCGGATGCCCAGCCGGGCCAGAAACAGTTGGAAAGGTGCTGACACGAACTGCGGTCCATTATCGGTGACAATGATATCCGGCAACCCATGCATGGCGAAAAGGCCCTCAAGCACTCCAATAATAGCTGCAGAAGTGGTGGCATGCATAGGTGCGAGCTCAACCCATTTGGAATGTACATCTACAGCGATAAGGAAGGTGTGACCCTGAAAAGGCCCAGCAAGGTCCAGGTGCACCCTGGCCCAAGGGGCTCTGGACGGTTCCCACTCCAGAACTGGGGCCGCTGGCGGGACCGGTCTAGTGAGTTGGCACTGTGGACAGCGACCTACCCAGGCTTCGATGTCTTGATCAGTGCAAGGCCACCAGACATAGCTGCGCGCAAGGGCCTTCATGCGGACAATGCCAGGGTGAGCATTGTGCAGGCATGACAGAATCTGGGACCTGAGCTTGGGGGGTACCACCACCCGATTACCCCACAGAAGACAGCCTTTGTTTACTGACAGCTCATGTTGTCTACGACTGTAAGGAAGGAAGTCAGCGGTGGCCTGGGACTGTGGCCAGCCCCTGCGCACCCAGTCCAGGACTACGGAAAGAATAGCATCTGCTGCAGAATGAATCTGGATGTCAGCGGCGGTCACTAAAGAGGCCAACTCATCCACTAGGAAGACAGAGGCTGCAGGGGCAGGATCGTGAACTGCAAGAGGAAGAGGGCAGCGGCTAAGGGCATCAGCATGCCCAATAGCCTTGCCCGGCTTGTAGATCAAGTGGTATGAATAAGCCGCCAAAAATTCAGCCCAGCGAGACAGGCGCGGGGACAGGATCAAAGGGGTTTGGCGATCTCCCGCCAAAAGCCCCAATAAAGGCTTATGATCCGTGACCAATAGGAAAGGGCGACCATAGAGATAGTCGTGAAAACGTTTCACGCCAGCCACAGCAGCCAAAGCCTCCCTATCGATCTGGCTGTAATTCCTTTCCGCTGGCGATAGGGTCCTCGAGTAGTACGCAATAGGTGCCTCCGTGCCGGAGGGCAAGACATGACTCAAAACAGCCCCCACCCCGTAAGGAGAGGCATCGCATGTCAACGAGATGGACAAGTTATTGTCGTACTGCACGAGGACAGCATCGGAGGTGAGGAGGTCTTTAACGGCCTGGAAGGAATTAGCTGCCCTACGGTCCCACAGCCATGGAGTCTTGGTGTCCAGGAGCCGGTGAAGGGGCTCCGCCACTGAGGCTTTATGCGGCAAAAAAACGGAATAGAAATTCAGCAAGCCAAGGAATGCCTGCAACTCGGCCCTATTAGTGGGAATAGGAGCCCGCTTAATGGCATCTACCTTGGATGGGGCTGGGTGAATACCAGAGGAGTCTATGAGGAACCCTAAGAATTCTACCTGAGGGACGCCAATCCTGCACTTCTCTTTTTTTAGTCTTAATCCTGCCTGCTGAAATCTAGCGAGAACAGCCCTAAGTTTGATGATGAGTTCGCTGTGGTCAGCAGCAGCAATCAACACATCATCAAAATAGGGCACAACGCCCTCAAGCCCATGGAGCAAGCGCTCCATGAGGCTTTGAAAAATACCTGGGGCCACACTAACCCCGAATTGTAGTCGGGTACATTTGAAGGCCCCCCTGTGAGTTACAATCGTCTGGGCTAGGGCGGTGGCATCGTCCACCGGAAGCTGTTGGTAAGCTTGAGCAAGGTCAAGCTTTGCAAAGATTTTACCCTGGCCCAGAGAATGTAACAGATGCTGGACAACAGGCACGGGATAGTGGTTAGCCCTCAGGGCCTTATTGATCGTCCCCTTGTAATCGGCGCAGATCCTGATGGTGCCGTCCTGCTTAAGGGGAATCACTATAGGGGTCTCCCAATTAGAATGCTCCACCGGTTGAAGAACCCCTTGAGTTATTAATTTGTCTAATTCTCGATCAACTCTGGGCCGCAGTGCGAGTGGCACCCTCCGAGGCTTCAGGCGTATCGGTGCAACCTGGGGATCCAAATTAAAGGAAATGGGAAGCCCTGTGTATTTTCCTAAGGTACCATCAAACACTTCAGCAAATTCGTGTGCAAGTTTGGATAAGGGGTCCGGACCGGTGTGGTGTATGCCGGACACGCCGAGGCTAAGGGCAACGAACCAGTCCAACCCCAGTAGGGAGGGGAGGCGGTTGCGCACCACGATTAAAGGCAATTTACCCGAAAATGAGTTATATGCAACCTGGAAGGACCCACAACCCAAAATGGGGATAGCCTTGCCCTGATAGTCTCTCAGCTTGATGTGGCAAGTTTGTAATTGTCGCAGAGAGATCGAAGGCAGTAATGCAGAAAGCGTGGGCCAGGAAATCAGTGACTTGGAGGAGCCCGTGTCCACCTCCATCTTGCAGGGGACCCCCTCCAATTGAACAGTAAGAAAAATCTTGCTCCCCGTGACAGGAACGGAAGCATGGTTAACGGCCGCTGCTGACACTTCACCCTCAAACATCGTAGCAACAGCCTCTGCGGGGCGTCCGGTCTTCCTGGTCTTCATTCGCTTGGGGCGTGGTTCCCCAGCACCCTCAGAAACTGGAATAACGGAGCGGCAGACCCTAGAGAGATGCCCCCGTTTGCCACAACGCCGGCAGATCGCAGACCGGAATCTGCATTCCGAGCGGCGGTGCGCTCCGCCACATCCGAGGCAGCTGCCCTGGAAACTCTTAACTGGAGGCGTACGGACTTTGGTCTTAGAGGTCTTGAGGCGGCTGACGTCCATTTCTCCCTCAGATGTGTCATCCTGGTCAGACTCTTCATAATGGACTGATTGAGGGGTGCTAGCTGGCAATCCCCCTCCAGTCTGGTGACGCTGGATCTCGGCCGCAGACTTAGCTGACATCTCCGCAGCCCTGGCTTCGTCCATAGCAATCGGAAGGGTCAGGTCGGAGCGGGCCAGTAAGCGTTGCTGGAGCTTGAGGTTTCGCACCCCGCACACGAGCTGGTCCAGGAGCATATCATCCAGCTCCCTGAACTGGCAATGGAGTGCCGCCGAACGCAAGGAAGCCATGTAATCGTTGATTGACTCTCCCTCCTTTTGAGCCCTCTGGTGAAACGCATGTCATCTCGCTATCTTTGAGGGGGTGGGAGAGTAATGGTGCTTCAATTTTTCAAGCAAGGTCTCCCATGGCACAGCAAACACCGCTTGAGGGGCCACGAGAGGCCTAGCAGTCCCGAAAATCTCGTGGCCACACGAACTAAGGAAATAGCCCCTCTTCCTGGCGCTAGACAAATCAGAGAGGTCATTGGCTTGTAAAAAACACTCAAACCTCTCCATGTACTCATCCCAGGTTTCCAGAGCTGACTCAAACGGTGTGAAAGGAGGGAGGGCGGTTGCCATCGTGTAGACTGGGTCAGCGTGAGGGGCGCGGGCTTGGCGTTGTCCTCCTGCTGGTGCCTGCAGTCACCGTCACCTCAGACGATCCCACCTTCGTCGCCACTTGTTGTGTCCAGTGGGTAAACACGTTGGAGGCTAGGTTGTTTGTTAAACACCAACTTTATTCAAAGAACAGATCTAACAAGTACTCGTAACGCAAGCAATAACAACTCGCCTGACAGCTCCTTAAATAGTTAACAGAGAAAACACACTAACCAATCATCGGCAGCTATTCTCCTGCTCTCGCAGCTGCTCGCGTCCTAGCCAATCCTCGACGCCTGGCAACAGAGCCGGTTGCGCAGGCGTCGTGTCCGCGAATATCTAACACTTAACATTAGCTTTAAGACAAAATTGCAATAATATTTAGAAAGGACATATTTACTTACTGGTCTTCTGCATGTTCTGAAATAAAAGCAGTATAACACATATCTTGCAATGATCTTGACAGTCAATTATTATCAAAATAACAACAACAATAAAATACGAAGTCAGAATTGATAAAACAGCATCAAACAACAAATGCAGCCTCTACAACAGGGATGTCAAACTCGTGGCCGGCTGGCTGGATGCGTCATGTGCTCGCCACACCTACCCCCAGTTTAGTGAAGGGGAAAAAAAATCCCGATATGTCAGGTGATGATGACGTGACAACGTGAGTTTGATACTCCTGCTCTACAAAGAAGCTGAAGAAACTTTGGACCATCAGATACAGTCTCTGGGAAGGGGGTCTGTGTCCACAATTGATGAATTTATGTTGCCTCCCCTGCTTTATAAATGTGAATCTCTTGTGCTCAATAAATATGAAAACTATAATGTAAAAGGATGACTTATTCAGATATTTTAGAAAGTGGACTATGGCTTTTATTTGTCAGTCAAGCACTGCAGTTTATAATAATACTGCAGTCCTATGGGCAGCTGATACTAAGACTGCACTAAGTTAGGCACTACAGACAGAAATAAATTAGGTTTTTACTGGCTTTGAAGTTGTTGTTGTTTTAAAGCCTGGAATAATTTAAGATTGAAGACCTTGAGAGGTAACCACTTTCTTAAAACCAGTACAGATGTGCTATCAAGTTTGTAAAGTATCCTATAGAGCATATATGCTGGGAATTCTGTGAATTGAAGTCCACATATCTTAAATTTGCTGATGTCAAGAAACATTGCTCTAGAGAAATACATATTTGACTTTCTCAGTTAATATTTTCATAACTTATATTTAGAAATGGTGTTGCCTGGAACACATACTGAAGATTGATTAACTGTTTCCGTTCTGTTTTTGTCCTATGGTTATTTTTGTCTAAATTATATGAATATTTTTAATAAAGTTATCTTATTTAGTACTGGAAAGAATTTTCTCTAATGTACTTGGTGTTGCATTGGTGACAAGCATATACATCTCTGTGGACAATTTTGTGTTTTTGTACACATTGTGGAATCTGAAAAAAAATTCCAAACATTGGCATTCAACTATAATCTAGTTTATATACAGAATACGAAAATGTAAAAAGGGTAGGTTCTAAAAAATGTAGCGTCTCCCCATTTAAATTGTAGAGGTTTTTGTTTAAAAATGATTAAATTCTTTAATAAAAATAGCATCAAGTTTACTGAAAAATTATTTTTCATTTATGAGAGAACACATTTCCAACTTCTATTTTGCAATTTAAAGACTACAGAAAAAATATATTTTATGATGCAGAAAAAAAAGCATGATTGAACATAGGAAAATGTGATGCTTGCCTTACATTTAGGTAAAAATATTATTTGATAATTCTTAATATGGAGAAAAGTGGCTTGTGAATGGTTGCACGAGCACACTTTTCAGCACCACTGTCTTGAGAATTGCCACCAGGGTTTGTTGCAATATCTGTGGAATGCTTGGTTCTATCTAGCACTTTTATCCATAAATGCATCCCCAGGACCAGGCAGTGTTAAGAGATTTAAAACAAATGATAAATTTCAGCCATATACTCCTTTGACCTGATTTATCAAGACAGAAATACAAATGAAAGCTGTCTTCCATAAGCATATCCAATGGAGAAGCAGATGTGGATCTACAGGTACGTTCATTTTTGCATTGTGAGGTTCATCTGGGACCTATTAAATGGATGTGTTTTTCACGAGCATGAAAATATAGTTATACTCAGCCAGTTTAATGGATCCCAGGTTTGTTTGGAACTTTATGTATGTATGTATATATATACACAAGTGTGTATGCATATGTATATATGTACATATACATATGTACATACACTTACACAGGTGTGTATGTATGTATGAAATTAGTTGTCTATAACTAAAGCTGAATGGGGGAGTCAAGGAAAAGTGGGGCGTTAGAGAATGATGTGTGTTTGACCTCTAAATTGGAGCTCTGCTTGCTGGCAAGAACTTGTGGTGTGCATAAAGCTGGACTCCATCAAGCCATTTTTAATGACTTGGCTCTGACTTTTCCTTATTTTAATTTCATCCACACTGACACATGCCCAGAGGGGGGAAAATGAAAGAATTGCTGTTGGGAACAAAGAAGCTCATCTGAATCTGAAATCCTCTTTAGTTGGAGTGTCATTATCATTGAGATATTTAAAAATAAAAGAAATATGGTTTATCATTATATAAGAATTGCCATTGACAAGGCTCGTAATTAGCCTCATATTATTTGCAGCATCTTTCACATCTCGACGTCGCTAGGCAAAGAATGGGAGACTTAGACAAACAGCATCTTTGTAGAAGATCATTAGGAGTCCTAGTGTGACATGCCACGAGCAACTGCCTTGATATAACGTATAGGCATGAAGTTCTATGTTTTAGACTGTAGGAGTAGCTACTGAATTTACAAAATCACATTTCCCTATATGATGATGATAATGATCACAGCAAAATCTAACAGTGTTGCTTTGCTAATATTGAAGAAGGGAATTTAATATATGCTCATTATAATCTTGTTAGCAACTTGGGTTAGGGTTACTTAATGCCCCTCTAAGAGAGTTTTATTTTTTCCTCAAGGTTTCATAAGGAATCATAAACAAGCACTTCACATTGCTGAAAACCAGCTCATGCAGGTTGTAATTTAAATCTGAGCAATAAAAACAACATGATTATATTATATACTTGGTTCTTTCTTGGGGGAAAAAACATGTTAGGTATGAGTATGGCATGTATCTTTTTGTCCTACTTGTTTTGTGTTCATACATGTAGGAAAAATGGAATCTTAATCACAGAACCAGGGGTTGAAAGCTTAATATTCTGGTTTATATCCAGTAAAGTGTCAGAACAAATATGCCTGTGACTTATTTCATTAGGCAAAGAGTGGTTGTTGGGTTTGTTTTTTTTTTTTTTTTTGTAAATGGATTTCTCAGCTGGAGTTTTTAATCTATTGCCTTGACAGCAGTATTTTCTCAAATGGACTTTGTGGATTTGTAGAAGGTGTAAATTTAAATAATCACAAGTGAAGGATGAGTTTTAAGAGCTCTGCAATCTGTTTCAATTTTACAAAGCATATCTTATGTGCAAAGCACACTGACATGCTTACTCTCATGTACAATGATGCCCTTCCCATTTTACAGAGATAGCACTGAGTATGGTGAGATGTTCTCTTGATCAGAGCAATCCAATGAATCTGTCCAGAAAGATAGATGGATGGACTGATTACTTCCCAATATTTTATTTTGGATTATAGAGGCTACATATCTGTGTAAGTATCTCATATACACATTTGTTATTCCATTCCATCAATAATCAGATCATTCGATAATTAAAAAAGCAACTGCAAGTTAATCTACATTTATTCTCGTAAACATTACACAACTTCTCAAAAATGTATTTTGTATCAATTTTTCCTAATTCCTGTTTAAGCTTTGCCAATATGAATTTTTTTCTTCAGCTTTTTCCACATTAATACACATGGTACACTGCACTAGGCATATTTGTAGTGCAGATTCTACAGATATAAACAATTTTGCATGCATTTTTTGAGCCATGAAATATTTTAAGATAAATTAGTGAATGGTATAAATTATGTGACTATTTGTCATCCCACATCATTTCATTTAAATAGAAATATGTACTGGAATATGCAAGTCATATCCCATCTATTATAATGAGTGTAGATAAAAAATTACTTGTATGTTTGATTATGCTTATTGCTGTTGCACGACATAATATTTCTGTTTTTGCTATGCTTCCTCACAATGGAATTGGTTTAGTAATAGGTCACATATCCTTGGAAATTTTCTAATTGGCCGACTGATAGAGTTTGGAATATTCAGTCGAAGTGTGGGAAGTTGGGAAACCTAAGTCTCAAAACAATCCTTTGCAGAGTGTGATTTGTTCTATCTGAACAACTATCACAAATTATTATACAAGATCAGAATGCAGCTAGCCTTTCAAGATTTAAAAGAGATGTTACTGAATTTAGCCTGATTGGATCAACTTTTCTATTTTTTTCTGTACACACTTGTTTTTATGACTTTCTTTTTTGTGAAACATAAAATGCCTATAATCTGGACAGTTGATATTATAGAAATTGAAGGAAGGAAGGAAGGAAGGAAGGGGTTGTGTCCGACCCCCGAGGCCGATTTATCAGAGGGAGAAAGTTCTGAACATGAAGGAGAGTAGTTGGCCAGGCCTCCCTCTCCAGGACCCTCCTCTCTGGCAATGCCTCAGATGTCTCCCGAAGGAGAAGAGATTGGCCAGGAGCCAGGTATCTCCTCGCAGTCAGACAGTGATGGAGATAAGTCTTGGCTGGATCCACGCCAGCGTCGGAGAGACAAGCGCATGCAGCAGAAAAGGAGGCGTGCCAGAGATTAAGCTGAGTCACTGGACCACACCCCACAGGGGATAAAAGGGGGTGAGGTGGCCATTCAGACTCTGTGACGGACAAAACTACTACTAGTGAGTCACATTGTATCTTTGAAACAACGTTATCTGCCTTGGATTTAATACAGACTGGACTTGACAATTCTTGAACTGTGTGTATCTTGTTTGGGTTTATCTGATGGAGGAACAACCCCTCCGTCTATGAATAAAGTTCTTGGCAAGCAGCTACTGGGTTGCTGCCAATCCTCTTATCGAAAGAATTTGTTGTTTGCCAGTTTTACTTAATCCCTGGCTATCTGTTTGTGTGCGTGTGTGAGACGGGGACAGAACAGAAGGAAGGAAGGAAGGAAGGAAGGAAGGAAGGAAGGAAGGAAGGAAGGAAGGAAGGAAGGCCAAATATTGCAGTTCTGCTTGTACTAGTAATCCCAGGTTGTTAACACCACCTTTTAGCCCCTTGGCACAATACAAAGACAAAGTTGTGACAAAAATGCTTGCTGGCAGATGATAGAAAATGCTGGAACTTTGCAGGAATTTTTGTAGACAGCATTGGATAAAATAGGTACTGACATCAAAAAGCCATTTTTTGCTTCCTAACTGATGAAATGAAAAAAAAAAAATCCCCAAAAGTATCTATAAAGGAAAGTGCATACAATTTCATATGAGGATAAGGTGTGTCATGCTTGGATTGTAAAGGAACTGAAAGATAACAATGAACCTTTTGAATTGTCCAGAAATTATTAGGTGGACTGAAATCAAACCAGTATTTTGTTCAGTCTGCATTAGTGATACTGCTCTGAAACTCATTCTGTTCAATCATAATGGACAAATTGCCTATAGATTACGATTCTATACTACTGGGAACATGCCCATGGTTACCCTTCACTGAATATGCAAAGAGCAATCAGAATACATAGTACTGAAGCAATTGAAAACAAACTTTATATAAAAATATATGCACCAGTGATTATGTTGTACAATGACTTCCAGTTTGGCTAGAGTGCTTTCTACAGTGCAGTTGAGTAATGGATTCTGTATCCCCCAATGGAGCCGAGTGGCTTTTCTGGTTTTGGCCTGGAGATATCCAGGAAGTGATATAAAGCCCAATCGGGCTTAATAACAGCCTTTGTATTCTGTCACACCCTGGGTCAAAACCCCTAGGATTTTAACTTATGCGAGCTATCCTGTGGATAAAAGCTGCATTTAATTAGAGTACCAGGAAAAAAAAATCCCACTAAAGCTTAGCATTTTTATATAAGTGAATCATCTAGAGCAGAAAGAATATCCTTTTCTAAATAAAAAAAATGAAAAAACTGTATAAAACAAAAATATGGTGGTTATGGATTCTCCCAAGGGCAAACACACTATAAAGAGACTGGTGTATCTATATAATAAACCAGAGTAAATGTGCTTAAGGCACGAACTGGTAATTATGTATAGTTATGATTATGGGCATTAACATTTCCACAAAGGAAGTATAATTACAAGGAAAGCAATGTTTTTAATGCTTACTTTGTACTTTTTGACCTGGGTTTCAATTTGGAAAGATCCAGGAAATTTTGAACACTATATAAGAGTGAGTGTGTATGTGTGTGCATGTATTTAATAAGTATCACGCTGATACTTATAATTACTGGTTGGTAAATTTAGTGAAAGAGAAGTAAAACTCAGAGACAGCATTTAAAATGGGAAAAGAAAATGTATTTTCTGACTTCACATAATATTAATATGAGCCATCTCGATATCGCCATTATGTATCGTTCACTAGCTGTTTTCATAATTTATCCATGGATCCTGGAAGATATTGAAAACACTCAGATAATCAGATATTCTAAACAATGAAACACTACTTACTTAAATGGGGCTTTGAATTGAAGGTGGGGAACAAATAATTTGTCATAGAGAAATCTTAGCACCTTTCATTTTATAAGCAGCCTAATAGCTAGACTTCCTTTACGTGTGATATAGCCCCAGAATTTACCCTTCTAGGTAAATTTTGATTATTAGCTAGCATATTTTTGTTTTGTAAGAAAAGCAGCTATCTTCTTTAAGGACAGAGGTGATAAAGAATTACAGTAAGCACAGCATTTGGCTCTGGGGCTTAAGTCATCCTAAATTCAGATTCCACTTAAATATCCAACTAATCTATAGCACAGCTACTAATAGTTAAATATCTTGTAGTATGTCTTAACTCTTCCTTGAGAATCCTTTTTTAAAGCTTTTTTTCTTGATTTCTCTAGACATTCATGCTTCTCTGACAACCAAGTGAATAGTTTCAATTGATTGCCAGGTAAAACACTAACTCAGCAGCTGGGAAGTAATTTTGGAAAGCAATTGGGATTTTTGCTGGTTGCTGGATAGATTTTTCTGCTCAGAAAACTTGAAAGGTTTTATGTTGCTATCAAAATATTCAGAAGAAAATTTGAAATAAGACTTTTTGGCCAGATAGTGATCTATAGTATACACATCAGTGTTTCTATTCTTCAAGATATTTTTCCCATTTTTTTGTAGGGTTATGCATGAAATGAAAAATGGAGGATGGAACAAATACTTTGCACTGAGCTAATTAATTCTGGGTGAATCATGATTTGTCCAAAGTGTAACCTAAATCATTTAGTCTGTTGCAGAATAAGAAAATATGATTTGAATATCAAATCTGTAAAACATAGATTTTAGTAGAAATCATAGAGTTCTGTTATACGCAGGAAACTAGGGCCATCTCCAAAGTAAAGTTTGAAATCCATAGGACAAATCTCTGTTAGTCATTCCCATGGTAGCATGAACATGCAAACATTCCATGCTTCAATGGGCCAGCTGTTCATTTTTCATGAATGAAATTATTGTGAGTTGTCTTCAAATTCAGCTGCAAATATGGATAGCCTGTGAATGTCCCATTTATATGAAATGCATTTCTGAATTGTTTCAAGACTTAGCAAGGCTATAAAAGACCACAACAGCAATGATGTCCCAAAGGTGCTTTTTCAAGAGGCAACTGGACTTCCTGGTTTTTCTTTGAAGACATTTCACTTCTCATCCAAGAAGCTTTTTCAGCTCTGAAGAAAAGTCTTCAAAGAAAAACCAGAAAGTCCAGTTGCCTCTTGAAAAAGCACCCTTAGGATAACCCATGAACCTGGATGACTGAGAATCTTCATAGATAACAGCAATGATGCTCAGCCAGGCCAATGAACTATAGTTTATTTGTGAACCTTTGCACACACAAAGCCTGATGGTTGCTTCAGGTTTCAGAGCTTTCTCTTCTGTAACATCTGCTCTTTGGAATATTCTTCCCTTTGAACTGTCCCAGTATCTCATCTCCTGAAATTTTTTTAAAAAGTGCTTAAATTGCTCTTATCAGGGCCTTTAATGGATTAGAAAAATAATATTGCTTGATATGATTGTAATATCTGACTGTTGTATAACTTTCTAATATCTTGTTGGGTTTGTACTGCTGGGGTACTTTCCTAAGGCATGTGCACACTCTAAAGAAAAGTACTAATACTACCACTACCGCTACTACTAGTATTACTACTATGTTTATGCAGCATATTTACCATTTACACAAATACAGTATCTTCTGTTTTGTTTCTTATTCCAATCTCATTATAAAATGTTTGTCTTTTTTTGTATGCCAAAAATCTCATGAACTTTCTGCCATGTTGTTGTTGTTGACAGTAAATGAGACTGCCAACAAAACCTCTTTATATTATCTTGCTTCCACGTGGGAAGCCACAGGCAATTTCTTCCCTGATTTAGAGAAAAATGACAAATCTCTACTTTAATTCTAGAAACAGTTACCTTTCTTCTAATTGAGATCTAAGTCAGATACAATTTAAGGTAAGCTTGAACACAAAAAGCTTATCCCAATACAATTGTTTAGAATAATTGTATCTTGAATATCATATATGTGGGCATAATACACTATTAAGATTTTAATACATAATTTTCATGTAAATATCAAAGCTTCTAATTTATTTACTGTTTTTAAATTTTCTTTCAATTTCCTTTAGCTTTTTTTTTATTTTAACACATCTTAAATCCTTTATTTTTTATTTCTTGAACATACAGACTTATTTATTTATTTATTTATTTATTTATTTATTTATTTATTTATTTATTTGACTTCCTCTCTGTTTTTATTATTCTTGATATTCTTTATGTTTATCCCTCTTTATTCCCAAAATAATCACCATCCCTGAAAGTCATTAATTGATATCACATGTTCCTTTTTCCCTCCTGGTATTCATAAAGTACGCATATGGCTACATCCAATAAAGTTTGCAGAACAATCTGTTTCTCTTCTAGCATGGTTGGTGCTGATTCTGTTATTCCTTTTTTTGGGAGGACACAACATGGTCACAAGATTCACTTTCTCAAATATATGCATATATTATACACACAAACACCCACATGTTCATTGTGCAGTGAAGTGTCTTTTACTACTCATATAGCCAATAAAGGGAAGGGGGAAAAAAAGATAATTTCACCCATCAACTCTGACTCACTGTTCTTGAGAGAAATCCAAATTAAAGCATCCCAGAATGCTCTCTAGCTTCTAATTCAACACATTAAAAAAAATGTGTTGATCCTTTTAAGAAAATGGATCCATTGTCAAAATTGTTCTTACAGTTAGGAAGTTATTTCTCTAAAACTCAATTGCAATCTGCCTTTCTTTATCTTAAATCCATTATTCCATGTTCTTCATTCTGGAATAGGAGACCAGACCTTGACTTTTTAATGATTGTTTTTTCTTCTTCTTTTTACAACCCTGTAATCTCTTACTTCAGAGTGGGGTTTGGGTGACTGAGTGGAACTGAACATTTACTGGCTGGATGCCCTTCCTGATTCCTATGCAAATTTCGCAGCAGATATATTCTCTTGGTGCCCTGATAGGGAAACATCTGTCCCTGCCTAGGATAAATTCTCAACCTTACGAGTGGGAGGTGAGAGTCTTCACCTCTAGGCCACTGTGCCACTCAGATCTTGACTTTTTAATACATGGCATTGTTTCAGGTAGAGTGAAGAGTGCCAATATATTCTGCTTCTTTTCTTGAGGCTAAAAATACCTAGCTCCTTCACATCACATATATATCATATCATGCTACATAGTTCTAATTTCCCACTCTCTTCATTGCTCTTCTTTGAATCAATTTCAGTTTCTCTGCATCTGTCTTAACTTGCTGTACCCAGAACTGCGCATTGTACCTGAAGTAGGATTTGATCAAAGAAGAGTAAATTATTTTTATGATTTGAAAATTATACTGCTATTGATGAGACTAATAATTATATGTGCTTTTTTTTACAGACACATTATGCTGCTGGCTCATATTCAATTTGCAAGCAGCCAGTATTTCTTTCATTATTGCCAAATCAGGTATCCCTCATACCTGGCATGTTCTGTAAACACATAAAAATGTTGCTAATTATAAGAATCCAAGTTTGGTATAGTGGTTAAAGACACCAGTAGACTTCTAGTTCCACTTTAGACACAAAGTCAGCTGGGTGACTTTGGGATAGTTGCTATGTCTCTCTCATCCCAGGAGAGGCAATGGCAAGCCACTTCTGAAAAAGGCGCCAAGAAATTTGAAGGAATTTGTCCAGACAATCATCATACTGCACAATACTCCTGTAACTAGTATTTGGCTACAAACACCCAGAGATTATACTGAATCTTCAAGATTAATAGACCTTGAAAGATCTATCCTCTATGAATTTATCTAATCCCATTTGAAAACCATCTACGTTAGTGTTCCACATCACATCTTCTAATAAATTCCATAGGTTAGATGAACATTGTGAATAAATAATTTCTTTTGTTGCTTCTATATATTTTTTTTAATCAGCTTCACTGGATGATCCTTTGTCTTTTGATTTTTTGAAGCAGAAAAATAAATAATATCTTTGGCCAAATTTTCCATGTCATGTATGATTTCATATATGTTAAAATCAGGTGCGCTGTCATTTTTTTTAATAAGCTAGAGTTCCAAGCGTAATAACCTTTTCTTGCAAGAAGGGGTTTGAGATCTCCTATAGTTTTAGATACCATCTTTTGCACTTTTTTACAAATTTATGTACTTTTTCTATTACAATAATCAGAACTGTTCACAGCATTTCAAATATGAAAGCATCAAAGATTTGTATAAGGACATTACAATGTTGACAATTTTATTTCCAGTTCCTTTCCTAATTATCCTTAACATAGGATTTGTTTTTTTCACAGCAGCTGCACACTAAGTCGTCATCTTTACTGAGCGGTCCACAGAGATCTTAAGATCTTTTTCCTAGTTAGTTTACACAGCTCAGACCCCATCAGTGTATGTGAAAAGTTACAGTTTTATGCCCTTATGTGCATCATTGCCTAAATTTAACTGCATTGCCATTTGAAGAAAGTGGAACAGATTGAAAGTAGGACATCCAAGATGGTACAGGGGTACAGACCAAGGCCATAAAGTACCGGTACTTCAGAATTTCCCTATCTAATGCTAAATGATCATGCCTATATCTGTGCCAAGTAATATTTTTAAAATTGAATTACTGTCTGTATACTTCTACATCTTTGCCCAGTTGAAGTACAATAGCCTTGAGTATTTCAAGCATGCTATTCTTTCAAAGCAGACTTCTGTTAAACAGTTGTTAGCTTTAAATTTTATTCAGATAATACTGGAGCCTTTAAAAGATGATTTTTTTAATAAAAAAAATATAGATTACATGCTAAGGAGAACTTCAATTATCTACCAGAAGCAATTCAAATCCTCATCGTAATCAAAGAAAACTGGATTCATCAGTGGCCCCATCTAATGGCAAGGTAAAGAAGAGATGATGCTGAAAATATAGGCAATCAGCTGCAAGCATTATGTTGATCAAATGTAATATAATGGAGGTCAGCAACTGCTGATTAGACGTCTGCAAGAGAAGAGGAGGACAGGCCAAACCCTGTCACTCCCACCACATTGAAATCTCTGGATAGCAATAGAAACAGTTTCACAGCTGTTTGTAGGGCTTTCAGCCAAAGGAAAAACTCGACTGCTGTCAAGAGATCCAGATGTTGCTGCTGCTGCTGCTGCTGTTGAAGAAAATCATGCCAGCAGTTGTCATGTGGGTACTCTACTTGCCAAACCTAACTGCCTTGGGCCACAGCTGTTGCCTTTGTTGCTGGAACAGCGTAGAGCCTCAGATGAATAATCACAGCACCAACACAGTGGGAGGTAGCTCCCGAGTTAAAACTCAAGGGGTAGGGAGGGCAGCTCTTGAATGACTTTGTAACTGTCATGCTCAATTAGAAAAAACAGTTGCGCTAATAGTATGTACATTTACAACTGTCTAACTCAAGAGATACGTATGCAACTCAGTAAATGCAGCACTCCTAATTTGATGATTGAGAACTTACACTTACTTAAAAAAAACAACTTGGGCAAATTAATTTCCAACTACCCTTTTTAATAGCACAAAGAATTTCCCCTCAATAAATTAGAATATTCTTCATCAGATGCTCACTGTGTATCACAATGAACTTTCTTTCAAAAATATAAATATAAATATATACTTAAAAAAATACTTGGTATAATCAGGTCTAAAGTCATTTGAAAATTTGAAGAGTTAAGATTTCAAAACTAGAAACTTGCTTTGCAATATATTCAATACATGCAAAAAATAAGCATATTTGAAGATAATACACTGTAGGTTTTTTTATATCTCTTAATAGGACAAACTGAGTGCCAGTTTGGTGCAATGGTTAAAAGCACCAGGTTAGAAACCAGGAGAATCTAAAGTTCTAGACCAGTGGTTCTCAACCTGTGAGTCGCGACTCCTTTGGGGGTCAAATGATCCTTTCACAGGGGTCGCCTAACTGGAAAACACATATTTTCAATGGTTTTAGGAATAATTTTATGGTTGGGGGTCACCACAACATGAGGAACTGTATTAAAGGGTCGCAGCATTAGGAAGGTTGAGAACCACTGTTCTAGACCTACCTTGGATACAAAGCCAGCTGTGTCATCTTAGGCCAGTCACTCTTTCAGCCCTAGAAAGTAGGCAATGGCTAAGCATCTCTGAAAATGTTATCAGTGAAATTGCAGGGACTTGTCCAGACACTCATCAGGAATCAAAACCAAGGTGTGTGTGCAGCCATGGATAAATAAACAAACGAACAAATCCACAGTGGATATAATATAGCAGACAAGTGTGAAAGATAACAAAGATCTAGGTCCTAGCCTAGATCTTTGTTATCTTTCACACAATAATAACAATAAAAATACAATAAAAATAAATAAATAAATAAAATTTAAAAATACAATAAAAAACAGCATCAAGTTTTTGTTTGTATTGGAAGTTTAACTGAGCCATGGTGGTGCAGTGATTAGAATGCAGTACTGCAGGCTACTTCTGCTGACTGCTAGCAGTTCCGCAGTTCGATTCTCACTGGCTCAAGGTTGACTCAGCCTTCCATCCTTCCGAGGTCGGTAAAATGCAGACAAAGGTTACTAGGGGCAATATGCTGACTCTGTAAACTGCTTAGAGAGGTTTACAGTAAAGCACTGTGAAGCAGTATAGAAGTCTAGGTGTTATTGTAATTAATATTTGACAAGGTCCAAATTCTATCCATATTTACTGGAATAAAATCTGAACATGCAGCTTCTGCTGTAAAATACTTGTGTTTTTTTTTCTTTTGAAGTTGTTTATTTATTTTTTTTATCCAGTTTCTTTATATAATATACAGTGTTGTTTTTGGTCTTGGAATCATTAGTTTCAATTGTAATACCACCACTTTTTCATTGCATATAAAACCAATTGTTAGGCTTTGTCCTATATTATATTTCAATCTCAGGTAATCTAAAATATTAAGGTGGCAGGAACCAATTGGCATTTTCATATTCCATTTATAGCCTCCATAATTGTCCTTTATTTGATGTGCTGCAGATGTAATGGATGAATTGCCATTGACTACATTAAGAGCTGAAGACAGTTACTTGATAACTTTCCATGTTTTGTGACATACTGCACATTTTTATGTTAATATTGAAATCTGAATGTACAAAAAAAAAGGTTTTGCCTATTTTAGGCAAAAGTCTGCTGACATTACTGAGAATAAATTACAATATGCTTGATAAAAGATTACTTGATTTGCAAGAATGGGTATGTGAGGCAACAAATAATATCCTTTAGGAGAAATGTAGGCATGTTTTAATTTTGTTTGAAGTCTCCAATCCAAAAAATGAGCCAAATCTAACATCAGGTTTCTCAAAACCTGACATATTTTTTCCCACTGTCCCTAAGTCACTGAAATGAAACTTTTGTTATATTAATAGTTTGATTTGACCTGAAGGGATAAAACTGTGTAACCCCAGTTGATCTCACAGAGAAACTGCCATATCGTGGTTGTCCAGAGATTTGCAGCCTGGAACTTGTAGTCCTAACAAGGTTGCTATAGCTTAGTTGAAAGACATTGTATAGACTTTCATTCCCTGGATGAACATTAGGAAGATTTTTTAATCATTTCCTTCTGTTCGATTTCAAGAGCAGGAAAAAGAAGTTGTTAAGAATACCTTGGCAACGTTACCAGGAATTCTGTGCTGCCCTGGGACATGATAAGTTGTGATCTCTAATGCTTTGAAAGATGAGAGCAGGGTGTCCCTTTTTGTACTTACAGTGGAAATCTGAAACTCTCATTATTTCTGCTTTTATTTTTTTTAAAAAGGACTCCCTGTTCAACATACAGACAAAGTGAGGAGCTTTGATAAAACCTGATCTACATTCAGCAATCTCTGATCTAAGCTTTTTTTTAAAAGCACATTGCAAAAAGCAGAGTAATGGCAGGAAATACGACAAGACGATCATATTTTTCAACAGCCCCTCTTTCCTTCCTTTCCTTTTCTCTTGCATCTTTGAATTGTGCCATTGTTCTGTCGGCTCTGTGAGTGCCTCAGTAGCACTTTGGTGTCTTATTACCTCTTTTGTAAATAGTTTGCACAGCACTTCTTCTGTATTATTTCCTGACTTAAGGATCCAGAATCCTTTTTTAATTTTTTTTCCCAGGCAGCAGTTGCACTGTTGATGTTTGCTTTGCGGAGCTCTTTCTTTCAGGTTTATTTTAACAAAAATAAAAGACCTTTTTTTTTGCTGGGCTATGCTAAAGGTATTGTGATAGTGCCATATTATTCCTGACTCAGCAGGTGTGGATTTTTGTGTGGGTTGTTGGTATGGTTGTATTGTTGTTTGCTATCTACATTGTAAAGACATATACCATCATTTTCCTTACCTTTGTAAGAGTTGAAACAATTCAGGCTAAAAATGATACCCTGAGTGAAATTGTTTTAGCAGCCCAGAGTGTTAATTTTACTGTAACATTAGTTCAATTTCCTTTCTTTAGATTGGGGGATGATTCAAACAGAAAGGTAACTTCATAAATTCTGGGAGTGGAAATCATTCACAAAATAGAAACAAAGAAGAAAAATTGCCATTAAATAAATAATAATCCATGTTTTGCCTGGACAAAAATATTGCATTTCATAGCCTCTCCTACTTTCACTCCACATATGAAAGATAGAAAAATTGTAATTATATTTCTGACTTTCTCCTTAAAGTAGTTTTTTCCATTGATGCTCTCCAGATGCATTGCATTGCAACTCTCATTATTACCAGCCAGCATTGTTGGAATGGAGACAAATCCTTAAAAGTAGCATTGGTAGAAACAGCCGGCTGGCAAAAACAGCAGGCAGATAGAGATCCACACAAAACAAAGCTGATTTAAAGTTATACACAGAAAATGTTGCAGAAGAGACAAGATCCCAACCATACTTATCTGATTTAGGTTATGCAGCCCTTCTCTGACTTCATGCTGTAATGTAGCTGCATATCAATAAAAATGCAGCTTTGGGATAGAAAAATTGGCTAGGAAACCTAAATTTGTCTTGCCCAGCTTTGGGTAGAGGAAGCTGGCTTAGCTTGTCTTGGTCCTACAAGTGATTATCATGTCCAGAATCTCTAATGGAAAGCCTTTTCCTTGATAGAAGTGATGCATTTACCAATAGGCAATCCTGGTCTATCTCTCCCGGAAGGAGAGAGCACAGTAAAGCTTGGTGTCCTGTCAGCTTTTACTGCTCAGCTTTTTCCCTTACTGAGCAATCCCTGTCTGTCAAGCACTTTGAGACAGGCAAACTCAGAAAAAAAGAACCACTTGGATTTCAGGAAAAAGCTTTATTGCTGCAAACTAAAGTAACAGAATTTTGAAAGCCTGCCAAAGCAATTCTCCAGCTCAACTTATACCTAGCATAATTAAGGCAGGGTTAGTCTGGGCCTTTTTTCTCTACATATTCCCGCTTCCTTGGATCAGGAATCTTTTGTATAATGGCTTTGCTTCTTCCTGTAATGGTTGTGCTCTCTCCTCTTTGTTAGAATTAGAATTAGAATTCTTTGTTGGCCAAGTGCGATTGGACACACAAGGAATTTGTCTCTGATGCATAAGCTCTCAGTATACATACAAGCAACAAGCAACAAGTGATAAATCATGAATAAAATACATTCATCATAAACCAAATATACAATACTCAGTGATAGTCGTAGGACACTAAATAAGCAATCAACATAAAACATACTAGGATACTAAATAAAAAATTAATATATATCATAAGCAGCGGTGGGTTCTACTTACCTTTACTACTGGGTCGCATTGCGCCCATGCGCACGAATGCGCAGATCACCTATGATGATGTCTGGGTCAGTGGGCGGAGCCTCCCGCCGGTTTTACTATCGGTTCTTGCGAACCGGTTCAAACCAGGGGCAACCCACCACTGATCATAAGATACAAGCAACAAAGTTATAGTTATAATAAGATAAGGAAATAGGTAATAGGAAAGATGAGAAGGATAATAGTAATACAGCCCTACTAGATGGTTTGACAGTGTTGTGATAATTTGTTGTTTAGCAGAGTGATGGCATGGGGAAAAATATTCTTGTGTCTAGTTGTTTTGGTGTGCAATGCTGTATAGCGTTGTTCCCAGGGTCTGTTAAACTGTTCATCACACTATCCAGAGATCTTTGCTTATCTCATCAAATACCTCTCCAATGACCAAAGATTCTTATCCAGAATGTTTACATGAATAAAGTTTGCAAAAACATCATTCTGATAATGGAACATTTATAATTGTCTGGAAGAGAAGTAGTAACGGTAAGCAACAGAATCATATCATGATACAAACCCCCCATGAGTTACATCCAATACCAGGATAAAAATACATAAGGCTGGAGTTTGTATCTTGACAGCATCATACAATTGTTGTCATTTATC
Organism: Arizona elegans; assembly: GCA_022577455.1. Lineage (NCBI taxonomy): Eukaryota > Metazoa > Chordata > Lepidosauria > Squamata > Colubridae > Arizona > Arizona elegans. The sequence continues at coordinate 23,105,329 of JAKOOJ010000002.1, forward strand.
ATGCTGGTTAGAAGCAGAGACCAATATGCCTCATGTAAATGCATGAAATGTGTGAAGAGTGTGAAATACTTAGTTAAGAGAATTGGGTCTCTAGGAAACTCTTCGTATAAATATGTAACCACAAACATTTTCAAGACTGAGGCAGTGAAATTCCAGAGCAGTCAAAAGTAGAATTAGGAAGGTGTATCCTTTTTAGCAATACAATAATGCCAGAAATGTAACATGTCTTGGGTTTTTCTCCATGTTCCATAAGGATATTCCACTGTTCCTGTTGGGTTGAAAATCGGTATTTACTGAACTGATTAAATATTTTAATATTTAATGTCATTTAATTCTCACGCATGTCATGAGAATGGCTGATGGTCGGATTCTGAAAGATCTCCTGTATGGAGAATTAGTGCAGGGAAAGCGCCTCAGAGGGAGACCACAGCTGTGATATAAGGATATCTGCAAGAGCGACCTAAAGGCTCTGGGAATGGACATTAACAACTGGGAAACCTTGACTTCCGATCGTTCAGCTTGGAGGCTAAAAACGCAGCATGGCCTTCTCCAGTTCGAGGAGGCACTTGTTCGGCAGGTTGAGGCAAAGAGGCAGTCCCGGAACCAGCGAAACCTGGGGACAGAATGTATCTGCCCTCAGTGTGGAAGGGATTGCCACTCTAAAATTGACCTTTTTAGTCACACTAGATGGTGTTTTAGGACCTCTTTCCAGAGCACGATACCATAGTCTTTTGAAAATGAAGGATGCCAATGTCATATAAATATTTTAATAAAAATGAATGAAAGGAGATCAATGCATAGAAAGAAAGTCCTATAGGTTGAGAGAGAATAGTTTTTCAGATAGAAAAAGTAGAGATAATATAGTATACCACTTTAGATAATTACAAGCAAGGAGAAAAAATAATGCAGCAGTGTTCTCTTTAATTTCCAGTAAACTCTCAAGCCTTAAAATATGTATGCCCAGGCCCTAATATTTAAGATGGGTTGTGCCATCTATTGTGTAAACACAAATATATGCTATATTTGTACTATAACTATATGGCTATTAAGTTAATGCTATTAAGCTACTAAAATCAGTTATACCAGTAAGAACTTTTAGATTGAAGTGTTAGCCTTATATTAAATTCCCCCTTGAATTGATTAAGGAACTACTATAACTTAGTATTACAGGTCTAGACAAGAGCTACCATTTGTATAAACTAGGAATAGCACTCTGAAAGATGGGAAGGAAAGCAATAGAGATTGATGCCGAAAGGAAGAAAGGAGTCAAACCCACAATATATAAAATATAAAGAAACATAATTACAGGTAGTCTAAATAAAAGCCTACCTTTCTGGAATGCTCACAGTGTTGCTGGGATAATTAGCAAAAAATGAATTGTTTGTACTGACATTCATTGGAGAGGAAAGGATTGCAAGAGAGTAAGTATATGCACAATGGGGAGCACATCAAAAAAAGGAATGTGCTGGCACCAGCTGTTTGCTTAGTGTGCTCTGAGTCCTAAACTGTTTCAGAGCAAAATAAAAGCTGAAAGTGAGAAACTGATTAAAGTGTTATCAGTTTACAGGTACCATTTGTAAGATGGCTAATTAAGGTTACAGAGATGAATTTATTAACTTGTGGATAGCACCTTTTGGGCAAGCAAGGAAGAAAAGTAGCTGAAGTAAAAGATAACTTTTTAAGCAATTTCTCCATTCTGCAAAGGGGAAAAATGGAAGAGAGAGCGGGGTAGAGAGAGGGGAGAGGAAGGGAGGGAGAGAGGAGAGAGAGAGGGAGGGAGGGAGGGAAAGAGAGAAAGAGAGAGAGAGAGAGAGAGAGAGAGAGAGAGAGAGAGAGAGGGTCATAAGAGAGAGGGTTATGAGGGTCATAAATATAGGCATTGGTTGTAAAGTAACTTTTTCACTTCGAATGGTACTACCCAAGGCAGTAGTTAGATGAAGTCTATCTCTGCTTCTGAAACACGGGATTGTTAAATCAACATAAACAACTGTTGCAGATAGAAGGTAAATTCTTGAGAATGGTTCTTCTGGGATGATATGGCTAGTAGAGGTGTATTGTTTAAACAAGAAGCTGAAGGCAAAAAGACAGAACTGGGTTGGATTTGCTGGTCATTACAGGAGAAAATGGCATGACCAGCAATCCACTGTTTCCTAGGAAAGTGGACAGAAATTCACATAACTGGACCCAATTCAACTAGGGAGACTAGGTTATGCCATTAAAATCAAGAACTTGGAAAAGTATTTACTTTCTTTAAAGTATTGTCTGGGGCGGTGGTGGTACATAATCTTTCTTTTCATCCCCACTTTAGAAACTTTCCTAAGATTCTTCAGGAAATATTTGCTTCCTGTATATTGGAATAAAAGGAAGGAAAAGGAATAAAAAACCATATGCTGCTTCATAAATCTAGGAAAGAAACATCAAGTGAAAAGTTGTGATGGTTCTTATAATGTAACATACTGTTGCATGTTTCATCTAGGCAGTTCATAGCCCATATTCATATTTGTTATATAAATATATTTGTTATATTAGCTGTAAATATTTATTATACATATACTGCCCAGTTCCAAACAGATGGCCCAGACAGTCATTAGCAGAACATGCTCAACATAAAAGAGGACCATGATTTGATACCAATATATTTCCAATCTTAACATTTTATATTTTATCATACTAGGATGGAATTAAAATTATCTGGGTATATTAATTCCAGTAATATGCCAACAAAACAACAATATCTGATGTGCTCTATTTTTCTGGTTGGCTTCACAACACGTCTGGTAACAATTAATATTACCATAAAAGAAATTCAGAAGAAAACATGCACACAAATTGAAAGCAGATATCTGAATGCTGTTATCCCACAAATTTAGATCAACCACGCGTCTGCCTGGAAACTTGTAACCAGCATTCATGAGAGATGTTATAATATAAAGTGTGGTAAAAGAATGACAATGGTGTTTGTACTCTCTGGAATTAATGTGTATGTGTAGACAATTAAAAACATTAAAAATACACAAAATGAATATGCACAGAGGGAAAGTTTAAAGATTGTTCCAATTGTGTCATATGGCAGAGAAATGCAGAAATAACATTTTCTCTCCAGTGCCATTCTGACAATGCAATAATACCACTGTTTGGAATAATTATTCCTTTAAATAATTATGTATAGTTACAGTTTACATCAGTGGTGAAATCCACTTACCTTAGCTACCGGTTTGGGAACGGAAGTGCGCAGATAATAAAAATAGGGACGTACTGACATCCCAGCAGGTGGGCAGAGTCTCCTGCTGCGTCCACTACCGGTTCAGCAAACCGTATAGAACTGGGAGGATTTCACAACTGGTTTACGTATTATATTTATTTTATTGTTAGATGAAGATACATATGCATTTTGCTTTATCCGCTTACTAATAATATCTCTTATACCATGTACAGTACTAGAAAGGTTTTCCAGCCCAACTTCCTGTGAGAAGATTATTTTGCCATGCGGACAGAATTTCAAAACTTAGAACCAATCTCATCATAATTAAGCCCAAGGATTTCAAAGAGACAATTAAACTTAGATTATTTGCATTGTTGTTTGCAGTTGAGACTTGTTGGTACTTTGCCAGTGCTTCCTTTTTGTTGTCTTAGATTATCTCTTAAAAATGCAGTGATATACTGTTAACAGATAACCAAATATTAAACAATACAATAGATTTTAACTTGAAATAAATGTGCACGAGAATCAGTGGCTATTAGTCTTCAGTGTAAATACCTCTGAAGGGCATCTGCTGGAAGACTATTTAATTATTTAGAAAATTTATTTAGAAAATTTATTTATTTATAAATTTTTATTTATTTATAAATTTTATTGAGCTTCCTTGTGCCTTGGCCATTGTGAGAGCAGACTGCTGGACTAGATGGGCCAGCGATCCTGCAGGGCACTGCTAATGTTCTTGTGTTTTTAACAAATCATATCCTTGAAATGGTGATGAAACTAAAATGGGGAAAGCAAAGCATTTCATGTGAGGTGTACATGAAATATCTTTGTTTTTAAATGTTTTAACTCATAAATTTTATCAGACGTTAACTTTAGACACTGGTATTATATTGTTTTTATTGTCGGTGGAGGGAAAAAGTCAAAGTCAGATGAAAATTGTTTTCACATGGCAGAGAAAGTTTTTAGTTTTCATTTTTTTCTGGATATATCTAATTGTATCTAAAACTAAGAAATAAAGAGAAAGAAAAATGCAGAGATGTCCATCTGTAGTTAAGAAGACCACTCAACTGTACAGCTGGTTTCAGTAATAAAGGTTATAAATCCGACTGAATCTAAATTCCTTTCCAACGAACCAATTCCTTTCATATCCCAAAAGAACTCAATGAATTACAGTTAGAAGTATATGAATGTGGTTGTATAGTTTCACCCCCAGCCCTAGTAGCGTGACATCAATTTGGGAACCCAGCAGAAGGAGATTAAGCTACTATGAGAATTCTTTCATCCACCATGTCCTTTTTGAATGTGGCAAGTCTCAGTGACCAAATGTGGACACCTGGTAGAGCAGAATGTGCTGTAACAAAACAACTATGCTCATTTATAGAGAACATGGTAGTATTGGAAACTTTGCCTTTACCATCTGGTTTGATCCGGGAAAGAGATTAGTACACCGTATGAGAGTTACATGAGTCCACGAAACAAAAAAATAAGCAAATTAACTGGGAGCATTCCTATGCTTTGCTGGAGATTAAAACAACATCTGGTATTTAGTAAGCTTCATTAATTGCATAAAAACTAAAGCAAACAACTCAAGATACAGCATGTATTCAAGGCACAGCAGGACTTTATTTGCATTGGCCTGATCCAGGATTTTGCAGAACATTTTCTGTATGGAGACAAAGTGAATTAATATTGATACGCAGAGAAGCAAAGTAAAATGGAAAGAATTTTAGTTTTAAACAGACGGTTGGCTATTGGACAACACCTGTCCAATGTACCATGGTTCATTTAGTTTTTCTGTAGAGTTTGTGAAAGAGAAGATTGGCTCATTTTATAAATGAAGAACACCTTTTCAAGACTTCTGCACTGATGAGTGGGACAGTTCTATGTCTCCAATAATCACCTTACAAATGATTATTGTGCTATTGCACTGATTTAACGGCTGATATATTGGGGGGAGGGGGGCGGAGACATTGATTTTAGTGCTGAGAATTCAACTGGGTATAGCAATAAAGAATTTTCCATACTTCACAACTTTGTAGTTAAGTTAGTATTAGCATGCATCTTAAAGACATGCCCTCTTTTTAAATGTTGAAAACTGCTTACCCATCATTATTGATTCCAACCCAACCAAAAGTTAGAAACTTGGTTGCTTTTCTCTTTCTCTGTCAATAAACAGAACATTTCCTTGAAACCAAAACAAAAAGGGACCAAACTTGTTTTGAGCAAGATATGGACAAAAGAACAAAAAATTAAATTCAAAAAAGGCTGAAAATAAAAAGGAAAGCTGTGATGACCTGGGACGTGACACAAAGGCAGTGCAGCCAGAGAACCGATATGAATCCCTTTATTATCACCAATTGTGCCCCCAATATCCCTTTCAACTCTCCGGCCTGGAGAGAGCTCTTCCACCAACCTGTAATAGTCTTTGGCTGACAATACTTCCCAAACATTGTAAGCAGAAAACTTCCAATTATAAATCCAACAAGGCAAGATAAGGTAAGTAGTCCGGCAGGGCATCAAGATAAGGCATTCCAGAAGTGAAGTAGCACGGCAGTAAATCAAACCAGTTGGGAGGATGTCAGGAACTCAGATAAATACAAGATGAACTCAGTGTTTGTTCCCGACAACTGTCCCTCTCATTTGCCTCTCCTTTTAAACTCCAGCTTCAGGTGTATCTTGTGAAGGGGATCAGGGTCCTTTCCTCCCTCGTAAACCACACAACCCATGTTGCTCTGTTCTTCATTCTTCCCTGCATAACCTACGATGAGGAGAGGGTGGGCTTTGGTCTTCATCAAAACCCTCTCTCCCTTGTTCTAACTCTCCCCTGTTCTGCCCAGCCTGACTTTGCCCTTCCCCAGTTTCCTCCACAGTCAATTGAGCCATTCTCTCACTCTCTGTCAGCTGTTCCTCTTCCATCTCAGAGTCAGCATCTGACAGAGGCATGACAAAACCAGAGGTTTTGTCTTCCAAGCTTTCAAACTTGTGCTGCAGCCCATCTTCAGGAAACTTCTCTCTAGCCTCTCTTTGGGCTCCAGCACAAGTCCAAAAGATCAGAAGACAAAACCTTTAGTCCCAGTAACCGACCCACATTGGATCCTGCAACATTATGCAGGGACACATATATTCACCTTCATTCGTGAAAACATAAATCATTAAAATCCAGGAATACTCTCTAATTCTGGACTGAGGAAGCTTCCTAAGTAAAATGAAACAATGGCATTCAATAATGTCCCCTGTCCCAAATTCACAAAATAACTTGAGGGACATTTTTCTAAGCCAGGATAGAGATTTTGGTTTTTCCTATCAAATGACAAAATCATTTTGGGAAAGCTGTTGGAAGTCAGGTATATACAAAGCAAGACCAACTAATGGTGATTGCCTGGAGTTCTGTGTGTTGAAGTAGAAAAGAGAATAGTCTGTATTGTTCCACTGTGCGGTTGTTCCAGTTGGGATTAATTCTTAGCTGAACTTCCTTGGAAAATGAGTTTAATGCAGCATTAACTCATTTGAAAAAGAGCCTGCTTGCAGCTGAAGGGCGGGATGGAGTTTTGAAATGGATCCAGCCATCTTTAAATATTATCAACTAGCTACCAATAGGTGGTGAGCAGATAGCCAGGATTCTGAATTAAGGGTCAGCTGATCTCCAGTCTCAAGATGTGGGAGGAGAGAAAGTCTGGTTTAAGAAAGTTCGAAATACAATGGCCTTGGGGGTGGTACCCAGGAACTGAATACAAGCAGGCATGCTTGCTCCACTTAAAATAGCAATTAAGTACCTAGCTGATTTCACTCCTTAGGGCAGGGCTGTCAAACTCACATTATCATATGCGAGCAAAATATGTGAGTTTAACTTGCATATTTATGTATTTTACGTTTTTTGGGGTTTGTTTTTATTTGTTGTGAACCGCCCCAAGTCCTACGGAGATAGGGTGGCATACAAATTATATTAAATAAATAAATAAAATAAATGAATAAATCATGTTGTCGGCACATGACCTATCACAACTTTTCCTCCTTTTGCTAAAATGGGATGGATGTGGCCAGCACATGACCATCTGGCCTGCGGGCCACGAGTTTGACACCCCTGCCCTAGGGGATATCTGACTCTAGCTTTGAAAAAAATGATTAGTGATGTCAGATTGTACTCACTTGAAAACTATCATGAGTTGGTGCCTGTTAAGGAGAAAGGCATTAGTTGAAAACCAACTGCTTAAAGATAAATTGCAGTTGCTTCAGATAATATTTGGAGATAACTCAAAAGTAATTTCATGGGAACACGGGAGAAAAAAGGTAGTTGGAACATACTTATCCTATTGTTCCATACAAAAAAGAAAAACTCTTAAAGCTTAAGAAGTCCATTTTAATAGCTATTAGCACAAGAAGTGAAGTTATTGCTCCATTTCTTGAACTACTTTGAGAATCTGGAATTAGCATTCAATTGCATGTGATTCTGAGAAATCTACTTTGCAATTTAAGAAAAGGAAATAAAAGAGTAGGGAAGGATTTAATGAATTAAGGAATGATTCCCCATTAATTTGCCCTAATCTGAAGGCAATTCACATTAAGAAGCTTCTAATTAATTTCCCCAATTAGAAATGATAACTTCTTAGTAAATCTTATATTGTAGTCTGTGAAAGCTGGTATTTCTGCATAATACATTGCTATATTACAGGCCACATGGAATTGTTTTAGTTCTGCATTCAATTAACTGCAGCAAAACAATACCTCAGGAGCACTAAAGGAACCCATTGCCATCTCTGACCATTAAGCAAACTAGTAAGACTCATGATCCAGGACACAGAAGGCGACATAATTAGAGCTACACAAAAGAAATCTCTCAACATTTTCTATCCTATTAGTGGACAAAAAGAGTGGGAAAATCATTCTTCAAAATTTCTCCCTTGGGTAAGCAATTCTTGAATAATATCTCAGAATGTGGTCCACCATATGCAATGGGACTAGCATAGCCTTTCTTATTTCTTTTTTTGTTTTTGTTTTTGTCAGGCTCATCATTTGCCAGCAGCTATCTTGCTCTCTTAGCCACTATTTTAAACATTTCACATTACTTCAGACCTAGTACTATTTTAAAGCATAAAAGGAAAAGGTAAAGGAAGATGATAGGTCCAGTACATATACATGAAGGCACATGCACAGACAGGTGGAGACAAAGCAAAGCATCGGACATCTTCTAACAAAAACATCCAAGATGATCCTACATTTTCCAGGTTCATATGCTGGTTATCTCACAACTTGATTACTGTAATGCACTCTATGTGGATCTGTCCTTGAAGTCCTGACAGAAGCTTCTACTGGTCCAGAATGCAGCAGCCCAAGCGGTGATGGGAATTCCTTAGTATGCCCATGTAATGTCTCTGCTTCATTATTGTACAGATTGCTAATTTGCTTCCTTATGTGGTTCAAGGTGTTGGTCATTACCTATAAAACCCTACATGGCATTGATTGATTGATTATGTGTCATCAAGGCAGTGTTGTGGCATAGAGCTTTGTTGCCTGATGGATTGGCTGTCTCTGAAATATCTGTCCAACCAGTTTGATCTGGCAGAGTTAGTATGCTCTGAGTTCCTTCATTAAACAATGTCATCTTTTTGTTCCCAGTATTTTTATTTGCAACAGCCAGAAATCACTGGGACATATAAACTTAATTAATAATGAATAAATAATAAGAATGTATGTTTATACATTTTACATATTTTACATACTTTTATTCATTATACATAAAAGTGCTTTATGTGAATCAAGACAACACAATTTCTAAAACCTGTCAATGGTTTAAATACTGGGTAAAATACAATTCAGTCAATAGACTGTAGTAAAACAAAGTATTTTAACATACTGAGTAAATCCAGCCAATATTCAGGATAGTTCTATATTTCTTCTTCGCACATATTTGTCTGATAAATATCACGCTTTCACATCTAATAGACCAAACATTTAAAGTTTAATTATTCAGCCTTATTATATTAATTATCTTAAGGCACGGGTTGGTTACTGTGGCCCCTTTACAGTCTGTGGACTTCAACTTCCAGAATTTCTGAGCAGTCTTCAAATGTAACATAAGATCTCTTCTTATATCAAGCACACTTATAGGACTGGAATTGTGAAGCAAACAAAAACTGTTGGACATTCTAGAGATAACAAATATTAAGTCAGTGGGTCTGAGGGCATTACTAAAGCTAAGCAGATGTGGATGTGGTTGGGGACTCCTGGGAATCTGCATTAGTTTTTTTTCTGAGCTTCCCAAAGATGAGCTGAATATGGATATAATAAAATAGATAAATGATTTCTACTAGCTTCCTTTGTGTTTTTCTGGCTTCCATTTTGCTTGGGTCAGAGGAGGTCATTTTTCCTTTCACAAGCTGCAAATAGATCACTATTTTCCAGAGTATTCCCCAAAATAATTATAGTTCTTTCCAATGGCTAGAAATAATGACTAAAGCTTTGTCATCTGTTTGAATTATTAGTGAATTTCAGAGAAAGAAATCTGCTTTGAATATTTATCCTCTTTTGTCTGTTGCCTGGAAAAAAAAATGTCAGGGTCAAGGAAGGGGCACCGTAAATTCTTAATATATGAAGATGTGGATTTGATGTATATCCACTACACACTAACATAATTAAGAAATGACCTCATCCTTCAAGCATTGCTGGGCACTGCATCTTGAATTGTAAATCCTTATCAAATATAAGGATATAGCAGCCCGGAATGGAACTCAGCTCCCCTTTCACTTGAACTTCAATTATGCAATTTCTTTTGAAAATGGAAAATTAACTTACATAATAGTGTTTTGCAGTATTTGTTCTTCCATTAACCTTTCTTTTGTTCTAGATCCAAAATACAGAAGCATTGCTTATTTGGTTCATGGTAATTCTGGATTGTAGACAGTAACCTTGAAATAGTTAGATCAGAATGTTTTAGAGTTCTGATGACAGCCAAACAACCCTATTGTTTTTGAAACTTCATTATGCCTCCTTTTTTTAATGTGGAAAAAGGTACAGAGGGAACAACTTTTCAAACCTTCCTATTTGGAATGCAGCGTACCTGAAAAATGTCTCTCTTTTTTTTGGCTCCAGGATCCCAGCACTTGGAAAAAAGATAAGGCTATTACTCTGGTCCCTAAGATATATTTACAGACATTTGGCTCTGCCTTTAACCAGCTGATTTTGCATGTGTTAGGTCGGTCTGTTTGCCCTGAATTTCTTCTACTGATTTGTTTGTGCTAGTCATGTCCTAGCTTGACCCTGAAATAAGTTAACTGGGGAACCTGTCATAGGACAAAGACTTGTATAACTGAAGGAAGGAAGCAGAGTATTTGTTGAACAATTACATTCGGTCTTCAATCATAACCAGCATAGATATAATGTAAGAGAACATTGACTGGTTTCATCAGAAATATGTACCAGTATGGATTGCTCATATTTAAAAAGGCTCAAAAGAGATTAGTTAATAATGGCCAGGATCAAGGATAACTATAGATTTATGAACAAAGATGACAGAATATCACAATTTTAGGTTGTAAACAGAATGGTCCAGAATAAAGTAAACAACTGATCATTAAGGTGTCTAATGAATATGTATAACAAGGAACAAGTAGGTAAAGACAAAATCATATTTTTATACTTTTGTAATATTATTGGATTATACACAGGTGATACATCACAATGCATTTTTTTCTCTTAATGCTAGGCATTAAGGCTCACGTCAGTGGTGGGTTGCTACTGGTTCACCCTGGTTCTGGCAAACAGGTAGTAGCAGTGGCAGGAGACTCCACCCACCCACCTGGATGTCATCAAATATGCTCTAAGCATGTGCAGAAGCTTCTGCACATGCGCAGAAGTGGTGCGTGCGAACCAGTAGCAAAGGTAAGTGAAACCTACCACTGGCTCACATGTATATTTACAAGCAAGGTGACTATTTTTTATATATACAATATACCACACACACATTGCAAGGCATATTGGATAAAAATGTGAAACACATTAAAACTAATAATAAGTTCAACAATTTTACCATTAGCAAGGAACAATCACTTTCCAAAAATGTGCCAAGGAAATTAGAAAGATTCCAGCAGTTGCCTGGAGTCAAGACTAATTTGAAGGCAGATAGACAAAAGACAAATGATGCAAACCTCAAATTATACCAAAGATTAGCAGGCTGCAAAGTGTTCTGAAGGCTACCTACTAGTAATGCTTTGTGCTCCACTGCAGTTTTTCAGGTTGGCTGTGTCAAATAATGTCAATCCAACCAGCTAGACTCTGCCATGTAAGTCAGGACAATTGTAACTGTAACGGCTCTAATAACAGAATCTCGAAACTCTCAATGTGCTTTCCTCTTCCTCTCTTTCCTTTTGTGTGAACTAGGGAGGGGCTTGTCTGTGACACTTTCTCACATTACTTTCTTGGCCTGGATTCAAGTCCCACTTATCTCTCCATTTATTTATTTATTTTATTTATTACGTTTTATTTATTACCCATCTCCCCTATGAGGTGACTCCAGCAGGTCCATTGCCTTGTAGTACTCTTCCTCCTTCCATCAAGGTCATTCCCTTTGACAATTATAGATATAACTGTGGTTGATATATTGCAACTGCAACTGGGCTTTGTGGGACATGAAAATTGTTGACTCCATATAGATTCTCTGTTTATTGACTCAGCTTGACCTGTAGTCTTCTAGATTTTGGCTCAATAAAAGCCATCTCAAGCCAGCAACAAAATCCTGAAAATAAATCATTATTTCAGACGAGCTGTAATTCTTCAGCCTCTTTCCTTGCTTGGTACAGTTAAGATTCATTAAAATATCAGACATTAGGCAGGACCAAAACATGGCCAACTGCTCAACCAGCAAGTAAGCCAAATATGGATGGATTGGCCTTTATGTTGAAAGAAATTTGGAGCTCTAAGTAGTTAAACACATAGCCAATCCCTCAAGACTGCCACTGTAAATAAGCATTTTAGAAG